>OZ005654.1:2182500-3432500 GCA_963930645.1 Salticus scenicus | reverse complement strand
CAGGAACAAGTAATAATGAGGAATATGTTCCAGATTTACCTGAAGAAGAAATTGTTTCAAGTTCGGAAGATGAACAATCCAGTGAAATAGAAGGTCCTTCTAGTTCAAGAGGGCGAGTAAATTGGAGCAAAAATTTTCAAGTTCGCCAATCTGTTCCAGAATTTGTGGAAGAAAGTGGTCCTGCACCTGAGGTCCTTGATATTGATAATCCAACACCACTTGGAATATTTTTTATGTTTATGGCAATGAAAGTTTGGGAAGATTTAGTTTTTCAAACAAACTTGTATGCTACCCAGTTAGGAAAATATTTTACTCCAATAGATATAGAAGAAGTTTGAAGATTTATTGCTATAAATCTTCTTATGGGAATAAAACGCTTGCCCAGCTATAGATATAATTGAATTACTATAACTTTTATTCCTTAAATAGTGAATATTTTTTCTTATTACTAATGCATAAAGGTTTCTAAACAAATTTTAAACAGCCCATATATCTGTGTGCATATATATATATATATATATAATAAATCATTAAAAAAGGATAAAGAAGCATTATAATTTAAGTAATAATTAATTATTGTTACATTGTATTATTATAATTACATTTTCAAGGCATAGTTTAAATTTTTATTCCTTAAATATATAAATATTTATTTCCATTCAAAAATTAAGGTACATGACGTATGTGCGCAGTGGCTAGAACGTCTAGCCACCACCCACAAAAAAATCAACACATGCTGAATTTTTTTCTTCATCAAATATGACTTGTAGGGGATGTTTACTTTATGATATATATATATTTAAAAGGAAATTCAATCATTTTTACTTAGTACCCCTGAAAGGGTTAATAAATATTTGCTAAAAGTGTACTTTCGTTTACATTAAGCGTTTTTAACACTTTCTAACATTTTTAACGCTTCCCAACAAGTTTGAAAAGTGTTAATGACTTCTGTTCGTCTGTCTGTTCGTCTGTCCGTCTCTCCGCGCTCTAATTCCCGTAAAAATTTGTGGAATTTCCTGAAACTGATATATGTTATTCAAGTTCACTATCGGATGTTCCCTTCTGAAAATGGAGTTTATACCTTTACTGGTTTGTATACAGGGACAGCCGAAAGTGGTTCAAAGCATTGTGTTCTATGACAGGTATTTCTTTAAATCGTATTTTCATACCTTTACTGTACACATATCTTAATGAAATTGAAATATGTTATTCCAGTTCACTATCGGATGTTTCCTGAATAAAAAGGATTAAATAACAACTCTGTTTTATATACAAGGACACTCAAAAGTATTCTAAAGCATGGCGTTCTATGAGAGATATTTCTATAAATCAAATTTTAATAACTTTACTTTTCCCGAAATTTTAGGAAATTGAAATATGTTATTTATAAGCACAAAAGAGTACTTTACATAGAATATAGCATGATTAGCATTAGATATACAGTGTGACATAAAAACATTCTGTTACATTAAGAGATATTATTAAAAATTTGCTAGTATTCTACTTTCGTTTACATTAAGCGTTTTTAACACTTCCTAACATTTTTTTAAGTGTGAATATGATATCAATTTGGGTATCTGTCCGTCTGCCCGCGCTCTAACTCCCGTAAATATTTATGGAATTTTTTGAAACTGATATATGCTATTCAAGTTCACTATCGGATGTTTCCTACTGAAAATGGAGTTTATACCTCTACTGGTTTATGTATGGGGACACCCGAAAGTATTTCAAAGAATTGTGTTCTATGAGAGGTATTTCTATAAACCATATTTTCATACATTTACTGTACAATATCTTCATGAAATTGAACTATGTTATTCAAGTTCATTATTGGATGTTTCCTATGTAAAATAGTCTACATACCACCACTAGTTTATGTACAGGGACACTCAAAAGTACTCCAAAGCATTGCGTTCTTTGTGAGATATTTCTATAAATCAAATTTTAATAAATTTACTTTCCACGAAGTTTTATGAAATTGAAATATGTTATTTATATGCACAAAAGAATGCTTTCCATAGAATATAGCATGGTTACCATTAGATTTACAGGGTGTCACAATAATATTCAGTTATATTAAGAGCTATTAATAAAAAACTGATAGAATTGTACTTTCGTTTACATTAAGCGCTTTTGACACGTTTATAATTTTTTTAGTGTGAATATTATTTCAATTTGTGTGTATGTCTGACTGCTCTTGTGTCCGTCTGTCTGTCTCTCTGTTTTTTTGCGCTCTAATTCCCGTAAATATTTATGGAATTTTTTTAAACCGATATATTTTATTGAAGTTCACTATCGGATGTTCCCTATTGAAATTGGAATGGATATCGTTTCTGGTTTGTGTACAAGGACACCCAAAAGTATTCGAAAGCATTGTGTTCCATGAGAGGAGTTTCTATAAATCATATTTTAATACCTTTAATGTATAGAAAATCTAATGAAATTTTAATATGTTATTCAATTCCCTACCGGATGTTTCCTATGTAAAATAGAGTACATTTCTAACTGGTTTGTGTACAGGAGCACTTGAAAGTACTCCAAAGCACTGTGTTGTATGAGAGTTATTCTTATAAACCAAATTTTAATAATTTTATTTTTCACAAAGCTTAATGCAATTGAAATATATTATTCGTATGCACATAAGAGTGTGCCTTCTATGTAATATAGTATGGTTAGCATTAGATTTACAAGGCAACACAAAAATAATTAGATTAAGAGGTATTAATAAAAATTTGCTGGAATTGCACTTTTGTTTTCATGAATGTTTTAACACTTTCTTATAATTTTAGTGAGAATATGATTTCAATTTGTGCACCTGTCTGTCCGATTGTCTACCTTTCTACCTGTTTGTCTCCGGCTCCTATCATCCCTGATTATTTTGAGATTTTTTTTTAAATGCTACACTCAAGTTCCCTATGGAATGTTCCCTATTTAAAATGTCATTAATAGGTCCTGTACAACTAGTTTGTTTACAGGGACAACAACAATAAAAAAAGCCAATGTATTAAGTTTTAGGACAGAATTTTTTTAAAGTTATATTTAAAAAACTTTCTACTACAAAAATCTTAAAAACATTGACATGTGTTATTAATATTCTAAAATATTGTTTTGTATAGAATATGATATGATTAATTTTCAGATTTACAGGGCTACAGTAAAATATTCAGATAGATTAAAAGCTGTAATTATAATCTGACGGCTGCGTTTTCTTTTGCATTAAGCCTTTTTAACACTTTCCAAAATGTGTAAGAGTAATTTTAAAATAAATTAGTCTATCTGTATGTTTTTCAGTCCTTCTGTCTGTTATGCGATAACGTAGGCAAAGAATATTAATAGTTATTCGATACAACAATTGCGTACCGTTGGACAGTGTTACTAATCAATGCGTACTGCATGATTTTTCTTTCTTGTTTTATTGATAAAGTCAGTTTTCTGTAGTTTACCTCTGTTCTTAATGTATTCGTCGTGTTTCGTCACCCTTTCAAAAGTATCAATAATATTTTGCCGAGTAGTTTAATGCTTAGAAATCAATATTGTAAATAATAAATATTAATGTAATAATAAACTTTTTACTCGGATATTTTTCGGGTATATACATTTAAGTACAGTTCCTTTTTTTTTTTTTTTTTTTTTTTTTTTTTTTCAAATTTTTATGACCTGAACTGTAGGACAAAAGCGATGAAATAAAAACCAGAACAAGACAAATCGTTGTAAAGAAAAATTAATAAATTTAAAAGCCAGAGTGATAAATTTTTATCTTCAGCTTATCGCCTAGCAGCATTAAAACTTTATGCTTTTCCTCCTGTAAAATGAGATATGAAATGCACACGATATTGAGCTGCTAACAAATAATTTCGTTAAGGAAATGTATCGATATTTTATTTAGAATTAATTTTTAATAGTTATTTTCATTAAGATAATGTTTGCAGATTTCATTAGCATATACTATAAGTTACAATAAGTATTTTATGCATTTAATATATACTAGTCCTTTAAAAATAATTAAGTTCTTTGTTACACTGCATGAAAATTTGAAAGTGTGTTCTATATCAAAAATTTATTCAGAAACCATTTTTTTTTTTTTTTTTTTTTTTTTTTTTTTTTTTTCAAATTTCACGTCGATTTAAAATGAAAGTTTATTATGTGTTTAACTTACGATAAATACTTTATCATTACTTTAATAAATTTTAAGCATCACTACCGTTATAAATTTTATGAGAGAGGAAAATCGTAGCTCAATAAACTCAAAGATCAAAAAAAAAAAAAAAAAAACTGTAATGTTTGCTAAGAAAAATTGGCAGGATTATTTTTAAATTTTATTTAGGGTATCAGATGAATGATTAATATGAAAAAGAAATGATTAGTACTGAATTAATTATCTGTATTATTTATTACTGAATATTACGAAAGAAACATTTAGCATTGTTTTAATTAAAATTATAAAGCATTATTAATAGTTTTTTCAACCATAAAAGTAGCTAAATAATTTGTCTTTTTTGTGATTTATTTACTCGTGTTTTTACGAATGACACATTCCTGGAAAGGGAGGATTTGTAAAGTTCCAGAAGTGCTTTTAATACACGAAATATCTTTTGTGGGACCAGAACACTTCCGTATATAATAAGTGTAAATATTGCAAATAATTGTTAAATAATACAAAAAATGTGATAGGCTTTTACATCTATTTTAAAGAGTGTTGTGCAAACTCACAAAAAATTTATAAATAAATAAAAATCTTGAGTGACTCCACTCGACTTTCCGAACATTGCGTAATTAACGGTTTTGTAAATAAAGTAAAGTAAGATGAGTTGTTAAATAAACAAAAGAGAAAATTATAATAGGGTGTTTGGGTATTTTTCTCCATATAAGAACACGATGTTTAATTTAACGATATTGAACTTTGAGTCTATAGATCATAATAATAAAGAATTTTTTGTTATGTCCCTGTAAAAACATGTAAATGCTAGATTCACCAAACTGCTTATAGTGAGTGCAACAGTGACTTATAATATTCATATAAATTTTCACCTCCATCGGATAAGGCATTTATTTAGACGCACTTTAAAGTTTGAGACCCTATGCCACAATGATAAATAAATTCGCATTGTGTCTCTGTAAAAAGAATCATAAGTGCTAGATTCTCTATACCATAAAGTTCGTGTGACGGTGACCTATGACATGCATATAAATTTTCAGTGCAGTTTAATAATGCGTTTAGACGCTATCGAGCTTCTAAAATTTTGGCCCCGTAGGCCATAATGATAAAGAATTTTTCTTAATGTCCCTGTAAAAAAAAAAAAAAAAAAAAAAAAAAAAAAACTGTAAGTGCTAGATTTAACAAAATAAATAGGGTTCATGGTACGGAGACTTACAACATATGTACCAACTTTCGGTTCATTCAAGCAAAGTGTTTAGACGCTAACGGGTTCACTCACGCACATACACACATACATCATCGTAAAATTAGTGAAAATTGACTCAGGGGACCTCAAAACGTATAGAAACATCAAAATATCAAATTCGGATTTTTGACATGATTACAATACTTCAACCACATTTCATGAAACCATGGAAGCATCTGCGCAAGTGCTGACTCGATGAATCCAATGCTAAAATAGGAGTGACAGTCATCTGACTCAGAGAAAATGAGCAATAACAGAACAGGGTATTACTGGATGTTTTCCAAATTTCAAACTTTTGGGCAAGCTGGCATACCTCCAACATTTTGAACGCGCCCTCACTGCTAGTTTTAGGATATGTGGCTGCACAGTACGTAGGCATGTTCGGAAAGTAAAGAGAGAGAGAGAGAAAGAAAACGAACTGCCGCAAACATCCTCTAAAAGATGAGTTTGTGTTCGGAGTAAAGGAATCTCTTTAAATTCATTTTTATGCAAGAATGAAAAATCGTGCGTTTAGCATAGATTGTTAATACTTTCTATTGGTACGTACTCGTTGCATCGTTTAACCTCCAATGTCTACGTCATCCCACAACGGGCAGACAGAATGACAGATAAACAGTTTAATAGAATTCACAATAATTCTTAAACTTTCTTTGAATGTGCTAAAAACAATTAACACAAACGCAAGTACAATTTTGTCCACCTTTTGGATCATTGACTGTCCAAGAATTGAATGCTGTCTTTTTGACGATGGAGAATAAAAGTGAAATTCCTTCTTTCGTATCCTGTTAATTTTAAGGGAAAATCATCTTGGAAATTGTTTCCTGCAAATTTATAGAATTTCTCTTAAGTTGTTTGCAAAAAAGAACTGTAAAACGTCCATTTTAGAGGGCAAATAATTGACATTTAGAAAGATTAAAATAATTTTAAATTATAAATACAAAAACTAATGAAAATTTATAATATAAAAATAATTATAGGATAAAAAAAAAAAAAAAAAATTATATACCATGTTTTAAATTTTCTGATCAATCATAGAGCTCTTATCAATGGACATAATATTTTTAAAGTGATAATGATGTCAATTTTTGTGAGATGCATAATTTAACTTTTTATAATTTTTTAACGCTCACCTTTAATTAAATGTATTTATTTTTATGTCGAAAGAAAATGAACTCGTAAATTTTTTTTGGCAACCATTAAATTATAGCTAATATTTTAATGGCTATTTATAAGGTATTAGGAGGTTATTATTTTCATATTTTAATAAATTATAAGAAAACTATTCGAAAATTCGAAAAATCGGACTTCGAAGTATTGTGTTGTCACTGGGTTCTGAGCTACTGTGAAAGTCTCAAATGTTTAGCTAGTAGGGAAGTTAGTTAAAATTCGACTGCAAGATTTGTACCGGACAAACATACAAACATAGAAACAAAAGAACATACAAACAAACATACAAACAAGAATAGAAGTTAATAAAAACTTGTAAAATAAGTAATGCATAAATTATTATTATTATTTTGTGTTTTATTATGTATTTATTAAAATTTAACTGCAGAATTACTGAAATGTTAAGCGATAGCCGCTTAACATCTATCATTATTGTCCTATTATCTTCACTTTGATAATTATATCCTTTGATAATTATCATCACTTTGATAATTACATATATATTTATTATATAATAATAAAGCTTATTTTGAAATATAATATTATAGATATAAAAACAAAAGTCCCACTTTACAAATTGATAACTTTAGCAAAAATATTGCATCAAAGTTAATATCTTTGGATATTTTGAATATATAATATATTACAGGGTCCGCCAACAGTCCCATACCCCCTTCTCTCTTGGAAATGCGTCAGAACTTTTAAAAATACCGAAACACTGGTTTAATGAATTCAAAGGGGACCTCTTTTGGTGAAAATATTTTGGACTCAGAAGGGGGGGGGGGAGCAACTTTCAAATTTAAAATTAGAAAGTATGTCTTGTGATACATCCCTGAAAACGTCTCTGCAAGATAATGAATTTGATATAAATAGTTTTGTCCTGCGATAATTATTAAAAGAGATGCTTTAGATTTCAGAGTTTTGAAATGTGCATTTTATACTTCTGTATCTCTTTTAATAATCATTGCAGGACAAAACTATTGATATCAAATTCATTGTGTTGAAGAGACATTTCCAAGGATGTATCACGAAACATACCTTCCCATTTGAAATTTTAAAGATGCCGTTCCCCCACAGGCTCAAACTACTTTCACCAGAAGTGGTCCCCTCGAAATGCGTGTTTCGCCATTTTTCAAAATTCTCACGCATTTCCGAGTTGGGAGTGGGTTGTGCGATTTTTGGTAGACTCTCTGTGTGTGTGTATATATATATATATATAAATATAATATTATCAGTGCAAAAATTTGAAATTTAAAGATGATTTAATTTCAGTATTCAAACATTTATTCTGATCAAAAACGAAGACCACCCAAATCAAACCAAAAAAGAAATATATATATATATATCATACCTTTTTGAAGATCAATAATAGTTTTTAACATAATCAACTGAGCTCAGTGTCTTCAGTGCGTTCTACAGAGTAAACTTCATTCTGAGCATTTTTCTCAGAATTCTAATAGGGGTAATACATAAGTAGGTGTCGTAGGTCATCGTATTTGGTATCTCTCTAGTGCTTAAAAGGGTAAGAATTTCAAACTAAGAAAAAAAAAATTCTGACAAAGAAATCGAATTAATATGAGTTTGAGTTGATTTCTGTCGCTCAAATTTGTGAGGGGGGGGGGAAAAACGAATTTCGCTCAACTCAAGTTCATAATTTAAATAAGAAGAAAGAAAGGGAAATTTAACACATGACTCGAAACGTTTGAGTCAAATTCAGGAGCACGCTCCTGTACAACGCTGATTATTAACAATTTAAAGTTACTGTATTGCGACGCCGTTTATCGACTCGTAGTGATTTAGTGATATTATTCATAGTTCATTAGCTGAGGGATTAACGGTCTTTTCGGCAACCCCCTCCCTCTTTCCATATCTAATATCGTCTGAATGGGTGCTACTCACTGTTCACAACTGAGTATCTTCCAAATGAAAGAAAATCCTCTTTAGCGATCCATTCCGTTTTTCAATCGATGCAGTCGAATCTAACAATCATTGCAGAGAGGCATACAGAAAGATATTTTCTCGGATCACCTTTAATAGCAGTATGATGTGCTTCAACCGCTCTCAGGTACGTCGACAACATTTTGCGCCTAGTAATATTATGTACAATACCTGCCCTGCTAGGTTCTGTTTAGAGGGGAAAAAAGCGTGACATACATTTAAACGTTGCTGCAACAATGTATCCGAAGTGTTACAGCCCATAAATGCCTAATAGTTCTTCAGATCTCTCGCCAATGAAACATTTTGGAACGTATGTTGGATAAGTGTTTGAAGCCACTCCCGAAAACATTTGAACATTTGCTGCATTTTTTACAATATGTAACACAGTGGGACCGGCTTCATAACAGATTCCTTTTCCCAGCGATAATCTGCTTGTACCACACCCAGAGACAGTTGTCCCATGAGTGAAAAGAACATTTTTTAAGCTCTTACGCATTAATAAAAGGATGTTTTGTTCATCTTTTCATGCATTCGAGTAGAATACACAAGCCAAGTTTCACCGGGGTGTCTCACAAGGAAACATTCAAAAGGTGTCATCTTCAAAAAGTATTGAAAAAAATATATGTGATTCTACTCTTCATAAAACACCAGAAAATGAAAAAATTATCGACTGAAATTAATTACAGCGACCACAAAAATTTTTCAAAATTAAGCATATTTGGCGATTTCACACTGCTAGGCGATTGATTTTGAGTACTTGGCGGAGAAGCAAAACACTGTTCTGTTCGTACACGGCAATCTCGGTGCTAGCAAACGTATCGTCTAATAGCGCTAAATCGCCAAATATGCTTAATTTTGGTAATTTTTTGTGGTCGCTGTAATTAATTTCAGCTGATAATTTTTTCATTTTCTGATGTTTTATGAAGAGTAGAATCACATATATTTTTTTCAATACTTTTTGAGGATGACACCTTTTGAATGTTTCCTTGTCAGTTCTTTCTAGGTGCATGTGTTATTCAACAACAAAACGTGTTTTCTGGCAAATTCTAAAAATTAACAGAAAGCAGAATTTAATCATCGATTTTTATACATTAGACAAAGAAAGATTTTTTTTTTTTTTTTTCCGAAATGCTAGTGCAGGATTTCACTTTGAGATTCAAAAAGTTGTTTCCGATGTCTGTATGTGTATATTTGTATATTTGTAATTTATTTGTAATCGGATAAAGTTGCATAAGTGCTTTTTCCTAAATAGTTTTACGCCATCGAGCCAAAAAACAAATTTTAAAAAAAGATACATTAAGATTTTGCACATTGAAAATAAACATTTTCGTTATGCACTTCATTTTTTATATATTTTCCTTTTAAATACTACTAGCTGGAACCCGTCGAATTCGACGATCATTTTATTGACCGTAATGTTTCAAAAAACGTCGCACCATTATTTAAATGTATTTCAAGTTAAAACATCTAATATAATTTACGACATTTCACTTAAAAAAAAAGAAAGTCAGAAAAATGCTTATAAATAGTAATACTATATATGACATCACTTTCGACAAAGTACAGTCAATGTGACGTCAAACTGACTCCAAATAAACAGTTCCTATCTTTCATTTTCTACTTAGTTTAATACTAAGACTACATGTTAGCTGACCCGTCCGGCGTTGCCCGGGCCCATGGTAATAACCTTAAATGAACCTTGAATTTGTATGGTTTTACATCTTTAACTCGATTTTGTTTGAATTTCTATTTTTAAATAAAAGCATCGGGAAAAAATAATCAGCTGTAACCAAAAAAAAAAAAAACCCTCGAACCGAACGAAACTCTGCCTTGTGACCCTGGTGCCTTCGGCAGCGCATACACCGGCCGCTAATAACATAAAAATATTCTCAAAAATTAACCTGGAACCAAACGAACCCGCCCGGTGTTGCCCGGGTCCATGATACCTTAATGAACCTTTATTTGTATGGTTTTATATCTTTAACTCGATTTTGTTTGAATTTCTATTTTTAAATGAAAGCATCACAAGAAAAAAAAAAAAAACCTCAAACAGAACGGAACTCGGGCTCGTGGCCCGGTGCCTGCGGCAGCGTATATACAGGGCGCTAATAACATGAAAAAATTCTCAAAAATGAACCTTGAACCGAACGAACCTCTGACTCGTGTTACCTCTGCCTGTGGCTGCTGCACTGTATAGCAGCCATGCATGCTACGCAGCGTTGCAAAATCCCCTTTCCTCCACCAGGGGGTGCAGTATGTTGTATACGAACATCACCAATCGCCTTGAATTTCCAAGACTTTTCAAATAAGGTGTCACTGGTGGTGTCAACTGCAAAATCCTTTAGTTACACTTTCCACGCCAGGGGTACAGCGTGTTCTATACGAACAACACCAACGGTAAGGAAATACCAAGACCTTTAAAATAAGGTGTAACATGATAGGGTCGACTGCAAAATCACCTAGTTCCATTTTTAACCACCAGGGGTTTCAGTATATTGCATACGAACATCCCCAATCAATATGAAATTTCATGACCTCTATCACCAATCGCTTTGGATTTCCAAGACCTTTCAAATAAGGTGTCACATGGTGGTGTCAACTGCAAAATCCTTTAGTTGCATTTTCCAACGACAGGTTGCGCAGTGTGTTCTGTATGAACATCACCAACGGTCAGGAAATACCAAGACCTTTAAAATAAGATGTAACATGATAGGGTCTACAGCAAAATCACACAGTTCCATTTTTCACCACCAGGGGTCGCACTATATTGTATACAAACATCCCCAATCGACATGAAATTTCAAGACCTTTAAAATGAGGTGCTACATGTGTGGGTCTAGAACGGATTTCCCTTTCAAACTAATTACCCCTTTTCCTCCCCTCCAAATCTACTTTCCCCCCTTTTTCCCCCTTTAAAATCGAAAATTCCAAATTCACAGAAAGTGATTTTTTAGTATTCGACTCTAATCCCCATATGTACAATTTCTTCACCGTGAAGTAATTTGGAGCTTAGTTAAGCTCGTAAACGTGTTTTTAACCCTTCCCCCCCGAGAGGGAAACCGTTCGACTTTTTTTTTTATTTTTCTCTTTTCATAGCATATCTACAGACCAAGACCTTTTTTTAGACACCTCAACCAAATTTTTACACCAAGTAGTTCTTTCAATATAGTGGAGACAGACATAAACATGTTTCAAATTAATATAGAGAAAGTACTCTAAATTGATCAAAAAGTTATGTGTTTACTTAACTACATGTTTATCCCCACCAGTTGCCCAGAGGTTCTGCCCTCAAAGCTGGTCAACAGAAGGTTCCAAGTTCGATACCAAGTCGTACTCATCGACCTAGCCTTTCAGAGGTGGACAGAAGACCTTAATAAGACCTCCACGGAGGCCTAGGACCTTCGTGCAATCAATCGGTCTTAATGCCCACATCACATTATCACCGAAATGTTTGTGGAAGAAAAGGTCATTGCTCTGGTTCATTCTATCGCTCCATAAAAAATGTGCATTGCTAGAAATAAACTTTTGTAGTATTTGAAAACGAATCCTAAAATGTTCCGAA
This sequence comes from Salticus scenicus, assembly GCA_963930645.1. Classification (NCBI taxonomy): domain Eukaryota; kingdom Metazoa; phylum Arthropoda; class Arachnida; order Araneae; family Salticidae; genus Salticus; species Salticus scenicus. The sequence goes on along the minus strand of OZ005654.1, from coordinate 3,420,431 downwards.
GAGGAAGTACGATGATTAAAATTAAATCATGATTAAAAGCATCTTAAAGTAAAAGTTTTTCAAGGCCTAATATTCATTTTTGTAATATTTTGATATCTTAAAGAGGAAACTAATTTTTTTCAGTTATTTAAGTCAACAGTTATTTTTTACGTAAAGATTAATTCTTACTTTTTTTTTAATTTGACATAGATTTGTTAAGTCAAATTTTAATACTTGTTTCATGAGGAATATTTTGACCGGATAGTTATCATGGCTCATTGCGAGTTTTTGTTTAGTTCTTAAAAATATTTTTAGCATATTTTATTCACTAGATTTTTAGGTTGATTTCTTTAGAAATCGACCTATTGCAATCACTTCGTTTATCTATATCTATCTATCTATCTATCTATAATGAAAATTTTGTCATCACGATAACTCGAAATCGAACCAAATTTGGACAGTGAACTAATCTTATAAATATCTTGGATGAGTTTGTTAACCAAGTTGCTCCGACTTTTTGTTTTCAAGTGGCAGCCACTTGAAAATTTCAAACCGACATTGTAAAAAGCCTATTTAAAGCAAGATTTGCTTGAATTTTGATCTAAATACAGGACACATATGGGTCTCAATGAAGTTTATTAATGAAGTTTATCCGCCATTTTTAATAAATTGGCAGATATTTTAAGTTAAGCGGGACCACTTGACATCAGGCTATAGTTATTTGGTCCTATCTTTGCACTGCTTAAGCCATTTCTCATTACTTCTTCATTAATAGCTGAAAAAAAAAAAAGAATAAGAACTTAAATGTTATAACCTTAATAATAAAGTAATTTGTTAAATTTATTTATTTTTTAATGATATTCAGGAACTTTTTATAAAAAAAAAAAACTATGTTGTATTAAGAACATAATTTAGACTAATTAAAAATTATATATTAGTTTTAAAATTGATTTTCTAAAAAAACTGTATTCTCCATTACACATTGTGTATGCTTCATTACATTTATATTGTAACGGAGGATACATATACGGAGGATACAAATTGCTAGGTTTTGTTTTGTATATCCTGTTGATTTAGGGTTAACACATCATGGTGATAAAGTTTACTTAAAAAAGGTATGAATTATTAACTGAGAAAATAATTTTTATAAATAAACAATTCTTATCTTTTAAAATCAAGAACGGAGGATAGACAATGTAAAGGACCTATTTGACTTCAGAGAGAATAATACATAAATTCTTACCTACTAAGATGTTTAGCTCCACTGTGAAGAACAGATATTGAAAATGGCTGTCTGTGATTCGAAATTTCTGTAATGAGTTGGCAGTATTGCCATCTATAGGAAATTCTTGTGTTTAATTGCATTCTGAACGGAGGATACAAGAAAAACTGTGACAGTAATTTATAGGATAATTAATGCAATACTTTTTTTTCTTTTGCAGCAAAATTCACTTACACTGTAAAAAACCATCTAATGACCGAAACTGCTCTATATTAAATATTATATTTTTTTTTATTCAACAAATAAGTGAAAGAGTAAGTGGAGGAACATATGTTGTGACATGTAACGGAGGTATACAAGTATCCCTCCGTTCTTTGAAAAAAACAAATAAAATAAAATAAAAACATCACCAGTTTTTATTAATTATATTAAAAAAAATGTTATAATATTTAAAATCTCTTAAGAGAATATTTTAAAATAATTATTTTTAAAACTAACTACCCCAAACCAGAAATATTACGTTTTTTTGTAGAATGACCCATACATAGATTACACAAGTGTCTCAAATAATTTTATTAATGAACTTTATCCGCCATTTTTAATAAAGTGGCGGATATCTTAAGTTAAGCGGGACCACTTGAAATCAGGCCACCACTTGAAAATTTAAAACCATGATAACTTCCGAAATAATACTCCAAATGGAACCTAAATTTGAACAGTGTCTTAACTTATCTTATAAATACCTTCGATGAGTTTGTTAACCAAGTTGCTCCGCCATTTTGTTTTCAAGTGGAGACCACTTGAAAATTTCAAATTTAAATTGCAAAAAGCGTATTCCGAAATTGTTTGAATTTTAATGTAAATACAGACCACATAAGGATCTCAATGAAGTTTATTAATAAACTATATCCGCCATTTTTAATAAATTGGCAGATATATTGAGTTAAGCGGGGCCACTTGAAATCAGGCTCCCACTTGAAAATTTAAAATCACGATAACTTCTGAAATAATGCTCCAAATAGAACAAAATTTTGACAGTGATGTTATCATATAATTATCTTGAATGTTTTCACTGAGCAACTTGTCCCGACATCTTATGTCTAAGTTCCAGCCACTTGAAATCACACTGCCTCTTGAAAATATGCCATCACTATAACTTTTAAAATACTAAACTGATTCAAATAAAAGCTGGATAGTGAACTTATGGTTCAAATATCTAGAATAAGTTCACTTGGTGACTTGATCCGCAATTTTATTTCCAAGTGGCGGCCACTTGAAAATTTGTCATTATGGTAACTTTAGTAATACATAATCAATTCGCATCAAATTTGGGTAGTGGATTTATCATTCAAATATCTCAGACAAGTTCGCTGGGCATCTCACTCCACTTTTTTTTACAAGTGGTGCCACCTGAAAATTTCTTATGACGATAATTTTTGAAATACTGATTTAATTTAAACTAGAACTGGACAATTAACTTATCGTACAATTATACTGGATGATATAGATGGGCAAGTTGTTTTGCCATTTTGTTTTCCAAGTCGCAGCCACTTAGACTGCCACTTAAAAATTTGCCATAATAATGACTTTTGAAACACGGCATTGATTTAAACCACAGTTGGCCAGTAACCTATGCTTCAAATATCTTGGATGTGTTTGCTGGAACTTTAGAAATACTTAATCAATTCAAATCAAAGTTGAAAAACGGATTTATCATTCAAACAACCAAAATTTAGAAAATTCACGTAACTCGTGGACCAATCACGTTATTGCGTCCATCTTTAGAATATCGATAAGTATTTTCTCGCCAAAAGTCACCAAAAATGTCGCCATAGGGGGAAAGTCGCCAAATTTAAATTTGCAGTGTTATCTTAGATGAGCAACTTTCTGTGCCATTTTGATCCAAGTGGCAGCACCTTAATTTTTCAACACAATGACTTTTGAGATTCTTAATTAATTCGAACTATATGTGCAGTAGACTTATCTCACAAATACATTTCATATATTTGTCAACTTAACCCACCATTTTGTTTCCAATCACCGGCCACTTGAAAATTTTAAATTCACATAAATATGTATCTATGACCGATTTGCTTAAAACTCCATATGTGCATAGCCTACATTAATATTTCTACCAAGTGCATTAATAATTTGTAGCCGCCATTTTGAAACAAAATGACGGCTACTTGATCAGAAAAAAGGAATCAACCTACCCTTCCGAATAAGCCGGAAGGACTTGTTTTATTTTTTCGCACGAGTATTCGAAAATCGATGAAATCTTTTGTATGTACATTTAACACTTAAAACAAAGTAATAACATCGACTATTTAATATCACTTTTTGAAGAAACATAACCGCAATTTAATAATTTAATTCAATTTAAATCACACACCGTGTTACATCGTTCATTCTATACGAGTAATTTTAATTTAAAATTCTTGCAAAATACAAAAATATATCTCCATTTCTTCAATAATTAACAAAATTCTTTGTTTCGAAAATATGGAATATGGAAATTAAATGTTTATAAATTTCATGCTTAAGCTACGATTAATTAAAATTTAAATTATGGATGTAAAAATGAAAGATATTCTTATAATTCAGTCTCATATAATATAAGAGTTCTCTTAACGTAATTTAATAAAGACTTTTAATAAAATGCATTTATCTTTCGTCTACAATATTAATAAAAATTACCGAAACAAGTTTTCTTTCAGAAGACTTTATGTTTACAATGCAACATAAAATTCTGTAATTACAATTTTAGTTGTAGAGAGAAACGCTCATTCAAAAGACATGTTAATAAAATCTCTAATTAAAACCAGGAGAAAAAAAAAATTCTATTTCCCTTATAGGAGGAAAGAAAACTGATGCATATATTTATTAATGCTAACAAGTGTTATTTAATAAACAAACTCTCTTTGTTTATCAAATAATACTTGTTAATGTTTTAATATAGAATATTTCAACTTAAATTTTATACATTTTTTAAATATTTTATTTAACTGCTTGCTTTGAAATTATTATTATTATTATTATTATTATTATTATTTTCAAAATTTTATCACGGAGATAAAATTTGAAACTGTATTGTATTTAGATGCAAATAAAAATTATAATCTAAACTCTTATTGTATTTTGAAAGAAATGCATAAAATAATAATAATAATTTCCATGTAACATGCGATTTTTAATACATTCACTTCCCATTAAAAAGTACTATATTCCATAAATATTAATTTTTTTTTATAATGCATCGGGACAAAATGACACCTTGTACCATGTATCTTGAAAACGCGTCGATATTTCTGAAAAGTAAATAAATAAATAAATAAAATAAATAATAAAAGTCAATTTAGGTAAAAGTCTTTTTTTTTTTTTTTTTTTTTTTTTTTTTTTTATCAGTGGGACATGGAGGACTTAGACAGCAAACATTGAAATTCCAAATTAGAAGAAAAATATTTTGTTAGCTCGATGAAAAAGTTTTTCAAAATGCATATACATTTTCAAAATCAATTTTGTCTTAAACATCCCCTCCCACATTGTATTTCAGGATCTCATTGGAAATTAATCAGGTTAAAGATTTCTATCTATAATTAACAAAGTTGTTATTTAAAAAAGTCGGGTTTATAAAGGTACTCTATTTGCCATCTTCAAAGAAGTTTCTAACATCGTTGTTCTTTCAGCCTTATGACGTCATTTTCCACAGGAAAATTAAAATGTGTTTAATGGTGTAAAAAATAAAAATGAAAGAAATGTCGATTTTCAATTAGTAAGAAAGATAATTTTCTTTCTACTTTTAGAAAACTGGCAACTTACTGGCGTAAATTATGTAATTATGCTGGTTTACAAAGCAATTGACATGGAAACGAGCCTCGTTTCTTTCACAGAACTGGCTTCAGACTGACACTATCTACCATCCCCCCCATGCTAAGAAAATTAATTTAGATTATTTTCGCGTGTCTTTATTACCAAAGAGCAAATTTTATGCATGAGATATCTTATGAACCATTGTTTTAATCTTATGAACCATTGTTTATGAACCATCTCTGAACCATTGTTTTAAACAACTACGCAACACTTCTTCTATTATCAAAATTTCAAGACGCTTGCCTTCTGATTCCAACAGAAAATGATTCAGTATTATGCGAAATGAAAGCTTCCCTCCCGGTTACAATTTCCATGTCTCACGAGACCGTTTTATGTAAACTTTATAAATTTCTTTATTTTCTAATATTTCTGACATTAAAGAAACCGTTCCTAAATAACTTAATAGCTGTGATAATTTTCTCCAAAAGTTACATCGGTTTTTGGTTTTTTGTTATTTTTTATTAATAAATCTTAAGACAAATTATTCTAAAATATTATATTCTTACTCACTTCTTTTACAAAGTTCAGATTTTTTATTCTTTTCACTTCTTTTTCGTAAAAATTTTCGACTTCCGGTTTTCAACGGATTGACATATTTTGAGAGGTCCAGAGCACGATTAGACCATTTTTATAAATTATTTGTATGTGGAACAAATCTAGTTCAAGAGCTAATGCACAAAGTTTGATAAAAATTCCTACATAGACCTACATAGACCTTGACGTATACCTTGACATAAATTAATACTTATGAACTTCTTGTGTGAATCGCCCAACCAGTGGCGTTCCCATACTCTTTTTATAACAGTATTGCATAAAATTTCGTATAAATGTTCTCAATGAATGTTTTAATGAATCAATATGTAATTAAAACGAATTATTACTTTCCGAACACTATAGTGAGGAAAGTATTGTAATCATGTCAAAAATCCGAATTCGAGATTTTGATGTTTCTATACGTTTCGAGGTCCAACGAGTCCGTTTTCACTATTTTTACGATGATCTATGTATGTGTGTGTGTATGTATGTGTGTATGTATGTGTGTATGTCTGTGAGTGAACACGCTAGCGTCTAAACGCTTTGTTCGAATAAGCTGAAAGTTAGTACGTATATTGTAAGTCACCATAGTACGAACCCTATAGATTTTGGTAAATCTAGCACTTATAGTTTTTTTACAGGGACACAAAGAAAAATTCTTTATCATTATGGCCAAGGGACCAAAATCTTAAAAGTGCGATAGCATCTAAACGCCTTATTCAATTGAGCAAAAACTTTATACACATATTATAGGTCACAGATACTCAATCTGTATAGATTTTGGAGAATCTAGCACTTATAGTTTTTTTACAGGGACACAAAGAAAAATTCTTTGCCAAATTTTTAAAAGTGTGATAGCGTCTAAACGCCTTATTACTCTGAGCAAAGAATTTGTACACATGTTATAGGTCACATTTGAACCAACTGTATAGATTTTGGTGAATCTAGCACTTAAAGTTTTTTTACAGGGACACAAAGAAAAATTCTTTATCATTATGGCCTATGAGACCAAATTTTTAAAAGTGCAATAGCATCTAAACGCCTTATTCAATTGAGCTGAAAATTTGTATGAATATTATAAATCACTATTGCACTAACTATAAGCATTTTGGTGATTGTGGGTAAAATGTGAAAATTTGTTTAAGTTTGTCAGAATTTATAGATTTTTACAGGGACACAACGAAAAATTCTTTATCATTATGATCTAAGGCCTCAAAGTTCAGTAGAGTTAAATAAAACCTCGTGTGATATATGGAGAAAAATACTCAAACACTCTGTTATGGTTTTCTCTCTTTTGTTTGTTTAGCAACTCCTCTTTCTTTATTTTATCTACAAAACTGTTAGTTACTCACTCAATGTTCGGAAAGTCGAGTGGAGTCACTCCAGATTTTTTTTAATAGGAATAGTTAATAAGGAATGTTTATTGTATATCTGGGAGAGCATACCGCATACGTATAAATTTTCAATTTGAGTATTTTTTTAAAAGAACACACAATAAAAAAACATTAAAAATAAACCAATAAACACATTTTATAACATGTCGTCTGCAGGGTCTAAAAGTGACTTTTCGTGGTCATTTATTATAAGTCGTCTGCATTCATCAAGGAAAATAATTTTAATAGAAAGTTTACCTTGCGGAAATTTTTGTGAGAAAATAGAGAAGAAAATTTTGTGATGACCACAACATACTATTTTCTAGAGTATTTTGCAAAAAAATATAGAAAAAAAAAATACTCCTGAGTGACTTCTAAGTTAATTATAATAATTATATTTTCAGAAAATAAAAAATACGTAAAAGAAAGTAATGATATTTATTTTTAGAAAATTGGCTAAGATGTAAAAAATGCTTAGATGAGTATCATGTTCTCTATTTCAATTAGCGATAAAAACTTTTTTTTCTTCCTCGTTTGTAACAAAATAGGATAAAAATTCTGAATATTTCAACGTCACTTTCCTAAATAATAATTAAACATTTTTCGTACATATATGTTACATTTCGAGAAGATTGTGCACTTTTTCTTTTTTCATTCTTAAAAAACTGGTGTAAGCTCTGCCTTATTTTTTTACGTCTTGAGGTTGAATTCGAACGTCTCAAGTATTTTAAATATATTCGTAACATTATGCCTTATTTTTTGCTTGTGATCTTCGATGCGTAAGTGATTCGCATTAAAGCAGCAGATTTTAGATAGATTTAGTTTGACAAAATATTTTTTATGAATTTTCGATCGAAAAGTAAATTAGTGTTCATGTGTGTATGTGTTTAAGTGTATGTGTGCATGTGAGTATGTATGCATGTGAGTAAATACGACAGCATCTAAACGCTTTTTTCAAATGAGCTGAAATTTGGTACGCATGTTATAGGTCCCCATAGCACGAAACTTATTGATTTTAGTGAATCTAGCGCTTATAGTTTTTTTTTTTTTTTTTTTACAGGGATACAAAGAAAAACTCTTTATGGTCTATGGTCTCAAATTTTGTAAAGTGCGATATTGCCTAAACGCCATGTTTGTTTGAGATGAAAATTTATACACATGTTATGAGTCACCGTCACACAAACTGTATGAATTTTGGTGAATCTAGTGTTCATAGTTTTTTACTGGTACACAAAGAATAATTCTTTATAATTTTGGTCTATATCGAATTCAAACTTGAAAAACAACTATATTCGATATCTATATAATAAATTTTAAATAAATTAGTATTCTACAAATTGATTCAACAAATCTTCATCTAATAAAAAATAATAAAAACAGATAGAATCGTTTATGTATCAATTTAATAAAAAGGTAAGAAAAACTTACCTTCCTTCATCTGTGTTGTTCGAGGGGTGAAACGCTCGCTCTTAATTCAGTAAATAGTGGATACTTTCACTAATTAAGCGGTCATTTTCTTTAAATAAACACATTTAATCTGGAGAAATACACCATCACAAATTATTAAAAACATTATACTGAAAAAATTAGATAAATACCTAACGCGCGCTAACAATACACAATATTTACATTTTGAACTTAGAACATTCTTCTTCTTGCTATCGAACGCACAATTCCTTTCGTGCGCGCAGGCGTAGACGGTCGTTTTACAAAAAGTAGAATTGGAAGTAGCGATTTTTGCAACACACTCCCACCTTTGAGTGTCGAGGATTTTCAGAGAAACTCAAACTTCACTTTTGGCTTTAACAAACGTCCATATTTGGATCGTTTTTCAAGTGGAACAGTCTCTATAGGAATGTCCTTTACAGAACTTTTGTCAACTGTCTCAGTAGGTTCAGTCACTGGAACAGACTCAGTTGTAGGAGTCACTGGAACAGATTCAGTTGGAACAGCCACAGGAACCAGGAGGTTGAATATTCGACTTAGAAATTCGTGATGAATAGGGTAAATCAGCACAACTTTCAGGAGTTACTTCTAGAGGAATTAATCTAAGCACTGGACGAAAAAATTCACCACCTTTCATTTCCACTTTTACTAGTCTATCATGGCTATCTTTCGATGGGCAGAGTTCAATAACTTTACCGAGAGTCCAGTCAATTTTCTTGATGTTTTCACTGGATACTATAACGATATTACCAATTTGGATGGGTCGTTGATTTTTAGTAAATTTCGAAAATTGTCTTAAATGCCCCAAGTATTCGATTCGTAATCGCTTTCGTAAATCTTCTTTTATTCGCTATCTATAAGCAAATCTTTTATTGAGAGATAATGAATCTAAGACATCAAGATCTGGAATGCCTGATTCTTTAATATCCCGTAAAAATATAGCAGGAGTAAGTGGAGTTAGATCATTAACTTTTCTTACTCTCTTCCGATGCTTTAAAATCCAAAATTCTTCTCTCAAGTTATTCATGAGGATCTGGATACCAGCATGATTCAAATTTAAATGTCTGGTTCGGATAAGTTTTTCTACCACTGGATGATTGGATGGCAATATTATCGGATATCGGAAACTTTGTGTATCTTCTCTCATGATGATTCTAGTCTTCATATTCATAAGTTCTTTCGTATCCATAAAACAGTGAAGGGATTTCAGGCGTTTATCTTCAGGATCCGAGAATGATCCTTTTTGTACATTTTTCAACATAACAGTTTCAGCTTCATTTATGTCTTATAAAGATAAGAATCCAAAAATTCGATATGAAGGTTCAACTTTGCAGTTATTAAAAAATCTGTATATCCAATCAGTGATTCTTAATAACTTATTGTATGATGAAATCCGTTTATAAAGCTTCTCACTTGAATCTTCATGATTTGTAGCACTAATTACTGTTTTCTTCTTCTCGGAGTACACTATATCGAAGTCAGGAAGGGCATTAGATCTTGGCCATTCTTGTCTTAGCTTCCTCAACCAATGCACACTTTCCCACCACTTGGATTTAATCATTGTTTGAACACTGCAGCCGCGAGATGGTAAATCTGCTGCATTGAAAGACCCTGATATGTGATGCCAATCTTCAGGCTCTGTCAGAGATCTAATTTCTTTAACTATGTTAAAAACGAAAGGCGCCCATTTATCACTTCCTTTTATCCAATATAGTGCATTTGCGGAGTCGGACCAGAAAAATTTTAGGATATTCTTTATTCAGAGATCGTTCACCACTGTCTCAGCTAATCTCGCTCCTATGCAGCAGACAAGGAGTTCCAATCTTGGAATAGAAGTAGTTTTCCTAGGTGCAACTCTGCTTCTAGCCTGTACAAGTTGAGAAGACACCAAACTTTCAGTTTCATTTCTTAAGAATACGCAGGTAGCATATGCGCTCTTGCTTGCATTGCAGAAAATGTGTAAACTTAAATTTTCTGGTGCTTCATGATTTCAGAGTGAGGCATCTTGGGATTTCGACTTCTTTCAATTTAGGAACTTCTTTTCGTCACTGCTCAAACTTCTTGGTAATTTTTTCAGGCAATTCTCTATCCCATGATACTTTCAATTTCCAGCACTCTTGCAGGAGAATCTTCGGCTCCAAGGTAACCGGACATGTGAAGCCAAGGGGATCAAATATTCTATGTACCGCACTCAGTATTTCCCTTTTCGTTGCAGGGGTATCATCTTCTAAAGTATCTCGTAAATCTACAGACAAGTTATCCTTCTTTAAGTTCCATGTCAATCCCAGGATTGGAATACATATTCTTGTGATGGACTGGGGAAATTGTGCTCCCACCCTCGAAGCTCAAATTTAGCATCACTGAGAATTAACGTGGATTTTTCGATAAATTTTACGAGGTCTTCATAGTTTTCAATGCTGGTGATACAATTATCCACATAAAAGGATTCTAACAACTTGGTAGCTGTTTCTTCAAAACTAGCGGAAACATTTTTCAGATGATATCGAAAAGTAGCCCCGAGTAAGTATGGCGAAGGTAGTTCAAAAACAACTCTACGATGTTGAAGAAATTTAGGTTTCGTGAGATCACCTTCCTCCCACCATAAGAATTTCAGAAATGGCCTATCACATTTACTAAGTCCAATTTGTAAGAAAGATCTTCGGATATCAGCAATTACTCCTATCTTCTTTAATCGAAACTTGTTCAAGATTGCTGGAATCAATTCGACGGTGTTAGGTCCTTTCTATAAACAATCATTTATTGAACGTGAATTTTTGTCTTTGGCAGAACCATCAGAAACAGGCCTAACTCTTGTAGTAGAAATTTCTTTTATTACGGCCCTGTGAGGCAAATAATGTTCACTTTCGCCATTATCCAGAATTTTAACTTCTTCTATAACACCTTCTTGAATCCATTCTGTTAATACTGTTTCATACGCTTATAATGTCCCTGTTTTCTTGAGTGAATCTGTACAACCTTTCAATCTTCGTTCTGCAATATTTTTACAAGTGGGTAAAGGAGGATGGCCTTGGGTCCATGGGAGATTCACTTCATATCTCCCTTCAGCGTCGCGTTTGATACTTTTATTAAAATGCTCTTCGGCTACTATTTCAAGTTCTTTTCGGCTATTCTTCTCTCCTGGATCGAGAATCCCAAGCACATCAAGTCGCCACAAATCAAAAATTTTCGTGTCATTTACATGTAATGACATAACGCTGTTTGTACTATCTGAAACTTTCAGTCCGATTTTTCCCATTAGTGTCCAGCCAAGGCGGGTTTCTATTAAGACTAAACCGGATTTTAATAGTGTTATAACTCCAGTGCATAGATTTCCAATGACATCAGCTCCAATTAAGCCATGGATTTCATTTGGGGAAAACTCGTACAATAAATCAACATGACAATTCAGCAAAACTAAATTCAAAACTGGTGTACAATCGATAAATAGATTATAAAACTTCTTCACACACCATAAATTTTAAGTCAGCACAACCGGTTTCGAAAGGACGTAGCCTTTCTTCATCAGGTGCAGAAAAACACGTGATACTGCCTTGGAGGCAAAAGCATTAAAATCTATGGTGTGTGAAGAAGGTTTATAATCTATTTATGACAATTCAAGTCCGACAAATGAATTTTATGCTTAATTTCATTTAGAAATGAACCATAGGGAATTTTCGGTATTTCAGAACAAATTTTGACTTGATTTAACACTTCAAGACTGCAACGATAATTATCATTATAGTCACTCAGCCCGATTAAATATCTCTGATGGAGTACTGCAGTTTCCACTCCACCGAATAAGCTATGTGTCAAATCTTCTTTACCTATGCATTGATATCTCATTTCATTTAATGCAAAAGTTGACAAATATGACTTGCTACTGCCAGAATCAAATATTATCATGATATATTTCATTTTATTTCCCTTTCTAAGACGAACAATCAGAGTCTGCAAAAGAACTTGTTGATTACTGGTTTTATTTGCTAAAACAGCGTCTTTCTTATTTTCAGCATTTAAATTTTCAAATTGCTGAGATTTAATTCGATGTTCTTTATCGCTTTTTCCAGTGCACATTATCTTGAAATGAAACTTTCCGCAATCACAGGTCGGTATCTTCGCTTGGCAAAATCGGGATAAATGTTTCTTTGCAGCTAAGCATTTAAAACAAGCACCTTTATTCATCAATATTTGCTTTTTATCATCAGAAGATAAACTCTCAGCATTTTTACATTCGCTGCTTACATGTGATTTATTGCAAAAAATACACATTTCTTTTTTTCACTTCAGAAGAATTATATAATTCCACTGCGGTAGGAATAATTCTTTCACGTCGAACGGGTGGCTAATAAGTACTTTTATAGCATTCTGAAAATTAAATCCACTACGAGCAAGTCTCACCTTTTCTCCACTTTCAATTTCATGTCGTTAAAGGTTCATCAAGCAATCTAATTTATTACCTGATTTCAATTCGTCATCATTTTCCTGTTTTGCGTAGTTCAATCAAGGTCGAACTAAAATTTATTTCCCATATTTTAAAAATATCTAGAGGTAAGGAAGATTCAATTAACGGGTACAAAATTGATGAATAATTTTCACTTGAAACACCTAGCATTTTCAATGACCATAAATATGTTTCAATTTTATCATACAATTTAAAAAGTGGCATTTTTTGGACCTTTACTTATAGCATTATTCATCATTAACGCAAGAACTTCTCTTATATAAACTTCAATTAACATATCTGTACGCCCAAAGCGACTTTTAAGGCATTCTATTACATTTTTGTAACTATCTTTTGTTGCAGGACACGAATTAACAATTTCCCGTGCCCTTGAGCCCTTTACTGTGGCTTGCAACAAACATTGATATTTGTCTTCATTTGGTATTTCTTCATCGTTGTGTATTTTCACAAACTGTGCCCAGAATGGCAACCATTCTTTTATTTCACCCCCGAATAATTTAAATTCTTTTTCAGGAAGTTTAACTTTCGTTTCGCTATATTTTCATTTGATTGAAAACTGTTTTCAATTTCAGAATTTTTCAAAAGTTTTTCAACTTTTTTTCTTAATTTAATAAATTTTTCATCATAAGAACTAAAACCTTCATACTCTTTATCATAATTATCTTGGGTATAGTTATCATCTTTAACAAGAACATCTAATATTTCTTTTTCTTTTGGACATAACATTGCCCATTTTTCATTTAATTGAGCATATAAAACCTCAATTTCTTCTATATTCTTATCTTCCTCTATCAAATTCTTCACCAATAAATTAGCGATACTTCTTTCTTTAGCTAATTTTGTCATTATAATCCTAGGTAAACAGATCGCGACAGTCGGATGCCAATAAATATCGAATTCAAACTTTAAGAATAACTTTATTCGATATCTATATACTAAATTTTAAATAAATTAGTATTCTACAAATTGATTCTACAAATCTTCATCTAATCAAAAATAATAAAAACAGATAGAATCGTTTATGTATCAATTTAATAAAAAGATAAGAAAAACTTACCTTCCTTCATCTGTATTGTTCGAGGGGTGAAACGTTCGCTTTTAATTCAATAAATAGTGGAAACTTTCACGAATTAAGCAGTCATTTTCTTTAAATAAACACATTTAATCTGGAGAAATACACCATCACAAATTATTAAAAATATTATAGTGAAAAAATTAGATAAATACCTAACGCGCGCTGACAATGCACAATATTTACATTTTGATCTTAGAACATTCTTCTTCTTGCTATCGAACACACAGTTCCTTTCGTGCGCGCAGGCGCAGACGATCGTATTACAAAAAGTAGAAGTGGAAGTAGCGATTTTCGAAACAGTCTATATGGGCAAAAACATTTTTAACTGCGACAGCGTCTAAGCACTTTTTTCAATAGAATTTAAAATTTACACGCATGCTATAGGTCATTGTTGCAGGAACTGCATAAATTCCTGTGAATCTTTCACGGTGACACAATTATCCTTTATCAATCCCCACAGGTTGAATTTATTCGAAGTGCGATAGCGTCTAAATGCCTTATCAGAATAATCTGAAAAATTTATATTCTTGTTAAAGGTCACCGATGCTTGAATTGCATAGCTCTTGGTGAATCTAGTACTTATAGTTTTTTTTGTTTTTTTTACAGAGACGCAACAAAAAAAACTTCATCATTATGGCCTGTGGGCTGAAATCATTAGTGTCTAAATTCCTTATCCGATTGAGGTGAAAATTCATATAAGTATTGTAGGTCACCGTCGCATGAAATATACAGATTCTGATGAATCTAGCACTTATAGGTTTTTACATGGACACGAAGAAAAATTCTTTATCCCCTATGGGCTTAAATTACTTAAAGTGCAATTGCGTCTTAAATCCTTATTTGAATGAACTGAAAATTCATACACATGTTACAGGTCACAGTCGCCGACACCCTATACATTTTGGTGAATCTAATTTTTATAGTTTTTTTCACAGGGACACGAAGAAAAATTATTTATCGTTGTGGCTTATGGCCTCGAATTATTTAAAATGCAATACCGTCTAAATGCCTCATCTGATTGGTCTGAAAATTTATACGCATGTTGTAGGTAATCATCGTACGAACTTTATAGATTTTGTGAGTGTTTACAGGGACACAACTAAAACTTATCATTATGATCTATGAGCTGAAATTAATTGAAGCGCAATGGCGTTAAACTGAACAACATGTCATACTATATGAAGAAAAGTACTCCTACACCCTATCATAAATTTCTCTTTTGCGTATTAAACGATTTCTCTTACTTTATTTATACAACTGTTAATTATTTAATGTTTGGAAAGTTGAGCAAAGAAATTTGTCGTCCGTAAATAAATAATGAAAAGCGTTTCCGTAAATATTTTCATTAAAAAAATTAAAGGATTGAAATTTGTCGTCAGCAGAAATAATTTTTTTTCCCTACTTTTAGAAAGTTAATTTTCTTACTGGCAATTTCTTTTATTGTATAAAATTTATGCATATAAAATTCAGATTGTCATCTATTTCATTTTCAAAGATAGGTAGATAGAAAGATTAACGTATGCATTCTGCAAGTAATTCCGATAAAAAAAAATTATTCACACACACAATAAATAAATAAATAAATATTTCTTAACAACATACGTAAGTTAATTCTTAAATTATATCATTTAAAAACTATAGTATATATATATTTTTTCTCTTACATGAGCAAAAACAGTTTTCTTATAAAGTCATTAACTAAATTTACGGTTATTAATACAATTCCAATTAACTAATTAACAAATGACGGATTCTCTAGAGAAAATGATGATTTTTTTTTTTATTAAATTAAAAGAAGGTTCTTATTTTTTAAGTGTGTCGTTAAAATATGGGTAAAAAAGTTATTTGTACAGTAAGGATTTTTTGAATATATATTTCCTTAGAAAAGTGTGAAGAATTATGTGTATATTTTTTTCATTCTTGACGAATAGTGCTGTTTTAGCATTATGCATATGACATTTTTTAAATTTAATTCCTCAATAAAATATAAATGAAATATGATTTTAAAAAGATCATATTTAAATAATGTGTTCTTGTTCACTTATTTTCAAAAAAAAAATCTGGAGTGACTCCACTCGACTTTCCGAACATTGAGTAACTAACAGTTTTGTAGATAAAATAAAGAAAGAGGAGTTGCTAAACAAACAAAAGAGAGAAAACCATAACAGAGTGTTTGAGTATTTTTCTCCATATATCACACGAGGTTTTATTTAACGCTACTGAACTTTGAGCCCTTAGATCATAATGATAAAGAATTTTTCGTTGTGTCCCTGTAAAAATCTATAAATTCTGACAAACTTAAACAAGTTTTCACATTTTACCCACAATTTTGTCAAAGTCCCACTTTTTTTTTTTTTTTTTTTTTTTTTTAATTATTGTTACTGAGTGAATTTGTATAGGAAAATATAGAAGAAAGTCTCGTGGTGGCCACAATTCACCAAAATGCTTATAGTTAGTGCAATAGTGATTTATAATATTCATACAAATTTTCAGCTCAATTGAATAAGGCGTTTAGATGCTATTGCACCTTTAAAAATTTGGTCTCATAGGCCATAATGATAAAGAATTTTTCTTTGTGTCCCTGTAGAAAAACTTTAAGTGCTAGATTCACCAAAATCTATACAGTTGGTTCAAATGTGACCTATAACATGTGTACAAATTCTTTGCTCAGAGTAATAAGGCGTTTAGACGCTATCACACTTTTAAAAATTTGGCAAAGAATTTTTCTTTGTGTCCCTGTAAAAAAAACTATAAGTGCTAGATTCTCCAAAATCTATACAGATTGAGTATCTGTGACCTATAATATGTGTATAAAGTTTTTGCTCAATTGAATAAGGCGTTTAGATGCTATCGCACTTTTAAGATTTTGGTCCCTTGGCCATAATGATAAAGAATTTTTCTTTGTGTCCCTGTAAAAAAACTATAAGTGCTAGATTTACCAAAATCTATAGGGTTCGTACTATGGTGACTTACAATATACGTACTAACTTTCAGCTTATTCGAACAAAGCGTTTAGACGCTAGCGTGTTCACTCACAGACATACACACATACATACACACATACATACACACATACATACATCATCGTAAAAATAGTGAAAACGGACTCGTTGGACCTCGAAACGTATAGAAACATCAAAATCTCGAATTCGGATTTTTGACATGATTACAATACTTTCCTCAGTATAGTGTTCGGAAAGTAAAAAGTAATAGAAACTTGAAATGAAAAAAAAAAAAAGATCAAATTAGGAATAATATTAAAATTTCGAGTACATTTTGATGAAAGCACATAAATTTAAAACATAAATATTTCTCTGTGACTGATAAAATTAGTAGTTTTATATTTCATTGCTTATTTTTTCGATTGATTATTATAACGTTCTTTATACTTTTAGGGTGTAATTGTTGCAATTTACCATAAAATTTAAGCCATATCTGTGAAATATGATTTATGTCAGATATGGCATCACTGACATCACAAATTTTATCCTGAGTGGAGGGGATATGTCTCCTCCGCTTTGACAGCCTAAATATGCGACCTAACAACGAATGTTTTCTGGAAGGGCATATTCGGAATATTCTAAAAAAAAAAAGATTCTACTGATACTACTTACTTATGTGATATGAAATCAGTCAAATTTATCACCAGGATACCATTAGATAATGTGTAATATATATATATCTATATATATGATAAATTTTAAATATAACATGGAATAAAACACTTGAATTTTAAAAAATAAAACTAGAACAGAGTATTTATAAACCTATGCGCAAATGCAGCGAAAAGAAATATAAAACCATAATAAATAAGCAAAATTACCAAGGATAAAGGAAAAATAATCCCAAAACGCATGAGGACCTTCTTCAGGGGAGCTCTCCCATGTAGGGAATGAAATATAAGAAGTTTCTGACGAAACGTTGGCTATCTAGCCGAAAAAACACGTTTCTAGCCCCCAACTTCTCAAAGATAGAAACAAGACCATACACCGAACTAATTTAATTAATACAAAGCATAAAAAGAAATTAAATTCATAAATAAAGTGCCAAAGTAAATACATCAAAATAAAATACATGAATATAAATAATACAAGAATATAAGAATATAAGAAATACAAAAATAAAAATAAAAAATACATATACATACTTGGACAAACTTGAATAGTCAGTAGAATGAGGAAAATTGAAATCCCCCCCCCCCCACCTCTTAAAAATAGAGCCCGTTTCAGCTGGTGGGATCACTTACCAGCTCTTAAATGTCACTCGAAATGGACAATATATATATATACTTAAGTAAAATTGTATTTAAGAAGGTTGAAATGTTTATTGTGTAGAAAAACAGGATTGCAGTTGACAGTTAATATGTTTTTCAGATTTTCCAGAGCTAAATTCAGGTCGAAATGGTTATTGCAAATTTTTTTAATTATGTTAATTTGGGTGAACATAATATTTTTCAAAACTCTATGACTTATACAGGAGGACCAATTCGTTAAATTACAAACTTTATAGTTAAAATCTTGCCTTTTGTCCTAAATTCCAATAAACCAGTTTTTATCTATTTTTTTAGTTTTTAAATCCAGGAAAGAAATTTTGTCTTCAGAGTCAGTACGGTTTAAGATAAGGTCGGAGGAATAGCTTTCCGCTGCATATTTCGCAAAATTTTCAGTTTACTGCTAACAGGATGGAACAGTTCGACTTTGTGTTGACTATAAAGTCGGAGTTAACGATTTGCTCATGAATTCAAATTATCCCATAAAGAAAATTGATGAAGTCTTAGGGATTCGAAGTATTTCTGGAAGTTAGACTTGTTTAAAGCATATCTTCATTTAAAAACTGATGATGAGAGCAGCATTATCCAAACTATTTCGTCACATCGAGGGACATACAAGATGAATAGGTTAAGCTTTGGAACTAGAACTGCACCAGCTGAATTTAACCGGGTAATTGATCAAATCCTAAAGGGTTTACCAAAAACCATCGCTTTCTTCGATGATATTGTCGTTTATGGTAAAACCAAAGAAGAATGCTCAAAGAACCTCCTTGTATGTCTAGAAAGATTACGTAACTACGATTTACACGTAAATAGCAAGAAATGTGAAGTTTTACAAACAAAAATTGAATATTTAGGTCATGTAATAGAAAACAATAAGATATCACGATCACCTACAAAAGTTGAAGCCATAATGCGCATGCCACGACCAAAGAATGTTCAACATCTGCGTCAATTTTTAGGTATGGTTACTTACTATTCTCGGTTCATCGTTTCGACTATTACTTACCCTTTACGCAAACTTCTGCGATTTTGCTGGAATAAAGAAAGTGAGCAAGCTTAAGAAAGAGATATACAGTGACATTAGTACCTTTCAATCCCGAATTACCTGTTACGCTGGCGACAAATGCTAGTCCGGTCGGAGTTGCTGCTATATTATCGCATATCATCGATGATGTAGAAAAGCTAATCGCTTTCGCTTCCCGTTCCCTAAGAGAAGCTGAAACAAATTACTCTCAACTTGACCGAGAAGCTTTAGCAATCGTATTTGGATTTTCTCATTTTTTCGATTACCTTTATGGTAGACACTTCATTCTCATCACTGATATGATAACCAACCTTTTTCCAGAATATTTCATCGAAAAGCAGGTCTTCCAAAAATGACATCAGCTCGACTGCTGCGCTATGCTTCTTATTTAGCTGGATTTGATTACACCGTCAAATTTAGGAAAGGATTGGAAAATCAAAATGAAGATTATTTATCTAGATTTCCTGTAAATCAGAATTACGCATCGGCAGACACATACATAAACGACGAAGTTCATCAAACATGTGCATCAAATGTTTTCGAAATATCAACTGAAACTCTCATCATACGAGAAACAGATAATGATCAGGAGTTGTCACAGATCAAACAAGAACTTCAATCAAGCTCCATCAACAGTGATTACATTTTGGAGGATGGAATTTTATGTAAGAGTAATCACATTGTAATACCGAAGATATTACAGCCTGAAGTCCTAAAAGAATTACATTCCACGCATGCTGGAATAACAAAAATGAAACAGTTAGCTCGACGTTCTTGTCCGTGGAAGAAAATCGACAAGCACATACAAAACTTAGTAAAATCTTGCCAAGATTGTTCGGCAGTGAGACATAATCCTGCGAAGGCACCCCTTTACCACTGGGATTCACCAGTTAACAATTGGGATAGAATTCCTATCGATTATGCAGGTCCTTTTCAAGGATTTTATTACCTACTCGTTGTGGATGGAAAATCACGTTGGGTAGAAATCTAAATATCACAGCCGAATGCTGAAATTACCATGAAATTACTTAACGAAAATTTTGCAGTGCATGGATATCCACAAGTTATGGTCTCTGATAACGCTTCAATTTTTACGAATGATTCATTTAAAAAATTCGGTCGTATGAATGGAATAAAGCAAAAATTTATCGCACCAAGACATCCAGCGACATCCATCTTGCGGAACGTAACATGCAAACACTGAAAGATCGATTAAAATTTATGGCTACAGGAAATCTTCTCATCCACTTAAAACTTGAAAGGATTCTTTTTCGATATCGAGCAACGTCTTTAGCAAATGGGAAGTCACCAGCAGAAATGTATCTAAATCGACAAATTCGTATTTAACTTGACGCAGTGTTTCTATACCACGAAAAGAAATCTGAACAGACGTCGCACTCGAAACATCCATGTGGGGGATAGTGTGGCGGCCAAATTCTTCATAAACAATGAAACTGTATGGAAACTAGGAGTTATAACTAGAAAACTTGGACATATTCACTATATAGTTAGATTACATGAAGACAGGGAAATCAAGAGACACATTAATCAACTACAGAAATCAGATGTTCAAAGGGAGAATATAACATCGCTATCAATCCCACACGAGAAATCCTTCCATAACACAAATCATGACCCTGCATATTACCAAGTTATCAATCCTCAAGGAAATGAGTTGAACACATATCCAGCCACAAATCAACCACAGATTCCTTCACCACCTGTGCGAAGATCTACTAGAATGAGGCATCAACCAGCATACCTACAAGATTATATTTTATCTTAAGGGTTGACTCGACACTGTATTTTCCAAGTGGGGGAGAATTATTGTATCCTCCTTGGCTACGTATTTTTATTTCCCCCGAGAGTTGTACTTTCCTAAAAGGAATCTGGCAAAATCAATAAAAACTTATTCTATTTTACATCGACTCGCTATTTCCATGAAAAATATTATCGACTATCAAAATGTTCTTAAAATTTGTAAATATGTATATATATTAATGTATGGTGCTAAATGTTAATTAAATGTTGATAAAAGTTCATCATTACAGTCATAACTCGCCACCACAGTCACAACAGTGAAAATCAAAATAGCCGTCACATTTGTATTGAGTAGGTCATTTTGCATAAGAATTTGTAAAAATGGTGTTGGGGGCAATTTTCATGCCGAGCAGTGTAATGTGTGAATGCGTACGTGGATATTATTATTTTGTATTTTTATTCCCTTTATATTATGCTTCAAAAGTAGAACACAAAGTAAAATATTGAAATGACATTTTGCATATAGTCCAGTCAATAGGTATGTAAAAAAGGGCTTACCTAGCAAAAGGTGGGGTAGAAGATTTTTCTTTTTTAATTTGTACATATGAGTGTCAATATGAAAAAAAAAACGAGTTATCCAACAGGATCGACCCCGGGAGAATTTTTGTCGGCTGAAAAACCTCGAAAATTTACTAGTTTTTTTTTTTTTTTAAATATCTCAGAAATGGCTAAATTTAGAGATATTTTTCTTTTATAAAGTTTAAAGAAGATTAAATTTCCTACAATTTTCTTCATTACAAATTTTTTTGTAGTACTAATAGCAAGCGTGTTACAGCCTTTTGAAACTCGGCATTTTTTCTCAAGCTAATAAAATACAACTCAAAGAAATGGATCGGCGCATAAAAGTTTATTAGAAAACGGAAAAAAAAGGAAGGGACATATTCAGCTGTCTGACTTAGGAAATGACATCTGCTTCGTAGCGAAGAAGGTATTAAAAAAAAAAAAAAAAAAAAAAAAAAAACTGCCTGACCCCCCCCCCCCCCCCTCAATTAAAAAGCTCTCCCTTTCCTCCCGCCTCTTCTCATCCTGTAGTACGCTGCTTCGGCTGAACATCTATCTATGTTATTAAGTTCAGTTCGAACGTGCTGTTTCAATCCGTGAGCGTTTTCTCTTACAATAACCGGGGTGTTTCTTTTATTTTCGAAATCAGTTTGAGTAAAGGTGAAGTAACGATTCTGAAAGTGAAAAGGTATACAAAAAAACTGTAAAAGTGCAATGCAAAACGTCATAATGAAGAACATTAGTGTTTTTTGAAGAATCTAAAACAAGTAAAAATTCACAATGCCTGTCACAAACAATACATCAATGAGCGAATGATTGCAGCATATGTACGGCGTCATACAACTGGTGATTGAGCTGGTCCAAACAGTGCGGCTCCATATCTTCCATCAAGAACTGAAGGTTTCGGTTTTAAAGATCAGTGTTTCTTGTGTGGAGAGGGGATACTTGAAGATTTCTTTAAAAAACAGGAACGACTTCCTGAGCATGAAAGAAATTTTATCCAACATGCTATGAAACTGGGTGTGAAAGAAACAATTGTAAATGGTGCTGAAAATCGTGAGGATGAGAGAAGAAAAAAAGTACTTGAATGCATCGGAAATGTAAAAGGTTTAGTTGCAATAAATGCTGGGTATCACAGGTTTTGTCATCAAAAACTGCATTGGAGGCCTAAAAGTGAGATGAAACGAGGATACTACCCTGCAAGTAACACTGATGAGGCAATGAAAGCTACTCCTACCCTGAAAACGACTCGGAGAAGTGTGCCAGTCTCATAAAGTATTTAATGAATAAAATAGAGGGGGATTTTCGTCCTGGTATCAGAACGGTTACATCACGCCTTTGCAAAAAATATGATGAAGATGTTTTAATAGCCAAAACTGCCAACAAGAAAGCAGTTTGCTTCCAAAATGTTGGCTATAAAATACTCAGTGAAACTGGTATAGTAACAAGGACTCTGATTCTCAACAGGAAAATGTCGTACTAATTTTATCATTGGACGAAGTTGAAGAAGATGATAAGCTATCCTAAGAGCTTATATAATTACTGCAAGTCGGAAGGGACAATTTGAGGACGATACACCTTCCTTCTACTTCTGATGACTATTGAAATTTAAGAACCCGGGCTTTCAAAACAACCACGAAGAAAATGAACATGTATATTATACTTGTTTATGAAGTTCATTTAAAATTAAGATTGTATATTGTTATAATCATCAATCTTTATATAGCAGTAATTAATGTTTATTACAACATTATGTATTATATCTAAATATCATTAATGTTTTATAATTTAATAAATAGTAAAATTAAAATATTTATGCATCTGTGCATTGAGTTTTTGCTTATTAGCACCCTAATATTTATTCATTTACATTTATATACAAATATATTTTTTTTTCTTTGTATATGTTTGAGTGTGTATTATGTGTTGCAGTGATAGAATACTATACATCAGCAGTTATTGGAGTCTGATGATGACTACTGTTGTTAGGCCAGAATTGTCAGTGCATGGCCCGGGGGGGGGGGGGAGTTAGTAAAAAGGTGAAGGGAAAAATTAAAAGGGAGCAGATTTATTATCTGTCGTTCTTAGTGAAAAAAAAAAAAAAAGAAATGATCGCCAATTTATCTGGCGAACATATTTAATTACGATTATTTTAACAAGGTATATGTTAAGAGAACAATCAAGAATAGTATTTCTTACAATATGTATTGTAAAAAAATACATCCGGCGTGTGTTTTACCGTATTACATTTTTGATCACCAAATCCAAAAATCCCAAGGGCGACAGATATCAGAGGTATACCATTTAACGTTGTTAAGCTTTCTGCAAATAAAGCTTCTAATTCTAATAATTACTATACATTATTTATAGGGAGTAATGCACTTTTTTTACGAAGTTGAGAAAACTGTTCATTTTCAAGAAGCTGTTACGCGCTTGCTATTAGTACTACAAAAAAGGTGTAATGAAGGACATTGTAGGAAATTTAAACTTCTTTAAACATTACACTAGAAAAATATCGCTAAATTCAACCATTTCTGAGATATTTCGAAAAAAGCCAAAAAACTAGTAAATTTTCGAGGTTTTTCAGCCGACAAAAATTCTCCCGGGGCCGACCCTGTCGGATAACTCGTTTTTTGCATATTAGTACTAATATGTACAAATTAAAAAAACAAAATCTTCTATATCACCTTTTGCAAGGTACAATGTATTTATTGACTGGACTAATAGGGTCTTGTAAATACGAGGATCTGATTGAAAAATACTTCTTAAAGATTTTAACAATGAGACAGGAGAAAAAATTTTAATTTTTTAAGAAAGTATAAAATTAACCTACTTGAATATGTATAAAGATTTTTTCTTCTTCATATTTTTCTAAGAAAGTCTAGCTTTAAAGCGATCTTATTTTATTTTCTGCTTTACTAATTTTGTTAAGGGAGATTTTATCATCAAGCTACCATTTAGCTTTATTTAAAAAATCTCCGTGTCAGTTAAGATTTCTCGTATTATTTAAAAAATAAAAAATGTGTGTGAAATAATCACACGACTTTCATTTCCAACGACTACACTTTATTAGGAAACTATTTATTGCAGCGGTTCTTAAAGTTTCTCCAACCTCTAAATGTCAGCCTCATTTTGTGCCCGCCACTCTCAAGATTTTCATCTCCCCTCCCCAGGAATTAAAAATTGAAATTCATGAAGTGTTTTTATAAATTTAAAAATAATGAAAATATTTATCTCTATATATTAAAAAAAGTTACTGCTAAAGGTGTCATTTTTTTTTCCTTCGACCGCTTCTTTTCGCGAACGGGCTGGTCCTCAATGTTACGACAGTTACCGATGTTTGCCGAATAATCCACGAAAAACATTTATTTCAGTTCCAAATTTCTATAATTTTAATTAACGAAGTTATTAATTAAAAACTTTGGATTAGTAAAGATACTGTATTTGTGAACTTGCAAATAGTTTAGTTAAATCGTGGTTGCTTTAATCTTATAACATCATAATTACTATGCCTAATATAAAATGTCCTCCATGGTATAAAAAAAGAAGTCAATGTTGCAATTTGTCAATGGTAACAAAGAAATTTGTCGTCTGCAAATAAATAAAAAAGTGTTATGTTAGATATTTTCAATTTAAAAGTGAATTTAATATTGCAATTTGTCGTCTGCAGATATCTTATTTCTTTCTACTTTTATATTATATCGAGTTTTTATTGATGCAAATTCTTAAATTATTCTCTTTATAACAAAGTGTTCTACAGTTATATATTTAAAAATTTTGTCATATCAAAAGAAATTTAATTTCTTTCTTTCTTTTTTTTTTTTTTTTAAACAACTATTTCTATAACGTTTTAAGCTAAACTTAGAAACTTTTAAAATAAATTTAAAAGACACCAACATAAAGATTTAGTTTTTTAACTTACAGCATATTTAAAGAGTTAGCTAAATGGGAACAGCATTAATATAGGACCCATTTAGAAAATTTTAATATTAAGCGGTGAAGTAGCCGAAGACTTCATTTTCTGAAAACCGCAACAGACATAACTCTATAGCCGTGGTTAAAAATATAAAGAAATTATAAAATACTGCAAATGATACTGAAAATAATAATGATAGTAATGATAATAATATTAATAATTAAATATTTACAATAATCACATAAATTATTTATTTTCAATGTGTCATTACATTTCTTGAACCAGAACTGAAAATACCAAATAAGCTCCTCCTTACTCTGTTCGAATACGATACAGATTTTTATGTTATTTACTTCTTTTTTAATATTCGCCTTTATAATTAAGAATAAAAAAGTTCATCATTATAGTATCATTTTTAATAAATAGTTCAAGGTTTTTAATATAATCGCCTTTATAATTAAGAATATAAAAGTTCATCAAAGGAAAGCGCATAGAAA
Source organism: Salticus scenicus (assembly GCA_963930645.1). Classification (NCBI taxonomy): domain Eukaryota; kingdom Metazoa; phylum Arthropoda; class Arachnida; order Araneae; family Salticidae; genus Salticus; species Salticus scenicus. Next base: position 3,394,438 of record OZ005654.1, on the reverse strand, counting down.
CCTGGAATGCGTTTGATTTACTTATATTGAAGAAAAAATTAATTAATTATCTGTCAAAAGTTTATTAATATTGTTTATTAATTCCATTACTCGTTATCTTTTAAAATTTCTTTCCAAATTCAGAGAAGTATAATACTTTTTCTTGAGTGCAGGAACGATCGCCGGATATAAAAATCAGCCGCTTAATAAAATCATTTTGACTCGGAGCGAATGTGAATTTAATAAGCGGCGGGTACTGAATTTTATATGTATATGCACCTTGACCTAAATTAGTGCTTATTAACTTTTGGTGTCAACCGTTCAACAAGTGGCGCTGTCATTCAGTGATTTCTACAATTTAAGGGAAGTCTATATCTCAGGAACTATCGCACATTATTACATTTAAATTCATATGCTGACGTACCTTGACATAAATTAGTGCTTATTAACTTTTAGTGCCAATCGCTCAACAGGTGGCGCTGATATACAGTTTAAGGGAATGCTATATCTTTGTGATAAGATTTTTCGCCAGTTTTTTTTTCGAAACCTCTGTGGCCTGCAACATGATTTGTTTTATGAAAATGAACATAATTTGAAGTTCGCAACAACAACAACAATAATAATAATAACGAATACAAACTTCTCATATTTTTATTTTTGTACGTAATAGGTATTTGAACATAAATGTTTTTTATTATTAATGAAAGTATAAACAACATTTTGGCATTATTAAAATTTATTTAATAAATAATAAAAATGGTTAAACATTTTTTTTTTTTTTAATTTTTACTTCCCTTTTTCCCCAACACCCATATACCCCATCCTACCCTATAATACGTTATTTTTATTTTTCACATTAAAAAAATCCTTGAACGAGTGTATTTATTCTGTTCCCTCATAAAACTATTCATAAACGAATACGTTTTGTTAATTCATCTAAAGATCAAATTTATTTTATTCCTTTTCGTGCTTCTTGCGGCATTAATATTACATACACAATGTACACATTTACAACGTATACTTATGCACACCATCATAATACAATTTTATATTTCCCTTGTTAAATCAAATTATTAAAAGTTCATCGAGATAAAGAAATCAAAGATAAAAGGATCCTGTTTTTGTTTCCATGGAAAATTAAATTCCTTTTAATAATAATAATATATATATTTTTAAATGTTCATTTCACATAAATTCTTCAAAAAGTATAATAAAAATTCTAAAATAAATAGTAAAACAAATATTCAATATTATAATTTAGTATAATAAATTAGTTTTATTTTCATATGGTATTTGACGTAAGTTTGAATAAAAACAAGCAAAAATATAAACATATGAAATGTTAAAATGCTTAAAATCTGAATTAAAAACAAATTTCATTTTTAGCTCCATAAGATAAATTTTCGTATAAACTGAAAATTTAATCTTACTATAATAATACAATATTATTATTATTATTATTTTGTAATATTATTTAAAGAAGTGACTTTAAATTTTCTCTTTACACATAAAATTCAACTTTAACGCATTCTTCTTTTTAAAATAGAACCGAAATTCTAAAATGAATGCTACAATGTTAATATAATATGATATAAAATAATACCATAATATTAAATAATGAAATAGGCTAAGTAATATATTAATATAATGTAATATTTTAAGTAATATATATTTAAGTAATACATAAATGTAATGTAATAATATATTACTTATATAGGGTATAAAAAATTAATTTTATATGCTGATGACTTTTGATGTATATGTGAATAAAGACAAACATATACATATATGTATATAAATATATATATTAAGATAACGTTCAAAATTTTGATTAAAATGTCTAGTTTCACTTTTATAACTTGCGTTTATAAATTAAAACAAATACAATACTATCATTTCTGTTTTACATTATTATTATTATGATTTTTTTTTAATCTCTTTTCATGAAATTTAGATCATCTTAAACGATATACATACATAAAATCAAATCATGCTGGTTTTTTTAAAGCTTCTTTTGTAGCGTTTCGTCTCTTGCACAATACTCATGCGAACGGAAGTAAATGACCAATACGAAACTTAAATACGGATAAAGCGCAGTCATCCATCGCCCCTTCCCATAAAAGCCATTCTGAAAAGGCGACGTGCACACATGACGCGTAGCGATTTCGAATGAAAACATAAAATAGGAATCGCGAAATGCTTTCCAGGGAAATTTTCTAGAGTTGTCTTTTTTACTATTCCTTTTGAATAAAAATGCTTCAGGAAATGTTTCTCATCCCGAAAACTTGCCTTCTATCTTTATTGATTTGTTTTCGAATTTCTTTACCGAATGTTAAGAAATGAGTAGCAATTATATATAAAATACCATTTCTATAAATATTTTAATATAAAAAGCTATTTCAACATTGTTCAAATTTATCTTTTAGAAATGTGTGTTTCGTGGAATAATGTTTTCCTCTTCGAATATTCCCATGTCTTGGAAATTTTTAAAACGTCTGTATAACAGCTGCTTATTGTTCAGAAAAGAATGTTTTTACATCAATATATTTTGAATTTCTTCGATAGCTGGTATTGTCTCTATATCTTTATTATTCTTTTTATCTTTTCCGTTCAGGGTTACAAATTGGAATGTTATGGCTTGATGTTAACGAAACAAATTATTTTTGAAAAGAGGAAATAAAATCTCGGAAAATATTCAGAAAAATAACGCATAAATTCCCTTTCATGAAAATAGGTTCAAAGACTTTGCTTCGAGAAAAGCGTTTTCGTAACAATTTCTCTACGACTCCTATCCTATTAGTTTTCGAAAATGTTTTGTTTAACTGTGAGTTTATGTTCTAACATATATGAAAATTCTAGAATTTATATTAGTTTTAATTAAGAAATAGAAAAAAAATATATATATAAATTGAACATCTGTTATAAAGAATACAAATTTTGACAAATAATTTTAATATTGACAAAATTTTCCAATTAAAAGCTAAAAATATAATCTAGAATCATCGTAATAAATTCGAATGTTTGAAAGAACTATGCGTAAGGATAGTGAATAAAATTAATAAGTGTAAGGCGGGCATTTTTAGGACAAACATGTATTTTTATCGAAAACACTGAAGTTTTTGTCTTTTCCTGTCATTATTTGCAAATTGAATGGGAATAAGTATGAAATCATTTCCTCCCCTTAGAGCAACAAAGTTATAACAAAAATGTTTTTATTTTTACAGGCATTTAATTAATAATTATTAAGGTTTTTTTTAATCTCGCAAGTTTCAGAATGTTTCTTTAAAAAATTATGGCAGAAATGAGTATAAACTTTACGTAACTCTCTTATTACCAAGATAAACTGATTTTTTTTTAAATTATTATTACTATTATTATTGCTATTTTACTGAATAATAATTACGATAATAATAATAATAATAAACAATATGACATTTTGTAATTCAATTTAATAAAATTAAAATTCATAGTAATAATCTATGCATATAAAAGAGTACTTTCTCTCACTCAATCACTCACTGACTCATCAACGCACAGCAAAATTTACTGACTCGAATCTGTGCCATATTATAGAATGTATAGTGCAAGCACCCCCGAAGAAGATATTTTGCGAAATTCGTCCCCCAAAGAGGAGTAGGGGGGCAAAATGTGATTTCACAAAAATCTTCATAACTCAAAGAAAAAAAGCAGATATCCGTAAAATTTTTGCTTTAAAATATAGCTAACACAAATATCTAAAAACTAATTTCTGGAATTTAAGAAATTCCGTCCCCTAGGAGGGGGGGGGGGGGAAGGGAGAGTGCAAAACGGTTTCACATACTCTTATATATCTCAAACAAAAAAACAGATATACAGGAAATTTTTGCTCTAATATATAGCTAATACAAATACCTAAAAACCAAATTCTGGAATTTTAGAAATTCAGCCCAAAAGCGGGGGAGAAAGGGTAAAATGATTTGAAATAGTCCTTTATACCACAAATAGAGAAACGGATGTAAGATTTTTGCTCTAAAATATAGCTCCCACAAATACATAAAAACGAATTTCTTTAATTTTAGAAATTCTTTCCAGGCGGGAAAGGAGGGCCTGTGGAGCAAAAAAATAGAAATACAGCTAGACCGCTCTAAATTGGTACAGATAGGTTTTAGAGGCCTTCAAGTCGAATGAGGATTTTTTCGAAAGTGTAAAGTTATTAGGAGGGTCAGAAACGGGGGGAGGGGCGTATTGGCAAAAAAAAAAAAAAAAAAAAAAAATACAAATAGAGTTAGACCGTTCAAAATTGGTACATAGAGGTTTTTTATACCGACAAATCGATTGTGGATATTTTCGAAATTGTAAAGTTATTAGGAGGGGTGAGAAGGGAGTAGGAGGGGCAAAAAAAAAAAAAAAAAAATAGAGTTTGGTCGCTCAAAATTGGTACATGGAGGTTTTTGATACCTACAAATCGATTGCGAATATTTTCGAATTTCTGAAATTATTAGGAGGGTCAGAAAGGTGAGGGGGTGTAGGGGCAAAAATTAAAAATAGAGTTAGGCAGCTCAAAATTGGTACGTAGAGGTTTGTGATACCGACAAACGGATTGCGATTACTTTCGAATTTGTAAAGTTAGGGGTGGGAAGAGGGGCTCTGGGGCAAAGAAATAGAAATGCAGTTAGTCCGTTCAAAATTGGTACAGATAAATTTTAAGGGCCTGCAAGTCGAATGAGGAAATTTTCGAAAGTGTAAAGTTATTAGGAGGGGCAGAAAGAGGGGGGGGCGTAGGGGCAAAAAAAAATAGTCAGACCGTTCAAAATTTGTACATAGAGGCTTTTGATACCGACGAATCGAGTGCGGATAGTTTCGAAATTGTAAAATTATTAGGGGGGGTGGAGGGGCAAAAAATAAAATTTGAGTTATGTCGCTCAAAACTGGTACATAGAGGTCTTAGATAGTTACAAATCGATTGCGGTTATTTTCGAATTTTTAAAGTTATTAAGAGGGGTGGGAAAGGGGGGGGGCGGAGGGGCAAAAAAAATAGAGTTATGTCACTCAAAAGTGGTACATGGAGGTTTTCAATACCTACAAATCGATTGCGAATATTTTCGAATTTGTATGATTATTAGGATAGACGGGAAGGGTAAAGATGCAAAAATATATAGAGGAGAGTGGGGATGAATGGAACTTTTTCATGTTTTTATTAATAACATTCACCATATATAATTCAGAATTTTGTAACATTGCTCATAAGTACATTTCAGTAATCTGTTACATATAAACATGCTAACTTTAATTAAAAGTTATCATTTTTAATTAATATATATATATATATATATATATATATATATATACATGCATGTGCATTGTCCCGGTGGGGATGGGATATGATTTTGGATGAATGGGACAGGACTGGAGTTAATAAAGAAAAGAAAAGAAAATGGAAAGTAAATAAATTTTTTTAAGTTAAATTGGTTTATGTGATTTTATTACACACTATGAATTCAGTAAAATTAACATAAACTGGTGTATTGACTCAAATTAACATTAAAAGGCAAAAGTCCTTTGGTTCATAGAGTTCCTAGTGCTCTAGACTTCGGTAATTTAATCTGATAAGATCTAATGTAAAAGCTAAATAAATAAATAAGATGCTATAAAGATATAAATCATTATAATGGAGTACAAATTATCCAGATAAATTTTTGTTTCCGACTGATCGGGAAAAATCACCATTCTATTCTCTATTACATTAATAGTCACCAGGATTTATTGAATTAGCTTGATTGGAATTGTGATTTTAATCAAATTATTATTAGTTTATTTATTTATTTTTTTTTAATTATTGATATTATTGATTTAAGTTGCATTGAATATTCTAACTTATAATTTTTTTAATCATAGTTATTATAAACCAAAATCAAAATAATTAATTTCAATCTATTTTTCCCTAAATCCATCCTACTTTTATAATTCCATGTTATAACTACTGAACTTCAGGTTATAAAAATATTGAAAATCTATTTACGATTTGTTTTAACACAATTCTTGTGCACAATTTTAAATTAGCACATGGTGGGGAATGTTCCATTCATCCTCATTTAAACTGTCCCATTCATCACCACCACCACATATTCATATAAAACAGGAAATAGGCTTATTCAACAATTGTCAATATTCTTCTTGAACCTCATTAACACAATAAAAGATTATGCCTTTTTACCCTATAAGAGTTATATTAACTTTAACTAAATAGTTAATTCCTTAACTGCTACCTAATTGAATCAGTAAAAACTTACTTTGGCAGCAGAAAAAGACACTTTAATTTTTTTCTGCCCTTCTAGAGATAGCACAATTCTGAAACTATGCTTGATGAATGACCTCAGTACTGCCATATATCAGAAAAATTCTCAAGTTTATGGTGCTTGCAAAACATAAAAATTTTGCTATTGTCCCATTCATCCTGCGTCCCATTCATCCCCACTCTCCCCTAAATAAGAGTTAGGGCGCTGAAAATAAGTGTTGTTAGGTTTTGAGGCCCGATAAATCGATTGCGGATATTTTCGAAAGTACCGATATAATACGAGGGGCAGGTCGGGCGCAGGGGTAAAAATAAAGAAATTCAGATAGAATGTTGGAAATTAGAATTATTAGGTTTAAAAGCCCGAGAGAATGATTGAGAGTATTTTTTAAAGTCTAAAATAGATAGGAGGGGCGGAACTGTAGGTGAAGGAACATGCGTGCCTGTATATTGTGCAGCAGTCTGTCAGACCCCAGACTAATTATTCCACCGATGGGAGAAGATTTTAGAGCGTCGAACATAAATGCGCGCGCAGCGCTCAATGGCCTGCGCTGCCGAAGTCAGTGGGGACCCAGTGCGACATTTTTTCCAATATATTTTTTTTTTTCTTTTTTCTTTTCGCATGATAAAAATTAATGCAATTTTGAGAATTAACTATAGTGATTCATTTAAAAATAGTGACCAGCGAAGCGGTCGTAGCTTGCTAGTGATAATAATAAAAGAAAATGAAGATGAAGATGGTGTATATTTTTAATTCATCTTTTTGTAATTTTTTCAGTATATTGAATTTTGTTAACAGATAGCTGTAAATTTCGAATTTGCTTTTTAATATGCCCAAACTATTTACTTCATTTTAAAGCATGAGAATAGTGTTCATTGCTTCTTCTATTGCAATGAATTTATAAAAGGAATCTTCATTCTCTGTCAAATACAAATTTAAACTATTTTACTTTTCCTCCCCTAAAAAATAATATTTAATGGGTGTCATTTTCAAATAAGATTTAATATTTTTGTAATTTTAACACTGAACGATTTTATAGACAATTAATAAAATATTGGGTACATTGCATAACTCTAAAATTAAAAATGTTGTTTAAATTTTGTAAATTAATGGCATTAAATCTAGACTAATGCATAAAGAGGATAGGTTTGTTTGTATGTGGAGGGTAATCTCTGGAACTACTGAACCGATTTCTTTCTTTCATATTTTTTTCTCTAATCAAAAGCTACACTATCCCTGAGTTATAATTAATTTTGATAAAATAATTTTTTTTATACGAAATTTTAATATTTTAATTAAATCTCCATAAAAGCCATGAAGAAAAAATTAAATATTGTAACGAAAGCTATTTCACTTGTGAACGCCACGAAGTAAAGCATCGGACTATGAATCCAGAAATTGTGAGTTCGATCCCCGTCAAGGTAAATTGTTTAAAAATAGTTTTATTTAAATTTAAATTGTTTATTTCTCACTCATTCATTATGTCATTATGTTACTTATTGGGTTAATGTTATGTAATTTCTAGACTTTTCAAATTCTGGAATGTTGCGTTCTATACAATTCTCCAATTGTATAAAAACCGGTGTAAAACTCAGTTGAGTTCAATAATAAAGTCTCGAGCAGAGCTTAAATCTCTCTGTGTTATTTCGATTTAGTGAATCTAGCTGATGCTACTAGAAAACAATTATTTATCCATTCTTTTCTTTCTTTCATTCTTTCTCTCTCTCTCTTTTGGACATTAAAATGAATATATTTACACGTAAAAAATAATCTGGTGTATCACTCACACGACTTTCTCTTACCCTGAAATTTAATACTGTAAATACAGGTTGGAGATTAAGGGATTAAGATAACGAGTTCTGCTATGAAAACCTATGTTAAAACAATTCAAATTAGACTTCGGAAGAGTTTTATATGATAGTTAGTTCTGTGTGAGAGGGGCTACCGCCCCCCTCAACCACCCCGTTTCACTACTGCAGCTACATTTATATAGAATTTAAATCTGTTATTAAATTTAAAAGTTCAGTTAAAGTTATTCAGACAATTTTCACATGCAACATTCTTTGAAGCTTATCAATTTTGATCAAAATTTTCCAGCAACAAACCTATATTAACTTCAAAATACAACATTTGGATCGCCTAATATTATTCGTTTTTAAGTTACTCTAACAGACACAGGCAAAGATCAAACGTTAAAAAACTTGACTTCGGTAATCAGGAAGCCTCAATACGTGTAAATAGGCAAAAAACAAGCGATGAATATTGAGCTTAAAAATATTCATTATATAGTATACCACATGTCTATGAGGAATTTTATGTACAGCTTTCTATGTCTATGAACAGCTTTCCTGGACATAGTAAAATATCATATCAAAGCACTTCCACTAGAAATAAAAAATAATGTTGTCGCTTAAATATTTGCAGGCCTGTATATCTTTTGAGGATTGTGTACAGACCACATGGTGCACCTAAATATAATCCTATAGTAATAATACACGGCACAACCTGAAATACACTTCCACCAATTTTCAGCTATTGTCGCACTATAATCAATTACTTTTGTGTATCCCTGTAAATGAACAGTTATGAAATGAAATGATTACCTTACCATTTTCTACATGAGACATGTTTTTACGCATTTAAAGGATATATATCCATTTCATTTGTTTTATGCAGTCTACAGATGCTAAACTCTACTTACCTGCAATTTCTCCCATAGATGTAATGTATTGGAATTCTCTTGGGTGTCCCTGTACACGAAACATTTGCTTCTTCTCAACGAAAAGCTTCGTGTAGCATCCCTGTATCATACACATTTAGAATACCAAGTTTGGACTTTTTGATACTATTAGTTCTTGAGGTATGCTGGTTACAGACACACAGAGACCATTCGCTAAAAACATGAATTTCATATTCAGGGGACCTCAAAACGTGTAAATATAATAAAAACTCACGTTCGAAAATTTGACCCTAAAACAATACTTTAATACTTTCTCTACCTTATGGGTAAGGGAAAGTAATAAAATTGATATAAAGTTTTGTGTAAAATTAAACTTGCACGGTAAAATTGATTTAAAAGTATTTCTTTTTCTAATGACATGATTTATTTAAAAAAAAAAAAATATTTGTAGATATTCTAAGTACTAAATATTGGCGTTTAGACATTAATATAAATTATATTTGTTAGTTACTATTTAATTTTGAAAAAACATTTAATCCTTCAGAGAAGTAATTTTTTTTTTAATGTAATTTCTTTCATATTATACTTAAAATATTTTTTAAAAATAAATTGATCACTAAAATGCATGATTTCTTTTAGTTTATTTATTTATTTTTATTTTTTCTCGCCGTTTATTTCCAGTTAAGTGATTGTCCCGCAGTTCGGCGCATTTGACGATTAATACACAGGACGTGTATATCAGCTTTTTTTTTTTTTTTTTTTTTTTTTTAATTAAGAACTAAATATATATTCTTCACATATCTACCTCTGTAATAAAAGTAGTGTGTGTGTCCAGTGTTTTTCAGGAAAACGGCTGATTTCAGAACTACACAAGAGCATGGAAATTCATAATGACCTCTTATGATGACCTCCCCGATTTTCGAATGTTCGAATTTATTTAAATTAAATAAAACGTGAAAATGATTTCCATGTAATAGCTTTAAAATTAGGTACTTAAATATTAGCTTTAAATTTAATTGTGTCCAAAAAAAGTTAACGAGTTATATATATATACATATGTGGTAGATCGGCATCCTGTTTCTCCCCCTTACTTGGCTTTCCCACGACTCAGAACCCTAGCTAGCTGATCATGTGACGGAGCACCAGCACTTGAGAGGAAATGCGTGCTTATGACGTGAATGACGTCTTTCCGGATCGCGCGCCTGCTAACAGCATCGGAAGAGAGAAAGTTCAGAGTGGAGTTGACGGCCGGTTGAGAAGGCACATTTTGACGAATACTTTTTTAGACGATGTTTACGAGTGCCGGAGCTTGGTACTCTTTACGAACTTTGTGTTTCGACGTAACTGAAAAGCGAACTAATAAGTGACATGTCTGTACCGCAAGTTGTTTTAATTGAACTATGCAATGAACATTCGATCAGCAATTTTAATGCTTATTAGCATTCCTGTATATATGTAAATTACAATTTAATCTTTTATTAAATTTATAATTAGTAAATAAGTATTAGTTTTCTGTTTAACGCCTACAAAAGTGTGCCATCCCACAAGTCAGAAGTGGGATCAAGAATAAAATCTACTGGATAAAGAATAAAATCTACTTCATAAATGATAGAACGCGAATTTTAATTTTAATTTAGAGTTTGGATAGAACGCGAATTTTGATTTAAAGTGAATTTTGATAGAACGCGAATTTTAATTTAAAGTAAATTTGGATAGAACACTTTTTTTTTAAAGTGAACTTTTTTTTAAGTGGAAGAACTGTATAAACATTTGTTGGACTGAACTTTTTTTTATTCTTAAACCATGATTCAACTAGTTGTGTGTGTTTCTACAAATGAGTGCCGACTACAACTATGTGGATAAACGAGTGATAAAGTGTGTGATAATACTTCGTGATCAACAGAAATGTTTACACCTGTGAAATCAGCTTAAACTTAAGCAACGAAGTATCTGCGAATTCTGTGATATAACCACGGATCAACGAGGGTTTTAAGGATTAAAAACAACAGCTATTTCTGCTCTTCTAAGGTACGTACATTTTATCTTCTTATAAAATGGTATCTCTGGGAGATATTCCCAAAATTGGTATTGCACTAGGAAAAGAAAAGTACAGCAAAATTAAAATTCTACATCGGTTTCTCTTTAATGACGAAGGAGATCGTAAAAGCCGATGCAGAATAAAAAAATTTTCCGGCTTTAACTTTGTCGTAGATGATGAAAATTATATAAAGAAACAAAAATTTATCGACGAAAATTTTTCATTCAATGAATTGATTACTATTAGTAATGTATTAAATGTCCCTTTTGATGGGAGTAAAGATGAGTTAAGAGATAGATTGTTGCTGAATCTGTGCGATATAGAATTGTTAAAACGGGAAAATTCTGAAAATAATTCGAATGAGGAAGATTCGGAAAACGAATCGAACAGTGAATCCGAAAGTAGTGGCGATAATGATATTGAAAAACTTGACTCCTCTGTGCAATGCCATATCAGCAAAAATAAGTGTTATAATGATAGTGACAATGTTATTGATGATTATAATAAGGGTAAAAAAAGTATAAATTATAGTAATAATGTGAATAATGGATCACTTGGTGCAATTTCTTTCAATGATTTTGAAAATTCTATGTCAAAATTTAGCGGCGAGCCGCATGAGAACATAATTGAATTCTTTAATGAATTTGAAGAGTTATCAGAAATGTTTAATCTTAATGAACTACAAAAAATAATTTTCTGTAAAAGGTCTTTGAGCGGAAATGCTCTGTTATTTGTAAAATCCGAAAAAGGATTATTAACGTATAAGAAACTAAAAAATGCACTTATCGAAGAATTCAAGATCGAAATAAATTCTGCCTCCTTGCATGACATTTTAAGTAAAAGGAAAATGAAAATTACTGAAACAGTTACAGAGTATTTTTTAAAAATAAGAGAATTAAGTAAAAACGGGCACATTGAAGATGCCGCGTTAATGCATTACGTGATCCAGGGAATAAACGATAAAAGTGAAAATAAACTAATTTTGTATGGGGCTAAAAATATTCGTGAATTTAAAGAGAAAATTAAGTTATATGAAAGATATAAAAAAGATAATGAGAAAAATAAATTCAGATTTAATAAAGTAGATTATAATGTAAATCCGAAGCACGCAGCCTATAACGTACATGAAAAATTTGGTCCTAGAAATGAAGTAAATAATAAATTGTGTTATAATTGTGGTGAAAAAAATCCCTTACCTAGAGATTGCCCTCATAAGGCCAAAGGCCTTAAGTGTTTTACGTGTAAGCAGTACGGGCATAAAAGTTCGGAGTGTCCAGGTTCAAAACCAGAAGTTGATGCACTGTGTATTAATGTAAATCAAAATATGAGTAAAATTATACAAGTAAATGATGTAAATTTTATTGGAATTATTGATACAGGAAGTGAAGCAACATTGTTGCGTAAAAGTTCTTTTGATAGGTTGAATGTAAATAAATTGAATTTAATAAGTACCACTTTGAAGGGGATCGGAAAAAGTTCAATAAAGCCGTTAGGCTCATTCGACGCCGATCTTAAAGTTGATGATTTTAAAAATAAAACTGATATTTATGTTGTACATGATGATTTAATTCCCTATGATATAATCCTTGGTATGAATGTACTAATGTTAAGTGAAACAACAATTAATGAAAAAGGTATTTTTGTGAAAAATAAGTGTAATTCTCTTGAGGTAAATTTAGTAACAGTACTCCCTGTAGATAAATATCAAAGTGAAATTAAAACGAATGTTGTTGTTGATGCCCCTATGAACTGTAAGAACAAAAATTTTGAAAAATCCCTAGAAATAAATGAAACAGTAAATAGTGTTGAAAAATGTGAAATTAAAACTCCCCAACCTTGTTATGCTGTCAAAAAACCATTAGAATCTTCCGAAAAAGCCATAAGTGAAAATGACGATAAAGACGAAAACGACGAGAGTGATGACGATAAAATGCTTTCAGAGGATGATAGTAGTGTAGATGATGACAGTGATGAAGAAGAGGAGCCTCGACGACAGAAACAGAGTCATACGAACATTTTCCAGATAGATGATGATAGTGATGAAGAGGAGGAGCCGCGACGAAAGGGACGAAGCCAGACGAATATTTCCCGAATAAAGTCGCCAAATCCAGAAAACACTTACTCGAAGAAAGATGAAAAACAAGCCTTACTTAGAAAAATTTCACAGTTAGCCGAAGAGTTGAAAAAGTTAAAAGAAAAGGTTGACGAAAATTCCAAACTCCTTAAAAGGAAGAAATCCAGAAAAAAGCCATCGACGATAGATTCCATCGAGTGTAAAAGACAGAATATGCCTAAAGAAGAGACTGCCAGTGTCAATTTAGGAAAGTTGTTCATTCCATCACTTCCACTGAAAACCACGATTGGTGAAATAGCCATATTATTTCCTAAAGCTGTGCAAATAAAATTAGAAGTTTTCCCTGCATATAAGACTGCTATCATAGACTTTTTGACCGAACGTGATGCTACAGGAGCATCAAAAAACATTAAAACTGAAAATGATCAATTAGAGGTTCTCGAGTTCGAGTCCCAAGATAACTTTGAATCCCAAAGTAAAGATTTGCGTAAACCTGCTAAAGAACTATGTGTTAAAGTTAAAAAGAAAAATAAAGCAAAAAATAAATTGAGTAAACAACCACCAAAAACTGGTGAACTAAGCGACCAAGTTGCCGTAAAGCCAAAACTGATGTACTTTTGTAACTGTACGACTGTAAAAATTAAAAATGATAATCTTGATGAAAAAGTTAGAAATGGATGCCATGAAGGCTCCTATTGCACATCTACCCACACTGAATTCCTCAAATGGGGAATAACTTAAAAAAAAAATTGTATCAAATTTGTAAATAAGCTGTAAATACTATGTTATTATTTTGTGTTGCTTTTGTGTTTTTTTTTTTTTTTTTTTTTGTATTTTTCAGTGTGATCGCCTGGAGGTCCAGCCGATGCAGGATGGCCGAATGTGGTAGATCGGCATCCTGTTTCTCCCCCTTACTTGGCTTTCCCACGACTCAGAACCCTAGCTAGCTGATCATGTGACGGAGCACCAGCACTTGAGAGGAAATGCGTGCTTATGACGTGAATGACGTCTTTCCGGATCGCGCGCCTGCTAACAGCATCGGAAGAGAGAAAGTTCAGAGTGGAGTTGACGGCCGGTTGAGAAGGCACATTTTGACGAATACTTTTTTAGACGATGTTTACGAGTGCCGGAGCTTGGTACTCTTTACGAACTTTGTGTTTCGACGTAACTGAAAAGCGAACTAATAAGTGACATGTCTGTACCGCAAGTTGTTTTAATTGAACTATGCAATGAACATTCGATCAGCAATTTTAATGCTTATTAGCATTCCTGTATATATGTAAATTACAATTTAATCTTTTATTAAATTTATAATTAGTAAATAAGTATTAGTTTTCTGTTTAACGCCTACAGAAGTGTGCCATCCCACACATATATATATAAAAAGAAATTATTTTCACGCGAATAATAAAAAATATATATATAAAAATAAATTTGTTTATGCATATAACAAAATGACGTCATTACAACTTTAAAATTAAATAATATTCTTAGGGATAATCCTGAATAATTTTTTTTTTTTTTTTTTTTTTTTTTTTATGTTGAATAAGCCGGTTATTTTTCGCCAAGAACTTTACTTTTGCGAGAATCATTTTAAGACATGTACCGCAACAAAAATGTAAATAAATTATAAAATATTGAAAAAAGAGATGAATGAATGAATGAATGAAACTAAGACAATAATTGCATAAATTATCTATTTTTGTCTCTCTATATCATTTTATAGAAAAAACCAAAATGGCGACAAAAATTCAAAACTCGCAAAGGGGAGCTATAATAAAGCTGAACCATGATCCGATTTCATATTTCTTTATTTTTCTTTGTAACAACAACCTATTTACCATAAAATATTTGAAATTGAAAATACATATAAACGCAAAACAAAGTGTAGCATTATTCATATGTAATTCAGATTTAAATATAAAATGACTACTTCTGTTCTTTTCGATAAGCACCCCAACTGAAGCCCATGGATAAGGCATTGTCGTAGACAATAAGGACATATATCTGAGATTTCTTTGAAAGCGTTGCCGAAAGCAGCGGGCATGCAAAACGAGCTTATGAGAATTTTCAACGAAATATTTTTTATTTTTTATTTTTTGTGTATAAAACGATATAAAAAAGATTGATTCTGTTTTAAATTCCTTTAAATAGAGTGACTAGCGAAGCGGGCAACGCCTGATAGTAAATAAAATGCATTATACTGGCCAAAAAAAAGAGGCTTTTTAAATTTCATACAAAAAAAATGTTTTTTTCAATGGTAGGAAATTGTTCTTAAAGATAAAAACGAAAAATCATGTGGTTCACATAGATTACTAACACTTTTCCATTTTCGTTGCATCGTTTAACTTTCAATGTAGTTTTCGTATGGGATCACGCACGGGATAGTTAAATGGACAGAAAGACTGATGAGATAGACTAATTTAATTCATATTTTTTCTTTAACATTGCTGGAAAATGTTATAAACGTTTTACGCAAACAAAAATGCAGTGACACCAATATACAATATTGCAGACCTTAATGTTTCTAAACATTTAAAGCTTAGCACTTTTAAAGCTTAGCACTAAACATACCATAATCTACGTAAAACATTTTTATGATAAATGTCAAATTTATTAGGATTTGTGCAGTACAAAGTTCTTTAAATAGGATTCATAAAAATACAGCTCATAAAACACAATGCATTATTAGCATTATTTTGAGTGGCCCTGTACGCAAACCATTTACGGATGCTAGAGTAAGAGACAGGCAGATTGACAGATCGACAGTCAGACGTACAAAAATGAGGAACAGACTGATGAGTTAGACTAACTGAATTCATAATCTTTCTTAAACATTGCTGGAAAGTGCTAAGAACGTTTTTCGCAAACAAAAATGCAGTTACACCAATATACACTTGTAGGCTTTTATGTATCATGTATATAGAAGGTGTTGTATATTCTAAAACGGGGATAAGGCCCCACAGTCACCACCGAACGAGACTTTGCTAAAGTCAGAAATTTGAAGGATTATAACATGATGAGCGAACAGGCTGTTTCAGATATTGAAACTCGAAGAGGGCCCCGCAGGCGATACCGAGCGGGAATTTACAATAAAGCTAAATTTTTCAATAAAGCTATTTTCACTATATATCAATAAGCTGTAGTAAGACCTGAAACGGGAAAAAGACGCAGCAGCCGCCACCGAACGGGAGTTTCATAAAGTCGGATTTTTCAAGGATCAAGAACCAGCTGGTCGCCGAAGGCGGCTAGTGTACAGTATATGTTAGGCATCAAAAAACTAATATTCTTCAATTAAATAATACCGAGCTTGCAAATTCTCTTTTCCTTAATCTAACTATACAATCCCTTACAAACAGCTGGAATATCCATCCGGCAAAGGATGTTGCATCTTCTCTCACCAACTGTAACATTAATAGCTTTTCACCCCTAGCTCCTATGGCGATCTTTACAGATGGCTCCAAGACTGAACACGGAGTAGCGGTTGCACTCTGTTCCCTTAACAACAATGAAACCATCTTCCAGTGGTCCTGCAGGATCGAAAACCGCAATTCAGTCTTTCAGGCGGAATTGTTTGCCATCCTTAAGGCTGTCTAGTGGGCTGAGGAAAATGCTCACTCTTACCCAAGCATTAACATCTTTAACGACAATCTTTCAACAGCACGGAGAAAGATATGTTAAAATATGAAAATACGTATATATATATATATATATATGAAGAGTTATTTTTCATGAACAATTTTATATCTTTTATATTTATTTTTTTCACAGACCACATTTATATATATATATATGTATATGTATATACATATATATATATAAGAAAGCCGTAAATCATTCTTTTGTTTTCTTTTCTTTTTCCTTAAAAATTCTAAGTTCTAGTTAAAATATGTCTATCTTTAGTTTAAATAAACTTTCTTGCATTTCCTAAGAAGAATTTAAATACAAATAAAAATAAATAAATAAATAAAATTGCATTAGTTTATAATATATGTTATTTTATGCGTTTCTGATCTGTAAATTATACAATAAAAAAGCATGAAAATGAAACAATTAAGGAAGAATAATTCCCTTGTGATTTTGAAATACTTATTGTAAAAAATCCATTCATTAAAATTTTAACAAGAGAAGCAGAATATGAGATTCTAGTGGTTCTTTTTTTCTTTTTCATAACCATGATTTATTTAGATATTTTTTTAAAAAGTGCTTAATTTGCTTTAATTTTTATTATGATTATTATGGTTGTTTGAATAAACTTAAAAAGGAATAGTTTTTTCCCAATTAAAATAATAAAAAAAATTAACGTTCATCCAATATTTTCTTCGTAATATGATAATGTAAAAAGATAAAAAAAAAATCAGATATTTTCTATTATATATATATATATATATATATATATATATATATATATATATATATATATATATATATATATATATATATATATATATATATACTAAAGTGTTATTTGTTTAGTGATTAAATAATAAGTGCGGTTAAAATATCGTTATTAATACCAGGACCTTTTAAAAACATATATGTATTTTTAGTAGATATGAAATAAAATAGCTTATATAACTTATATAACATTGAAACTCTTTTAAACCACCATTTTATTAAACAACTAGTAAGGCTTGCCTGCTTCTCTAGTCACTATATTTAAAGGAATTTTCAATGAACATTATTCAAAATATTTTTAATCACTTTATAAATAAAATAAAATAAAATAAAATCATTGAAATATTTTAAAAGTGTCCCCGATGCCTTAAGCAATGCTTTCTCCACCCTATATCGGTTTCGAGTCAATATATCTTGCATTTGCTCCTTATTCGAAGATTTCAATTTAGAGGCCAACTGGACGATAAGTGGGTGCTATCATTCAAGAATTACGTTTTTCGGACAGACATTTCTCCGACACATTATCATCTTCACTCTATAACAACAGATGGCGGCACCAGACAATCTTCCTAGATCTAAAAAGTTAATTAATTAAAAAAAGTAGCTAATCAAAAATTGGGCTTCTAGGTGCATCATGAAAGGTCAAAACAGACCTCCATGGAAAATTCTGTAACTCTACGGTCAGCCGTTTGCCTGCGAAGCGACGGACACGCACACTCACACAGACACATGTTCTTTTATTGTATGTAGCGATGGCGTATGTTAAAAAATAATTTAGTAAATTAGACATAAAAATGTATGACGTAGATTATTTTGAAAAACTCTAAATTTTATTATGAAGAAATGTTACAAGAGTATTAACCTGCATACGCTTACCGTTGATGGTGTTGATAACGTGAACGAAAACTTTTACATAAAGCTGTCTCTATTGATCATTATTTAATTAATGTTTTGTTCAGTTTTAATTAAGAAGATTCCAGAGCAAAGAGGGCCGCTTTGGAAATTTTTTTTATTCCGACCAGCTGCGCTCTATATAGTAATGTATATAAACACCTTCTTAATGTTTAAAATCAAATATATATATATATATGGGAAATTGTATTTCTCGGCTATCATCTCCGTTGTGTGATGTCACTGTCTACGCAGCTATCACGTGTTACTGCGTCACTGTTTGTTTTATCCTTTTCACTGTATGCGCACCTTTTTTAATCAGTCAGATGTATAACCGTTGTTCTAGGAAAAGACATTCACACTTATATGTAAACCAATGTTTCGTTTTAAAATTTAATAGTTATGTATTGTCCCCTTTATGTTTTCAATGAATATTGTTAAATGTTATCATGATCTGTAGCCGTTTCCCTATATTTATGGGGGCTCGACCTATCCTGAAATTTATACCCCTAGCACTTATAGACGTTACTAACGTTTCTAACAAAAAGTCGTTACTTATATTTTCTAAAACAGTAGCGTGAAGACGAATGTTTCATTTATTTTTTTCTTAATAAAAAGACTAGACGCAGTATTCTATATTCGATAGATGTCTCGCTGATATTTAATAGACGTTCTGTACTTTCATCACCTACTGAATATTTCTTACGAAGCTCATTATTTTTCTGCATTTCAAGTGTTCTTCAATTAATCTTCAATTGTTCTTCTTTTCATCTACTGGACGTTAAAGATGATTTCAATATACATGTGCTTGCTCATCATATTTTTTCCGATGGATAGTTTGATGTAATAAATTAATCATCGCTGCATGGGACTGCCCTTAATGTCAGGCAGGCGCATGCATTTTTTCCCCCTCTTTGCATGATAGTATATATATATATATATATATATTTTCATTTGCAGTTTAATTTTAATTGAAACTCATTTCTTGCACTGCAAATAAAAGGGTCTTAAAGTAAGACATAAAAACAACTGACACGGCATTTAAGACACGCAGATGTCTTAAAATGTACCTTAGACGTTATAGATATTTTAATTTAGGACAGAAATATGTCTGAAATATCAATTCAGACACACAAATGTCTGAAACACGTAAATACGCGAATTTTCAGACAGCAAAACGCGTTTGAAATTTCAGACACTTTAGAAATTCAGACACTTGCATTACTTAGAATTTTTTTCATATGGAATCTACTTTAAGAAAATATGCTTATCCAACTTCTTTCACATTCAATAAATATATTATTATTTTATATAATAAGCAGTTAAACTACTTAAATTATGGTAGCTCTTTGAAATTATATTTTTATGGAATAATACTCTAGGGATGTGAATGATATTTGCATGCCATTATCTTTAACACAATTCATAAACAACATACTTAGACACAAAGCTTATTTTGTTCAAAAAAAAAAAAAAAATCTTTGTCTTTAAAGCTTTTTTATATGAAAAGAAAAAGTGTGAAGACGGATGTAGCAAGTAATTTGTAGAGAAGAAAGCGAATTTATAAGTGAACAATCTTGAATAATTTGGGCATGTTTTTTTTCCTTTCTGTCTTCTTATTATTATTCATCTAAAAACTTTTTTCTTTCACAAATTCACCTACATCTAAATGTAAAACTACAAATTTTCCTGTATTCATGATTACAGTTCGTTTTTATTTAAATATCACTTTAAAGAAAGAAATCGTTATCATCGATGGATGAAACCTTCACATATTTGTTATGCATTATTAAAAAATTCTGGTCCTCTAAATATGAAATTTAAGATATTATTTATTAAGTTTAAGATACCATACTATCAATAGTTTTATGGCAAAAAATTAGAAATGAAACATAACACTGCGATTAGTTTCACGAATACTGCAGTATATTATATCATAAAAACACGTATTGTTGTATTCAACGGTAGCATGATTGGTAAATGCTTCACTCCGACGATGCTTGGCTCGAGGTTTCGGTTACCTTAGACAGGTTGAGTTCGAATCCCAACGCTGGAAAGTGGGATTTTTTTTTTCTTTCTTCCTTTTTTTATATAAATATTTCATTAATGCTCTAAATAATTCTAAAATACATTTTTAACAGAAAAACATAATCGCACGCCATATTTATTTATTTATATATTTATTAAAAAGGCCTTAAAAACGGTAGTATTTTTAAGCCTAACATGGCGGTGTTTTTAAGCCTAAAACATGGCGGCGTTTTAAGACACTTGCAATATCTTAATTTCTGATGCAAAAAGGTGTCTTAAAAAGTAAGACATTTTTTTTCGCTTAAAAAATGACCATCCATTTAAGACACTTTTTAAACTGAATTTAAGACATTTACGTTTACAGTGTGCCGTTTTATGCCCGTTTCACAGTTATTTATTTGTTCATTTTTGTATAAATAAAGAATTTTCTTCCCCTTATATTTAATTACTTTCCCTCAATAAAGAGATATTCTGTTCCCCAATATTTATTTATTGTTCCTAAAAATATATATGTTCTGGTTTTAAACTATCTTTTTTTTTTCAATATTTATTTGGGAAAAAAAAAAAAAAAAAAAAAAAAAAAAAGAACATTTTTTTTTAGTTACTTCGGTTTCCTTATTTTATTTTTCTTGTATCCTAAACATGGCTCTTAAAATTAGGCGACCTCCCGCTAATTTCAAATTCTCTCAAATATTCTAAAACAAATACTATAAAATTACTTAACACGCTGTTAAGATACCCAACTTTTGATCATCAATCGCGTAAACGTATGCGAAATTTTAGCGGTTTTACTGCCGATTTCGACATTAATAAACATCAAGAATAGATTTTAAAAACATTTGCTTTGTCCGATTTTATATCAATCGCTAATTCACTACACTTAGAACCAGTCCACAGTGTTCGGAATTTCAAAAAAGCTGGCCAAAAGTCGAAATTAAAGAAAACAAGTGAAATTGTGATGTATATATATGTTTTCGAGGTCGCTGAATCCGAATCTGACATTGGTTTTTTGAAAACTTCAAAGGCAAACTCAAAAACAAGATGGCGGATCCAATATGGCAGACAAAAAATTAAAAAATTAATATAAGATGGATAATTCTTACATTAAGGGGTTTTTGAGGGCACTGAATTCAAATTTGACGTTAGTTTTCATAAAAAAAGTGATATTACACTCAAAAACAAGATGGCGGATCCAATATGGCAGACCAAAGTCCAAAAAATTAATATATGAATGATAATTTTCCCATTCAAAGGTTTTTGAGGATGATAAATTCGAAAAAGACGCTAGTTTCTATTAGAAAAATTATTATTAATATATGAAAAAATTATATATGAAAATTATATATGAAAATTATATATATGAAAAAAATTAAATTAAAAAGTTAAAACGCTTTTACACATACAGGGGCAGGCGGGGGCACCCAATTCTTTAACGGCTGAATAAAATGGACATCCCTTAACACTCTCCACTTTGAATCAATGCGGGATCTTGCGAGATAAAAAAGTTTCCATACTTTGAAACTTTTGGTTATGTTATAATTGAGGTTAACTTCAAAAAGCCGCTCAGGAGATCACTTGATGGAAAAAACTAGGAATACAGCATAAATATTATCTACTAACCTCCACAATTGTCGGCCATATTTTGTTGAATGTTGTTGTTGCGAAATTTTCCGAGAAACACTATTTGTTTAACTGTTAAAATGCATTAACAATTAAAAAAAAATTGTCACGTTTTCCGCCAGCCTACACTTAGAAATATGTAGATAGAATAAATTTTCCACCTCACAGTTTCATTCAGTGGCTCCCTCTGAAGGTATTTCCGCGGTACTTACGTCTAAAAACGCGAATATATTTTTCAATTTTTGGCCAGCTTTTTTGAAATTCCGAACACTGTGCAGTCGGCAGTAAGGAAAATTTGTGTAAAGAAATTTTTAATGCACTTATTAATTTATCTGCGTTTCAGAAAACATTAGACACTAGTTTTTTGTCAGACGAAGACGATTTCAGAGTAAATACACATTCTGTTGAAACCCCTTCTTCGATTGTTCCCACTACTTCGGTTTTCGAATCTCAAAACCAAACAAAAACTTTTCCTTCGGAAGTTCGAAATCGTTATCCGAATGAAGTTACAAACGCGATGTCGGATTTGAGTAATCATTTCTGGTTTCTTCTCCGAGATCTAGCTAGTACGTGCAGAACTTTTTCTGGAAATGATTCCTTTTCTATACGTAATTTCTTTAATGACATTGAGGAATAATTCTGTTTATTTCCCAGTCTTACCGATCAACAAAAACTTATTTTTGCTAAACGATTAATTAATGGTTCTGCTAAAACCATTTTTATTTTCGCAACGAAATCTTAATACTTATGAGTCACTTAAAGCCGCGTTAATTTCTGAATTTTTGGATACCATACCACCCATTCAGATACATAAACAACTAGAAAACAGGAAAACGTGTCCTAATGAAACTGCTACGCAATATTTTTTAGCGATGCGCGAAATTGCTAACCGCGGTAATGCCGTTATTGACGATTCCTCAGTTATTCAGTACACCATTCAAGGTATACAGAGCAACCCCTTTTGAAAAAATTCTTCTTTGTGGAGCAAAATCTTTTGCAGAATTTAAAGAAAAATTGCGTATTTACGAAACTACTCTTAATACAATAAACTTAAATCAACAAAATTCAGTTAATTATAAACAAACATATGACAGTCGAATACGCAGTACTGGTCACACACAACCAGCTTTCACTCGCGAATCCAAATTTAATATTGGTCCGGCATCTCAAAATAAATTACGTTGTTTCAATTGTAACGATATCGGTCACTTATCTAAATTTTGTCCTAACCGTTCTCGTGGCCCTAGGACGTTTGATTTTAAAGATATACTAATAACATAAAATTGAATGAACTTAATAAAGTCATAAGTTTATTATCTAACTCGTATAAAACTCGTACATTTACAAATTTCAAGTAATATTGACTGGAATTATTTTCACACACGTATGAATTATATAATTAATTATGACTCTCTTAAAAAAAAAAAAAAAAAAAAAAAAAATTATATTTAATGAGTTGGAATCCCAAGAGGGGGGGGGGGAGGGTTATTAGTTCCAGTATGTTAGCTGATCTCTCTTTCTTTGTTACTACGAAGATAATTTTAACTTTAACAATATACAATGTTATTGCCATATTGATGAGATATGATCGATATTGGCGTGCCAGGGAGATGATGATGCTGACATTTAGTGACTGAATTCTTTTACAGTTCATGTATTTATACGCAATTTTTCTGTTTTGAATTGTTGTATTTTTATTGTACCATTGTTAATTTTACTGTTCTATATATTTTTAAATTTGTTATTATTTTACCTTTTAATTTTTGAGCTCCAATCTTACATATCTGCAATACGTGGGAGCCTATAATGTACAATTATGTGCTTTTGCAATATATATATATATATAGATCATATAGTAGTAATTTCTACAGATAATGAAATGTTAAATAGTATTATTATTCAAATCATTTTTAGTTAATGCTAAATTAGGATGATAGTAGAATTTAGGATAATTAATGTATGAAAACTTTAATGATTACGGTCTATGTGCTTAATTTCATTTAAACGGATTGTAACGTCTTTATTCTGCCTTCTACAAAATGAAATTAGCGCACATTATTAAAAAAGCCTCTACTCGTGTTTTGTATAAAAAAGTTGTGCGCTTAGGCTTCATAATTAATGTACAGGACCTTACAAATGCGTTCCGACAATGCCATGTAATCATCCAAATTTTGTCGAATATCGAACAATTATTCATGTAAAACATGGAATAAGTTGAATAGTTTTTACTGGTGTATGGTACTATGTTTAAAGTTCGTTTACAGAGACACACAAAAGAATTTCGAGACATTAGAGCCTATGGACAAATTTTTATCTAAGTGCATTTTAACGCCTTTATGCTTCATAAGTGGCCCTTCAAGTTCAGTAAAAATGCTCATGCATGGCCTTTTTTTTTTTTTTATCTTGATAGACCTACGGGCCTCTAGTATGCAAGATCTTGATTTAATTTAACCTTTTCTGTTACGAAAAAAAAATTATTTTAAAGGCTGAAGTTAGAGAAAATGTCTTAGTTTATATCCACGAGCTTTCAGAATGTTTATATGCCCAGTCATTCTCTCATGAAACATAAGTACTGCTTCGTTTACATTAATATCTACGATTGATTTAAAAATGGACAAAGTTTGTTTGCACTCTGAGTTTCTCTACCGGGACATCTTTTCAACAGTTTTATAGAAGGCAGTTCAGCGAATACTGGCTTAACTTCATCCATTATAGCTAATGGTACATTATTTGTATACTTGAATGTAGCTACACTATCTGAAGCTACTTCTTTTTAGTATTTGTACCACGAGTTAGTACAGACTAGGCAGAAGTTATGTAGAGATTCATCATCATTGAATCGATAATGACAATGAATGGCCCTTATGGCTGTACTTTCATAGAATTGTGATGTTGGCTAATTGAATTCACATAACAAGTAGTCACGGTATCTATTAACTTACCAGTTAAAGATTTTTTACTCTGATACGCTTGTCATCTGAGAGTTTCTTGCCTCAATTCGCTGCTTTCAATCTTCGGAGTCTGGCACCATACGCTTTTGTTTGTGGCCAACACATTCAGCTTTCTCAATGCCGTATGATACCGTTTTTTTTTTCTTTTTTTTGGAACTCTAGAAATATTTTGACATCACCATTGCCTATGTACTTCAAAAATTTTGCATTTCTTTCTGACTCTGATGTTTCACGTTTTTAATGCTGTTGGTGAAATGTTCACCTGATTGCAATGCGGTTTGCGCATTGGATGACCACAGTGAAATGTCGTTTTTGGAGATGGTTGCCATGGATTCCAAATGTAAATAAAACGAAGATGCGCTTTTAAAATTTGCTTCTGTTTTGAAATGCACATAAATAAATAAACCTATTTTTAATATTAATAAAACAAATATTAAAAATTAGCTTATTTCACTTGGCATGAGAAACTACCAAAAATACATACCTAGATCTATAACAATACAAAAAATAAACTATCGACGACAAAACCACTACACCTCCATGCTCAACTGTCAGTTACGTTCTCTAACTTTCTCAAAAACATATCCCTCCCACATTTATCACAAATCGTACTACCATTCAACAATCTACATATTTACAAAAATGCAAACAACATCTCTCTCTCTAAACAATTCACTCAAAATAATCCTACTACATTCACCTTCTTTTTTCAAAAATAGGCCTATTATTCGTTACATGCATTCAAACTTTCTCTTTCATGAAACGCATTTTTCAAAAATCATTTTCACTGAATGGCTCCTAGTAGTAATACTAGAATCCATACTTAAACAATGTCAATAATGAACAATTGAAAAAAAGATAATAATAAAATGTAAAAATACAATCCCTTTCATGGCCTCATAGATTGCCGCAAGCGCAGAATATGAAAATGGCGATCAGGTTATCATAAAAAATAAGTGGCATGCTGGTTGCCCATTTTAACATTCATAAACGGCAAGAGGGTTGCCATAACATGTTGCCGAAGATTCCAGAACAATATCGTTCTCCACCAAATGACGTCTAGACAACCACGCCAAAAAATGTAGACCATGTCCCAGATGTATCTCTAATTTGTTAAATTAGTTTTATGTCTTCTGGCCATACTATTTCTAAAATAATTATATAATATCTGTAGTATTGGGTGATGGAAGTCGTGTGGTTGTTATATACTAAAATTTTTACTTATCATAATCATCCTATCATAATTATCATATCGTTTTTTACTTATAAATTCGAATGCAGATGAATCTGCTCATTGTAATAAGAATATGAAACTATACCTTCATTGAAAATACATGTGATGTACACTGTATCAAGTTTTTAAAATGCGACGCTATAGTGTAACCACGTTTCCAACACACAGCAGTGAGGACAAGTTCAAAGGCTTGGAGGGGTGCCAAATTAACTGACAGGTTGGTATTTAGTAAACATCCAGTCATTCGGTGTTTCCTTATCTCTTATTTTCTCTCAACGACAAGGTTTATCACCCGGATTCGTTGAGTCCGCACTTGTGAAAAGGCTCCCATGGTCCCAAGGAACACTAACATTTTCATTTATATTGATTTCAAAGGTTAAAGTAAAAGTGAAGTTTTACATAAAGAAATTATGAAACACAGACATACTCTTTAATAATGTTTAAACGCTAATTTTTTAGACAAAATTTACTGGTAACACAACTAATATTCATAAACCTCCATTACGGGGAATTTATTATTTAAACCGCACGTAATAATAAAAAGATCCTAGTTTAAGGATATAGAATCGTATTGGAAAAGTCTAGATTTTTTATATAAAGTAATAACAGAGGTTGAAAACAGTAGAGAAAAGACTAGATGGATAAAATTTCATTCCACATTCACAGAACTAAGAAATTTAAAACTTTAAAAGAGAAAAAAATAAACTTAAATGGAGCAGAATAATTCATTTCCTAAGAAGACATGTAAGACGATTTCTCATATAAAATAGAGGGTTTTTTTTTTTTTCTTCGTCAGATTTTTTAAAAATATAACAAAGAATCTTTGTATGCTTGTTCTATATTGATAATTTGTATGAAGAAAAAGTTTTCAAAAGTAAATAAAAAGTATATATTATGATCACTAGGATCATAAAAATCTATAAATTTTATTTATATATTTAGTATAATTATATTACTTAAAATATCTAAATAATTTAGTTCATTTTAAAAAAATTTCTTGATATCAAAAAAATGATGTTTTTAACCAAATAAATACATAACAATTTAATAAAACCATTATTTGGATGTTCAAGGTTTTAAACACCCCATACCTTTCAGTACGACGGATGAGAAGTTTTGTCCTCTAAGCTGGTAGATTGAACGGGCCGTTTTTGAACCAAAGTCTGAATCATCGCTCTAGAATTTCGGCGATTTCCATGGTTTTCTTTGAAACTTTCGTAAAGGGCGGTTGGAATCCCTTAAAAGGATTCCCGCAGGAGGAACTCTTACTAGACTTAATTCTTAGCCTTTATCTTGCAGTACAATAAAGATTAAAACAAAATTTTATCAGTGTTCGTGTTTGCAAATGGTTTTTAACAAGATATATATTTTAAATTTGAAAAGTTGACAGATGTAAATGTGCTAGTTATGCAACAGTTTGCGCAAAAAATTATTCTTTAAATGTTGTACTTCGAAGAATGCGCCTAGATAAATTAAAACAGCAGTCCAAAAAATCCCTGAACGCCATAATGCTAAGGAAATGTAGAGGTTTTATTTATTTTTTTTTATGTTTAACAGGTTATTTTAGAATGTACATTCGCTCATATGCCACTGTAGCTAGACATCTTAGGAATTTATTACGAGCTTCTATTCCTTTGAAATTTGACAAAGGACAAATGCTTGCTTTCCAGAAGTTTAAAGGCATTTAATGCTATGCACCCGTTTTACATCTTTTTAAGCAATGTCATAAATTAGAGCTTCATACAGATACATCTCAGTTACGATTTGGTTCTATATTATTACAACAAGGTGACGATGGACACTATTATCCGATACATTATATGAGTAAGTGTAGTAAAAAAAGTACTGCAGTTACGAATTAGAGATCCTTGCAATAATAGATGCTCTAAAAAAATTTGGGAATTATTTGTTAGGCAGTAAATTTAAAATTTACACTGACTGTGAAGCGTTCACCAAAACTTTGAGTAAAAGGGAATTGATTCCTAAAGGGTCTAGGTGGTCATTCCTTCTACAGGAATTTGATTATAAAATGATACACCGCCCCGGTAAACAGCTGCAACATGTAGATGCGCTCAGCAGACAACTCGTAATGGCAATGATTCCAGATGTAATCACCCATCAAATTACCACTGCTCAAGAAAACGATGAGTTTATCAAACTAATGAAGATACTTTTGCAACGAAATCAAACTGGCGAATATGTTTTGGAGAATAATGGACTATACAAAGTAATAGATGACAGAGGAATACTAGTTGTTCTTGAGACAATGCAAGGAAGAATTCTCATGCATTAGGACATTTTTCGACTGCTAAAACTGAAGAGTTAGTTAAGAGAGACTATTATTTTCCTAATATGAAGAAATGTATCGAAAATGTAGATAACAGTTGTATAGAAAGCGTACTTCTAAATAAGAAAAGAGGAAAAGGACAAGGTTTTTTAAACCCCATACCCGAGGAAAACATACTGTTATCAACTATCATATTGATTTTGTTGGTCATTTGCCGAACATAAGTAAAAAAATTCAGAAATTTAATTCATCAACCTGGAAATTAAATTCTTATAGAATGGAGCAGAAGACTGATTTTTACCAACTATGTGAAAGATACCAGAGCCGAGAATCGAACCCCGGGCTTTCCGCTTAAGGTTGATGAATTAAATTTCTGAATTAAAATTCGTGGCCGTTTGGAGTTATGCCATGTTCAAATTTGTCACTTGATATAGCTGCTTTAATGCAGACTCGGTGACCTTGCCAACGTAAAATTATGTGAGAAGTGCCGAGCTGGTTATCGGCCAGGGTAGCTCAGTGGTTAGAGCATCCGCACGTTAAGCGTGGTAAAAATCAGTAAAAATCAGTCTTCTACTGGTAAAAATCAGTCTTCTACTCCATTCTATAAGAATAAGTAAAAAAAGACAACCATCACTGTGATTTCACCAAATTTACATGATTACATCTGGTAAAATCACCTTCTTTACAGGTTACTACTATACAGAAATTGAAAAACAACATGCTGTTTTTGGTAACCCTGAAAGAATAATTCCGATCACGGAGCTGCGTTCACGACCAAAGATTTCAAGGATTACTGTGAATCGGAAAGTATCGAACACATCACCCTCACAACTGAAATTCCAAGAGGAAATGGGCAAATTGAATGACGTCACGCTACTATTTTACCAGTATTATCCAAATTATCCGTAGATGAATCGAACAAATGATACAAATTTGTCGACGCCGACCAGAGAATTGTAAACTCCATCGTATCAAGAAGTACCAAAGAACACCTTTTGAGCTGCTTACAGGTGTCATCATGAGAAGGAGAGATGAGAAAAGGGTATTAGAAATCTTAGAGGAAGAAAAAGATCAATTCTACTTTCGGTCACCTCAACACTGTTGGGGGAAAAGCAATAAAGGATATCCTAAAAATCCAGGAAGAGAATCGTAAATGCAATAATAAGAAAAGAAAGGAAGCACATGTTTATAAACTCAGTGACCTAGTTGCCATGCAGCGTTTTCTGTTTCGAACTGGCATGAAACTTAGACCAAAATTTCTGGGTCCGTATAAAGTTATACGTGTAAATCCAAAGGTTAGATACGATGTAAAGGAGATTGGTGACCACACGTAGGCCCAAATCAAATTAGTACAACAGCTGATAGCATGAAATTGTGGAGCAAAAACTAGAACTAAAACCTATTGGATTGTGAAAGAAAAAATCAGAAATGTAGACTATAAACTATTTTAAATATTTTTTTTAAATGTCTGTCTGTCTGTCTCTTTTTTTTTTGGGGGGGGGGGGCTGTATTTTGCAGATGCAGAATCCACATCCACGTTGAGGGCACATTACGTCAAGATGGCGGAGCAATGTGGTCCGTATTCTTCCACTATTCAATTGATGGCGGTGCCTGCCGGAAAAATAGATGTGAGCGAGAGATTTCCAGTGTCTTCCTTCCAGTGGAAGGCGGAGAAATCAACGGCACTACGGCACGTAGGTATAGTTCTGGTTTTTTTAGCGCTGAGAGCACCGAGTAACGAAGTACAGCTATGGGTAGTTCATACACTAGTATCTTACGAGTCTATAAACTTATACAGCACACGAAGGTGCTCAATATTGCTGTATATATCTTAACATCTTGTCAGCCATAGAATTAGCCATAGGGTGTTATTTAATATCTATTTTTAAATCACTTTCTTTGTGTAACATCAGTATTGTACGTCTTGTCCAGTCGTCGTTAAGTGTGATATATTTTAAAGAATTTCTTCTCTTCATTTGAGCCTACTCCCAGACCATCCGAGTTCCGTCACGTGATTAAAACGTTTAATATAAGCGAAGGATAAAATAAACTCCAACGTTTATGTACTCTTATAAAGAGTGACTGTTTTTCATGGGAAAAATAGTTATGTAAATGCAGATCGCGATTTATTTTTCTATTCTTAACGATTAACTTATTTTTATTTCGACAATGAATATTTACATTATAATATCAATCCCTAAAATATTAATTAATTTTATGCTGCTGATTAATTTTATGATTATTAAATCATAAATTAATGAAGAACTCACTGTAATACGATCTCCGGAAAGAAAAGAAAAATATATATATATGGATCATTTGTTATATAAAAATATATATTTGATACGCATGGGGCAGATGTTTCAAAAGACAAAAATAAAAACCACTATTCAGTAAATACAATACTATATTACTTTTTTTTTTTTTTTATCATAGAAATGAGCTATCCAAACGTTTAATTAAAAATGTAGTCAAAATGTTTTGCCTTTATTCATTATCGTGATTACAAGAAAGTGAGTTTTTGTAACAGATTAAATTGCATTTACATTTATCTTTACTCAATACACTTAATTATTGTTCATATTCTATCTTCTCTTAGGAATAATTAAACAACTGAAAAAATTATGTAACAAACATACCTTTTATTATATTTTTTATAAAGAAGAAATGAAATTTCCTTGAATTACCGTTTTTCTTTGTATTACGTTCAAAACCAGAATCTTAGAAGTTATGCTACTGTATAAAATAAACGAGAAATAGGATGTCATGTCGTGAACTTAATAATTTTTCGTATTCTAATTTAATATTTTAATTACAATTAAAATATTAAATTAGAATACGAAAAATTATTTATTAACCGCGATGTTTTGATGCGGTGTTTTACTTTCTCATACCCATAAGGTAGAGAAAGTATTATTTTTCGGTCAAATTTTCGAAATTGTGTTCTTGTTATATTTACATGTTTTCAGGTCCCCTGAATCAAATAATCACGTTTTTAGGGGTTGGTGTCTGTGTGTGTGTGTCTGTGCGTCCGTCTGTTATCAGCATATCTCAAGAATAAATTACAGCATAAAGTCCAAAGTTGGTATTCTAAATCATATAGGGATGCTACAGTAAACTTTTCGTTGAGATCAAGCAAAAGGTTAGTGGACATCCAAGAGAATACATTATGTCTATGGGAAAAACTGCAAGTAAGTAGAATTTAACATCTGTAGGCTGACTTAAACAAAACGGAAACAACAAACTTTATAACATGCATAAAAGCATGTTTTATGTAGATTGTTGTATGAAAATCATTCATCATTCATTTACAGGGTCACCCAAAATATTTGGCTATACTTGAAAATTGCTGGAATTGTAATTTATTTTGTGCTAGATATTTTTCAAGTAAGACTCAATTTAAGTACACAATATTATTTGTAGTGCATATTGATTATAGACACTATACAGGGCTACCCAGAATTAAGCTAAATGTTCTTTTGTATGAAATGTAATTTATGGAAGTGCCTGCTGAGAAAGCAAAATTAATTTTTCATACGCATACTGTAATTTTTGAAAAGCATTTTTTGAATTTTCAAACCTGGTTTTTTGCATAAAATCACGTTTTGAGATGGCTTAATTGTAAAATCCAACTTTTAGCTGCCGATATGTATGCATACCTGTTATTAGCATAACTTAAAAACAAATAGCTGCAGGAAATTCAGACTTGGTATTTTGAAATCTGTATTAGGTTTAAAGGCGATTTAATAATAGCTTTGATTTTTTTTTGTAATTGTATGCACTATAATTGCATATAACAGTTCAGTGGGGTGGTAGCCCCCCCCCCCTTTTCTTGCACAGAATTCCATATCAAATAAAACTATTCCTAAACCTATTTTAGATTATTTTAAAAGTACATTGAAATTTATTATCTGACGTTATTGTTCTTAACTCTTAATATGCAATCTTTATATATTGAAATACAGGGTAAGAGAAAGTCGTGTGAGTGACACACCAGATTACTTTTGGTATATTAAAAATTAAAAAATGCAATGATGCCTTTTTGATTACCAAGAATATGAAATATAAGGAATGCTCCAAAGTTAAAGACCTAAATTTTCTGTAGTAAATAACTTTTACAATACAAAATTCAATTTTGCATGCCTATATATGTAGGTTACGGTCAATGTGATTAATCGGTATTTATTGTAACTAGCAGGCTTTGCCCGCTTCGCTGGGTACTATTTAAATGATTTGTCACAGTCCCATATCATTATTACTAGCCTAAGTTGTTATTCTAGGTTCAAAGTTCCCGGTGTGTTCGGTAGAGTATTTTTCCACACGCAACGTGAGGAATTTGGGCCCCCACTACCTTCGGCAACAACTTGCTCTCTTCTTACTTCCAATTCCACAGCGGGTAAGTTCCAAGTTTTGCAATATCCCGCAGATCCCATTAATTTCCCGAGACAAATTTAGCGCTAAAAGGGGGTTCTCGAACTTACTCCTTCGTAACGCAACCCCCCCCCCCAAAAAAAAAATGTGTTTTTGAAAATATCTCAAAAAGACACATGGTTGTTTTCAATAACTTTGTACCATTTTTAGTACATGTCTACTCAAAAATTCGGAATTTCTGAAATTTCCCCCCGAAAAACGATCTTTCCCTTCCCTTTTGTAAGAATCAAGAATTCCACAGTCGTACATAATGTTTTATTCATACTCAAGTTCAGTCTCCTCATGTGCAATTTCTTCACCGTGAAGTAATTTGGGGCCGAGTTATGCTTACAGACTTTTTTTCTTCCTGACTCCCCCCCCCCCCTAGAGAAAAACGGGGAGAATTTTGATAAATCACGTTACTTTAGGGGTCGGATACATATAAACAATCCAAGCACCAAAATTCATGACCGCAGCACTCATAGATTTCTCAGGACAAATTTAGCGCTGAAAGGGGTGTCTCCAATTTGTCCCCT
Source organism: Salticus scenicus (assembly GCA_963930645.1). Taxonomy (NCBI): domain Eukaryota; kingdom Metazoa; phylum Arthropoda; class Arachnida; order Araneae; family Salticidae; genus Salticus; species Salticus scenicus. The sequence continues at coordinate 3,361,040 of OZ005654.1, read as the reverse complement.
CGTTACCCCCTCTCCCCCCCCCCCAAAAAAAAATACAAAAGACCAAAAACGTGTTTTTGGAAATATTCTAAGAAAGTCGGATAGCTTTTTTCAACATCTTTGTTCCATTTTTGGTAGAATTGTACTAAAAAATCCGGAATTTGCGAAATTTCCAACAAATATCAATTTCCCCCCTCCTTCCCCTTAAAAATCGAAAATTTCCAAATCACAGATAATGTTTTATTTGTACTCATGTCTAGTCTCCCTATGTGCAATTTCTTTACTGTGAAGTAATTTGGAGCCGAGTTATGCTTACAAACGTGTTTTTGACGTTTTCCCCCTCGAGAGGGGGGATGCAGGGCAATTTCGAAAAATCTGATAGATATAATTTTAAGTTGGGTAACGATCTAAATTCCTGCCCGTTTAATTCCGTCCTGCCGTTTTCACGTGATGGCCGGACAAATATAGCGACATACAGACACGATGACACACACGCACACAGGCAAAAATTTCTGATGTCATTTTCGGCTTTCATGGTGCGTGAAACGTGAAGATATCTCAAAATTTTTTGATTCCGACAAATGTCTGATTTTATTAATATAGATAGCTGGTGATTATTAATAATAACAGAAAAAACCGGTCAAAATGATTAATTTATGAGAATTTATTACATTGACTGGTTATTATTAATTTCCAAAGAATTTTGTTCAATGCAATGATTTTCTACGCATTTAGCTAGAAATTTCTATTACGCATGCGTATTTTTTTTTTTTTTTCTTATGCAAAGCCCGTCTGCAATAGTTACGCAATATTAGTTTATTATTTATTTTAGATTTAGACGATCACGAATATTTTGTATTTAACGGTATTTATTTTTTCGTTCAGTCGCAAATTTCATGTTGGTATCATTGTTAAATTGAAGTATTTTATGTGTGCATTGTTCTTTTAAGATTTCGATAAATTTTACTCTATTTCTAAGCACAATGAATGAGGATTTAAAAGTAATGAATTCACGTTTTAACAATCATTTAGACGAGCTTAAATCGAAAAAAGGGGGAAATCATCAGCTGTTCACAAGACAAGAGTATTATTCATTTATTGCAAAATTTAAGGAAAGCAAAGAGAAGACTTCTCTGAAAACACCAGAAGATTATCAAAGAGTATGAAGGCATGGCATTGTTCGAATAGGTAGTGTTCAAAGCTCATTGTTCCTGTGCAAAAATCTTTAAAATATAAGAATACTACCCTCCTAATGGCTGTCTTCTCTCAGAATAAAAAATCTGTAGTCGAGAGTATATAGTGATGCTACGTCTATACAAATTACTGTGTCTATGGTTTAATTTGAGTTTTAAGAAATTGCCAGATTTAACAACTTTCCACTTGAGGTATTTTTTAATATAAAAGAATACGTGTATGTAATGGAAAAATGCGTAAAAAATAAAAGTATTTTTATATACCTTGTTGACATCGTAAGAATTTTTTTTTTTTTTTTTTTTTTTTTTTTTTTTGTATTCTGGGAATCTGGCTGTCAATCCTCCACTCCCATAATTATTAATATGTTAAAAGTGTACCACAAATTTCATGCTTGCCTATTAATATATAGATATAGATAGGTTGGCCAAATGAAAAAGGAATATTTTGATTGCAAAATGTAAAGGGAATCGCCCTCAGCATCGTAACATTGAGTGGTCTCCTCGTTTCTCCAGCAGGTCGAGGCCGATGTTGCATAGCAATTGAGGAAGCCCTATACGGCTTTCTTCACTTCGTCGTCTGACTGAAAAGACTTCCCTTGTAAAGCTTTTTAAGTGGTCTAAAAACGAGATATTCACCAAAGGTTCGATGGGATGAGTCTTAACTCTCTAATCGCTTCACCACCGGCAGCAACGGCTTCCATGCAGATTGTGCTGTTTGCTCGCCTTGGTCTCGGCAGATTCGATAATCCTATCCGCTCTTCGCGAAAACTTACACGTAATATACATAACTTATACATAAAACTTATACGTAAAATAATAATGAATATAGGTTTTCGAATGCTCAATCAAATCTAAATTTAATTCTGGTTATATACATATATTTTTATATTGAATAATCAAATAACTTTCAGATTTAAAACGGCTTTTTTAATGGAATGACTAAAAAAATAAAAACAAACAAACAAATAAACATGTATTACATCGCAACAAAAATTTGTTAAAGCATAAAGTGTAGTGTGATAGTGTGCAAATTCTTTACAATGCACAAAAACTAAACTTCTTTCAAGCAGGATTTACAAAACATATTCCTTTGAAAAGAAAGCACAGCATTGCTTATCCCTTAAATGCCGTGTGTTGCCTTTCGGCAACATACCCAATATTGTCTTTTAAAGTATTATTAGAATAATATTGAAGCTCTAATGCCTCATTTTTGCCGATTGACAACAAATTGCTTTTTAGCTGTAAACCATAGTTAAAATAAAGTATGATTTTTTAAAGTATTTTTTCCCATGATATATTTAATAGAGGTAAGAACAAAACATTTTTAAATTGATTTTAAAAATAATCAGGCATTTAAGGGTTAAATTAAACTCTGTGAATATAGATTCAGTATGAGAAGGATATTTAATTGTTAAGACATTTCTTTTGTGCATAAATTCAGGAGAAATTTCTAACTTTGCACACAATTAAGTTATCACTACCTACCAACAAGCATTTGGACGATTTTCGAATTTAGATGTTCTATCTAGAAAAATTCATCAGGAATCATCTTGAAACTCTGAGAGTACAAAGAACGTGTTCACCTCACAGCTAACGGTTTTTTTTTTTTAATCGGTAAAGTGAAAATGGACCTGTAAAAATTAAAGAAAAATGGAAATGTTTTGTGTCACCCTGTAAAAAGTAATACTCGAAATGCGTTTCGGCTGCAGCATGTGATTAATAAGCATTCTTCTAAATACCAGTATAATTTTTTACGAGACTACCACATAATATTCATGGAGACAACGGTTTCTTTAAAAAATTGAAAAAAAAAAAAACTGCCAATTTTTACTCTCTCAATTCAATAGTGAGGAAAGTATTGTAATCATGTCAAAAATCCAAATTTGAGATTTTAGTGTTTCTACACGTTTGGAGGCCCCTGAATTCATATTTACTATTTTTACGATAATATATATATGTGTATGCATGTGAGTGAATACGATAGCGCCTAAACGCTTTGTTCGAATGATACATATGTTATAGGCCACCCTATCACGAACCCTATTGATTTTGGTGAATCTACCACTTATAGTTTTTTTACAGGGGCACAAAGAAAAATTCTTTATCATTATGTTCTATGCGCGAAAAATGTAAAGTGCGATAGCGTCTAATTGCCTCATTCGAATGAGCTGAAAATTTATACACATGTTATAAGACATTGTTGCACGAACTGTATAAATTTTGGTGAATCTAGCGTTTTTAGTTTCTTAACACAGCGAAACATTCTTTATCATTATGGTCTATATCGACTCGAATTCTTTAAACTGAGATAGCGTCTGAACAACTTATTCAATTGAGCTGAAAATTTATGCTATAAGTCACTGTTCACGAAGTGAATAAATTTTGGTGAATCTAGCACGTATAGTTCTTTTACAGGGAGACAACGAAAAATTCATTATCATTATACCCTATGGGCTCAAATTCTTTAAAGTGCGATAACGTCTAACCGCCCTATCGGATTGAACTGAAAATTTATATATATGTTATAAATCACCATCACACATTAACTATATCCATTTTGGACCATGTAGCACTTACAGATTTTTTAGAGAAGTATAAAGAAAATTTCTTTATCCTTGTGCCTTTATGGGCTCAAATTATTTAAAATGTGATAGCGTCTAAAAGCCTCATCTACTTGAGTTGAAAATTTACATAAAATTTACATGTCACCGTCGTACAAGCTGTATAAATTTCGGTGAGTCTAGCACTTACAGATTTTTGCAGGGACACAACGAAAATTTCTTTATCAATATGTTCAATGGGCCCAATTTGTTTAAAGTTCGATAGCGTCTGAACGTCTTATTCATTTAAGGTGAAAATTTATACAATTGTTATAGGTCACCTTCAAACGAGCTGTATCAATTTTGTAGAACCTAGCGCTTATAATTTTTTTACAATGACACAAACGAAAATTCTTTATGATTGTGGCTTACGGGCTGAAATTATTTAAAGTGCGATAGCGTGTGAATGCCTCATTCGATTAGGCTGAAAATTTATGTAATTGTTATAGGTGACCGTCATGCAAACTGTGTAGATTTTTGTGAGTCTAGCATTTATACATGTTTACAGGGACATAACGAAAATTTCTTTATCATTATGATCTACGCTCAAAATATTTCAAGAGCAATAGCGTTCATTTAAAAAACATACTGCAAAGAGAAAAATTCTTTTATACCTTTTTATAATTTTCTCTTTTGTTTATTTAATGACATCTTTTACTTTATTTATTTATGCAACCGTTAATTACTTAATGTTCAGAAACTTGAGTGTAGTCACTCCAGATTTTTTAATTATGACACATAGGGTATTAGGGATCCAGTGCAAAGCCATTTTCAGAAAACTTGGCGTACTACATTAGAGACAGCATACAGCAATCAGAATGCAAAAATGTCAAATATTTTACGAAATACGAGCACTTTTACTGAATAATTTTTAACTACGCATGAGCAAGCTTTATAAAAATATCATTTGCATAATTGAATAGCCAAAAATAGTGAGCTGAAATGAAAATGACTGAATGAAATGTATAATATGAAAACTCAAAAAACAAATAAATAAATAAATAAATTTAAAAAAATATATCTTGTGAATTCAAAAAATTATTTTTTATAGAATAAACAGAATTCCAGTTCCTCTCGAAATAAGAGGAAGAGGATAGAGGGCTTTATCAATATTTATTTATAATCAGTGAACACTCTATTACCTTTCAGCACTGATTGAATCAAAATATTAATGTCAGTAAAATTCCTTATAGTTTAGATTTATTTTGAGAGCAACTGATATTCTGTTCATTCATAACTGTTTTGAGTATTGCAGTATGACTAATAATTGCTTTGGGTTTTGTTATAACTAGCTTAATGCTTCTGGCTATTCAATTAGGCAAATGAAATTTTTATGAAGCTTGCTTATGCGTAGTTAAAAAATATTGAGTAAAAGTGCTCGTATTTCGTAAGATATTTAACTTCTTTGCAGTCTCTTCACAGTATTCTGTGTCTGATGTAGTATGCCAATTTTCCTATAAATGGCTTTGCACTGGGTCATACTCTCATATAATACTCTACGTATTATAATTTAAAAAGTGGCAATTATTTTTAAAGAAATTGTTATGTTTCCATGAATATATGTTGTAGACACATAAAAATTCCTACAGATATTTAGAAGAATGCATTAAATTTCATGCTACAGCCAAACGTATTTCAAGCATTACATTTTACAGGGTGATGCAAAAAATTAGATTTTTGTTTAATTTTTTACTGGTACCCTTTTACTTTTCCGGCAGAAACGTCAGCTGAAACGTATGAAGTGGAGCTTGTTCTTTATGCTCCCAAATCCTCAAGAGTTTTTTTAGATCTTTGACAAAACATCTGAATTCGAAAGTGTCCAAATACTGATTGGTAGGTAGTGTATGAAGTAAGTCTTATCACTGTGCGATGTCATTCTTTGATATTTATTTCATTTATTTTTCCCTTTCTCCTATAAGATGACTTTTATAGAGTTACAAACAGGTTCACGTGAAATTCCTGAATCAAAAGTAAAATTACTCGCAAAAAGGTTTTTTTTTTTTTTTTTTTTTTTTTTTTTAATTATTATTTATTTATTCAACTTCTTCTTATCTACACTGTAAAAAATATGTGCCATTTCCTGGCAGAAATTCTCTGTAATTTGAGAAAATACGTTCTGACAACGTAATGTTTTCGTAAATTACGCGTATTTTCTCAAATTGCAGAGAATTTCTGCCAGGAAACGGGACATATTCTTTACAGTGTAGATAAATAAAGCAAAGAGTTTGTCGGCAGACCACTCCTATTTTTGATGGGTCTAGATTTAACTATTTTGGCGATGAAAGTCGGCCTTTTTTTAGTAAAAACTGATGATTTTTTTTTTTTTTTAATTAAGATACTGCATAGATGTTATACTTTTTTAAAAGAGCTCTAGAAACTATTCATTTCATTTTTTGTGAGGACACTACATACATCAAGTTATTGCACTTAAAGATATTACGCTGAAAAGTTTCACAACGCGATATCATTCGATTGCTTTTATCTTAAAATAAGAGGAAAATAAGAGATAATATTAAATATAAAACAGTCTAATATTAAAGAATAATAAACAACTTTTTAAAAAATGATCAGCTTTGAGGTTCTAAGAGCTGCAATTGTTAAATGACAGCGCACTTATTTCCCACACATAATCCATTAAATTTCTAAACAATTGTTGATTCATTCTTGAGAATTATCCACATAAGACCATTGTTGCAAAACGAGTGCAAAACGAAAGAAATATTTTACTTAGTTTAATTTGCTATTTTAACTTTTTGAGCTTAAAAGGAATTTTTAATTAAGCCGAAAATGTGATATAATAAATAAATAGTGATTCAAATCTTTTGAAAATTCATTTAAATTCAGTGACCAGCGAAGCGGGCGTAGCCTTCTGGTTCATAAACATTTTTAGCATATGTTAATAGCTGCAACCGTAAGCAGTGCTTTTTAATTTCAGGAATGGGTAAAATTTATTTAAATAATGATACGTATTTAACCATTCCTTTTTTTAATTTCTCTTTTAATCAGCGTCCTCAAAAACAATGTTTTTCTATTAAGAGGACAGTTATTTATGTGAAAGTACCTATTACAAATTGGATGGTTTTAATAAATGATGATTTTATGGATGTAGAGTGTAAGAATTATAGTTTCTGAAATAGTTTTTATGTAATAATATTTTATGATAGAAATTACGGGACGCATTAATAACGATCATAAATAATATGTATATATATAACATGCTATAAAGTGTTTATCAAGAAAAACATACGTTTAGAATTACGTTATATGTTTACTTTCCTGAAAAAGATCCCATAAAATAACTTGCAGAATGAATCGATTCATTGTTAGGAAGCTTCCAAGTTTTATTGGGTTACTAAGCGCATTTCGGTAAGATTTTTATTTATTTATTTCTTTAATTAAATCTTAACAGTTAATTTTGAGATACGGATATACAATTGAATACAGTCATAATGAAAAACTATTTTTCGGGAATTAAAATAAATTTCTTTCTGAAATTTTTAAATATTGAGTAGGATACAAATAAAACAACGTCATTTTTAATCTGAAATATATCTAAACAATTTATCGAAATATTTAAAGAGAATTTTGGATTTGGCATATTTTTTTTTTCCTTTTTTTTTCCTTTTTTTTTTTTTTTTTTTTTTCCTCAAAATGAATGCTACTTATTCTTCATTCTATTCTTTGTTTACAATTTCTGTGATAGAAATAAGACTACTTCCTATAAAAGATAGCATTCTTAAGTACAAGCTTGAAAATAGGATAACCATTTCTTTTTTTTTTATTATTTTTAAATCGAATGATTAATCTTCTTCAGAACTATTACCTTCTTAAATTGTCCATTCGTTGGTAAAAAATGTGTTCAATATCGTTCATCAGACGTCAGAAGAATCATCAAACTTGTAGAGAAATATTGATTGAATATTGCAGAGTGAGGGTTGAATGAAACGTTAAAATTAAAGATAGAATATTAAAAATTAAGTAGAAACATTGAAAAGAAAATGAACAAGAAAACTAGAAAACGCCAATTGGCAAAATTTGACAGAATATATATATATATATATATATAGATAGATAGATAGATATAGATATACATATATACATATAGATATAGATATATATTCTGTTACGGATTTGTAAATATTAGCAGCCATTTTCATGTAGACTCATTCAAAGAAGCTTAGTCGGGTTATAAAATGTTATTTTTCCGCATTTCTAGCTTGTTTTCGCATTAAAATGGCTCATTTGCATTTAAAAACCCGCTAAAAAGCTTCATTAAGGCAAGTAATGACTTTAGCGACAAATGTGGCGAATTTTTCACTCCTTGGCGACAATTTGGTGACCTTGGCGAGAAAATCCTTCTTATCGATATGCCAAATATCTAAGCTATAACTTAATTATTCTACGATGTATTGGAACATTCTCTGTTATCAGCACGGGTATATAAGAGTATCGATCCGCCACATCAGTCACTTTTCTCGCCAACCGTCTTACGATGAAGTTCTTCTGTTGTTTGCAGCCCGTTGCTGTGAGTTAATGCTATAATACAGTTTGTACTGGGAATTTGATGTTGCCAGTTGTTATTTAAGCTGTGTTTTCTGGTGAAACTGAAGTTGAAATTTCGTTTATAGAACAGTAATCTTCTAGATAATTCTTTAAATAAACTTTTAAGTCTCTGCAAGATTCGCCTTTCATTCTCAGATAGTTCACGAACCCCGAGTGCGCAACAGTATATATAAATTTAAAATTCAAGAATACGAAAGTTGAACATACGTGGCTGAAATAAATTATCAGAACATTGGTTTAGCTATTGGGTGAGTGCGAAAGTTCTACCCGTTTTTGGATATGCAAATTTGAAATGGAATTGACGTCACACATGCCATTGTAATGACGCAAATCATCGGCCAATCAAACTTGTGGATGCCTCGCATATAAATGCATCGTGTCTCCCAAAGTTAATCATCTAAAAAAAATTATATATATCAAAGGGTGTAACATGGAAACCGAGAAGGAGCATATAAGACATTGTAATACGAGTTCGATAAAAAGAGTAAGGTAGCTGCAGCATGTCGCAATGTTTGGCAAGATTATGGGGAGGATGCAATAGACACGTGTCGTCTATTGAAAGCACATGTCGTCGATGGCTTCGTAAATTTAAGAAGGAGACAGAAGGTGTCAAGATCAGGCTAGGAGTAGACGGTCATCACACGTTGGAGACGAAGATATTGACCAAACCATAAGGAACAACCCGAACCCGACCGTGCAAGAATTAGCGGAGACCTTCAACGTACACCGCACAACTGTCGAGAGATGGCTGGTTAAGTTGGGTTCTACGAGAAAGTTGGATCGTTGGGTTCCACATAACCTGACAGCTAATCAACGGGATGACCGAATCGCCACCTGTGTTTCCTTGCTTTCCCGGTAAAAAATGACCCATTCTTGACAGGAATTGCGACAGGAGATTAGAAGTGGGCTATGTGTCGTAATGTAAAGCGTCGTAGGATTGTGTGTCGCCCTTCTGATCCGCCTACATCGACTTCGAAATCTAAACTTTATCCCAAGAAAGTGCTTTTGAGTGTGCGGTGGGATGTTCAGGGAGTAATTCACTGGGAAGTCCTGCCACTCAACCAAATCATCGATGCTGCCTTCTATTGTCCACAGTTAGACAGGCTGCATTCAAATTTGGTAGCAAAGTGGCCAGGTTTCATCAATCGTCGCATTGTTATCCTTCATCAGGAGAACGCCAGGCCACATGCTGCTGTCATCACTCGCCAAAAGTTACTGGGTTTTGGTTGGGAGGTTTTACTCGACCCTCCCTATTCTCCTGACTTGGCACCAACTGACTATTACCTATTTCGTGCGTTGAACGATTCCTTCAGTCAGAAAATCTTTGATGATCTCTATGCTGTGAAAACTACCATTCAAGACTTTTTTGACTCTAAACCGCCGGAATTTTACCGCCGTTTGGATTCCTCTCCTACCATAAATATGGCAAGAGGTCATAGATTATGCACAGTGATAGTTACTGTTAATTTTGAGTTTATTTGCTCTTGAGTAATAAAAACGGGTAAAACTTTTGCACTCACCCAATACTAATGTGTTTAACATTACTTTTCCCATTCCATAGTGTTTTCTAAAATCTCGATTACTTAAAACACGATACTGAAACTACTAGACTCAAAATAACTTAATCAAATTCAGTAGCAACTATTTTTCATAAAGCAGAATGGTAGATTATGCGCCGTCGATCTGTATGATGTAGCTTTGTTTTTTGCACTCATCACTTTTCTGAAGAAATACTAAAACTACATCTGATCACACATTCTTCACTAGTTTTATATCTTTCAATTTAGTCAGTTAAGTCAAACTCATCTTATCTTTCTATTTAAATATATTTTTTGCACTTCAATTCACGTAAATTATTTTTAAAGTTGAAATATAACTAATGACTAAGAATCTTTTGGGAGGCTGATGCGAGAATTAGGGCAACTCTGAATTGACATCGATTTGGGATTTCTTTGCTCGCAAGTTCAATAAACCACAAAATCGTGATTTTTGGAAGAAAAATTGCTTCGTGTTACCTTTTTATTGATTTTATATTTAAACTAGCAGGCTTTTGCCCGCTTCACTGCACTGTAAATAATAGGGTCTTAAAGTAAGACATAAAAACAACTGAAATGGCATTTTAGACACGTAAATGTCTTAAAATATAGATTAGACGTTATAGATATCTTAATTTAAGACAGAAATATGTCTGAAATGCCAATTTAGACATAAAAATGTCTGAAGCACATAAATACGCAAATTTTCAGACAGCAAACGCGTTTGAATTTTCAGACACTTTAGAAATTCAGACACTTGCATTATTTAGAAAATTTTTCATATGGAATCATAGGGTTTTAAGAAAATATGTTTATCCTACTACTTTCCGCATTCAATAAATATATTGTTATTTTATATAATAAGCAGTTAAGCTGCTTAAACTATGTTAGCTTTATGAAATTAAAATTTTTATGGAATAATACTCTACGGATGTGAATGATATTTGTATGCTCTTATCGTTAACATAATTCATAAACAAAATATTTAGGCACAGAGCTTATCTCTATATATTAAAAAAAAGTAACTGTCGCTGGCGTCAATTTTTTTTGTCTGCGACAGCAACTTCTCGCGGAGGGCAGGGTTCTCCGCGTCATGAGACATATCAGTGTATTCCGACTGCTTCAAGGAAAGCACTTCAGCTGCTTAGAAACTTCTATCATTTTAATTAACGAAGTTATTAGCTAAAAACGTCGGGTTGATGAAGGTACTCTATTTGCCACCGGAGAAAAAGTTTCTCTTTTGACGTTTTTTTCTGTGGCTCTGACGTCACTTTCCTCAGGAAAATCAAACTGTGATCAATGATGTAAATAAGAAAAGATTAATAATTGGCATCTTTGAGATGCTCGAGAGAAGAGAAAAATTATTTAGAATAGCAAAACATTTATAAATAACCGATATTTTTGAAATATTAAGTAAAAAATTAATAAAGATGAAACGAAAATTATTTTTTATTTTTATTTTAGTTTACATTATTAGTTTATATTATTATTTTATACTATTAGTTATGTGTATACAATTAGTTTAGTTTTTATTATTAGTTTTTATTTTAACGTTAGGCGAAAAAGATTTAGTAATGAATACCATGATTACGTTAAACAACTATTGGTATAGAGTTAGAGGTTAAGCGCAGAAAGTTTTAAAATGAAATTTACGAGATAAAAATTTATATTAGTTTATATAAAGATTTAGTTTTTTTTAACTCAAAACATATTTAAAAGGATAGATCTTTACTATGACCAATTTAGCGATTTTTAAAATTTAGAAATGAAGCTCGTACGTTTTTCGCCAAGGAATTCATTTACGCAACCACAATAGGCATTTTAGCTCTAGCCATGCCTTAAATATAGAGATAAATTATAAAATGGTGCAATAATAATGATAATAATAATAAAATCCGCAACCTATTTTTGTTTTTTAAGCATTGATATAAAACTTTGCAGTAAACAGAATTTAATACATTTTTTTTTGTCTATTTTTCCATATAAAGGAATGTAGTAACTGCATTGCTAATATATTTTAGTTATAGCAAATACAGGACGTCACTGGCTGATTTTAAATTTTTCATTTATTTCGACGATGACTTTAATTGTATATCGCAATAATGCATGTCGAGATTTTCGCGAGAAACGTCTAAGCTACTTTGGTGCCAAATTTAAAATTTCGCCAAGAAGTTAAACTGTACCATTGCGTTAGCACGATTTTTTTTTTTTTTTTTTTTTTTTCAAATATTTTTTAACTTAATTCAATAGGGAAAAAAAGAACATTTTTTGACAGAAGAAACATGTACAAAATATCTCCAGGTAAAATATTATCCATTTTTCGTTCTGTTCATTATTAGAAAGAAAATCGCTGAAGTAGTTTTTCCTGTACCATTGATGTCTCTATAAATTAAATTAAATTAAATTATCCAGTAATCATTATATTTCATTCTCCACGCTCATTTTTTATTTTCTAAATTTAATATTACATAATATATATATGTAAAAAAATCAAGGTGTAATCAGAAGATGTAGCCAATAAATATTCAAAACAAATCATCAACACGGTACAACTATAATATTTCCCCACAGCTGAGTTTGGCGATTTTTCTTTTGCGCCGATTTGAACGATAACGATGTCGTTCTGAACTGTTTGCGATATAATATGGCAGCCTGCATGCTATTTATTTTGGGTTTATGATTTTATGATTTATAATTTAGCTTATGATTTTATCATTTATGCTATATGATTTATGATTTTTATATTTATGATTTAGCAATAATCGCCAAATTCAGCTGTGGGGAAATACTATAGTTGTTCCACAATAATAATTATTCAGAAGATATCGCCAACAAGTATTCAGGAGCCATCATCAATACTTATTCAGAAAATATTGTCAACAAATATTCAAAAGCCATCCAATTTATGAATGGTGATGGTCTATCTCGAATGCTTCAAACCGACAATTCGTTTTTACAATACAATCAAGAATGAATTTTGCCACTTATCAGTAAGTTTCGAAAAATGTGATATTTTTTTTCTTTTTTCCGATTTAACTTGGTATTTAATATAGTTTAAGAAATTAAATAGTAAAATCAGATATTGACAGGCACATATATTGAATTACATTATGGCAGATATTTGACAGATATACATATATATGACAGATATACACAATTGACAGATATTGAATTACACTATGGCAAATTCATAGTGTAATTCAATAAGTGGCGACAATGCAAAATCGCTATCTGAAAGAAATTCTCCTGTCGTACTACTACTACTAATGAAATGTTTAAAACAATTGCAATAATCACATAAGATATTTATTTTCAACCTGACTAAATCATATTCTGGAAAAAAAATGCACTTTAAAAAGTTGCATCTTTACTGTTGGAAGCACCATTTTAAACCTTGCTATACATTGGAAATAAATGCATTGGAAATTATTACATATTGTCCTAAATTAACTAAAAAAATTCAATAGAAAAAAAAAATATAGGCATTAGAAAAAATAAGTTTATAATTTTTTTAATCAAGCAATAATACCCAAAAAATTCATCGTCAAACAGTGACAAAAATTTAACAAGTCAATCATATACTAAAGCTGTAACGGTAAATGGTTTAGATGTTTAGAATTTCTCTCTGTTCTAAATAATTAGTGCTATGGTTGTTTATTTTATTACAAATAGGGTGGATTTCTATGATATTGTTCAACTTTTCTCTTGTGTCATGTATTATTAATATTCCAATTCAATGAAAGGCAAAGTTGCGAATAGTCGTGTAGAATCTCGCAGGGATTAATGAGCGAAGCTTTCCTCGGGGGTTGGTGAGCGGAGCGAGCAGGGGGCAGAGTCCCCTAGTTCCGGAAAAAAAAATTCTTTATTATCTTTAAAGCTTTTTTATAAAGCTTTAAAGACGGACGTAGCAAGTAATTTGTAGAGAAGAAAGCGAATTTATGAGTGAACAATCATGAATAGTTAGTGCATAGCTTTTTTCTTTCTTTCTTCTTATTATTATTCATTTAAAAACTTTTTTCTTTCACACATTTACCTGCATCTAAATGTAAAACAACAAATTTTTCTGTATTCATGTTTATAGTTTGTTTATATTTAAATACCACTTGAAGAAAAGAAATCGTTATCATCGAGGGATGCAATCTTCACATACTTGTTATGCATTATTAAAAAATTCTAGACCTCTAGATATGAAATTTAAGATAATATTTATTAAGTTTAATATACCATGCTATTAAAAAATTATAAATAAAACATAATACTGCGATTTGTTTCGCGAATGCTGCAGTATGTTTCATCCTAAAAACACGTACTGCTGTATTCGACAGTGGTGTGATTGGTAAATGCTTGTCTCCGGCAATACTTGGCTCGAGATTTCAGTTTCCTTGGACAGTGTGAGTTCAAATCCCAACGCCGAATAACTGTTTTATATATATATATATATATAATATATATATATATATCATTAATGCTCTAAACAATTCTAAAATATATTTTTAACAGAAAAACATAATCGCACGCCATATTTATTTATTGAAAAGTCTTAAAAACGATAGCGTTTTTAAGCCTAACATGGCGGTGTTTGCCTAAAACATGGCGGTGGCGTTTTACGACTTTTGCAATGTCTTAATTTCAGATGTAAAAAGGTGTCTTAAAAAGTAGGACTTTTTTTTCGCTTAAAAATGACCAACCATTTAAGGCACTTTAACTGAATTTAAGACATTTATGTTTATAGTGTGGGCACTATTTAAATGGGTTGTCAAAATTCCATACCATTATTAATAACCTAAGTTGAGGTCCCCGCTGTGTTGAGTAGAGGTTTTTTCCCACAGTGAGGAGTTCAAGTCCTCACTGCTTTCGACAGCAACTTACTCTTACTTTCCCTTCCCCAGCGAATAAGTTCGAAGTTTTCCGAAAGCCTGCAGATCCCATAGATTTCCCATGACAAATTAGCGCTAAAAGGGGGGGGGGTCTCGAATTTGCTCCTTCGTAAGTTACAGACACGATGATACACACGCACACAGACAAAAGTCATTTTTGGCTTTCATGGTGTGTGAAACGTAAAGATATCGCAATGTTTTTTTTGTTTGTTTGTTTGTTTTTTGTAAAATTTACAGATAAAAGCTTGATTTCATTAATATAGATTTTTCTTTAAAAAAAATCATATTTCAAAAAAAAAAAAAAAAAAAAAAAAAAAAAAAGTTTTGGAAAAGAAAATTAAACAGTGTTACTGAGAAAGCATGGTTGTCCAAGCTGCACTTGCCTCTAAATATAAAATGACAAGAGTCTTTTTCTTTATTTACTTTTTATTTGTTTCCACATTGGAACTTAAAGGGGAAAAAAAAGATTATTTTAAAGATTATTTAAAGGTCTATTTTTTTTTTTTTTTTTTTTTTTTTTTTTTTTTGTTATTTTATGGGTGTTTAACTGACATAATTTCACGAAAAAAGCAATACAGATTAATGACTGAATTTCAAATAAAATTTTATTTCTATTCGTTTCGTTACCATTTATCATCAAATATTCGAATGAATTTTTAGTTTATTTTTAGTTTATTTTATTCTGACTGCACTGAAACAAGCTCGAAAATAAGTTTCGAATACAGATTCTTTTGTTTACCAGTGAGCTAAAGTTAATTAAAAACATAAGTACGTTAAAAATGGATTATTACTTTAATTAAAGTAACATCATTAAAAGGTATGCATCATTTGAAAAAAAAATCAGAAATGACCTATAAATATTTCAAGTGTTTGTATAAGCTCCTCATCACTACAATACTCGGAATATTTATAGATAATGCTTTTAAATATTGAATATTTTAATTAAGTTTTAACTTGTTTGTTTTTATAATTTTTTAATCTGATCACCTTAATTTAAAGATAAAATATATAACAACAATTTTAGTTCATTTCATTAATTTTATGTAGATTTACATATTATAAACATATATATTTTTAGCAGGCCTTAAAAGTAAATTTCATTTACTATACAAACTTGTTTGCTTTTTTTTTTGTTGTTGTTTGTTTGTTTAATCAAGGTGTTCAAAATTTTCCCGTTTCCGATGCACATTTAAGATTTATATATCCAAAAACATTCTATTAATATAATTACGGAAATTTTTGTTTTAACAAATCTATTAATGATATTCGAAAAATTTATTTTAAATATTTTCGTTGTCTCAGATTGTTTTATCGCTTTTATTATTTACTTGGTATATTTTTTTATTTCAGTCTTATTAACTACTGATCCATTTCACTCTTTTCGTGATATAAACACTGCTTATCACACGACTTATTTCTGTAGATAATATAATTTTTTTTTGCATTGTATTGTTTTGTAGTTTTAAATAAAATCATTTCAGAACGCAAATGCAAATTTTAAGTATTATTTTTTATGTTCTAAAAACCCTTTTTTAAATAATAATAATAATAAATATTAGCATAATTCCACTATCAAACAAAAATATAAATAATGTATTAAGCCCTTAAGCTATGATTTTTTTTCACTGATGTTAAAATGTTAAATTATTCGTTGTAATTAAATAATATGTTAACATACAAAGCCCCTCCCCCTTTTTTTTAAATTCATATGCATATTTTTGGCATTATCTTTTAAAAACATGTTATGTAAATTTTTTTAATCACTATTTGTATATTAACAAACTTAAAAAAAAAATGAAATAGAAATTTGAGAAACAATGAATACTTTTAAACATAAAAATGTTTTGAATTAACGAATAGCGCATTAAAAAATATATAAAGAAAATTCTTTTGTAATTAAATTACCTTAAAAAGCCTCGTTCGCTGTTTACATCATTTATTTTTTATATAAAAACAAATTACCCAGAAACAGTTGCACAACTGAATGATCAATAATATGAATGTAGATTTTTAAAAAGATGGATTTAATTTGATTTATATATTTGTAAATATACTGTTTTACCTCTTTTCTATTTAAAAATGTTTTCTTTCCTTAAATAAGTATGGCCTATTTGTTCGGCATTACACAGTATGCAAAATATTCATTTTACCGTTCCCTTTCTTCGATTTTAGACGAAATAAAAATATTTTTCAAAACTACATTTTGTTTAATATTTTAACTGGTGTTGTAAACATATTTTTTTTTTAATAGACAAGCAACAATCGAATTAATGCAACTGAATATATTTTTAATGATAACAATTAAGGGCTTTTTTCTAATTTAAGATAATAAAAACTATATAGAATTGTTTGATATAAAAAGTGCGTTTTCTATTGCAGTAATTGTTTGTGTGCATACTCAATAGAGTGATGTCTTACGTTCTCCTTTTCTTTTCAATGAAACTAGCTGGAACCCGTCGAATTCGACGATCATTTTATTGACCGTAATGTTTCAAAAAATGTCGCATCATTTTTTAAATGTATTTCAAGTTAAAACATCTAATATAATTTACGACATTTCACTTTAAAAAAAGAAAGTCAGAAAAATGCTTATAAATAGAAATACTATATATGACATCACTTTCTACAAAGTACAGTCAATGTGACGTCAAACTGACTCCAAATAAAGAGTTCCTATCTTTCATTTTCTATTTCGTTTAATACTAAGACTACATGTTAGCTGACCCGTCCGGCGTTTCCCGGGCCCATGGTAATAACCTTAAATGAACTTAAATTTGTATGGTTTTACATCTTTAACTCGTTTTTGTTTGAATTTCTATTTTTAAATAAAAGCATCGTGAAAAAATAATCAGCTGTAACAAAAAAAATTACCTCGAACCGAACGAAACTCTGCCTTGTGACCCCGGTGCCTGCGGCAGCGCATACGCCGGCCGCTAATAACATAAAAATATTCCCAAAAATTAACCTGAAACCGAACGAACCCGCCAGGTGTTGCCCGGGCCCATGATACCTTAAATGAACTTTAAATTTGTATGATTTTATTCCTTTAACTCGATTTAGTTTGAATTTCTATTTTTTAATGAAAGCATCACCAAAAAAAAAAAAAAAAAAAAACTCAAACAGAACGGAACTTGGGCTCGTGACCCGGTGCCTGCGGCAGCGTATATACAGGCCGCTAATAACATGAAAAAATTCTCAAAAATGAGCCTTGAACCGAGAGAACCTCTGACTCGTGTTACCTCTGCCTGTAGCTGCTGCACTGTATAGCAGGCATGCATGCTACGCACGCGTTGCAAAATCACTTTCCTCCACCAGGGGGTGCAGTATGTTGTATACGAACATCACCAATCGCCTTGAATTTCCAAGACTTTTCAAATAAGGTGTCACTGGTGGTGTTAACTGCAAATCCTTTAGTTGCACTTTCCACCGCCAGGGGGCGCAGTGTGTTCTGTACGAACATCACCAACGGTCAGGAAATACCAAGACCTTTAAAATAAAATGTAACATGATAGGGTCTACAACAAAATAACCTAGTTCCATTTTTCACCTCCAGGGGGCGCACTATATTGTACACAAACATCCCCAATCAACATGAAATTTCAAGACCTCTATCACCAATCGCCTTGGATTTCTAAGACCTTTTAAATAAGGTGTCACATGCTGGTGTCAACTGCAAAATCCTTTAGTTATACTATCCACCGCCAGGGGGTGCAGTGTTTTCTGTACGAACATCACCAACGGTCAGGAAATACCAAGACCTTTAAAATAAGATGTAACATGATAGGGTCTACAGCAAAATCACCTAGTTCCATTTTTCACCACCAGTGGTGGTGTATACAAACATCCCCATTCGACATGAAATTTCCAGACCTTTAAAATGAGGTGCTACATGCGTGGGTCTAGAACGGATTTCCCTCTCAAACTAATTTCCCCCTCCCCCCCGCCTCCAAATCTACTTTCCCCCTTTTTCCCCCCTTTAAAATCGAAAACTCCAAATTCGCAGAAAGTGATTTTTTAGTATTCGACTCTAGTCCCTATATATACAATTTCTTCACCGTTAAGTAATTTGGAGCTTAGTTAAGCTCGTAAACGTGTTTTTAACCCGAAACGGGTGGGAAACGGTTTCCCACCCGTTTCATCCGGGGGGGAGACAATTCGACTTTTTTTTATTTTTCTCTTCTCATAGCACATCTATAGACCAAGACCTTTCTTTAGACACCTCAACCAAATTTTTACACCAAGTAGTTCTCTCAGTATAGTGGAGACAGACAAAAACATGTTTCAAATGTATATTTCATTTCAGGTATATTGTACGCAAACATCCCCAATCAACATGAAATTTCAAGACCTCTATCACCAATCGCGTTGGATTTCCAAGAGTCACATGGTGGTGTCAACTGCAAAATCCTTTAGTTGCACTCTCGACCGTCAGGGGGCGCAATGTGTTCTGTACGAACATCACCAACGGTCAGGAAATACCAAGACCTTTAAAATAAGATGTAACATGATAGGGTCTGCAGCAAAATCACCTAGTTCCATTTGTCACCACCAGGGGTCGCACTATATTGTATGCTAACATCCCCAGTCGACATGAAATTTCAAGACCTTTAAAATGAGGTGCTACATGCATGGGTCTAGAACGAATTTCCCTCTCAAAATAATTTCTCCCTTCCCCCCCCCTCCTTTAAAAACAAAAATTCCAAATTTGCAGAAAGTGATTTTTTAATGTTCGACTGTAGTCCCCATATGTACAATTTCTTCACCGTGAAGTAATTTGAAGCTTAGTTAAGCTCGGAAACGTGTTTTTAACCCGTTTCCCCAAACGGGTGGGAAACGGTTTCCCACCCGTTTCCTCCGGGGCGGAAAGAGTTTCCCCCCCGGGCGGGGGAAACCGTTCGACTTTTTTTATTTTTCTCTTTTCATAGCACATCTACAGACCAAGACCTTTTCTTAGACACCTCAACCAAATTTTTACACAAAGTAGTTCTCTCAATATAGTGGAGACAGACAAAAACATGTTTCAAATTAATATATAGACTAGCTGGAACCCATCGACTTCGACGGTCACTTTATTGACCGTAATGTTTCAAAAATCGTCGTATCATTATTTAAATGTATTTCAAGTTAAAACATCTAATATAATTTACAACATTTCACTTAAAAAAGAAAAAAGAAATTCGGAAAAATGGTTATAAATTGAAATACTATATATGACATCACTTTCTACAAAGTACTGTCAATGTGACGTCAAACTGACTCCAAATAAAACAGTTGCTATCTTTTATTTTCTGTTTCTTTTAATACTAAGGCTACATGTTAGCTGACCCGCCCGGCGTTGTCCGGACCCATGATAATAACCTTAATTGAACCTTAAATTTGTATGATTTTATATCTTTAACTTGATTTTGTTTGAATTTCTATTTTTAAATAAAGGCATCGCGAAAAAAATAATCAGCTGTAACAAAAAAATTACCTCGAACCGAACGAAAACCCAACATAAACTCAGTCTTGTGACACCGGTGTCTGCGGCAGCACATACGTGAGCCGCTAATAACATAAAAAAAAATTCCCAAAAATTAACCTGCAACCGAAAGAACCTGCCTGGTGTTGGCCGGCCCATGATAATAACCTTAAATGCACATTAAATTTGTATGGTTTTATATCTTTAACTCGATTTTGTTTGATTTTCTATTTTTAAATGAAAACATCACAAATAATAATAATAATAATAATCTGTAACAAAAAAAAATTACTTCAAACGGAACGGAACTCGGATTCGTATCCCAGTGCCTGTGGCACGTATATGTTGGCCGCTATTAACATGAAAAAATTCTCAAAAATTAACCTTGAACCGAACGAACCTCTGACTCGTGTTACCGCTGCCTGCGGCTGCGGCACCGTATAGCAGTCATGCTACTCAAGCACTGCAAAATCCACTTTCCTCCGACAGGGAGCGCAGTATGTTGTATACGAACATCACCAATCACCTTGAATTTCCAAGACCTTTCAAATAAGGTGTCACATGGTGTCAACTGCAAAATCCTTTAGTTGCACTTTCCACCGCAAGGGGGCGCAGTTTGTTCTGTACGAACATCACCAACGGTGAGGAAATACCAAGACCATTAAAATAAGATATAATATGATAGGGTCTAGTACAGAATCACCTAGTTCCATTTTTCACCACCAGGGGGGCACTATATTGTATACAAACATCCCCAATCACCTTGAATTTCCAAGACCTTTCAAATAAGGTGTCACATGGTGGTGTCAACTGCAAAATCTTTAGTTGCACTTTCCACCGCCAGGGGGCGCAGTTTGTTCTGTACGATTATCACCAACGGTGAGGAAATACCAAGACCTTTAAAATAAGATATAACATGATAGGGTCTACTACAAAATCACCTAGTTCCATTTTTCACCACCAGGGGTCGGACTAGAGTCCTGCGCGGGTCGGGTTTTACCCGACCCGAACCCGACAGATGAATTTTAAATCAACCCAAAACCCGACCCGAACCCGACAAAAAAAATTTCATCAACCCGAAACCCGACCCGAACCCGACAAAAAAATTTTCATCAACCCGAAAACCGACCCGAACCCGCAACAGTGAATTTTTTACGACCCGAACCCGACCCGGAACCCGACTTATCTAACCCGAACCCGACCCGAAACCCGAAAAATAAATCAACATTACTTATTCATCTAAAAATTATGCAAAACAACGTAAAATGATATATCATGATATAAAATAAAGTAAATTTTCATTGTCACATTGTTAATAAATTGTAAAAAAAAACTAGTATGTTGTGGTCACCACAAGACATTCTTCTACATTTTTCTGTCAAATTCACTAAGTGCGAATAATTTATTAAAACTATTACTAAAAAGTTTAACGTGATGAATGCAAATAATTTTCATCTTAGGGAAATCTAACACTAAATATCCAAAGAGAGACAGTTTTATCGTCTATAAATAACTTCTTAAACAATGCGTTTTTATAATGGTTATCTCACATATCATGGTTTGTACAGTTATATGGCATAGAAGTTGAGATATAGCCATCCTGTTATCGATGAAATTTGCAGTATAACAACGCTACCTATTGGCCGACAGGCATTCAAACTGAGTCAGCATAATGTCTAATAATCTCGCCTTCTCACATATTAAGTTTTGTTTGATGAAACACAACAGAACACGAGATATAGCTTTCCTTGTAGTTGTAGAAATCGCTGTGTAGCAGCGCCATCTGTTGAGCGGTTTACACCAAAAGTTGACAGGCGCTAATATATATTAAATGGCAGCTACATACAAATTTATATGAAATTATGTGCAGTAGTTCTTGAGATATTGCCTTTCCTTAAATTGCGGAAATCGCTGTGTAGCAGCGCCACCTGTTGGCTGATAGGCATTCAAATTGAATCAGCATAATATCCCATATTGGTCTTCTCACATATCAAGTTTTGTTGTATTATACGCAACAGAACCTGAGATATAGCCTCCTCTGAAATTACAGAAATCGCTGTATAGCAGTGCCACACGTCGAGCGGTTGACACCAAAAGTTGATAGAATCTAATACTTTCTTCTACTAAATATAGAAGAAAGGTAAAAAAAAAAAAATATCTTGTAAACTGCGAAATCTTTTCAATTTCCAGAATGCAAATGCGAGGTTATACTGTATTTGTATTTCTTTAATTTATATATTAACAACAGCCGAGAAAGATTTATAATACTTTTCTAATTTTCATACAATTTCTACAAAACATACATATTAGTTCCGCTGAAGAAAAGAAAACAGATCCAGATACAAATACGGATCTATTTTTCAGATACGAATAGGGAGCTCCGGTACATGTCTGCCCACCAGCAGCCGAGCGGTTCTGCGCTCGAAGCTGGTATATGGGAGGTTTTGGATTCGCTCCCAGGTCGCGTTCATCGGCTTAGCCATTCGGAGTTTTCCGTGGTTTCCTCCGAAACACGCGTAAATACGGGCTAGGACCCCCTTACGAAGACTCAAACGGAGGGCAATCCCCTATAGGCCTAGGACACATCTGGAGACAGCCTTAAATCCTCCAACCAACCGATACATGTCTAGTATGTGCGGAATGTTTAAATTAGTTACATAGTTGTAAACATGCCTATAAATTTATGTTTATAATTGTAAGAAATATTTTGAAAGGTGTTCTCAAGTCGACCCGACTTGTTGAAATCCAAACCCGACCCGAACCCGAACCCGACCCGCAAGAAATAAAATTCAGTCAACCCGACCCGAACCCGACCCGCACGAAAAAAAGATCAGTCAACCCGACCCGAACCCGACCCGCAAGAGAAAAATTTCTGTCAACCCGACCCGAACCCGACCCGCGGGTCGGGTCGGGTTCGGGTAAAATCGGGTTACCCGACCCGATGCAGGACTCTAGGTCGGACTATACTGTATACAAACATCCCCAATCGACATGAAATTTCAAGACCTTTAAAATGAGGTGCTACATGTGTGGGTCTAGAACGGATTTCCCTCTCAAACTAATTTCCCCCCTTTCCCCTCCCCTCCAAATCTACTTTCCCCCTTTTTTCCCTCTTTAAAATCGAAAATTCCAAATTCGCAGATATTGATTTTTTAGTATTCGACTCTAGTCCCCATATGTACAATTTCTTCCCCGTGAAGGAATTTGAAGCTTAGTTAAGCTCTTAAACGTGTTTTTAACCCGAAACGGGTGGGAAACGGTTTCCCACCCGTTTCCCCCCCCTTCGACTTTTTTTTATTTTTCTCTTCTCATCTCATAGCACATCTACAGACCAAGGCCTTTTTTTAGACACCTCAACCAAATTTTTACACCGAGTAGTTCTCTCAATATAGTGGAGACAGACAAAAACATGTTTCAAATTAATATATAGATTTTTTCATGTTGCCACTCTGTAAAAAAAGAAAATAATTAAAAAATACCTGTGGCACTCGAGGACTGCCGCGGTAAAGCTATTGCATAGCATTTTTTATCAACTTATGCAATTATAATTATTTACTTAATTTATTTATGCAGTATTTTTTTTTTCTTTGATATTAATTCAAGTTTTTTCTTTGATATTAATTCAAGTTACACTTTTTGAACGTGGTGACCGATAAGAAAACAAATTTTTTTCTTATTGAATAAATGAGAATGTATCCGCAATGAGAATATATCAAAAATTTCCGCAATCGATTTGTAGATATCGAAAACCTCGATGTACCAAATTTGAATGATCTAACTCTATTTTTTGAGAAAAGGTATTTTAATAGGTTTTTAAAGGCCTGCAAGTCGAATGGGGATATTCAAGTTTTTTCTTTGATATAATTTCAAGTTACACTTTTTGAGCGTGGTGATCGATTAGAAAACAAATTTTAATAGAGAAAAGGTATTTAATAGGTTTTAAAGGCCTGCAAGTCAAATGGGGATATTCAAGTTTTTTCTTTCATATTAATTCAAGTTACACTTTTTGAGCGTGGTGACCGATAAGAAAACAAATTTTAATAGAGAAAAGGTATTTAATAGGTTTTAAAGGCCTGCAAGTAGAATGGGGATATTCAAGTTTTTCCTTTGATATTAATCCAAGTTACACTTTTTGAGCGGGGTGACCGATAAGAAAACAAATTTTAATAGAGAAAAGGTATTTAATAGGTTTTAAAGACCTGCAAGTCGAATGGGGATATTCAAGTTTTTTCTTTGATATTAATGAATAAGATAACAATAATGATAAGATAACAATAATGATAAGAAAACAAATTTTAATAGAGAAAAGGTAGTTAATAGGTTTTAAAGGCCTGCAAGTCGAATGGGGATATTCAAGGATTTTCTTTGATATTAATGAATAAGATAACAATAATGATAAGAAAACAAATTTTAATAGAGAAAAGGTATTTTAATAGGTTTTAAAGGCCTGCAAGTCGAATGGGGATATTCAAGTTTTTTCTTTGATATTAATTCAAGTTACACTTTTTGAGCGTGGTGACCGATAAGAAAACAAATTTTAATAGAGAAAAGGTATTTAATAGGTTTTAAAGGCCTGCAAGTAGAATGGGGATATTCAAGTTTTTTCTTTGATATAAATGAATAAGATAATAATAATGATAAGAAAACAAATTTTAATAGGTTTTAAAGGCCTGCAAGTCGAATGGGGATATTCAAGTTTTTTCTTTGATATTAATGAATAAGATAACAATAATGATAAGATAACAATAATGATAAGAAAACAAATTTTAATAGAGAAAAGGTAGTTAATAGGTTTTAAAGGCCTGCAAGTCGAATGGGGATATTCAAGTTTTTTTTTTTTTTTTTTTTTTTTTATGTTAATTCAAGTTACATTTTTTGAGCGTGGTGACCGATAAGAAAACAAATTTTAATAGAGAAAAGGTATTTAATAGGTTTTAAAGGCCTGCAAGTCGAATGGGGATATTCAAGGATTTTCTTTGATATTAATGAATAAGATAACAATAATGATAAGAAAACAAATTTTAATAGAGAAAAGGTATTTTAATAGGTTTTAAAGGCCTGCAAGTCGAATGGGGATATTCAAGTTTTTTCTTTCATATTAATTCAAGTTACACTTTTTGAGCGTGGTGACCGATAAGAAAACAAATTTTAATAGAGAAAAGGTATTTAATAGGTTTTAAAGGCCTGCAAGTCGAATGGAGATATTCAAGTTTTTTCTTTGATATTAATGAATAAGATAACAATAATGATAAGATAACAATAATGATAAGAAAACAAATTTTAATAGA
Source organism: Salticus scenicus (assembly GCA_963930645.1). Lineage (NCBI taxonomy): Eukaryota > Metazoa > Arthropoda > Arachnida > Araneae > Salticidae > Salticus > Salticus scenicus. The sequence goes on along the minus strand of OZ005654.1, from coordinate 3,335,544 downwards.
GAAAAGGTATTTTAATAGGTTTTAAAGGCCTGCAAGTCGAATGGGGATATTCAAGTTTTTTCTTTGATATTAATCCAAGTTACACTTTTTGAGCGGGGTGACCGATAAGAAAACAAATTTTAATAGAGAAAGGGTATTTAATAGGTTTTAAAGGCCTGCAAGTCGAATCGGGATAATCAAGTTTTTTTTTATTTTTTTATGTTAATTCAAGTTACATTTTTTGAGCGTGGTGACCGATAAGAAAACAAATTTCAATAGAGAAAAGGTATTTAATAGGTTTTAAAGGCCTGCAAGTCGAATGGGGATATTCAAGGATTTTCTTTGATATTAATGAATAAGATAACAATAATGATAAGAAAACAAATTTTAATAGAGAAAAGGTATTTTAATAGGTTTTAAAGGCCTGCAAGTCGAATGGGGATATTCAAGTTTTTTCTTTCATATTAATTCAAGTTACACTTTTTGAGCGTGGTGACCGATAAGAAAACAAATTTTAATAGAGAAAAGGTATTTAATAGGTTTTAAAGGCCTGCAAGTCGAATGGGGATATTCAAGTTTTTTCTTTGATATTAATGAATAAGATAACAATAATGATAAGAAAACAAATTTTAATAGAGAAAAGGTATTTTAATAGGTTTTAAAGACCTGCAAGTCGAATGGGGATATTCAAGTTTTTTCTTTGATATTAATTCAAGTTACACTTTTTGAGCGTGGTGACCGATAAGAAAACAAATTTTAATAGAGAAAAGGTAATTAATAGGTTTTAAAGGCCTGCAAGTCGAATGGGGATATTCAAGTTTTTTCTTTGATATTAATTCAAGTTACACTTTTTGAGCGTGGTGACCGATAAGAAAACAAATTTTAATAGAGAAAAGGTATTTAATAGGTTTTAAAGGCCTGCAAGTTGAATGGGGATTTTCAAGGTTTTTCTTTGATATCAATGAATAAGATAACAGTAATGATAAGATAACAATAATGATAAGAAAACAAATTTTAATAGAGAAAAGGTATTTAATAGGTTTTAAAGGCCTGCAAGTCGAATGGGGATATTCAAGTTTTTTCTTTGATATTAATTCAAGTTACACTTTTTGAGCGTGGTGACCGATAAGAAAACAAATTTTAATAGAGAAAAGGTATTTAATAGGTTTTAAAGGCCTGCAAGTCGAATGGGGATATTCAAGTTTTTTCTTTGATATTAATTCAAGTTACACTTTTTGAGCGGGGTGACCGATATAAAACAAATTTTAATAGAGAAAAGGTATTTGATAGGTTTTAAAGGCCTGCAAGTCGAATGGTGATTTTCAAGGTTTTTCTTTGATATCAATGAATAAGATAACAGTAATCATAAGATAACAATAATGATAAGAAAACAAATTTTAATAGAGAAAAGGTATTTAATAGGTTTTAAAGACCTGCACTTCGAATGGGGATATTCAAGTTTTTTCTTTGATATTAATTCAAGTTACTTTTTTTGAGCGTGGTGACCGATAAGAAAACAAATTTTAATAGAGAAAAGAAATTTTAATAGGTTTTAAAGGCCTGCAAGTCGAATGGGGATATTCAAGTTTTTTCTTTGATATTAATTCAAGTTACACTTTTTTAGCGTGGTGACCGATAAGAAAACAAATTTTAATAGAGAAAAGGTATTTAATAGGTTTTAAAGGCCTGCAAGTCGAATGGGGATATTCAAGTTTTATCTGATCTACTTTATACACAAATTTTACGCGTACAGCTATTCACTGTTGTACATAAATGATAGATACCTACCTATACACCTATATACTTTCTCACAAACAGCTGCTTACGTATTCTTCCGATTTTGGAGCAGCTCGTCTCGATCCGTGCGAGCTTCGTACAGCCGAAGTCTGCCGAACTGTGTTAGGTTTTTTTTTTCGTTACGGAATTTTTTGATTCGGTCGCCGCGCTCAAAGCCCGCGATAAAAGCTATACAATAGCTTAAAAATAAAATAACACGCGAACTTTGTTTTTATAAGGCAATAAAAATTCAGATAAACTCGCTGTATTGTTGCATTTCCGAAAATGACGTCATTCGTTTTTAACCCAAACGGGTGGGAAACGGTTTCCCTCCCGTTTCTTCCGGGGGGGGGACGTTTTCACCCCTGGGGGGAAACCATTCGACTTTTTTTTATTTTTCTCTTTTCATAGCACATCTACAGACCAAGACCTTTCTTTAGACACCTCAACCGAATTTTTACACCTAGCCGTTCTCTCAATATAGTGGAGACAGACAAAAACATGTTTCAAATTAATATATAGATAATAAGATCGACGTCATGTTTCATTATTTTTTGGAAATCAGTTTTCATGACGTGGTTTTGTTCACAAATAAATCAGTTCTCTTATACTGATACATTTCATACAAATACATGCAGTTCAGTTTTCTCTGTCATAGAATGTGTTGGCGTGTGTTGGTTCTCAGATTATCTTCAGTCATCCCTAAGAAACTCAGGAAGGCTGCTCATTGAAGTTAGCAAACGATAGTGAAGTAAGTGGTTTCATGTAGCACACATCGAGTGCACTATATTAAAAGGAGACTTGGCGGTGAGTTATAAATCAAGTAAAAACTACAACGTTAGGAACGCCAGATTATTTTCTCTTTGGCGTTCCTGACGTTGTGCTTTTTACTTGATTTAAATGCACTGTCTGCTAATAACTACTTGGACATTTCGAATTCAGTCGTTTGGTCGAATATCCAGAAAAGTTCTTTAGGAATTATCTTGAAACTTCAGTAGTGCCAAGAACATGTTTACCTCACATATTTCAGCAAAATGTGTGTCCTGAAGAGGAAAAATGGGACTAGTAAAAAATGAAACAAAAATCAATATGTTTCGTATCCCCCTGCGAAAAGTAATGCTTGAAATCCATTTTCGATGCAGCACGTGATTAGGAAGATTTTTCTTATTATCTGTATAAATTTTATGAGGCTACCACATATATTTATGAACTTTTTTAGTACGACAGGACTATTTCTTTCAATCTACCCTGTTGAGTTGTTACCCTTTTGTGGTATTCCACTTCGAATTTGCCAAGATGCCTGTCAATATCTAATTTTATTACTTAATCTCTTAAGCTATTTTAAAATATTTTGTCAGATCCAAAAAAAACTTTCACATTTTGCAAAACCCTGCGATTAAGCTAGAGATTCTTCCTCATTTACACGTAGAAACCTATTGCCAATCTTGGTACCACAGACCCTCAACACTTCAAAAATTAGATAGTTTCTGAATATTTTTGGGCAATATTTTCTGAATATGTATTGAAAATGATTGATGGATATTGTTCGCGATATCTTCTGCAGATATATTGATGATGACTTTTGGTTATTTCTTGGCTATATATTCTGAATACTTACAGATCATGGCTTTTAACTAGCTGTTGGCGATATCTTTCTGAATACGTATTGAATAAAGCTTGTGAATATGTGTTGCTATAACTTCAAAAATATATATAGAAAATCGTTCTGAATTTTTTCTGATGAGATCTTTAGGATTTGTATGGATTATGGCTTCTGAATATTTGTTGTATATTTCTTCTGAATATATATTGATAATTGTTTTTGAATAGCTAGCTATAAAAAACGTGTTTTAGAAATAACCTAAAAAAGACGCATAGCTGTTTTTAACATCTTTGATACATTTTTGGTAGAGTTTTACTCAAAAATCCAGAAATTGCTAAATTTCCCGCCAAAATCGATTTAAAAATGGAAATTTCCTGAATCGTAGATAATGTTTTATTTGTACTCATGTTTAATTTCCCCGTGTGAAAAATTTTCACTCTGAAGTAATTTGGAGCCGAGTTATACTTACAAAGGGGATTATACATTCTGTCGCCCCGAAGGCGGAATGGGGTTAATTTCTATAAATCCCGTTACTTTAGGTGTCGGATACATAGGGACAATCCAAGCACCAATATTCGTGACCGCAGCTCCCATAGATTTCTAAGGGCGAATTTATCACTAAAAGGGGTGTCTCGATTTTGCCCCCTCGTAACCTCCCCCCCCCCCAAAAAAAAAAAAAAAAAAAAAATGTAAATCACAAAAAAACAAAAATGTGGTTTTGGAAATATCCTAAGAAAGTCGCATAGCTTTTTTCTAAAGTAGAGTTCTACTTTTGAAATCCGGAATTTGAGAAGTTTCCCTCCAAATTTGCCAAATTTCCCTCCAAATCCGGAATTTGCGAAACTTCCCCCATTCTTCCCCTTAAATTCGAAAATTCCCAAATCGCAGATAGTATTTTGTTTGTACCTATGACTAGTCTCCCCATGTGCAATTTCTTTACTGTGAAATAATATGGAGCCGAGCTGCTTATAAACGTGTTTTTCACTTTTGGCCTCAAAGTGGGGGAACGGAGGAGAATTTCGAAAATTTTGATTGATATAATTTTAAATTGAGTAAAGATCTAAGTTTCTGCCAAGCGCCGTTGAATTCCGTTCAGTCGTTCTCAAGTGATGCCCGGACAAACGTGTTCTTGTCCTTTCCCCCCCCCCCCCCTCCCCAGGGGGAACGCGAAAAAATTTCTTAAAAGTTGATAGATATAATTTTAAGTTGGATACACTCCTAAATTCCTGCCAAGCGCCGTTGAATTCTGTCCAGCCGTTCTCAAGCGATGCCCGGACAAAAATATCGGACAGACATGCGAACACCATGACACACAGACACACACACAGGCAAAATTTTCTGTGAAGAAAATGAGCGTGAAGATATCGTGAAACGTGAAGATGTCGCAAAATTTTTTGATTCTGACAAATTTACAGACAAAAGTCTGATTTTCTTAATATAGATAATATGTAATAACTGCACTAAAATTAAAAAAAGCCACACTTGAATATTTTCTTTTTCTTCAATCACCAATCTTTTCGTTTAAAAAGCAAATTTTCGAACAGATTGTATTACGTCGTCCTCCACGTACATTTTACGATTGAGCCCAGTGTTAGAAACAAAATGTAATTGTCAGAAAATTTGTAATTTTAGAAAGTATTTCCAAAAAGGCAAGGATAAGGAAGTTAACGATACCACAAAAAATATTAATTTTAGAATGAAAATAAAAAAATATTTTAATACGTGGGATGGCTAATTAATTAAATGTTAAGGAAATATTATTGAGATGGTTTTTAGCAAGATATAAAATTTTTGCCTATTTAAATTGCAAATTAGGCTTTAGGCGGCCACGTTGCTCCTCCAAGCACAATGGCCGCAAGTTAAAAAGCAAATATTTAAAAACCGTTTTGTATCATGTTCAGAACATAGAAAATATTTTTAAAAAGTGTATAGAAAAATACTTTCTTCAAAAACAGTGCGGGAAGAATTAAATAAAACAGTTTAATAACATGAAAATCTGCAAAAAGAGTAATTATTAAAGAAAGGAATTTAAAAAAAAAGGAGAAAAAGAAATCAGTTGACCAGAAATTAAAACAATATATCTGTTAATTATTGGTTAACTGGTTTACTCTGAAGAGTCAAGTTTATTTCGAGCTGATGAAAAAACCTAGTAAGATGATGAATGTGTGACCGACTTAATGAAAACTGCACTCTTTAAACAGTGACGCATTCTCCGTACATTATTGTACGGAGGTGCACAATTTTTCAAGGAATCGGGCAAATTTTCATACTCAAGGGATGAATTTACTCAAAATAAAATACGGTGATTATAAAAGTGGCACCTTACCAACTATTTTCAAGGTACCTCAGACTTTTCTGCGAAATGCATTTCAAGATAATAATTCATCTTGCTAAAGGGCGTCTGTGGTACGTTTATTTGATTGAAATTGTTAAAATTACCTATTCATTTCCATGAGCACCTATAATTCTGTAAGTAATCATATTTTTTTTTTTTTTTTTACTTTAAGTTAAAGCCCACAAGGAATACAGTAGAATTTCTTCTTTACCAGATGTGGAAATAGTCCTTATCTCAATCCGCTCGAAAATGTTCAGTCTATAAAAAGGCGGAGGAAGATGGGGAGGATCCGAAATTTGATCTGAGGTGTATTTGATCTTAGGTATATTTCTGGAGATACCCAACCAACTTAATCTTTTTGTTACACCCTGTGTTTAGAAAAAATGCAAAACTGTTTAAGACTTCAAAATTACTAATTCTCTCCTTTTGCTAAATTAAAATTTCTGACTTGAAAAGTTCTCTAAAATGATTCAATATGCTGCTCATATTAATTAAAAAAAGAATAATAATAATAATTTCTTGCCTCTAATAACAGTTGAATGTGATAATAACTTGCAGCCTACAACTCTGCAAGAATTAGAAAAAAATATTTATGATATTTGGCACATTGAAATTTCTGAGATTTATATTAAAACACTGTTTAATACTACGCCATAACACATTAAAGTAGAATTTCCATATAAAGGTGGAATGCAAAATACATATTTTTATTAAGTACTTGTTAGATCTAACAAATAAATAGTTTTATTTCATATATTAAAATATAACTTGTTCATTACGTATAATAAATCATAATATAATACAAAGTACAATCGGTAACAAAAGTCTCCGAACACTAGCAAAAATTCCTATATAAAAAAAGTACACTTAATACAGTTTTGTTAAATAAATCCTTGTCGAATCCTGTTCTTAGTCAGTCTAGAAACAGGATTCGACAAGGATTTTTTTAACAAAACTGTATTAAGTGTACTTTTTTTCTATATGAATTTTTGCTAGTGTTCGGAGACTTTTGTTACCGACTGTATATGTTTATTAAATTACGTTTAAAAAGAAAGTTTTATGTAGATTTTTATTAAGTTGGGGAGAGTGGGGATGAATGAGACGCAGGATGAATGGGACAATAGGAAAATTTTTATGTTTTGCAAGTACTAGAAACTTGACAATTTTTCTGATATATGGTAGTACTGATGTCATTCATCAAGTGTAGTTTCAGAATTGTGCTGTCTATTGAAGAGCAGAAAAAAAATTAAAGTGTCTTTTTCTGCTGCCAGAGTATGTTTTTACTGATTCAGTTAGGTAGTAGTTAAAAATTAACTATTTGCTTAAAGTTAATGTAACTCATATATGCTGAAAAGGCATAATCTTTTATTGTGTTTATGATATTCAAGAAGAATATTGACAATTTTTCATTCAGCCTATTTCATGTTTTATATGATCATGTGGTGGTGGGGATGAATGGGACATTCCCCACTATGTGCTAATTTTAAATTGCACACAAGAATTATATTAAAACAAATCGTAAATAGATTTTCAATATTTTTATAACCTGAAGTTCAGTAGTTATAACATGGAATTATAAAAGTAGCATGGATTTAGAGAAAAATAGATTGAAATTAATTGTTCTAATTTTTGTTTATAAAAGTTATGATTAAAAAAATTATAAGTTAGAATATTTAATGCAAATTAAATCAATAATATCAATAATTAAAGAAATAAATAGATAAACTAATAATAATAGGATTAAAATCAAAATTTCAATCAAGCTAATTAAATAAATTCTGGTGATTATTAATGTAATACAGAATAGAATGCTGATTTTTCCCGATCAGTCGGAAATGAGTTATATATTTCCAGTGTCTTGTTTATTTATTTATTTTTAGATTAGATCTTATTAGATTAAATTACCAAACCCTAGAGCACTAGGAACTGTGCGAACCAAAGGAGTTTTGCCTTTTGATGTTAATTTGAGTCAATACATCAGTTTATGTTAATTTCAGTAACTTTATAGTGTGTAATAAAAATCACATAAACCAATTTAACTTTAAAAATTTATTTATTTTCCATTTTGTTTTCTTTTCTTTGTTAATTCCAGTCCTGTCCCATTCATCCCCAATCATATGTAAAAAAGAATTATTATTTATTAAAAATGATAAATTTTTATTAAAGCAGGGCCGAAATTTTAAATCAGATTACACTCGCCGAAAAAAGTTTTACTCGCCACAAAAAAGGGTCGTTATTTTTTTTTTTTCCCTCTTTTGTTCATTTTGGGGGGTTTTATTTTTCCTAACAACTTAATATGCTTTTAAAAATATGCCTAAAATAATATATATTAAAAGGGTGTCCTATATCATCACGTCTCATAATCAGGGCTGGCCAACCCGCAGCCCGCAGTGGCCCGCCGTGTAAGGTTCTGCGGCCAGAATTCAGGGAATTTCTAGTTTGACATCTTCGGTTAAATCATCAAAAATGAATAAATTGTTTCTGACTTTTTTAATGAAAATACCGATTAAGCTAGCTAAATAAACAAATATCGCGCTTATTGATGTTAATAAAATATTATCATATCAATAATTGTTTCTTACTATTATACTTATGAATATATAACCATAAGTTTTTGACTGTTCTATAGTTATTTTTATGAGTAAAAATATATTAAATGTACATATTTTCTGTTTTAAATGTTCACGAGGCCACCGGAAAAAAAAAGAAAAGAAAAGAATAATTACATGTATAGGGTTAATGCATTTACATCATCCAGCCCGCCTGTGTAAAACACATTTCCAATGCGGCCCGCCAAAAGTATTGGGTTAGACAGGCCTGCTCATAATCATTTATAATTAAAATTCATTATAATATATTGTATTTGAGATTTGAAAAATTTAAAATATCTAATAACATAAACACAAAGAGTCATTAAAGGAAAAAAAAAGAAATGGAAACCTCTTTATCAAACAATATCATAATAAATCTTTTTATTGTGAAAGATTAAGTTTCTTTATTTATCTATTATTTATTTAACTTTTTACATCAGAAATGTCTTTTTCATCCATTTTATTTTTGTAATCAGACGGAATGTCGATGTGTATAACTTGTTCGTTGTTGTCATTTGCAATAGCCATTTCGGAATAATTTTTTCGATAAAATCGTTGCTTTCAAATCATTAAAAGCGCAAATATTTGTCGTTTTAGTAAAAAACTGGAAAATGTAAACTGTTTTTGATTATTATTCTACGAAATAAACATAGTCAGTATCTTTAAAGGAGCTCGGGCTCATTTTCATGCGCCAATAACGCATAGGCAAGCTTTCGCATTTGTCTTCTCTCGGATAGTGAGGCTCTCTGCTCGTCTATTCTCACTCTGCTTGGAGAAACCACAGCGCGAGAAACGAAAGTGCGGAAGAGATTAAAACTTTTACATGCATGCACTAAGCATTTTTCCTTTCTCAAGCTGGGGCGATCGTCGGACAGCGATTACACAGACTCGGCACTCCAAAAAGAGAAAAAGGCGAGGTTAAATATAAAGTTATAAGATGGCAAGATTTTGCCATATTTAAATCTATAAAAAGAATGTTTTCTGTCACCGTATCTTGTAAGAATTCTATCTATAACTAGACCAAATTTTTACTCGCCACAGTAACAATTCCACTCGCCAATGGCGAGCTGACGAGCGGAAATTTCGCGCCATGATTAAAGTTAGTATGTTTATATGTAACTGATTACTGAAGTGTACTTATGAGCAATGTTACAAAATTCTGAATTACATATGGTGAACGTTATCAGTGAAAACATGAAAAATGTCCCATTCATCCCCACTCTCCCCTACTTCGTAGAGTGTAATAAACCGAATTACTAAATCGAAAATGCACATACATTTCATTTCATCTCCTTAGTATTATGCAAAATGCAAATATGACAGTTTAATATGCTTCACCATTAGTTTTGAAGTTATTACAAATAAAATAATCTGGTGCGTCCCTCATACAACTTTCTCTTACCCTGAAATTTAATACTATAAATACAAATTGGAGATTAAGGGGTAAGATAACGAGTGCTGTTATGCAAACCTATGTTAAAACAATTCAAATTAGGCTTCGCAACAGCTTTATTTGACAAATAATTCTATGTGTGGGGGGCTACCACTCCCTCAACCCAGTGTTTCATTACTGTACCTACATTTATATAGAATTCAAATCTGTCATTAACTTCAAAAGTGTATTTGAAATTATCCAGACAACTTTCATACGCAACATTACTTGAAACTTATCAATCTTGATCAAACTTTCCTAGTAACAAACGTATTGACTTCAAAATACAACATTTGGATCGCCTGATAGTATTTGTTTTTAATTTACTCTAAGAGACACAGACAAAGATCGAACGTTAAAAACTTGACTTCGGTATTCAGGAATACTTAAAACGTGTAAATATACAAAAAACCAAGTTATGAATATTTAGCTTTAAAAAATACATTATTTACCATATGGCCATGAGGAATTCATTTCCATTCCTGAGCAGCTTTCTTGGACATGGTAAAATGTTATATTTAAGCACTTCCATTAATGTTAAAAAAGAATGTCATGGCTTAAATATTGGCAGCCCTGTATATCTTCTGATAGTCATGTATACATCACATGGTACGCATAAATATAATCCTATATTAATAACACACGGCACAACTTGAAGTACAATTCCATGAATTTTCAAGTATTGTCGCACTATATCGTCTAGTTCTTTTGTGTAGCCCTGTAAACGAACAGTGAATGAATTCCATACCCTATTCTACATGAAACATGTTTTTATCCATATAAAAAATATGTATTCGTTTCACTTGATTTAGTGCAGTCTATAGGTGTTACAGATCTATAGGTTGTCTATAGGTTAACTCTAAAACATGCAATTTCTCCCATAGACGTAATGCATTTGAATACTCTTGAATGCCCCTGTACACGAACCATTTTCTTTAGCTTAACGAAAAGTTTAATGTAGCATTCCTATATGATACACATTTAGAATACCAACTTTGGACTTTTTGCTATTATTTGTTTTTGAGATACGTTGATAACAGATAGACACACAGACACACACACAGACCAACTGCTAAAAACATGATTTTTAGATTCAGTGGACCTCAAAACACGTAAATATAACAAATTTCAATTTTGACCCAAAAACAATACTTTCTCTACCTTATGGGTAAGAGAAGGTAAAAAGTATAAGTCAATTTTTCTGCAATGCGGCGTTTTTTTTTTTTTTTTTTTTTTTTTTTTTTGTATGTGTGTGTCTTTTAGCGTATATACAAGGTATAATTTATTTTCTAATTTCTTTCTTTTTTTTTTTTTAAATCTAAAAACAATGTATTAATGAATTCTCAAACGATTTTTTTTATTTTCGCTTATCCATATATGATACAGAAAGTATTGTTTTGAGGTTAAATTTTCCAAATCGAATTTTGGCTGTATTATGGTGCCTTGCATCCGAAAACGTGTTTTATTTTATTTATTTATTTATTTATTTATTTATTTATTAGTAGTAGTAGTAGTATTTATTATTATTTATTTATTATTATTATTATTATTATTGTTGTGGCTGCTTTTGTATGTCTGTGTGTGTGTGTGTGTGTGATTCTGTTATTAATTTATCGCAGGAATAAATATTAACAGAAAGTCCAAGCTCGGTATTCTACATTTCTATCACATGGTAATTCTGCACTGAAGTTTTTGTCGGGACCGAAAAATGGATATAAGTGCTGGGACGTCCAAGATAAATACATTACGTATATAAGGGAAATTTGTAGTTCATACAGTTTAACATCTTTAGACTGAGGTAAACAAATTGAAATGAGTATATATTTTTTATACGCATTAAAGCATATTTTGTATAGCATATAGTAGAAAAATTATTTATCATTCGTTTACAGGGTAGCTAAAAACTTTGGATATATTAGAATGAAAGCCATACTTGGAAATTCCTGGAAGTTAATTTCAAAATGTGTTGAGTATTTATCATATTGTGCTAAATTTAAATAAAGGGTGTGCTGTGTATATAATTTATAGACAAAATACACGGATATACTGTAAGTAAAGGAGTCTTAAAAAAAAAAAAAAAAAAATGAAAAAAGCATTTAAGGCACGTAAATGTCGTAATATAGGTATGAGACATAACAGACATCTTAATTTATGGCACTTTTGTGTCTTAAAAACTGTTGGTGCAAATGAACTTATGTAAAGTATCTTAATATAATGATACGTCTTAAAATAAGACATTTTAATCGGGCGTCTTAAATTTTAAAATGTATTAAAATGAGACATTTCGAATTCCATCATTGGCTATTGGACGGTTGTGGCGCCGTCTATTATTGGAAATCAAAATTATCTTCATCATATTAAAATACAGTTTAATATAATAATTTCATTTAATTTTCAGAATTTATAACTTAGCAGCGGACTTTTTTTTTTCTTCTAAAATTGAAATTATAAGTATCAAAGATTTAAATCTCTATTATTGGGGGGGGGGGGGGAGGAATTTCAATAAGTGATTTTGTTTGAGATTTTTCTGTATCCACCCTTTCACAGATTCAAATAAAAGTAGGCACATATGTTTTTTAGCACGTGGAAGGAGTCACGATGATATCAAATTTGGAAAAGGTAATATTCTGTGAAATTTTGGAACCGTTTGAGTTAAAAATTTGATCTTTAGCATGAAAATTCGTCATTCAAGTTCCGATTCTCTATGTTATTTAAAACTCTGCTCTCCCCGAAAAGGGGGTTGAAAGGAAGAAAAAAGAGAGAATTCAATTGGAAAATAAAAAAGGAAAACTGCCGTGCAATTTGAAAACTGCTTGTTCTAGAAAGTTAGTATGTAGTATGTAAAGTCTTTATTCAAGTTCTTATTCCCTACGTTGACAAAAAAAAAAAAAAAAAAATACTCCAATGAACCGATCAATCGGATCATAGCACCTATCCAGATGTAACATTTCGATGTTGGTGGAAGTCATTCATGTAATGTGGTCATGATGGATACACACAGAGCGCCGACTGAAGAACATGTTCTTTCTCCAGAAGTTCGGGATGGACTGGCTGAAGAAAGAGTATGTTTGTTGTTATACCGTCCAGACGAGGGAGTGGAAGTTAAGGTCCAATAAAGTGGTCATCGAAAATGCCGGTCCGAACATCAACAAAGATACAGCTTCAACTGCACGTGGACGCGTACCGTGGATATTTTCCAAAGCACACAAATGAGCCTATTCTGTTGATTTGAAAGTCCACTGTCTTACGAAATTCCTCTCATCTGTATAAGATACGCATCCCAGCGAATGCGTTGGGATGCGTATTGATTAAAATTCCGCCAGAGTGGATAATCCGCAAACGTCAATGGCATGGACAGATGGTATGGACACTTTTGGTTTGCTGACAACAACTTCCGTAAGTGGAGTATAAAAAACCCACTCGTTGGAGTATCATTTAAGTATACTCGAATTGCTTTCTACAAGATGTAAGACACTCTCCTCATCGTCTGACGCCCTCGTCGCTTGCTCTTTTCATTGTAGCTCTCTTTATAAAACAACCCTTTTTAGATAACTTTCTGCTCCCCTATGCGAAGATCGTGTGATTTCCCGCACACCTGTGTGGGAAACTATTCTGTTAAGTACCAGGACAAAAAGGTGTATCGTTTGCTGCCCGCAGCTCCATATGCGAAGTGCGTGTCAGCCAGTTGAACATTTGAATACCCCTTCATCCAACTGTCTAAGGAATTGGTTCGTGAATGGAACTAGTTTCAGCAGATTCGTTGTGCACACGAACACCCATTCAACATCCTCCACTACATTAAGACACGCATTTCGGACCGTTCAACACTGTGTTCATTCTCGTCTTTGTACCATTAACATTCCTGAAAGTTTTTCGCACTGACCTGAAGCATGCTTATAAATAAAATTAAATAGATACAGATACACTGTGCGAGAAAAATATATAAAATCTCATTCAAGCACTCTATCAGATTAAATATTTTCAGTAACTTGTTATTAAATAAAAAACAATATTCATTGTAACAGACGAATTTTAATATATATAGCATCTTGTCCTATGGATTTTCACTTTTCGTGCTAAATAAGTATCGTTAAAGAGGTTAATATTTTTACGGATAGGATGAAAATTTACCGAAACAGATGTTAAAATTCACAAATTAATATTACGAAAATTGATTTTTCTTCTGTTTCTTTCTTTTTTCTTTTAAGTTTTTGAAAATTACCTTCATCATTGACAAAGCGTCCATTAAATAGATTAAAATTGTTCTTCTGGAAAATAATACATTTTTTAATAATTTTAACTTACACCACCAAAAAAAAAATAATAACAATAATAATAATAATAATAAAAAAAATCTGAGAACGTTAATAAAAAATATAGGTATCATGAAAAATGTATCTTTTAATATTTATCAAAATAAATAGCTCATTGATGTATTATTTTTATATAAATTAAAAATGTTCATTTTAGTTATGAAACTAGATGTGAAAGAAAGACTGGGTGTTGAAAAGATTTATTCTTATAAACGTAAGCATAGAATTTATTAAAACAGTGTCAACAGAGAGAGCTAAAATTTCTTTTTGCAACGAAAAAATATGAAAAAATATTTATCTTCATCTTTTAGAATTGTTACAAGTAATATCTTATTGAGATCTAACATAACTTTACGTATCCGCGTTTTCTTTATACGAAATAAAATCCAAGAAGAACAGAATGTTAAATATTCAAATTTAATCAAGTATTTTGCAAAAAATCCGCGCTGCTGTGGATGCATAGCACTTGCATAAGGATCAGTCAAAGAAAACAAGGAGCAAGAAATTTGCATTATTAATTTTCCGTTCGAAATATACATGGCAGATCGGAAGCAACAAAATATGGAAATGCAGCAATGAAATAAAAAATAGAATGTTTTTGAGATGAAAGGGATTAAAGCATACCGCTATTTCTTTTTTTTTTTTTTTCTAATAAGCGTAATCAAATGTCATGAAAACAAACATAGGCTAAAAATTGGAACGCCCCTTTTTTTGGTACTGTTGAATAACGAAAAACGTAGATGGAAGCAGAGTTAATCATGTTTTTGAATTGAAACTTTAATCCTATTACGAAAAAGGAAACAGAAATGTACCGGTTAAAGATATTTAAAACTTAGAAATGCAGTTTTTTTCATTTTTTTCATTTATTCTTATTTTTTTAAAAATTAAAACGATGCCCCTCTTAAAATTATGATTTAGTTTTTCTACAAAGAATTATTTTATGTTTTTTTATCTAAATACTTTAATTTTGTTAATATAAATACATTATATAGGGGAGATCCGTGTAATATGGACCCCCTAAGCAAGAATGCCCATAATTACAATTGTATAGTTACATAGTTCAAACTTGGTAAAGTACTCTGGGAACTATTAATAATTGCAGAAAATAATTATTTTATTTTGTGTCGATGGTCCATATTACACATACGCTCGTGTAATATGGACCGAGCAGTTTCAAGAGATGCCACCCATGCATAAGCCTTCCCGAACACTTGACACGTTTGGAATTGTGAAACAAACCGTCCAGCATATTTCCTTATCCACTTGTCTATCTCTTGAGAATAGCAAAAATGTATGAAAAAAATAATAGTTAATGGATAAAAAAGCGAGGTCCAAAAGCTCTAATCGATGGGTAGCATGCGAAGGAATTGGTAACTTGATTACCCCCAGGGCCTGATTAAGGGGGAAGCTCGCTTTTCACACATTATTTATACTTACACCGTTATTTTTTAACAAATACTTTCCTCCTATAATAAACAGAAAATTTTCATTAAAAATTATTTTAAAAGAATTCTGGTGTCTAATAACGGTGAGTAAATTGGATTGTTTTACACCGTTCATTTTTTATAAAAAATGTTTCCTCGTCAAAGCGTGGAATTTCTATGACATGAAGTAAAAAATAATTGTAAAAATATTCCGGTATGAGCGAGCTTCCCCCTTAATCAGGCCCTGATTACCCCTGCTTTTCTGGCCAATTCTATAGCCTCGAGATTTTGAGTGTGCGATACATGTGTACATGGAGAATTAGCAAAACCTTCCTGTTTTTATCATGGACCAATGGTCCATATTACACAAACGAGCATGGTTCATATTACACGCATTAACGGAGCAACGTTGTTTCCAATCCTATATCGCTAATGAAATTGACGCACATAAAACACAGGTCTGGATTGCTCAGAAAATAAGTACATTTGCTACTTTTAACATGAAAATTATATTACCTAACAGCAGAAAGTAATACTTTCATACCTGTTACATCAATGATCCTGTAAACCGAAAACACAATTTTATAATCGTCCACATGCAGAGACACATGTACAAGTCACTTGCTGCTTTGGATAACAATAACACTCTCGAAAGGCAATGAGATTGTTTTGCCATCGAGTGGTGAACACATAAATATCATCATGGTCCCTATTACACGGTTCTCCCCTATATGAAATAAGAAATATTAATTTCAGTGAAGCTTTCTGTCTGTTCAAAAATATTCAGTAGTTATATACATCGAACTTTCTAACAATCGTATTGAAATATTTTTCACTATAATACACAACAACAACAAAAAAAAAAAAATATTTGGCATATTAACAGTGAAAAAATCAATGTTCAGTCCAACTAAAATGCGACATTTATTGCGTATTTATAGGCTGTTTGTGGTTTGTTAACATACCAGCTTTACATGTCCTCTGATTTTATAGGTTGGACATCGATGTCAAAATCATGTTTATGTGTTTTGTGCGGGAATGGTATACATGATTTCTGAGTAATGTTTGAGCAGACTGATTGTTATATACATAATCACCGTATATTGGATGCAAGTTCTGGATCACAGATGAATAGTCTGTCTCTGATAAAGCCATGTGCTCAGTTTCAGTTGTGAATAGCGCTACTATTTGCTGCTTCCACTCCTCCCCTGATACATAGCTACCCGTACACTTGAAACTATATTTAGTATAGGATGTTCATCCATCGACGTCCGATGCATCAACAAACACAGTTAAAGCTTTGTCATCGTTTGAATTCAAGTCCTATATTTTTAATTCCGTTGAGATATCTTTCAATCTTTGCAGATTACCAGTGCGATTTCCCTGGATTATTATTAAACTGACGGAATAGATTAGGGCATGAACTGTACGGGTCTCGTGGCGACTGATAAAAAAGCATGAGTCATCCAATTATTTGCAAGTAGGGAATGATTTTCATTTCTAATTTTAATTCTTCTGTTTCACTTGACACTTTTCTTTTGCAAAATTGGAATCTCGCATATTAAATTTATGTAGCATATCATTGATATATTTCTTTTGTGTCATTTCGATACTGTACCTTTTTACTTTCCGTGAGGAAAGTATTGTAATCGTGTCAAAATTCCGAATTTGAGATTTTGATGTTTCTATACGTTTCGAGGTCCAATGAGTCCATTTTCACCATTTTTACGATGATGTGTGTATGTGTGTATATGTGTGTATGTATGTATGTGTATGTCTGTGAGTGAACACGCTAGCGTCTAAACGCTTTATTCGAATAAGCTGAAAGTTGGTACGTATATTGTAAGTCACCATAGTACGAACCCTATAGATTTTCGTGAATCTAGCGCTTATAGTTTTTTTACAGGGGCACAAAGAAAATTTCGTTATCATTATGGCCTATGGGGCCAAATTTTTAAAAGTGTGATAGCGTCTAAACGCCTTATTAATCTGAGCAAAATATTTTTACACATGCTATAGGTCACAATTGCACCAACTGTATACATTTTGGTGAATTTAGCACTTACAGTTTTTTACAGGGACACAAAGAAAATTCCTTTATCATTATGGCCTATGGGACCCAATTTTTACTTTCCGAACACTATAGTGAGGAAAGTAATGTAATCATGTCAAAAATCCGAATTCGAGATTTTGATGTTTCTATACGTTTTGAGGTCCCCTGAGTCCGTTTTCACTATTTTTACGATGATGTATGTGTGTGTGTGTGTATGTGTGTATGTCTGTGAGTGAACACGCTAGCGTCTAAACGCTTTGTTCAATTAACCTGAAAGTTGGTACGCATATTGTAAGTCACCATAGTACGAACCCTATAGATTTTGGTGAATCTAGCACTTATAGTTTTTTTACAGGGACAAAAAGAAAAATTCTTTATCATTATGGCCTATGGGGCCAAATTTTTAAAATTGTGATAGCGTCTAAACGCCTTATTAATCTGAGCAAAATATTTTTACACATGCTATAGGTCACAATTGCACCAACTGTATACATTTTGGTGAATTTAGCACTTACAGTTTTTTACAGGGACACAAAGAAAATTCCTTTATCATTATGGCCTATGGGGCCAAATTTTTAAAAGTGTGATAGCGCCTAAACGCCTTAATAATCTGAGCAAAAAATTTGTACACATGTTATATATCACAGTTGAACTAACTGTATAGACTTTGGTGAATCTAGCACTTACAGTTTTTTTACAGGGACACAATGAAAAATTCTTTATCATTATGGCCTATGGGACTAAATTTTTAAAAGTACGATAGCATCTAAACGCCTTATTGAATTGAGCTGAAAATTTATATGAGTATTATAAATCACTGTTGCACTAACTATAAGCATTTTGGTGAATTTAGCATTTATAGGTTTTTACAGGGACACAACGAAAAATTCTTTATCATTATGATCTATGGGCTCAAAGTTCAGTAGCGTTAAATAAAACATCGTGTAATAGATGGAGAAAAATACTCAAACACTCTATTATGGTTTTCTCTCTTTTGTTTGTTTAACAACTCGTCTTTCTTTACTTTATCTACAAAACTGTTAATTACTCAATGTTCGGAAAGTCGAGTGGAGTCACTCCAGATTTTTTAAATAAATTCAGTGCCTATACAGTTATGCCAAATATCCCGTCTTTAATTTTGAATGATTCTGCTAATTTACCTCTAATTTTAAGATAATGTTCTTTATGAAGTCTTTATGCAGTGTGAATTTCGTTATGAAAAACAGAAAAAAAAACCGCTAAATTCTGAAGAATGATAAAAGTAGTTTGTTCAATGTGTACTCCGACTCTAGTTCCACATTTTTCTCACTATTATGGTATTTTGTAGATAACATTCCAATAAATATCTTCCCCTTCTGTCGAACGCCACTCTTCGAGCTATTTTTCATCTAATATTTGTAATTATTGCCTTCCAGAAAGTTTTCAAAAGTAGAGACGTTTTTCAATAAACACACTTAATACTTAAAAGCACCATTTTTGAAATCTTCTGGTTATTTCATGAATGACCCTTGAATTGACTGTTGCCCTAAGCCATTAGAAAATGTAATTATTATGTTGTGATACTATTTTGTGCAATCACAATTCCCACGGGACTCTTTCAATTTTTATAAAACTTAATCTACTGAGAAATAATCCGGTGTGGCACTCACACGACTTTCTCTTACCCTGCATTTCAATACTAAACTGCTGTTTGAAAAAATTGCAACACCATGAAAGATTGCGAATATCAGAATGATATTTATTGGGCACATACATTATAGTAGGAAGAACAATCGATTAAAATTTCAGGAAATTTGGTGTAATATGTACTGATAAAACAGTACATAAAGCAGCGACCTCTGTGAGCAATAGCAGCACTTATCTGCTTAGGCGTTGAATCAAATAGCAATTGAATGATATGTATGGGTAGAGCACTTTATGAAGCTTCAACACGATGCCACAATTCATCGATCGTAGTTACCGGTGAGTGGTGGGGGGGGGCAGTCGCTTTTCAACGATTAAACAGTCATTTTCATTGGTGCGAGATCAAGAAAACGCGCTGGCCAGAGCAACAGTCGAACATATTCTGAATCAAGGAATGTCCGGACAATACGGACAACATGAGGTTGTCCATTGTCCTGCTTAAATATTGCGCTTCGGAGGCCTTGAATATAGAGCCGAGCGATGGGGCTTAACTCGTCAGAAATGAAACTGCTGGTATTCAGAGTGGCGGGAATGAAAAGAAAAGGTTATCGAAACGTGTATCCGATGGTACCGCATACCATCACTCCAGGTGGTGACACAGTATGCGGCTACCAAAATTTTGATTACCTTCAAAACTGCATCACTGATATGGGCGCTTTTAATGTGTGATCAACGACGAACCTGGACGCAGGGATGGTGTGAAATCACCTTTCAGACTAATCACAATCCTGTTTACAGCACCATGATTGCCTTATCCGTATTTAACGGCATCGTGAATAACGCAAATTCCCCGCTGGGATTCGACATCGTCACGCTGTCCATCAGCTGCAGTGATGTTATGGGGTCCCATTGGATACACGTCTCGATTACTTCATGTTCGCATTCCCGGCACTCTGAAAAGGAACCATAAAATTTCTTGTGAGTTAAAGCCCGCCCCTCTGCCCTATATTCCAGGTCTGCGTAGCGCAACATTTAAGCAGGATAATGCACGACCGCAAGTTGTCTGTATTATCCGGACCTTTCTTTATACAGAATGTGCTTAACAGTTGCTTCGGCCAGCGCGTTCTCCTGATCTCGCACCAGTGAAGATGACTGTTTAATCTTTGGAAAGCGAGTGGCCTCCACCACTCACCAGTAACTACGGTCTATGAACTGTGGCATCCTATCGAAGCTTCATGAAGTGATGTACCCGAATATGTCATCCAATCGCTGTTCCATTCAATGCCTAGACAGATAAGTGTAGTTATTGCTCATAGAGGTCGCTGCTTTATGCACTGTTTTCTCAGGCTATATTACTCAAAACTTCCTGAAAATTTAATCAAATATTCTTCCTACTATAATGTATGTGCCTAAGAAATATCATTCTCATATTCGCATTCCTTCATGCTGTTGCAATTTTCACAAACAGCAGTGTATAAAGGCAAATTGCAGATTAAAGGGTACTGTATTTAAATTTACGCTAAAAGCAATTAAACTAGGTTTAGAAGTAGCCTTTATTTGACTAATTCTGTTTTAGGGGGACACCGATCTCCTCAACCTCCGCCCCCTCGTTTAAATAGGGTACCTACATTTACAAAAAATTCGAGGATGTTTTTAAATATAAAAGTTCATTTCAAATTATTCAGAAAACTTTCACCCGCAACACCCCTTGTAACTTATTAATTTTAAACAAACTTCTCAAGTAGAAGTCTGATATGAACTTCAAATAATAACATTTGAATTGTCTGCGCAAATTGGTTGCGCAAAGTCACGCTGATAAGAAACATGAACAAAGATAAACCATTAATAACCAAATCGCGTAATTACACACACGCACCAAAAAAAACGAGAAAGAAAAATCATGCAGTACGCATTGATTAGTAACACTTTCCAACTGTACGCAATTGTTGTATCGAATAACTTTTAATATTCTTTGCCTACGTTATCACACAACAGACAGAATGACTGAAAAATATACAGATAGACTAATTCATTTTAAAATTACCCTTAGGCATTTTGGAAAGAGTTAAAAAGGCTTAACGCAAAAGAAAATGCAGACATTAGATTATAATTGCAGCTTTTGATCTCTCTGAATATTTTAGTGTAGCCCTGTAAATCAGAGAGTTAATCATATCATATTCTATACAAAACGTTATTTTAGAATATTAACAATACGTTTCAATATTTTTATGATTTTTACAGTAGAAAGATTTTTAAATATGACTTTCAAAAAATTCTGTCCTAAAACGTAATGCAGTGGCATTTTTTTTTTTTTTTTTTTTTTTTTTTTTTTGTCCCTGTAAACAAACTAGTTATACAGGCTCTATTAATGTCATTTTAAATAGGGAACATTCTATAGGGAAAATATTTATATAAATAACACTCATAGAACACAATGCTTTCAAATGCTTTTGGGTGTCCCTGTACACAAGCCAGAAGAGATAGCCATTCCATTTTGAATATGAAACATCCGATAGTGAACTTCAATAAAATATATCAGTTTCGAGAAATTCAATAAATATTAATAGGAGTTAGAGCACGGGCAGAAAGACAGACAGACAGATGGACAGATACACAAATTGAAATCATATTCACACTTAAAAATGTTAGAAAATGCTAAAAACGCTTAACGTAAACGAAAGTACAATTATAGCAACATTTTATTAATAGCTCTTAATATATATGGATATTTTTGTATCACCCTGTAAATCTAATGCTAATCATGCTATATTCTATGCAAAGCTTTTTTTTTTTTTGTGTGCATATAAATAACATACTTCAATTTCCTAAAACTTCGTGGAAAGTAAAGATATTTAAATTTGATTTATAGAAATATCTCTCATAGAACGCAATGCTTTGGAATACTTTTAAGTGTCCCTGTACATAAATCAGTAGTGGTATTTCCTCCATTTTATACATGAAACATCCAATAGTGAACCTGAATAACATATTTCAATTTAATTCATATATGTCTAAAGTAAAGGTTTGAAAATATGATTTATCGAAGTATCTCTCATTGAACATAATGCTTTGAAATACTTTCGGGTGTACCTGTACACAAACCAGTAGAGCTACAAACTCCATTTTCAATAGGGAACATTCGATCGTACACTTGAATAACATATATCAGTTTCAAGAAATTCCATAAATATTTACGGGAGTTAGAGCTCGGACAGACAGGCAGACAGACAAACGGACAGGCAGATACACAAAACTGAAATCATATTCACACTTAAAAAATGTTAGAAAGTGTTAAAAACGCTTAACGTAAACGAAAGTACTACAATTCTAGCAATTGTTTATTAATAGCTCATAATGTAACTGGATATTTTTGTGCCACCCTGTAAATCTATTGCTAATTATGCTATATTCTGTGCAAAGCATTCTTTTGTGCATATAAATAACATATTTCAATTTCCAAAAACTTCGTGGAAAGTAAAGTTATTACAATTTGATTTATAGAAATATCTCTCATAGAACGCAATGCTTTGGAATACATTTGAGTATCCCTGTACATAAACCGATGGTGGTAATTCCTTCATTTTATACAAGAAACATCCAATAGTGAACTTGGAAACATAATTCAATTTCATTCAGATATGTCTACAGTAAAGGTATGAAAATATGGTTTATAGAAATACCTCTCATAGAACACAATGCTTTGACATACTTTCGGGTGTCCCTGTACCCAAACTAGTAGATGATTAAACTCCATTTTCAATAGGGAAAGTCCGATAGTGAACTTGAATAACATATATCAGTTTCAAGAAACTCCATAAATATTTACGAGAGTTAGAGCGCGGACAGGCAGACGCACAGACAGACAGACAGACAAACCGAAGTCATAAATACTTTTCAACCTTGTTGGAAAGTGTTAAAAATGTTAGAAAGTGTTAAAAACGCTTAACGTAAACGAAAATACATATCTAGCAATTTTTTTATTAATAGCTCTTAATTTAACTGGATATTTGTGTGCCACCCTGTAAATATAATGCTAGTCATGCTATATTCTATGCTAAGCATTTTTTTGTGCATAAAAATAACATATTTCAATTTCCCAAAATTTCGTGGAAACTAAAGTTATAAAAATTTGATTTATAGAAATATCTCTCATAGAACGCAATGCTTTGGAATAATTTTGAGTGTCCCTCTGTATAACCCGATGGTGGTATTTCCTCCATTTTATACAGGAAACATCCAGTAGTGAACTTGAATAACATATTTCAATTTCATTAAGATATGTGTACAGTGAAGGTATTAAAATATGATTTATAAAAATACCTCTCATAGAACATAATGCTTTGAAATACTTTCAAGTGTCCCTGTACACAAACCAGTAGAGGTATAAACTCCATTTTTAATAAGGAACGTCCAATAGTGAACTTAAATAACATATTTAAATTTCATGAAGATATGTCTACTGTAAAGGTATAAAAATAAGATTTATAGAAATACCTCTCATAGAACACAATGCTTTGAAATACTTTCGGGTGTACCTGTACACAAACCAGTAGAGGTATAAACTCCATTTTCAATAGGGTACGTCCGATAGTGAACTTGAATAACATATTTCAATTTCATTAAGGTATGTCTGCAGTAAAGGTATGAAAATATGGTTCGTAGAAATACCTCTCATAGAACACAATGCTTTGAAATATTTTCGGGTGTCCCTGTACACAGACCACTAGAGGTATAAACTCCATTTTCAATAGGGAACGTCCGATAGTGAACTTGAATAACATATATCAGTTTCAAGAAATTCCATAAATATTTACGGGAGTTAGAGCGCGGACAGACAGACAGACAGACAGACAAACCGAAGTCATAAGCACTTTTCAACCTTGTTGGAAAGTGTTAAAAAGAGTGCTGAATATTTAACTTAAACAATACTTTGATTACAATATGAGTACGAAGAATTGATTTTAATGCCTGAGTAGTTTTCTCGTATATGCTATAATATTATAGAAAAGCATTTTCACCAATTATATATATTAAAAAAAAAGAAAAAGAAAAAGAATGTTTTCGCTTAATTGCTAGTAATCCTATATGTCTTCTGAAAATTACGTACACATAATATTGTGCATTTAAATATAGTCCTGTATTAATAACACTCAGTACACCTGAAATGCACTTTCGTCCATTTCCAAGTAGAGTCCCACTCTTTTTAACTTTTTCCAACAAGGTTGAAAAGTGTTTATGACTTCGGTTTGTCTGTCTGTCTGTCCGTCTGTCTGTCTGTCTGTCCGCGCTCTAACTCCCGTAAATATTTATGGAATTTCTTGAAACTGATATATGTTATTCAAGTTCACTATCGGACGTTCCCTATTGAAAATGGAGTTTATACCTCTAGTGGTCTGTGTACAGGAACACCCGAAAATATTTCAAAGCATTGTGTTCTATGAGAGGTATTTCTATAAACCATATTTTCATACCTTTACTCTAGTCATCTCTTAGTGAAATTGAAATGTGTTATTCAAGTTCGCTATCGCACGTTCCCTATTGAAAATGGAGTTTGTACCTCTACTGGTTTGTGTACAGGGATACCCGAAAGTATTTCAAAGCATTGTGTTCTATGAGAGGTATTTCTATAAATCATATTTTAATGCCTTCACTTTAGACATATCTTAATGAAATTGAAATATGTTATTCAAGTTCACTATTGGATGTTTCCTGTATAAAATGGAGGGAATACCACCATCGAGTTATACACAGGGACACTCAAAAGTATTCCAAAGCATTGCGTTCTATGAGAGATATTTCTATAAATCAAATTTTAATAACTTTAGTTTCCACAAATTTTAAGGAATTGAAATATGTTATTTATATGCACAAAAGAATGCTTTGCATACAATATAGCATGTTTAGCATTATATTTACAGGGTAGCACAAAAATATCCAGATAAATTAAGAGCTATTAATAAAAAATTGCTAGATATGTACTTTCGTTTACGTTAAGCGTTTTTAACACTTTCTAATATTTTTAACACATTCTAACAAGGTTGAAAAGTATTTATGACTTCGGTTTGTCTGTCTGTCTGTCCGTCTGCCTGTCCGCGCTCTAACTCCCGTAAATATTCATGGAATTTCTTGAAACTGATATATGTTATTCAAGTTCACTATCGGACATTCCCTATTGAAAATGGAGTTTATGCCTCTACTAATTTGTGTACAGGGACACCCGAAAGTATTTCAAAGCATTGTGTTCTATGAGAGGTATTTCTATAAACCACATTTTCATACCTTTAGTGTAGACATATCTGAATAAAATTGAAATATGTTATTCAAGTTCACTATTGGATGTTTCCTGGTTAAAATGGAGGAATTACCACCATCGGTTTATGTACAGGGATACTCAAAATTATTCCAAAGCATTGCGTTCTATGAGAGATATTTCTATAAATCAAATTTTAATAACTTCACTTTCCACGAAGTTTTTGGAAATTGAAGTATGTTATTTATATGCACAAAAGAATGCTTTGCACAGAATATAGCATGATTAGCATTAGATTTACAGGGTGGCACAAAAATATCCAGTTACATGAAGAGCTATTAATAAACAATTGCTAGAATTGTACTTTCGTTTACGTTAAGCGTTTTTAACACTTTCTAACATTTTTTTAAGTGTGAATATAATTTCAGTTTTGTGTATCTGCCTGTGCGTCTGTCTGTCTGCCTGTCTGTCTGTCCGAGCTCTAACTCCCGTAAATATTTATGAAATTTCTTGAAACTGATATATGTTATTCAAGTTTACGATCTGATGGTCCCTATTGAAAATGGAGTTTGTACCTCTACTGGTTTGTGTACAGGTACACCCAAAAGTATTTTAAAGCATTATGTCCTATGAGAGGTATTTCGATAAACCATATTTTCTTACATTTACTGTAGACATATCTCAATTAAATTGAAATGTGTTATTCAGATTCCGTATTGGATGTTTCCTGTATAAAATGGAGGAAATACCACTACTGAGTTATGTACAGGGACACTTAAAAGTATTCCAAAGCATTGCGTTCTATGAGAGTTATTTCTATAACTCAAATTTTAATATCTTTACTTTCTACGAAGTTTCAGGAAATTGAAATATGTCATTTATATGCACAAAAGAATGCTTTGCATTGAATATAGCATGGTTATCATTAGATTTACAGGGTGACACAAAAATATTCAGTTATATTAAGAGCTATTAATAAAAAAATTGCTAGAATTGTACTGTCGTTTACTTTACGCGTTTTTGAAACTTTCTATGATTTTTTTAGTGCGATTATAATTTCAATCTCTGTATCTGTCTGACTGTTCTTCTTTCCGTCTGTCTGTCTCTCTGTCTGTTTTACTGCGCTCTAATTCCCGTAAATATTTATGGAATTGCTTTAATCCGATGTATTTTATTCAAGTTGACTATCGGATGTTCCCTATTGAAAATGGAGTGAATACCTATT
Organism: Salticus scenicus; assembly: GCA_963930645.1. Taxonomy (NCBI): domain Eukaryota; kingdom Metazoa; phylum Arthropoda; class Arachnida; order Araneae; family Salticidae; genus Salticus; species Salticus scenicus. The sequence continues at coordinate 3,308,940 of OZ005654.1, read as the reverse complement.
CTGGTTTGTGTACAGGGACACCCAAAAGTATTCGAAAGCATTGTGTTCTATGGGAGGAGTTTCTATAAACCATATTTTAATACCTTTAATGTATAGAAACTTCAATGAAATTTTAACATGTTATTCAATTTCCCATCGGATGTTTCCTATGTAAAGTAGAGTACATTTCTAACTGGTTTGTGTACAGGGGCACTTGAAAGTATTCCAAAGCATTGTGTTGTATGAGAGTTATTTTTATAAACCAAATTTTAATAATTTTATTCTCCGCAAAGCTTACTGCAATTGAAATACTATATTATTCGTATGCACAAAAGAGTGCCTTCTATGTAATGTAGTATGGTTAGCATTAGATTTACAGGGCCACACAAAAATAATCAGTTACATTAAGAGCTGTAAATAAAAATTTGCTGGAATTGCACTTTTGTTTACATGAGCGTTTTAAAACTTTCTTATAATTTTAGTGGGAATATGATTTCAATTTCTGCATCTGTCTGTCCTATTGTCTACCTTTCTATCTGTTTGTCTCCGGCTCCTATCATCCGTGAATATTTTGAGAAATTTTAAAAAATGATACACCCAAGTTCCCTATGGTATGTTCCCTATTTAAAATGCCATTAATTGGTCCTGTACAACTAGTTTGTTTACAGGGACAATAACAACAATAATAAAAATACAATGTATTACGTTTTAGGACCGAATTTTTTAAAAGTTATACTTAAAAATCTTTCTGCTATAAAAATCATTGAAACATTGACATGCATTATTAATATTCTTAAATGATGTTGTGTATAGAACATGATATGATTAACTTTCAGATTTACAGGGCTACACTAAAATATTCAGAGAGATTAAAAGCTGTAATTATAATCTGACGGTTGCGTTTTCTTTTGCGTTGAGCCTTTTTAACACTTTCCAAAATGCCTAAGAGTAATTTTAAAATCAATTAGTCTATCTGCATGTTTTTCAGTTGTTATTTCTGTTGTGTGATAAAGTAGGCAAAGAATATTAAAAGTTATTCGATACAATTGCGTACAGTTGGAAAGTGTTACTAATCAATGCGTACTGCATGATTTTTCTTTCTTGTTTAGTTCTTTTGAAAATTCTCCTGTAAACGAATGGTGAATGGTTTTTACATTATATTCTACACGATATAGGCTTTTATGCATATAAAAAATATCTGTTCATTCCATTTAATTTAGTGTCACCTGTAGATTCTCTCGTAGACGTAATGTATTTGAATGTCTCTGTGTCTTCATGCCCCTGTACACGAAACATTTGTTAGCATCTCTGTATGCTGCAGATTTAGAATACTTGGACTTCCTGCTGCTATTTATTCTTGCGATAGGCTGATAACAAACATGTAGACCACCCACTAAAAGCATGTTTTTCGGATACTCAAGACCTCAAAACCTAAATGTAACAAAATGTCAATTTCGAAAATTTTACCCTAAACCTATACTTTCCCTACCTTATCTATAGATGAGGAAAAAAATTCAGTATAATGTAATTTAATATCCATTTAAAAACTTTTAAAGGTCTTCAGTAAAACTCTATTAACGCCGAAATTTTAAAGGAATTTTCCTGTGACATAAAACATTTTAATGATTTATTTGCACTAAATGATAAGGCACGTTGATATTTAATAAATGAAATACAATACAATCGCTGACACAGAAATAATCTAACATTTTATTTTTATTTTGGTTATTGTTTCCTGTTACAATGATTTTGGGTAAAAAATAAATAAAAATATTCTTGGAAAACAAGAAAATATTTTTGTTGCAATTAACAACCATTGACAACGAGTTTATTTTAATTTTTATCCGACCATTTTACAAACATTTATATATTTTATTTTCAGTCTAATTACAATAGTTGACACGCATTTTTTTTTTTTTTTTTTTTTTTTTTTTTACTAATAAATCATATTTTAATTGCATCACTTTTAGTTCCCCATCTTACTATAGGTATGGGGAACTTAGGTAATCGTGAAAATTTTTTGACCTCGGTTTTTTGACTTTTTTACACAATGTGAGAGAATCTGTGTGAGAGAATCAATGTGAGAGAATATGGTGTGAGAATCCGAAAATATCAAAATGGGAATTGTGTCCGTCTGTAGGGTGTCTGTTAGTCCGTTAGTCTCTGTACACGATATCTCAAGAACAAATTGTTGCAGAGAGGTCAGATCAGTTTTAAAATATTACTTTCGACACTGGCAAGAAACCTATTCATTTGCAACATTCGATTTTAAAAACTTCGTAAGTTATTAGAAATTTACGATTTTCTTAACATGGGAGAATAGGACAAAAATTCACTTAAACGTGTTAGTCCGTTAGTGTGTTAGTGTGTTAATACGTTAGTCTGTGTAGACGATACCTCACGAAGACATGATCGCAGAGAGGTCGGACCAGTTTTAAAGTATTATTTATGACACTAGCAAGAACTATATTCATTTGCTACATTCGAATTAAAAAATTTCGTAAGTTATTCGAAATTTACGATTTTCTTAACATGGGAGAATAGGGCAAAATTTCACTTAAACGTGCACGAAAAGAAATATTTTTTATCGTAAAGATGTAAGAACAGCTTTTAAGTATTAGTTTTGATGCCGGGATGAACATCATTAATCAGAAATAGGCTACTTTGAAAATTTCGCAAATTATTCGAAATTTACGAATTTCTTAACATGGCAGAATAAGCAAAATTTCGCATAAATGTCCCTTTTGAGAGATATTTTCATCGTAAAGATATCAGACTACTTTTAAAATATTATGTGAGATGTAGTATAAACATCCTTGACTATGAATTTTTCGATTTAAAAATTTCGTAAGTCACTGGAAATTTAAGATTTATTTAACATGGTGGAATAAGGCAAAATTTTGCATAAACGTCCACTTTGAGGGATATTTTCATCGTAAAGATGTCAGAACACTTTTAAAATATCAATTAAGATACAGGCATGAACATACCCGGCAATAAACTTTTTTATTTAAGAATGGGAATTTACGATTTACTTAACATGACAGAATAGGACAAAATTGAGCATAAACGTCCATTTTGAGGACCATAAATATATCAGACAACTTCAGAATAACATTTATGATACTTGTTTAAACATGATTGACTACAAATATTCTAATAGGGAAATTTCATAAGTTATTCGAAATTTTAGATTTTATCAACACAGCAAAATGGAGCGATATTCCATATATAAGAATGCATTTTGGGATTGTTGCACTGGAAATAGTTCCTTGAAAACTAAACTACGAAATTGACCCCGATAAAATAAATTAATAGATTAGAATAAATACATCGAACTGTACGATGGGTAGCCTATTAGGCGGAGATTTCGTTCTGTTACTGTGTCAAGCGTTTAGTCAAATTAATTTCTCTTAACATGCTCTTATATGCTTATAATATTGAAAAATCACACCCAGATTCATTACTGATTAGCCGTGATAAAATGCTTAAAAATGCTGAAAAAAACTCATTTTGCAGGTAAAGCAAAAGAAACAATCACTTGAACAGGTCCTTTATTAATAGTACTAAAATAAATGTCATTTTACTAAATCAGTTACATCTTGTTAATTATTGAGAAAAAGAACAAAATTCCATATGGTAAATGGTACGGGAGGAGAGGAGGAAGGTCGTCAAAATTACTTCCTTTTTAAGCGAATACTTTAGGAGCTCTGCCAGTCTCAGAGTAAAAAAATTCTTCCCGAAAAAGTTGGCTTCGTTAAAATTCAGCCAAAAGAATGCCAAGCTATTTCTTTGTCTTTACAATATATTTTAATACAAAATTTTTGAATATAAAATGTCGTTACTAAAATCAGATCGACTTGGCATTAAAAAGTTGCACCAGGTGTCAATCAGAGTAACGGACAAAAAAAAAACTGTTTTCAGAAGCGCCATGCAGACGAGATACATCCATTAAAAATCTATTTTTAGAACTATAATGATCTTCTCGAAAAGTAATAATAGCTTTTAATTCTAACACAAGCATAATAAATATTAACTGAAATGACTATTTTTGTTTTATTAATACATACATATGCTAGAAATAAGCTGGTAACGGCTTTTGAAATACATTCTCAAAATAAATAATTATAGCTAAAATGATTTAATTCTTTCGGGGAAGAAGTATAAGCAAATTTACTTTTCAAAAAATCCGATATAAAAATTGCTTTATTTTATTTAGAGAACTATGTGCTTGTAACTATTGAAAGACAAAGAAACGCTATTTAATGAAACATTTTTGATTTGAAAAGAAAACGGGAAATTCTGTATACTTAATTAATTGAATTACATAAATTTAAAAAGATTTTTTTTTTATTACCTATCCCTCTTTTTGTTATAACAAACTTTTAAAGAACATATGTGTGAACACTCACACAATGCTTTTATATGCTCTCTTATATGCTCTGTGCTAGAAATTTATGAGAACATAAGAATGGGGAACTGAGCAGAGTCCACCTATGCCAACTAGTTTTGTATTATTTTGCTTCAGTTACATTTGAATTTTATAATTCGGTAATATACATTCAGAATGATATATATATATATATATATATATATATATATATATATTTGTGTGTGTGTGTAAGGCTGAATATCACATAAGTGTGCATTTTGGATTTTTTTAAACTTTTTTTTCAAACTTTGTATTTTAATTTGAATTTTTTAAAATAAGTTCGTAAGTACATCTTAAATAAATTTTGAGTTTGACAGAGATCGATCATAATTTTTTAAAATTTTATTGAAATTTTTCAATAAAAATTTATAATTTTAATTATCTTATAAAATCAAAATTACCATTTTTTTTTTTTTTTTTTTTTTTCTGTTGTTCAGATTCATTAAAAAATACAAGAGTTATGCTTTTCTAAAAAGTTCTTCCCATTTTAAAAAATAAAATAAAATAAAAAACCCCAAAATTTTTAAATAAAAAAAAAAAAATAAATAAATAAATTTAAATTTAATTTTTTTATAAACAGAAATTATATCAATGGGAAATATCATAGACTGCATACCTCTTGACTATAAACTGGAAATAATTAGTTTACTTGCATTAAATTTTTAATTATAGCATTTAAAGATGTCAAAAAATGATGTCACTGAAATGACTGGTTTGTCACTGAAATGACAATGTTTGTCACTGAAACGACTGTTTGTCACTGAAACGACTGTTTGTCACTGAAATGGCAATATTTGTCAAAATGACTATTTTTCACTGAAATAACATTGTTTGTCAATGAAATAGGACCATATAATATTAAAAATGGAACATATTAGAACAATAGAGAAAAGATTGTGAAGGGAAAAGAAAGAGCAATAATGAGAATATCAAGCATTTTATTGTATTAAAATCCTTGTAGTTACAAGTTTAATGATTAACTGAATTAAATTCAGAAAAAGCATTTTGAACATTATTAAAATCTTCATCCTGAAGTTTAAAATATCTATTTGAAGCAGGTTCAGGAGAATTCCTAATTTTGCACAGAATATTTGGCACTTGAATTTCATGGACATCCTCTTTTTCAGGCCATGCAAACTTATTTTTTCTGCATCTTGCCATAAATGACACAAGTAAAATATTTTGAGTAACATTCTCAATGACACCTTAAAGGGGCAAAAAAAAAATAAATAAATAAATAAATAAATAAATAAAAGTTTGCTTTTTTAATTGTATCTTAATATTAATGTCGTATGTAATTTTTTTATATTTACCTGGATACCGGAAAGTACTTTAAATATTTAAATATAAAGCTTATCCTACACCAACAAATCTTTTAACTCAAAATAAAAAATTATTTAAATTCAGGGCTTACAAAATAGTAAATCTGCAACAAATGTCATTTTCGTGACGTCACAAAAATGACCGTCACGAAAATGACAGATCGTCAATAATTCGTTCTGTACAGAAAAACATGCTTTCACTAAGCCGATATCGTCACATTTCCTTCTTCTGGCCGTCATTCTATATTAAAATAAAACTTTGTTCTAAATTTTATAATAATATTTTTTTATTTTTTATGCATCTCGAAAATGACAAGCAATAAAAATACGCACAGCATGTAAACAATAAAAATAATGTTAACTCTTACCTGTTTTTAATTTTCTTGAGATTTATTTTTCCCACATATCGTCAATGTTGATTTCTGATCTTAAACTTTAAAAAAAAGTGAATGGTGGCACCATCCCTTGATGATATATGAAGTTATTTTCACGTGTCACGAAAATGATGTCAAGACTTGCATACAAGCATTTTAATTACTCATGCATGAAAATTAACGTAATTAAAAAGAAAAAAAAATATCCTTTGAAAACAAATAGTTTTTTTTACAAGAATTAACAATTATTATAATTATCATTTTATTTTTCTTAGTAAAAAACATACTTTGTATGTAAACATTTGGTCTTGGAGACAGTCACGAAAATGACGATTTTAAGGTTTAAAATTTTCTAAAAAATACTGAAATTGCTATAAACTCACATTTTATGATTGGATGCTTTTTTAAAAAGGTACTTCTAAAGAATAATAATAAAATTTTACAATTTATTTGCTTAAAATTAATAATAAAGACCTGAAACACTAAAATGCACATTTATGTGATATTCAGCCGTAATATTATTGCATTCCATAAGTGGTCAATCGTGGAAACTTTTACTTTTTTTAATCGGAAGCTCAAGTCTCATTTCACCAAAGAAAATTTTTTCTTTCCTTCCTTCTGATTCCTCTACTTCACTTTTCAGGGATAAGGGCTGCCTTTGTCTACAATTATTTCGCTTTTCCTTCCAGAAAGCGTGGGATAGAAGCATACTGGTTTAATCGAAAGAGATAATTTTCAAAAAAATTCAATTTAAAAATTAGTTTTAAATCATCGTACGAAAGTGATTGATCTATTTCAAATCCATCAATAAATTTTGCATCGTGACTTGTAACTATTTTACTCTAATTTCTGTAAGTCGCAGAGTAAGCAAAAAATAAAGGTTTGCGAGATCTGAGTGCGATTTGTCCTTTTAGCTTCCTTATCAAAACCAAATTATTTAGATATCCCGTTAAAAAAAAAAAAAAAAAAAAATTTTTTTGAATTCCACTCTCTGCCTTTTATCTTACGAAGCATATAAATAAGTTAAATATTTCTTTTCGAGATTGAAAATTTGACATTTAGATTTGCTTAATGAAATAATGTATTTTTTTTTTTTTTTTTTTTTTTTTTTTTTGCGCCCTAATATAAAAAGTAACATGTTCAAAAAGTTGAATTTAAAATACAGAATTCGAAAAACATTATTTTAGAATGGAATATTCTGACAATACAAAGCAATGGAAATTTCATTGGATTACATGTGAAAAGAGAAAGGGAGGGTATCCGACTATCGAGGGCCTTTGATTGAGGGCCCTCAATTAAAAAACTAATGAGTCTAGAATGAGGATTTTCGCGCAAAAGGTTCGTCAGATTTGGTGAAGATGAATTGAAATAAAATCTATATAAATGACGTAAGCAGGGACAGTCAGTCAAAATATGGCGAATGGTGTGTGTGCTGAAATGACATTTTGTACATAATGATTCCTGTTCCCCAAGGAGAAGATGCTTGTGTGTAATCCTAGAGTGCCCAATTCTAAGTCTAGTAAGAATTACATCGAGTTTGCGTGGAGCAAGTGTTGGCCAAAGTGAAATATATGGTTTAATTTCCCATAATTTATTACTAGTTTGGAAATCCTACTCCCTCTACCAATTGCCTCTTAGATAATATTTTAGTGAATATTTAAGATCTTCATATGGAACAGGACAACTAAGAGGATTTAAAGCTTCCTTGGCTGCTCTATCAGCAGCCTCATTGCCCTTGATTCCTACAAGCCCTGGAACCCAACAAAATTTAATATCAAATCCCTTTTTAAAAGGTCGTTATAGGTTTTTAACACTGAAATGAAAGAGGCTGTACAAGAATTAGATGAAAGTGAAACAAGAACACTCTTGGAGTCTGTATAGATGATAAATTTTCGGTTAGGAAGTGAAGAAATTAAATTAAGAGCAAGCTCAATGGCTAAAAACTCAGCAGAGAAGATGGAAAAAGAGCCTGGGAGACTATAGCTAAGGGTGGTGTTTTCAGTAATAACCCCGCAGCCAACTTTATCACTACATATGGAACCATCTGTAAAAATTTTAATGTAGTCCTTATAAGCACAATAATGAGAGGCAAAGAGGGTCCTATAAACAGAAGCATCTGTATTGGATTTGTCAAAACCAATAAAGGGATGAAGACATGAAATAACCTTGTAGTTCCAAGGGGTCATATTTAAAAGTGTCCGAGGACGAACTTGAACGTTGAGATGAGGCGTGTCAGCAAGTATATTTTTTATATAGCATAGTTTTCTGTTTGGGACGGTACCATGCTTTTTATCTATATATTTTGCAATTACATTCAGTCATTCAAGTCCGCTATTGCAGAGATAGTCTCCTTAAGGATACAGTAGGTCCTTGTGTAGGGACGTAGGATTTGGACGTCCTTCTCGCGGACGTCAATGCTGCTTCGTATCGTTCAGTATCAGTCATCAAGTTCTTGGAGAATACAAATTCTTAACGCGTACCAGGTCCGTTAAACATATACTTCTCGGGACCACTTTAAAGGGCGTGCCCGTCCAAGCGCCTGAAATAATTCTGCAGCTGAAATGAGCGATTCAGTCGAATACTACGCCTCAAATATTTCTTCACTGTCTCATCTTTAGCAGGGACTGGTGAATCCTTCATCGCAGTCAGAGAGGATTCTATCACCTACATAGGGGTTCCTCCTATTTCCTTAAAAAGATTTTTTCTCTTTAGGTGCCTATCGTATCGGAGTTTTCCTCTTCTTTCCATTTATGCTCTCATATGCGTTTTCAATAGAGTATTTCTGAAACCCTTTGGTTTATTGTTTGGTCCGTTTTGCTCGAATTTCCTGTATTCTTCAACACTGGAAATCTTATTTTATAACTTGTGTCGATGTGGAACCCTTCTGTGTGATCTAATACTTAAAATGGGTCTCATCATCATTCTTCGCTCACCATTGTACGGACAGATGGGACGATTTAGGAATTTGTGTACTGTTGGACTCCGGATAATACGTTAAAGGTTTTCTGTACATTTCGCCCAATATATGTAAATTTACTGAAAAAAAAGGAATACAGAAGCTGAGTTCCCGTGAGTTCTTATACAAAAATGATCTATCTACCATAATTTTAAATTACCCTCTGTTATCCTATTACCGGGTAACATAGCCTATTATAAACGATTTTATTAATCTCAATACATGGTGTTTTTTATTAAACGGATTTTAAACAAATTCAACTTTAACCCTAATTTACAGAAAATAAAGAGTAGAAGTGATTTTTTTTTTCTTTTATTGTGTAAATATATAATTTACTTTCATTGATTAAATAATAACTGACTTATTTTTTATTGGCCTTTCGTAAGCTTCAGTTAAATTGTCAAGCATCTGCAAGCTTATTAAATTAAATTAACTTATGAAACACATTAAATACAAAATTATTTTCAATGTAGAGAGAGAGAGAGGAAAAAAAAAGCTTAGCTGTAGTAATTTGCTACTCTTGGTGCGTAAGCAACTCATCTGTAGAGAGAAAAAAAAAAAAAAAAAAAAAAAGCTAATTAAATATTAAAATTCCGCAATTAAATTTACAAAAAGTATAAACAAAATGAAGTTTTCATGTATGTGAATAACACATTTTATATCCTCAAGAGAAAAAAAAAATCCTCTAGGAGTCCTTGAATTTTTTTTATTTTTTAATCAGGTAGAAATAATAAACGGAGATTATTTTTTAAAAATGCATTATTAAAGCTATATATATATATATATTGTATACATTATGCTTATATAATCATATTTTTTATGATTCATTTTGTTCAGACAGTGCAGGTTTTCAAAAAATAAAAAACAAATCAATAAAATGAAGTCGAAAAAGAATATTCTCTCAATTAACATCTCATCTCAACCTACAATGCCTTAATTGATTACAAGTTAACAAGCAGAAAAAGAATAAAATATTATATACCTTTAAAAAATTGAACGGTATTAATTAATATAGAAGTAAAAGAGTGAAATGGATTTGATGTATACATATATTAATTAAAAGTTTTATTTGGGAAAAAAAAGTGCATAATAATTAAATATATAATAAAATATATAATAATCTTTTAAATATATAATAATCTTAAATACATTCATAGCACTTCTTTTTTAAATAACTAAGGGACTCTACCCCTGCTCGTTACGCTTACCGACCCCCGAGAAGGCTTCGCTTTCCACTTCACTTATTAACCTTTGCGGCACTCTACCCGCCTATTCGCTTCTTTGTCTTTCACTGAATATTAAAAGTGCATAGCACAAGAAATTCCCATATTCAATATCATATTGAAATACATAATATTTAATACATTTTTCTTTTTAAATAAAATATTATGCTAAATATCAGTAATTTTTTTCAGAATAGAAAGAAATTCGTAATATCTAGACCACATTACAGCTGTAGTATAGGAAACCCTTGGCGACTTTTAATTTTTGTCTCTATCTGACAATGAATTCTTTGGTATAACTGCTTGGTTTTTTTTTTTTAAATCGTACCTATTTTTTTTTTTTTTAAGTTTTATACTTTTTACTATTGAATTTTTTAGTTAATTTAGGGTCTCATTTAATAATCTATATATTTCAAAAGTACAGCTAAGTAATAATTTTACACATTCGAAAATGTCTGAAAAGAAAAATGGGTACTTTTCCATTTCGCCGGCGCAAATCTCGCCAAGCAAACTTTATTTTCGACAATAATGGATTAGTGGATTAAAAGTTAATTTGTAACTTAGATATAACTGTCTTTCTTTCTTTTTCTTTTCTTTTTTCTTTTCTTTTTTTTTTTTTTTTTTTTAGTGCTAGAGGCCTATTTCAGTCGGTACAGTTGTCGAATTTTTATAATACACTCTTAATTAGTGCTAAGGGCCTATTTCAGTCGGTTTATTGAATGGGGATTTATTAAATGAAGTCCCCCCCAAGGCCCAACTTTGACATGAGTCCCCCCCCAGGCCCAACTTTGACATGAGTCCCCCCCCAGGCCCAACTTTGACATGAGTCCCCCCCAAGGTACAACTTTGACATGAGTCCCCCCCCCAAGGCACACCTTTGACATGAGTCCCCCCCAAGGCACACCTCCCCCTCATTGGGAAAAAGAGAAAAAACGTTGTTTTGGGGCTATAAGACAGTTTGGACTTCCAACGTTATTTGTTACAATATCTGCAGCTGAAACACATTGGTTTGATTTAATGAAAACTTTATCATGGAATTTAGATCGTCACGAATTAACTAAAGAAGGATTTGTCGATATTAACAAGTTTAGCAGTAGGCCTCTGGCACTAAATTAAAATCTGTCAATGTCAGATTTTCATGTTTTTATTTTTTATTCATTTTTATTTATTTATTTTTTTAATTTAAAATTTTTTATATACGTCATTATGGATTTAATAAAACAAATATTATATTTGTTATGGGTTAACACGTTTAAAAGCAAGCTTTAAGCAAATTTTTAGAAAATATACTTCTTAAAAATATTTAAAATAATAATACTAAAATAAAATAAACGGTGGTGTTTCCTTAATAATCGAATTGTTTTGAAGCAATTACTCTTTCTTAGGTGCTTAAAGATTGGCGTCGATGCTACCTTTTTTGGCAACTTTATCGCCTGCGCAGGCGAAATGGAAAAGTACCGAAAAATGTTTATTATAATTTTAATTTGAAAAAATCTCCTACAGCTTCAATTTTTAATTCTCTCCTACTTACTTCTTAAAACAACGAAGAATAAAATCTACTCGACTGTTTATAAGAGTTTTAGGTGATGAACTTTTTTCTTGCCATAATTAGAAATGTGAAATGTATCATAGAAATGTCTAATTCTATAATATTAAAAAATTATCTATGCTAAATTAGAAGATTCTGTTATTTATAAATGAGTTTGAATTTGAATCTAAAGTATTTTTTATGCCAAAATATATTCGAAGTATTTTTAAATATATTTTGGGGGGAAAAAAGGTAAATGCACTTTAAAGGCTAAAAGAAATGCTGTCAATTATACAGATACGACATTATTTCCTTATTCACACACACATAGAAAAAAAAATGACACATAAAAAAATGTTTATAAACGACGTAAGAAATTGCTACTAAGAAAATTAATTATCTAAAAATTGGGGGAAAAAACGTTAGACATATGTTTTATTTTCTTTACACTATTGATCCCATTTTAATTTTTCTGTGGAGAATGGCGTCACAAGATTGAAAGAACAACGATTTCAGAAACATTTTGTAAAATGGCAAATAGAGTATCCTTGTAAACCCGACGTTTTTAATCAGTAACTAATTAAGGTGATATAGATTTCTAACTGACTGAAATGTCTTCCTTGGAGTATTTGGCACACACTGAGACCTCTCATGACGCGGAGAACCCAGTGCTCTGCTAGGAAATGCGGTTGCAGACAAAAAAAATTGACGCCAACGATAGTAACTTTTTTTTTATGTACAAAAATATAATTTTTTTAATATAAAAAATTCTCTTTCCTTCTTATATTTGCACGTAATTGTCTTTCTTTCTGTGAGAAACAATCTGTTCTTTCTGCATGGAAGACAATTTCAACAAATAATAATCTAATGAATAATTTGTGCTGCATGAATTTGCACAGAAAAAAATCTTATGGTGGCTACAACATACTAGTTAATTTTAAAATGGCAAACAAATACAATTTTTTTTAAATATCTTTTTCTTAATAACTTATATTTTTATTTAATTATATTTTAACTTCATGTTTTTCCCTCAGTTTAACCCCTTCACTGCCGATGAAATCTTACGAGATTCGCTTCCGAGTGACACCAGTCGTTCTCAATTCTGATATGAGTCAATAATTTCATAACACTACCAAAATGACTTTCAAAGTTATTTTATTGCATTGTCAATTTGTGTAAGTTGTTTCACTGGCAGCAGTACGATACAAAGGTTCGTACTTCGAAAAAACGTATGTATACGCCCGGGACAGTCAAGAGGTTAAATTGGAACCTATTTCTTTTATGGCTCCAATGAGACTGAAGTCATTTTTCAGCATTATTTTTGAAATAATCAAACTAAAATACTACCAGTGCTTAACTTACCAGTGCTACTACCAGTGAATATTATGTTAGACTTCTCTTCTAATGAAAGAGCCATTCTTCTGTTTTAGGACACCGAATTGCAATTTTCCCTGTTCTCTGAAACGTGTTCTTCAAAATAAACATTAATATTTGTAGAAAAGCTACAACGGAAAGTACATTTCGTAAAAGATAAATATAGCCTTCAACAATGTAGCACTCCATCAAAAATCCTCTTAAAAAAAAAAAAAAAAAAATCTCGAAAGCGGTGAAGTACGTGAAAAGAAAGTTTGCCGTGGGTTTTGAATGACAGCATAAAATAGGACTCGAGAAAAATGGACCATATTCCTCGTTTGGGTTCGAGACTATAAAAAATCAGCTGTTTTGGGCAAACAGTTCTCAACTCTACCATAGCAAAGCATTGTGGCTTGCAAATTTTTATCTTGCAATATTATTTCTAAGAGTTACGGATTATATGAAATTGAAGTAAGAGTGATATAGTGATAACTTTGTTTTGTTTTTAATCCAGTTTTAGTAATATATTTTAATCTTAATCAACATATGTAATATTAAAAGATGTCATGTGAACTGTGGCGATGTTAACAAATTTAAATGAATGTTCCATCTAATAGATTCCTTTATTAAAATGATTGAAATTCTAATTACTTAAGCTTTGATGTCTATATATATGTGTGTGTGTGTATAAAATGTTCTTATTAATCTTTTATTCATTATATATATGTATGTATGTGTGTGTGTATACATAAAATGTTCTGCAATTTAACGTTATGGAATAGTCTTAACTTTATCATTCGATTCAGTTGTTTACATTTCTCTTTTGTTCTTGTTTGAACATTATTATTAAGTTTCACTGCAGAAATATTTACGAAAATGTTATGCGTAACAGTAAAATGGAATGTTGAATCTAATTTGTTTACAAAATATCGGCCACGTGTTCGGCGATTTTACCTACGGTGACGTCACAGGAATATTGTCCATTCTCCGGGGAGTTTTCAATGCTTAAAAGATTTATTTTTTGTTCGTACACTATTTATTAAAAACTAAAAAAAAAAAAAAAAAAAATTAAATTTATGTTTAAAGTCTATCCCTTAATCTTTTTCAAACCTTTTTAGAAGAAAAAGGTCAAGAAAAGAAACAACACTTTTTTTAATTAAGATTTTCAAATTATAATACCATTTGAACTAAAGGAAAATATTTATTTTTTAATTACTTAGTAAATTTATGTTCTAGCTTTAAATCAGTTTTGAAAAAAAGCATCGAAATCATTTAATATATATATATATATATATATATATATATATATGAAGAGCAAAACAAGAGCGAAAATTCATGCGATTCGCATAGAGGATTAAAACTTTCCAACTGTACATAGTCATTGCATCGTTTAACCAGCCATCTTTTAGGGTATTTTACCTACGTCGTCACACAACGAACAGACAGACAGACTGACTAACTGAATTCATAGTCACTCGTAAACATTTTTCAAATGTATTCAAAACGCTTAACACAGACGGAAATGGATTCTAGCTTTTAATATATCTATATATTTTAGTGTAGCTTCGTAAATATTAACGCTAAGTATACCCGGTTGTACACTGTTAAAACTACAGGTGACACTTAGTACCCTCTGGGGGTGAAAAGCTTTCTCACTGGTGACACCCCTAGGGGTGACAAATGGCACCCTTAAAAAGGGTGATAAAAATGGCACCTCTGATGCAGGGTGCCCCAAGGGGGGAAATATGGCACCCCTAATTCAGGGTGCTTCAAGGGGGAGGGAAGATGACACCAGAAATTAGAATAACGGCACCCTTACTCCAGGGTGCTCCGGAACTGAAAGAATGGCACCCTAAGGGAGAACAGTGTCACCCCACATATTCCATGGTATTCAGTGGATTTCCTCCCCCTCCTATTCTGCTGCAATTTTATTCATTGGTTCGAATCGTGAAATACGTTTATCCATTTTTATATTGAGATTACTAAGGTAAATAATCAAAATTCCATGATCGCTCAGTATTGTAATTTTGTGCTGACATTTGTCAACATGTAAACTTTTCTAATACTTAAAAAATATATAATATATATATATATATTTGTTGGAGTGCATTTTGAGTTTCGATATGAGTTTTGAACTAATTTTGCATATTACAGGTTAAGTAGTATAAACGCTCTATACTATGTACAGTATTACACAAAAGAATTCGTAAACATTACTGAATATAAGCGTGAAATGTTTAAAAGTAGTCTTTTATTGAATTATGAATTTTCAAACTGAACTATATTTAATTCACTCAGATGTTTTTAGAACTTAAAATTATATACTGGGGACACAAAATGCATAAATGATTTGTGTGTGATGATTTCTAAAAGTTAATTTAGTAGATTTTTTTTTTGCTTGAATTAAACTTTAGTTTAATAAGTGCCGTGCATTAAAAAAAAAAAAGTTATCCTGTGTAAACATATATATTACTATCCATTTATTAATAAAAGTTGTTTTTCACAGATTATGCATTTTATTAGTAGAATGAAAGAAAATAATTGTTTTTATATCACTTTCATACCTATTTTCATGAAACCTTGTAAACAATTATTTATTGTTTATAAAAAATTACAATAAATATCCCACATAATTGGTGTGGGGGCATATTTATATATACATGTCACCATGTTACCGATTTTAATGATATCGTTTGCTCTTTATGAAATTTACAGTGAATGTTACACAAAACTGCACTGTTAAAAATTTCTGTAAATTTAATGTAAATATTTATCCAGAGTCTCAGTAAATTTACAGTAATTCTTAGTTAAAAGTGAATAATCGAGAATCTCAATCTTCATTCTGTATTTTTACTGAATTTTATTGTTTAATTTTTTAATTAAAATTAAAAATGACTGTTTCTACTTTAGAAAAAGCATTCCAAGTCCGAAATATATTCTCACCAATAATTAATTAAATTAATATTAGTTATTAAAATGAATGTATAAAATAAGTTTTTTAACATCTCCTTTTATTTTTCTCTGTAATTTTACTCAAGACTTAAGATAATACATTACACAGAGTTTTCTGTTGGAATTTTTAACAATGTGTAGGGTTTTGAAGGGGATTTGAGAGACGGAAATAAAATAATTTTTTAAAACTTAAACTGTTACCTATTTCAATGAAACTTTTATAAAAAATTACATCTGTAATTCTCTGTAATTTTTCATTGACAGAAGTGATATTTACACAAAATTTCAAAAGAAACTGAATAATAAAGTAGTTAAAAATATTATTTCATTTCTATGTATCCCTAAACGTCTGGTCAGCCATACGTAACGTACTTTTTTACATATAGTCGAAGTTATAGCTCCTTTTGCTCCCCCCCCCCTCCTAAGCATATGTAACACTTACTGTAATTTTCACTGTAAGAAATAGTTATACAAAATTCACAAATTGCAAAAATGCTATTCTTTCCGAATTCCTTTTTACGAGAATCAATTCAAATAAAACATTTTGGGTGTGAATAATAATTGAACGGTGATTATATTTGAGATTAGACATCCTTGAAAACATGAATGGTTAAAAGCCGTATTTCTGAATTTTTCTGTCCTCATAGAGAATAAAATATACAGTTCGAATTATCTAACTTCTTATGACCATTCTTCATCTACTTCTTAGAGTTACAGAAACAAACGTTTTAGCAACTTGATAATTTGCTTGTCCAATATTTTCATTATTGTATATGTTTCTATTTTTTTTTAAATTGAAAAAAGAATTAAATAACACAAATTATAGATTAATAAATATGAGAAATGTTTAAAATTCTTAAGAATATTTAGTAATATTTATATTTTCAGAATGTTAGCCATTAAGTTATGAAATTAATTGTAGAAAATAGTACAATTTTAAAGTACTGGTAAAATCCTAGTTAAATAAAATTTGACTTAAGTAAAATAAAATAAATAAAATGTCTTATATACAATATTTACTCATACTTAATCTATGAAATTCATATTTTATTGCATATATCCATATTAAAAAAGTTTCTGCATTTTTTTCCCCCTGTAATTTACTTATACACAGTAAACGTCAGTCTACAGGTTAAATGTAATGAAATGTATAAAACACTTTGTAATAAGAAAAAAGCTTTTTTTTTTTCCCAAATATGAAAGATGAGCATTATCAATATTCCAATTATAATGAATCTAAAAGAGAAATATTCAATATTATTAATTTTAAATCATATGCTGTTAATCGTGATTTAAATCAGTGTGATTAAAATTAAACAGTTTTCCCCTCCCCACATGCATACACACACTTGGTTAATGGCTAAAAAAAAAAACTTTAAACACCCTCTTTCATATTTTATGCATGCACATTATTCTTCTTCTGTTATCAGCTATAAAAAATTTTCTGTTTTTGTACAAATAGAGAAAGTCTGCGATCACAGCGCCTCCTGTTGTGCGATTGATCCCCAAATCTAATCAGCACCAGTTTATGTCAGGGGCCAACTAAATACAAAGTTTGGTTAAATATCGTTTAAAAAAAAATTACGATTTTTTTCCCAAGTTTTTTTTTTTTTTTTTTTGTAAAAAGTAAAAAAATCGATAATTTTGTTTTAAATTATCACAGATTTATAGTTCAACCATTCGTTTTAAAGGTATTGACGAGACCTTTCGAGAGATACCCCTCTTGAAAATTTACTACCGTCGAGGGGGGGGGACTTCCCCCCAGGGGGGCGGGGTGAGGCTCCTATACATACAAAAAATTTTCCCAGTCCACTATCTCTATTATAAATAATTCTTGTAAATTTCATAATGATTACTAAAAAATAATTCTCTTTATGCACATTTATACAAAAATTTTGTCCTATATCACCACGTTAAAAATTTAGAAAAAGCGGGATGGCAGCGCAACCTGTAAGACAATTTTTACCAAAAGTTGATAGGCACTAATTTATGTCAAGGTGCAACTACATACCAATTTGTATGAAATTCTGTGCAGTAGTTCCTGAGATACAGTTGCCACAAAATTTTGTCACACACACACACACACAGACAGACTGACAGACATTTTCTAATAAAATGGCATTCCTCTGCCTGCAGAATTGCTAAAACACGTCTAGTCATGAGAAACTCAGACTAATTTGTGCGAAGAGTATGCTGTTGCCATGCCGAAAATTAAAATTGCATTATCGTTTGCGAATTAACCCATTGAGCCATCATCCATACGAATTTCTGGTACCAGCCGATTATGTACGATGACGTCACTGGCCGTCTATAGAGTAAGGTGACCAACACTCCTCGAATGATGACGACGAATGGCCTTCAATGTGTGTCTCTGTCTGTCCGCTATAGAATCCTAGGTCGTTTCACTGATCGGAACCAAATTCGGCACGGTTAATGTTTACGACCCGAGAAAGACAACGCCGCAAGCGATTTTACAAAATTCGCCCCCCCAATGGGGGAAGGGGGGGGGGGCAAAACGTAATTTCACAAAATCCTTCATATCTGAAACAACAAAAAAAAAACAGATATTCGTAAAATTTTTGCTTTTAAATATAGTTAATACAAATGTCTAAAAATCGGTTTCTGGAATTTTTGAAATTCGGTCCCCAAGGGGGGCGGGGGGGCAAACCGTGATTTCACATGCGTAAAACGTGATTTCGCATAATCCTATATATCTCAAACAAAAAAAATAGATATACATGAAATTTTTACTCTAAAATATAGCTAATGCAACTATCTATAAACCAATTTCTGGAATTTTAGAAATTCAGCCCCCAGGTGGGGCAGCAAGGAAGGGGGGTTATGGAGCAAAAACAAATAGAAATACAGTCAGGCCGTTCAAAATTGGCACAGATAGGTTTTAAAAGCCTGCAAGTCGAATGGGGATATTTTCGATTGTGTAAAGTTATTAGGAGGGGCAAGATGGGGGAAGGGGAGGGGGGGGGGCAAAAAAATAAAAATAGGGTCAGATCATTCAAAATTGGTACGTAGAGGTTTTCGATACTTACAAATCGATTGCGGATATTTTTGAATTTGTAAAATTATTAGGAGGGGCGGGTAGGGGGTGGGGCGGTAAGGGGGGGCTATGGGGCAAACACAAATAATAATACAGTTAGGCCGTTCAAAATTGGTACAGATAGGTTAAAGAGGCCTGCAAGTCGAATGGCGATATTTTCGATTGTGTAAAGTTATTATTAGGGGCAATCAGGGGGGAGGGGAGGGGGGCAAAAAAATAAAAATAGTGTCAGGTCGTTCAAAATTGGTAGATAGAGGTTTCCGTTATTTACAAATAGATTGGGGATATTTTCGAATTTGTAAAATTATTAGGAGGGGCGGGTAGGGGGTGGGGCGGTAAGGGGGGGCTATGGGGCAAAAACAAATAGAAATACAGTTAGGCCGTTCAAAATTGGTATAGATAGGTTAAAGAGGCCTGCAAGTCGAATGGGGATATTTTCGATTGTGTAAAGTTATTAGGAGGGGCAATAAGGGGGGAGGGGAGGGGGGCAAAAATTAAAAATAGTGTCAGGTCGTTCAAAATTGTTACATAGAGGTTTCCGTTATTTAGGCAGTGGGGACCCGGTGCGACATTTTTCCCGAGCAGAGTTTTTTTTTTTTTTTTTTTTTTATCTTTCACATGATAAAAATTAATGCAATTTTTCCTTAAAAGTAAAAAAAAAAAAAAAAAAAAAAAAAAAGATTTTTTTTCAGTTTTTTTTTTTTTTTTTTGTTGAAATTAAAAAAAATCGATAACTTTGATTTAAATTATCACAGATTTATGGTTCAACCATTCGTTTTAAAGGTATTGACGAGACCTTTCGAAATATACCCATCTTGAAACTTTGCCCCCAGGGTGGGAACTTCCCCCCCCCGGTGGGGGGGGGGGGAACCGATGCCCCCCATGCAGAAATTTTTTTTCCTAGTTACATACTACTATTATCAATAATTCATATTAATTTTACAATCACAAGTTTAAAACAACTATAACTATGCACATTTATACGAATTTTTGTCCTATGCTGCCATGTTAAAAATTTAGATAAAATGCTATCACAGCGCCACCTGTTGAGCTATTGATCCCCAAACATAATCAGCACCAGTTTATGTCGGGGACCAACTAAATACCAAGTTTAGTTAAATTTCGTTAAAAAAAAAAAAAAATTGCGATATTTTTCTGTTTTTTTTTGTTAAAAGTTGAAAAAATCGATAACTTTGGTTTAAATTATCACAGATTTATCGTTCAACCATTCGTTTTAAAGGTATTGACGAGATCTTTCGAAAGATACCCATCTTGAAACTTTGCCCCCCCGGGTGGTAACTTCCCCCCCCGGTGGAGGGGCAACCGATGCCCCCACATGCACAAAAATTTTTTCCTAGTTAACTACTACTATTATCCACCTGATCTTTCGAAAGATACCCAATGTGAAAATTTACCCCCCTGGGGGGGGGGGTATTTCCCCCCTAAGGGGGGGGGAAGCGATGCCCCCCCATGCAAAAAATTTTTTTCCTAGTTACATACTACTATTATCAATAATTCATATTAACTTTACAATCACAAGTTGAAAACAACTCTAATTATGCACATTTATACGAATTTTTGTCCTATGCTGCCATGTTAAAAATTTAGATAAAATGCTATCACAGCGCCACCTGTTGAGCTATTGATCCCCAAACATAATCAGCACCAGTTTATGTCGGGGACCAACTAAATAACGAACCCCCCGGGTGGGAACTTCCCCCTCCGGTGGGGGGGCAACCGATGCCCCCACATGCACAAAAATTTTTTCCAAGTTAACTATTACTATTATCAACGAGACCTTTCGAAAGATACCCATCTTGAAAATTTACTTCCCCGGGGGGGGATTTTCCCCCCCGGGGGGGAACCGATGCCCCCCCATGCACAAAATTTTTTTCCTAGCTAACCACTACTATTATCAATAATTCATATTAATTTTACAATCACAAGTGTAAAATAACTCTCTTTATGCCCATTTATACGGAATTTTGTCCTATGCTGCCATGTTAAAAATTTGCATGAAATGCGATCACAACGCCACCTATTGAGCGATTGATCCCAAAATCTAATCAGCACCAGTTTATGTCAGGGTGCAACTAAATACCAAGTTTGGTTAAATTTCATTCATTGGTTCGTGAGATACAGCGTCCACAAAAAAATGATACAGACAGACAGACAGACAGACATTTTCTAAAAACTATTAATTCGTGTTCTCCATATCCCAAAACATGTAAATCCATCAAAAAGTGGACTTCGAAAATTTTCGCGAATCCAATACTTTCTCTATATTACATATAGAAGAAAGTAAAAAAAAACTAGTATGTTGTGGCCACCACAAGACTTTCTTCTATATTTTCCTATACATATTCAATCAGTAACAATATTAAAAAAAAAAAAAAAAAAATACGATTTTTTACTTTCTTCTATATGTAATATAGAGAAAGTATTGGATTCGCGAAAATTTTCGAAGTCCACTTTTTGATGGATTTACATGTTTTGGGATATGGAGAACACGAATTAATAGTTTTTAGAAAATGTCTGTCTGTCTGTCTGTCTGTCTGTCTGTCTGTCTGTCTGTATCATTTTTTTGTGGACGCTGTATCTCACGAACCAATGAATGAAATTTAACCAAACTTGGTATTTAGTTGCACCCTGACATAAACTGGTGCTGATTAGATTTTGGGATCACTCGCTCAATAGGTGGCGTTGTGATCGCATTTTATGCAAATTTTTAACATGGCAGAATAGGACAAAATTCCGTATAAATGGGCATAAAGAGAGTTATTTTACACTTGTGATTGTAAAATTAATAGGAATTATTGATAATAGTAGTAGTTAGCTAGGAAAAAAATTTTGTGCATGGGGGGGCATCGGTTCCCCCCTGGGGGGGAAAATCCCCCCCGGGGAAGTAAATTTTCAAGATGGGTATCTTTCGAAAGGTCTCGTTGATAATAGTAATAGTTAACTTGGAAAAAATTTTTGCGCATGTGGGGGCATCGGTTGCCCCCCCACCGAGGGGGGAAGGTCCCACCCGGGGGGGCAAAATTTCAAGATGGGTATCTTTCGAAAGATCTCGTCAATACCTTTAAAACGAATGGTTGAACGATAAATCTGTGATAATTTAAACCAAAGTTATCGATTTTTTTTACTTTTAACAAAAAAAAACTTAGAAAAATATCGCAATATTTTTTTTTTTTTTTTTTTAACGAAATTTAACCAAACTTGGTATTTAGTTGGTCCCCGACATAAACTGGTGCTGATTATGTTTGGGGATCAATAGCTCAACAGGTGGCGCTGTGATAGCATTTTATCTAAATTTTTAACATGGCAGCATAGGACAAAAATTCGTATAAATGTGCATAATTAGAGTTGTTTTAAACTTGTGATTGTAAAATTAATATGAATTATTGATAATAGTAGTATGTAACTAGGAAAAAAAATTTCTGCATGGGGGGGCATCGCTTCCCCCCCTGGGGGGGAAGTACCCCCCCGGGGGGGATAAATTTTCAAGATGGGTATCTTTCGAAAGGTCTCGTCAATACCTTTAAAACGAATGGTTGAACTATAAATCTGTGATAATTTAAAACAAAGTTATCGATTTTTTTCACTTTTAACAAAAAAAAAAAAAAAAAAAAAAAAAAAAAAAAACTTAGAAAAGAAAAATCGTACTTTTTTTTTTTTTTTTTTTTTTTTTTAATATTGTTACTGATTGAATATGTATAGGTAAATATAGAAGAAAGTCTTGTGGTGGCCACAACATACTAGTTTTTCTAAGGTTTTTTTTTTGTAAAAATTAATACATATTCAATCACTAACAATATTTAAAAAAAAAAAAAAAAAAAAAAAAAATGCGATTTTTTTTTTCTAAGTTTTTTTTTTTTTTTTTTTTTGGTTAAAAGTAAAAAAAAATCGATAACTATGTTTTAAATTATCACAGATTTATAGTTCAACCATTCGTTTTAAATGTATTGACGAGATCTTTCGAATGATATCCATCTTCAAAATTTAACCCCCCCAGGGGGGGAAGCGATGCCCCCCCATGCACAAAATTTTTTTTCTAGTTACGTACTACTATTATCAATAATTCATATTAATTTTACAATCACAAGTTGAAAACAACTCTAATTATGCACATTTATACGAATTTTTGTCCTATTCTGCCATGTTAAAAATTTAGATAAAATGCTATCACAGCGCCTCCTGTTGAGCTATTGATCCTCAAATATAATCAGCACCAGTTTATGTCGGGGACTAACTAAATACCAAGTTTGGTAAAATTTCGTTAAAAAAAGAAAAAAAAAAATAAAAAAAAAATAAATAAATACGATTTTTTTTCTAAGTTTTTTTTTTTGTTAAAAGTAAAAAAAATCGATAACTTTGTTTTAAATTATCACAGATTTATGGTTCAACCATTCGTTTTAAAGGTATTGACGAGATCTTTCGAATTATACCCATCTTCAAAATTTAACACCCCCGGGGGGGTACTTACCCCCCAGGGGGGGAACCGATGCCCCCCCATGCACAAATTTTTTTTCCTAGTTAACTACTATTATTATCAATAATTCATATTAATTTTACAATCACAAGTTCAAAATAATTCTCATTATGCCCATTTATACGGAATTTTGTCCTATGCTGCCATGTTAAAAATTTGCATAAAATGCGATCACAGCGCCACCTGTTGAGCTATTGATCCCCAAATCTAATGGGCACCAGTTCATGTCAGGGTGCAACTAAATACCAAGTTTGGTTAAATTTCATTCATTGGTTCGTGAGATACAGCGTCCACAAAAAAATGATACAGACACACAGACAGACAGACAGACAGACAGACACACAGACAGACATACAGACACACAGACAGACATTTTTTAAAAACTATCAATTCGTGTTCAGGACATCCTAAAACGTGTAGATCCGTCAAAAAACGGAGGTCGAAAATTTTCGCGAATCCAATACTTTCTCTATATTACATATAGAAGAAAGTAAAAAAGCTATTCACGAATAAAATATTATAAGACATTTAGAAAAGAATCTTTCTTTTTCAACTTTCTTTAAACTTAATAAAAAATTAATTTAATTATATTAACTTTCATAAAAAATACTCAAACAATGTGCGAAGTACAGTCTTACAAACATATATAACGAGCTCGTAGTAAGAAGCATCATTTTTACCAAATCTAATATTAACACTCCAAGATTACTAATTTTACACGTAGCTTTAAAAACATAAAAATAATCTTTATGATTCGATTTTATTAAGAGGTTCCTGTTGCTACATAGGTGAATAAATTTACTTATAATCTCACAAAATAAAAGTGTAAATGAGTATAAAATTATTATTAGAGGAAAAAAGAGGGAAAGGACTGTTTCAGTAGTCATAATTTTTTTTAACCGAACTGTTTAAAAATATAATAAATCTCACATAATCTCATATAAATCTCATAATCTCACATAATCTCACATAAATCTCATTTAATTTAATTTAGCTTCATAAAATCCTTAAAATCTTGAAAATTTACTCCCCTCGAGGGGGGACTTCACCCCCAGGGGGGTTGACGAGGCACACATACAAAAAAAATTTCCCAGTTGACTTTCTCTATTATAAATAATTCTTGTAAATTTCATAATGATTACTAAAAAAAATTCTATTTATGCACATTTATACAAAATTTTGTCCTATATCACCATGTTAAAACTTTAGAAAAAGCGAGATGGCAACGCAACCTGTAAGACAATTTTTACCAAAAGTTGATAGGCACTCATTTATGTAAAGGTGCAACTACATACCAATTTGTATTAAATTCTGTGCAGTAGTTCCTGAGATACAGTTGCCACAAAATTTTGTCACACACACACAGACAGACATTTTCTATAAATTGTCAAATCGTGTTCTACAGCTCTCAAAACGTGTAAATCCATCAAAACCCCGAGGTCGAAAATTTTTACGAATCCAATACTTTCTTCTATTGAATATAGAAGAAAGTAAAAATATGTCATGATTGGGAGGTAGTAAGAAGGATTTGTAAGTATAAAACTAATGTTAAAAGATTAGTTTTATGCATAACATTTTTATAAGGAAAAAGTTAATAAAAGAAAGCCAAAAAATTAGAATTTAATTTCGTTCGTATAATATTTGAAATAACTTAATTACTTTACTTAATTTACTAAATATCTTATTAAAATGAATAACTTTACAACACTTCACACACTGCTTAATTTTCATATCGGACGTAAAAATTTTTGGCTTAGGGAAAAGGTTTATAAATATTTCTGGATAATTTTTTGTACGAAAGAAATACCTTACAATGTGAATAACAGCAAAATAAAAATTAAACATTAGGAAATTACTTTGAATAAACATCAGGAAACTTATCAACGAATACAAAAAAGAAATTGTTGTGAATTGCTAAGTTTATATCTTCATGTACGCCGCCATTAAAATTTAGTGATCCAACACATCACTCTTCGGCGGGGTGCCTCATTTCACCCTATGCGTAGTGCAAGGCACCTTAATTAGCTTCAATCACCCATTGAGAGACCAATCGGCACCCTAACCACAATTTCAAGCCATAAGGTGCCAAATGGTACCGTCTTTTCACCCCAGGGTGCCAAAGGGTACCGATTTGTCGCCTTTATTTTTAACAGCGTATAGAAAGCATTTTTTTTTTTTTTTTTAAGTATACGAATAATTAATGTCAATCCTTTATAGTCTGTGCAAAAACAAAATTATTTAAATGGGATTTTTAAGTACGCCTTTCATAAAACGAAATGCGCTGTCATTTTTTGCGTGTCCCTGTACACAAACCAGTTGTGCTATTTATGCAGTTTTGAATACAGAATGCGCCCTAGTGCTCTTGAATAAGTTATATTATTTTGAAGGAATTCTGAAAATCTTTACACACATGACTACAGACGGACAGTTAGACAGACAGACAAAAAGACAGACTCATTCAAATCATAACAACTCCTAAACATGGATAAAAGTGTTGAAATGCTTAATAAAAACGAAAATGCAATTCCAGAAGCTTTCAATTGTGACATTTCATTTATAGAAATATTTTTGTGCGTCTTAATAAACCTTAATGTTAATCCTACTCTATTTTCTGAAAAGCATTTTTTTGTGCATTCTAAAACTAAATGGCCAATTTGATTATTTTTTTTGGACAAAAAAGTTAAAAATGGTTTATAAAAATACCCCTCGTACACTTTGGAATTCTTTTGGGTGTACAACGATATTTACCTCATTTTCTATAGGGAACATCCCACAATGAATATTACCTGTCCGTTTCTAGGAATTCCGGAAATATTTACGAGAATTAGAGCACAAAGTGATAAACACTTTTCAGCTTGGTTGGAAAGTGTTAAAAAGTGAAATGTCTTTAGAAGTCATTATTATCGAGAGGGACTGAATCATTAGTATATCTGAATGTTGTCCTGTATCAGAGGACACTTGACTCTCATTTACATGGGATGAAAAAGAAAGCAAGACAGCGAAAACAAACAAAAGACTTTTCATGTAAAAAAAAAGAATCTTTAAAAGTTCAGAAATATATAATTTGCAAGAGAGGTGACGATTTCGGTTCGTACTCATCTATATAGCAAGTTGCAACCTAATTTTCATACTTTAGTTAATTTAAAAAAATCTAATGGTCCGATCGATAAGATGTTTTGTCCGACGGATTCAGAAAAATCGCCCCTTTCATTGGGTACCTTATTTCTAACGAAGTTTTGATTAGATTTTTTTAAATTAATTAAAATATGAAAATAATAACCTGGCAATAACTTCAAAATTGGACATTTAAATTTATAATTGTTGCCAAAAAATTTACCAGGTACAACTTTCACATGAGTCCCTTGAGGTACAACTTTCACTTTAGTCCCGTCAGGTACAGCTTGCACATTAGTCCCGTCAGGTACAGCTTGCACATTAGTCCCCTTTAAATATAGTGATTTTTTTTT
This sequence comes from Salticus scenicus, assembly GCA_963930645.1. NCBI lineage: Eukaryota > Metazoa > Arthropoda > Arachnida > Araneae > Salticidae > Salticus > Salticus scenicus. The sequence goes on along the minus strand of OZ005654.1, from coordinate 3,281,807 downwards.
TTTTTTTTTTTTTTTTTTTTAGAAATAGCGTTAAATATTTTTGTACACAAATATTGAAAGGAAAGCTGAAGGGACGGTCCTCTCATACGAAAACATTAGCCAAATAACAATAAAATATATGCCAAATAAGGATACTTCCAAACTTTCACATAGGATCAATTAGTTTTAGAGTGATGTGATTAAAAGTTTTCTGAATAATTTAAAATAAATTTTTAAATATAAGGCATGAACATAGGTGCAATATTCAGAGTTAGATTGAAGGGAAACCCACCTTCACACAGAATGCCATACAAGATTATTTAACTTTTGAATGCAACACGTTGTTATGAGCTATTTACACGAAATGTTATTTTTGTTCTAACTATTTGGAGGTTTTGGTGCATAATTTTGGATTCTTTTGTGTGTTCACATTTAAACTTTACTTTTCTGAAAGGTTATGCGCTGGAGAGTGAATGGCAAACCCACTCTTACTCCCTCTGATATTTTTCCCGTACTCTGTCAATAACTTGTTTATTTACATAACTTGCTTAAAAGAACTTTTGAAAAATTTTATGTCTTTGAGTGTTTCCAACAAAATTTTAAGAAAGACAAGTTTATTTCCTCCTGTCGAAACACAAAAGGATTGAACAGAATAATAATTGTTTTTTTTTTTTTTTTTTTTTTTTTTTTTTCCGATCTTTATAAATTACAAGAATTAAATTCCTTTTAGAGGTTCGTAAATAATAGATTTTTTTTTTTCTTTAAATATTTGCAACAAAAACTTATTTTGACTTTTTATTGAATTTTTTATACTTTGATGTAGACAGGTAACATAGTTTAAGGTTAAGGGTTAAAATTCTTTAATTAAATACTACAAGGGGGCGTCTTTCTAACATACAAATTGAAGTAGTTGGTGTGTTTTTGCTCTGTTCCTCATTATATATATTTGCTTTCATAAATTTCTATTGTAGCCGTGTGTATTCTGTATCTATACATATAATAAAATAAGATGTTTGTGTGCGTGTGTGTGTCATTGTGTATGTATGTCCGGAGCATTTTAGGAAAACGGCTGATCGCAGATCTACAGAAATTTGCATGTAGGTTCGTAAAGACCTCTCCTAATGCAACTCAAAGCCAGATTTTCGGATTTTTGATTACTTTTCTTTTAATTAGAAGGTTTTTATTTAAATTGAAATTGGATTTTTCCATAGTGTTTCTGTGTCACGCTAGGCGTTTCCATTTGAAAGGTATTCCTTTCGTTGGTCAATGGCTCAGTCGGTTAAAGCTTCAAGTTGTTAATGCGATGACAGTGGTTCAATACTCGGTGGCGGATTTTTTTTTTTCAGATAATTAATAGATGCGTCAATTGTAAAAGAAAACATTTCATTGTGTACACAGTATCCTAAGAAATTCTGATTATATTTAAAAGCTTTCTTTTAGTTACTAAAACGCACAAAATAAAAATTTAAGTGAAAAAAAAAAAAAAAAAAAAACACTAGAGCCCTAAAAATCATAAAATAAATATTTATTCTTGAAGAGATACGACTATTAAAAAAAAAAAAAAAAATTAACACGTCATCAATAAGTAAATTTTAAAGAAAAATATAGATGTTTCACTTTTTCAAAAAATGAAATATTTTAACAAATCAAAATATTTTAAAAAGCATTCGAGAACAACATTCGAGATTCCTTTTATATTTGTTGGATTTTTGATTTTTTTTTAATTATTATTATTTATTATTAATTAAAACATGAAAATAATTTCCTTATAATAGCTTGAAAATTAGCTATTTAAATATTTAATACTATTAATACTATATTATAGTATTAATACTTATAAAATTTAATACTATAAATACAGGTTGGAGATTAAGAGGTAAGAGAACGATGTTATGTAAACCTATGTTAAACAATTCAAATTAGGCTTCGGCAGTGTTTTATATGATAATTAGTTCTGTGTGAGGGGCCCTCAACCCCCCCGTTTCATTAATGCACCTACATTTATATAGAATTTAATTCGGTTATTAAAAAATAATTTATTAAAATTATTATTAAAAAAATTATCTTTTATGATAAGGTAGACGATTTCCATATTAGAGAAGTAGTATAACACCAAATATCCAAATTAATCCATTTTATTCTCAATATAAAAAAAAAAAAAAAAAAAAAAAAAAAAGTACAATTTTTTTTTTTCTAAGTTTTTTTTTTTTTTCGTTAAAAGTAAAAAAAAAAAAAAAAATCGATAACTTTGCTTTAAATTATCGCAGATCAATGGTTCAACCATTCGTTTTATAGGTATTGGCGAGCACTTTTGAAAGATACCCATCATGAAAATTTACTCCCCTCGAGGGGGGACTTCCCCCCCCCCCAGGGGGGGAGGCGAGGCTCCTACATACACAATTTTTTTTTCCAGTTAACTATCTCTATTACAAAACAATATATATTCGTTTCATTTGGTTCAGTGCAGTCTATAGACGTTAAACTCTAGTTACCTGCAATTTCCCCCATAGACGTAATGTATTAGAATTCTCTTGATTGTCCCTGTACACGAACCATTTGCTTGATCTTAACGAAAAGCTTACTGTAGCGTCCCTATATGATACACATTTAGAATACCAAGTTTAAACTTTCTGCCATAATTTGTTTTTGAGATATGCTGATAACAGACAGACACACAGACCATTTGCTAAAAACATAATTTTCGTATTCCTCAAAACGTGTAAATATAACAAAATCTCGCGTTCGAAAATTTGACCCAAAAACAATACTTTCTCTACCTTATGGGTAAGAGAAAGTAAAAAGTGGTTTATCTTGGCATAGCATTCTACGGTCTTTTTTTTTTTTTTTTTGCTCAGAAAGATTCGTTAGACTGACTTCCGTTTTAAAGTAAATTCCGAACCTATATATGAACGTCTAGGTTTCAGAGGGATTCGAACATTGCTCCTACCAAATGAAGGCTAGAATGCTGATAGTTCCGACACCCGGGGCGGGAGTTTTATAGCGAAATTTAACTTAACTGAGATTTTTTTTCCTTTAAATAAGAATTTTCTAATATCAAATTTAGAAAATACCAGGTATAGTTTTAACAATTTCCAACAAAATTGGAAGAATTTTGACTTCAGTTTGAGTGATTTAAAACATGTTCGCGTTGAAAAGGGTATAAATAGCACTACTGGTTTGTGTACTCAAAAAATAACAATAATAATAATAATAATAATACAAGACGGTCTATCAGAGATATTTCTTTAAAATCTTGTTTGATATCTTTATTTTGCACAAAATGTACCGAAATTAACATACATTATTAAGATGCATATTGAAGAATTGATCTTGGTTGTTATTACTCATCGTTTTACAGGGACACACAAGGTATTCAAAAAACTTTTGAGATATAAATGAAGGAAATTTTTCATTGTCTTATAAGAAATTTTATTTGTATTCTAAATTTAGAATTCTGTGTGTTATATCGGGGTTATTCTGTTTTTAGACAGTATACAGGACAACTAAAAAGTGTACAAATGCGTGAAAATAATGATAGTATTATTAAAATATTTTTCGTGGGGTTCTGTAAACGAATTATTAATATTTTTCCTACAATTACTGTGGAAAATGTTCTATGTAGCATTTTGAAAATGTATCTCAATTTCATAATGTTTAGAGCGTATAAATATGTATAAATAGGCTTAAAAATAATACCTCTCAAAGACCGTAATGGGCTCGGGTTAATGATTGAATCCTTGTTCACAAACCAGTTTTGCCGAATCTATTATTACATTTTAACATAAAGTTGAACGATCTAAATAACACTCGTCAGATTCAAGATTTTTTGAAATAAGAACGCTGTTAGACTGTTCGATAAACAAATAAACGAACCAAAGTCATAAACACTTATTAAAATGCGTTGGAAAATTATAAAACTGCATAACACAATGAATAACGCATGAGCAATTTCCATTTATATCCCACCGTGTATCTGAATACCTTTATGTATCACTACAAACAAATCATGAACGCCAATCATACCCTATCCTATAGAATACGTGTGCCTCTCATTAAATGTTGTTAATTTCTTTTTGTTATGTTGAACTCAAAATATATTTCAAAGCATGTCTCTCATCGACAGTAATGTAATGTATTAAAAGCCTTTTCTGAGTCCCTGTACAGAAGCAACTCCCTATTTTCAACAGGAAATAGGACATATAAATAACCTAAATAACATATATCAGATTTAAGGCATGGTAAAAATATTTTAAAATGTCAGAACATGAATAAGTTAGAGATGCCATGTTCAATTCCAGGTCGTGTTCGTCGTATCTAGATTACGTACTAAGGGTATCTAGATTTCGAAGAGACATAGACGATGAATCCTTAAACAGTTTTGACAACAACTTCGTATCGTCTAGCTCTAGTTTAGAAGTAGCTTACCCTATCCTCGCCACCCCTTTCTCCGCTGACAGTCGAAATCGCTTGCTTGTATGCTTCTCCAGTTGATCCCCACGCCCACTTGACGCTGAAAACTAATTCAGGTGACCTGTGCAGAAGGAGAGGCCGCAACACAAGAAAATCCTCCAACCTATACCACGACTTATACCACGATAACCTTATGCCACGACTAAATTAAAAAAGAACACCACTTATGTGATAGTAAACGTACAGCGTGTACAAGCTCTCGTTGGTTCAGGTGCCGATTACTCTGTCATCTCTGAAGAATTACACAGGCAAATGCATCCGTGTTTTCTGAGAAGGGACCAGTATTGAAAACTGCACGTGGAAAACCAGTAACCGCCTTCCGAAATTTTGTGTTGAAAGTAAATTTAAATGGAGCTTCGAAATAATTTCGATTCTTGGTGTTCCCAAGTTGTATCCACCAAATAGTACTAGGACGATATTATTTCCGTTCCACAGATACCATCATAGATTATAGAAATGAAGACAGATAATCATACATTAATTGAATCCTTTGTTTGCTGCTATAGATTATTCAGTTGAACCACATTCAGCCCAAGTGCTTTGTATCCATTAATTCGAGAAGCAGCTATGATTATCGGAAATGAAACTTTCAGGTTTGAAAGAGATTTGTTTAAACCAGCTTCGACAATTTCTGTCAAGAATGGATACTGCAAAGTGTGAGTAACGAATTGCTCTCGGATAACTCGGATAATAACAAAAGGGAAGAAAATAGGCTTCTTGACGACAATAATGAATGATTCGACCAATTCGCTGACTGATAAGGTTGACAGAGAGACTAAGGGACCCAAATCTAGAAGAGGACTCACTCAAGAAAAGCTAAGAAAAATTCTATATCCTTAGCTCGCTGCCGCTAAAAAAAGGCGAGTTACTCAATCTGTTAGAAAAGTTTAGTGTGATCAATGGTTCTGTTTTGGGACATTTCTTTCCAGATGCAGAAACAAAGATACATTCGGACGCCAGTGACTATGGTATCGGTGCTGTACTAGTGCAAGTCCAAGATGGTAAGGAAAGATCGCATCCAGGTCCTTGAATATCCATGTCCCTGACTTCATGGGAAATAAATGAAAAAAGATTAAAAAGAATGTCTTACTGACGTATGGGCGATCAGTAAATTTAGATCCTATCTTTCAGAAAGCCGTAGTCAAAGATCGCCACTCTTTTGCTGCCTGGCTAATCTGAAGGGGCCTTCCGGGAAATTTGAAGTTGCAGGAATACGACATCAACATTGTCTACAAGAGCGGACAAACGCAAGCATTCTGATGCCGATTTGCTTTCCAGGAAACTTTTTGAAGAAGCTGTGGTCGGGAATGAGAACAGCGATTAAATTTCATTCCTTGCAAACATCACAGACAACAAAAAGGACCATCTGAAAGATAAACAGTTGAAGACCATTATTAAAGTTCTTACGAGGGGTGACGAATACCAAATTTACCAACTTAATGACGGTATATATTATAAAAGAAACTACGATCCTATGGGACAGCAATGCTTTTTGGTGGTACCGAAGGAACTTTGTCTTAATAAGACTACCGGTCATCTCAGATTTGCCAAAAAACATATGACAGGATACAAAAGAAGTGCTCTTGACCAGCAATATATAGGTGCGTACGCCGATATGTATCTCACTGCTGCGAATGTCATTGAAGAAGAACTCCACCTAAATTTCCACCACGATAGCTACAACTGAACAAGCCTCCTGACGCACCATTTGCTAAAATCGGAATAGACCTACATGGGCGTTTTCCAGTTACTCGAAGCCGCAGCAGGTGGATAGTTGTTTGTACAGATTTTCTTTCGAGATTCACAATCACAAAGGCATTAAATATTGCTGATGCTACCGAAATGGCTAAAGGGCGGATTTAATAAAACATTGGTTGACATGTAATCCCTGCATGATGTCATTGATCAAAAGAACTGGGATAACATTTTACCTTTTGTAACATTCGCCTACAACTCAGCAAAACAAGACACTACAGAATTCAGTCCTTTCTTTCCCGTTCACGGCAAAGAAATACAGACAACTCTGATATGTGATTTTTCTACACGAAAAAGAATATTATGAGAATTCCGCACAACAACTGATCACCAGGACTGAGGAAGCAAGACAATCACTAAAACTCCATATACTTGAAGCTCAATCAATCGACAATAGGATGAACGACAGCGACCACTCAACTGCAGTATTGGTGATTTAGTTTGGGTCTTCACTCCAGTACGAAAATTTAGGTTATCCGAAAATGACAAGACGCATATCTAATGTAATATTCGAAGCAGAATGCATGAAAGAACATAGAAGACGACGAAATCCTTAAGACATAGTCCATGTGTTCAGATTAAAACCTTTCTATGATCCAAAAGAACAATTAATTAATTAATTGATTAAATAGGATAGGTATTGTTTAAAAATAGTGGTAAAAAGCGTCGGAAATTTCTCATACCTGAAAGGGGGTCTGAAAAAGTCAGGATTATGACCCCTCTTTTCAGGAACAAAATGGAAATCCATAAAATTATAAAAGACGTATTCCATCAATTTAAGGAGGAATTTTGATTTAAAAAAAAATTGGGGCTGTGAAGGCATTGAGGGAAACTAAGAGGACGAATTTTGAAATCTCAAGTGGCAGAGGGATTCTTAGCAGGTTGAAATATCTTAAAGGTTCAAATTAAATTTGCACAATTTTTAGAGATTTCAAAATGCAATAGCCCGTCTTATTTTCTAGAAAAATTTCTTGCTAACTTGCTTAAACCTCTGATTCTCAGCAACCCTTATATGGTTAAATCTGCTTTAGAAGTGAAAAATAAAATCCTTAATACTGCTTTCACCCCCGCGGATAAATTTTACAATTTAGATGTTATTTCACTTTTTCCTAATATTCTTTTAGATACTATTTTATCCATTATTTAAAAAAAAAAATGCAACAATATTTTTACACTTGCCCCTTTTCTAAATTTTATTGCCGAAGTTTTTCATTTATCAACAACAATAATTACATTTTTTTTGATGGAATTTTGATTTTTATATATAAACAAACGTTTGGAGCCCCGATGGGTTCCCCCTTAGCCCTATTCTTGCCGATATTCTACTTCTTGAACTTGAAGAATGCACTTTTGCTACTTCAGTTCTTAAACTAACAGTTTATTTACGCTACGTAGATGATATATTTATTGTCTGTCCATATTCAAAAAACTCCCTGTTTAACTTTATTGATATCTTTAATAAACAATTCCTTTCCATAAAGTTTACTTACGAATGTGAAATAAATCAAACTTTACCTTTTTTAGGGTTTTCTATACATCGCAATAAAAATAATTTTGTTATTTGGTTTGATGTCTGCTATAAAAACACTTTTGTCCCCCTCCCTATTTCTGCTGCATCTGCTCATCCAACTATTTTTAAAAAATCGATTTTCAACTCCTACATACCTTGGGCTCTTCAGTACATTTCATTCCAATATAGCGAAAATAAACAACTGAACAAAATTCTGCAAATCGGCATTGATGCTGGCTACAAAAAAAAAAAAAAAAAAAAAAAAAAAAAAAAAAAAAACTACTGTAATTATCAACAAAATTAAAAATAACCTTAAATCTTCTCCAATAAATAGTACTTCTTCATTAACCCCTAAAATTAAATTTACTAATAGCCTTCCTTTCTGTAATGAATTTAATGATTTTAAACATTATATTTCTCGTAAATTCTATATCTTTATCCCTTTCAGTTCTCCTTTAACTATTAAACGATCGCTCCTTTAACTATTAAACGATCGCGATCAAACTAGACCCACTGGGGGAGTTTATAAAAACTCAATAAAACTGAATAATGATGTTTTTTTTTTTTTTTTTTCTATATTGGTTAAACTAAAAGAAACTTAAGTAAAATAATTCAAGAACATATCCGCAATGTCAAAGAAGGGAAAAGTTCAGCTCTAGTTAACTTTATTTACGCTAACTCAGCTAGATCTCTTTGGGATCAAGCTGCAGTTATCTCTTCTCCACCCATTATATCAGAATTAATCATTTCAGAAGCCGTCAATACGATGAAATATCATAATTCATTTAATTGTAAAGACGCTGCTTTCCTACCAAAAATAGGGCATTTCCTTATACAACCACATATTTCATTCAAATTTATCTTTTCAGTGGGCTGTGTATCTCAATAGGTTCAAATAACTAAACATTTTTTTTTAATACTCCCAGTCTCGACTTCCTGCTGCTGTTACTGCTAGCCCGGTTTCTAATTCAATCGCTCTAAGAAAATTCTTCGGTTATTCAAGTTTCAAGGTGACTCCAGGTTACCCTAAAAAAGCACCCACTCACTTCAAGATTGTAGCTTCAGGTTGACTTCTTTTTTCCTCCGTCATCTATCCTGTTACTGCCAGTACGCCTACCCAACGAAGTTTCCCTACAAGTTCCTCAACATTTACAGTTTTCAAGTTGCTCCGTGTTGCCCCAGTAAAGCAACTAAATTTCTACAATTTGTGATTTAGAACTAACTTATCAAGCTTGACCGTAACTGTCGTGTGGTTTTCCTTGTGATACATAATGAACGTGTTGCTGAACTTGTTGTCAAACTATGTCTCGAATTTGTTCCTGATGATGCCCTGGCAAGCAAGGCGAGAAGCTTTGAATGAATGATTTAAGTATTTTTTAAAATAATTTTAATTAAATATGTCTTTTTTAAAGAATTTTGTTACGTGTTTTATAATGCTATTTTTTAACAAACTAGTTGTTGTTGTTTTTTTTTTGTTTTTTTTCCCGAAAGTTGCTATAGGCAGATAAAGTATCTAAAGAGGAATATTTAAAAACATGAAAATCGCAGTTAATTTTTATGTATGTCTTGAATCGACACTTTTCTGATATACAACAGCTGAATTTTTAAATTATAAATGGCATCGGGTAAAAATTGTTGTTCGTATTATATCAGCGTCATGACGGGGGAAGGAATATCGCAAAATTTTAATGATTACTAAAAAATACTAGAGAATAAAATTTAAGAGGGTGAATATAACATGGGATTTTAACAAAATAAATAAAATTCCAAACTCTTCAATGATTCTTTGACAGTAAATAAAACTTTATAACACCTATACGTAATTTAAGTTATCCTAATCCTACTATTAAAATCCGACTCTACGTATATCCGGCTATATCTCCTGATCGACCCTTTGAAATAAGTTATTCCAATGTTTAAAAAAGATATTAGCTTAAAATCAAAAGCGATTATAGGATAAAACGTACAACGTACAGCTTAAAAAAAAAAAAAAAAAAAGAAAAAAAGAAAAATCTACCTACAGCAGTGCCAAGTGCCTGATGCCGCTGGACGGTAAAATACAACCGGAGGCAGCGGTTGTATTTTACCGTATTGCCGCTTGTATTCTAGCGGTTTTTAACATAGAAAAACCTCAAAGTCTTAAACTATATGTAAACATCCGAAACGAGGTTTTGAATGATTTCAGTAAAGTATTTTTAGTTTTTATTTATAATATAATTTTAAAAACAGTGACTTTTTTTTTTTTTTTTTTTTTTTTTTTTTTTTCCAGTGAAAATAGAGTAAATAGCGAAGGTGGGAAAGTCTTCTGATAATTATTACAGTTTTATCATGATATAAATTAATTATATTTTTCCATGAATACATGCTTATATTAATATATTCGCCTTGTATTAATTCATATATATATAAATATATAAAACCTTACCAATATTTTTAACATGAAAGAGAAACACGTTCTCCTTTTACACTGCGCTAATAAATCTCATTCTATCGCAGCGCAGTATCGTACTTATTTTCTTTCTCGTTTTGATTTGTAGCATTTCCTGCCCTCTAAAACGTGACGCTAAAGACTATTATTAATGTAAGCAAATGGCCCAAATGAAATCCATCTATAAAATATAAATATCGATAAAGTGCAACAATCCATCACCCATTCCCGTAAAAGAGAATATAAAAGACGATGAAATGCGTGCAGAGACGGTTAGTTGGGGATTTCGAAAAGGAATATAAAATATGACCGGGAAAATACCTTCTGAAAGGCCTTTCTACTACTGGAAAAAATGTTCCGTCGAACATATTATTTTCTCAATGGAAATAAATGAAAAGTAAATTATTTTCAGTCTTTTTTTCTTCGTCCATAGTAAATGGATTTATAAATAATCATTTAAACATTTTAGTTAGATTTTTCTTCTCCTAAATTTGGTATTTTACCTCTTTTAAAAAAAAAAAGATTTAAAAAGAATGTATTTTTTGCAAACGATCAAATTACTTTTGATATCTTGAAATGATTTAAATCTATACACCTGCAATACATAAATTATCAAGAAAATTTTTGGATCAATATTTTGTTTCTTAACATTTTTATTTATTTATTTATTTTTATGATCATTATTACAATGATTATTTCAGAGCCGTAGAAATATATCAGATTATTTCATATAAAAATGAAATCCAATAACTTTTGGGAATGAAATATAATTTGTTTTTCTTCGAAAAAAGAAATTACATTTTGAAAGAGTGAAATGAGCTTCACCTTGCCAAGGTAATCATCTAATTTCAGGAAATGGAAATCTTTTCACGGAGAAAATATTATCCGGTGAATCGTGCAAAGAAAATTGATTATCAGAATTTTGCATATTCTACTTCAAATTCCTAAAATGAAAAATTATTTAAAAAAAAAAATTACTTGGAAAAATCTACTTTGTCAATTGTTTTTTAATAAAATGACTGTGGAAAATTAACTTCTCAAATAAGTTGAATGTAAGTAGGTAATAGTTTGTACAATGAAACAAAACAAGCATTAAGTTTTTTTTTTTTTATTATTAAAGTGTCATCATTTTATCATCTAGAGTATGTAAACTAAAAACATGAAGATATTCATAATAGTAATAAGAATATTTGTATCTTTATTTAAAAAAAAAAAAAAAAAAAATGCGGAACTGTATACTCGTTGGCTGATCACATGTTTGTCATGATAATGTTCTACTTTTGAGTAAATGTGTTCCAACCTAATGTCTCTGTAGTGCGCCAAACGATTGCATAACATTTTCTGCAATGCAATCAGTAAACAAATTACTATCTCTATGTCTACCGTTTTTCACAAAAAACAGGCTTTTAAACATTCCAGTTGCGTATGTTTATTTCATCCTGTTTAACCGAGTGTAATCATTTTAAAATGCACTCATAAGAAATACCGTCTATAGACCGTAATGGAGCGAAATTCTTGTGTGCGAATCTGTACACGTGCCATAGTTATTGCAGACACCCATAAAAATGATACACCCTCTTAATGAATCATTTTAATTATGTATATGAATTTCATAATATTGAATGTAGCGTCAACGCGTTAAAACGCGCTTAAGTAAAAATCCGTGCATAGGTCCTATTGTCACAAAATTCTTTTCTGTGTCCGTGTAAATGAGCCATAAACATTAAATGCACCCATAAAAACTATACAACTTATTCTAGGTAGCTCATGAATAGTTGTTCGAAATTTGACACAATTTAGACGATTACGTTACATTTTCGAAACAATTTTTGTGAGTTCCTGTACATTAAGTCTAAGCACGAATTTTCTATGGAAAGCAGGCTCTCATTTAAAATTGACTTCTAACAATGACGAATTTCGTTTACAAATACAGATGAAAAAACTTTACTGTAATAAGTTGCATTTTGTAAAATATTGGGAAATTAATATTATCACCGAAATAGGAATTCATATTAGGTTAAGGCTCAGATATTTAAATTTCTAAAAACTGAAAACTGAAAATCAAATGTACTTTTACTTAAATTTCAGACATTTTCTCTACTTTGTCTTAATATTTTGGAATTATATATGTACATGTACTAACGTAATAAACCACTAGTATAAAAATGTTTACAAAAGTAAATGACATTTATTCGGTTATTGTAATCTATTGAAATTATTATTCATGTATGCAAAAATAAAAAGCTTCTTCATTTCACTTTTATGGCATTTTATTAACTTTTTAAAAAGTTACATATTAACTTCAAGAATTAGTTCATTTTGTGGAACTGAATGCGAAAAGTTTTAATTTTTAATATACTCATGTATAAAATCTTTTGAATAAATAAATAAATGTAAGTTTTTTTTTCTTCTTCTTCTTTTTGCGGAAAAAGGAAGCGATGTCACAAACCTAATGTGCCTAATTTTTCACCAAAACTAAATGCAAAACCGGTGTACAAACGATAAAAAGACAATAAGACTTCTTCACATACCATAAATTTTAAACCAGCACTACCGGTTTCGAAAGGACGTAGCCTTCCTTCATCAGGTGTATAAAACAAGTGCTACTGCCTTGGAGGCAAAAGCAAGACTGAAAGCAGGGCAAAATCCAGAGGGGAGGAGCAACACAAACACCAGGGCCCGACTTAGACTACCTGCAGCCCCGGGGCAAGCCTATTCTGGGGGGCCCCCTTGCAGGGGCATAAGAGGTCTTTAGGTTGCAGAATTTCTGTATTCGCCTGTAGGGGAGCCCCTTTCCAGAAGGGGGGCCCAGGGCATTTGCCCCGTATGCCCTGCCGTAAGTCAGGGCCTGCAAACAACCAATAGGAAGCATCATGCAGAACCAATCAGAGAGGAACACACATGCACTCACAAAAACAAAAGGAGGGAGGGAAGGAATAAACAATTAAATTTTTTTTAATGATTTATTTATTTATTTTTATTATTTATTTTTTAAATTAACATTATACTAATAAGTAAATTTAATGAAATTAATTATTATTATTATTATTATTATTATCATTTAATAATTTTTAGTAGTGATTATTATATAAATAAATAAATAAATAGCTAAACATTATCGTGCTACACAACTTTATTATGTCGCTCCATTGGCGGCTTTTGAATTTTTGTCGCCATATTAGCGATGGCTATTTTTTTTTTTTTTTTTTTTTTTTTTTTTTTTTGTATGGAAAGGGGAAGACTGTTTTGCTAATAATTTTATGAGACTCTTTTTTGTTTATACATAAGAATCCTTCATTATCTGCTTATATTTTTAATGGTTTTTAGGTTTAAAATAGTGCTTGTTGAAATAAATTTCCTATCTTTAAAACTGCATTTTTTCTGTAAATTTTGCGTAAAAATAAATCATTTATGTTTTTATATATTTGATGCGCTACTTAGATTAAAATGGCTGTTGTTATATTAAACTTCTTGTCGAAAAACGTTCGGTGTACTTCAACACCAAAATTGAAAAAATTGCCCAGCAGGACCTATTAATGAAACTGATAAAATAAAAATATGGTTCAGAGAGTTTAAATAATCTATTTAAAAAAAACTTTTCAAACCAAAATTATTAATGTATCGTATCACATACATATAGTAATAATATATAGATTGATCATTGGGGAGAAAAAAGGGATTCCTTTTCACTAGGGAAAAGTCGGCGATTTTACCAAAATATGGCAGTCTTTCCCCGAGTGAATACACACGGGAGTACACACGAATATTTTAGCAAATAAAATTCATGAATAATTTATTTACTAAAGGTGAATGAAAAACTCCAGATATAGTTTCAAATTCATTTTTCTTCTTTTCCTTCTTTTTTCAATACCACTGAATGGCTGATTCCAAAGCTTTTTTTTCGGCATCAAAAATCTTTGCACGATAATATGGGGATGATAGATCTATATATATTATTATATCTATGATCACATAAATCTTTTCGAAGTTATTATAAAACTTAATTTGAAAAAAAAAAAAAAAAAAAAAAAAAAAAAGATGTAACCTTTTTGGTTTATTAACCAAAAAAATTGATGAAATTTGAAATGCAAGTTGGTCTTGTGGGGTACAGGCTGTATGTTATATTTTTGTGTTCGTGAGAGAAAATTTAAAAGAATTTGAAAACTGCAATTTTTAATCCCACTTCAAAAACATGTGACTTAATGTGAAGCAGATTTTTTATTTTTATTTTTTTCTCCTAACGTTTTCCATACAATCTTCTGCTGTTGCCACCTAAAATTCATACTTTAGTTAATTTTAAAAAATCTAATTGTTCGATTGATAAGCTGTTTAATGCATCGGATTCACAAAAATTTTCCCTTTCTTTTGGTATCTTATTTGTAACGATACGACTGATATTTCCAATTTATTTTCTAATCGTTCTGATTTATTTTCCTCATTTTAAATAAATGTACGTTTTTATTATTATTATTATTATTATTATTGTGTCGAAAACAAAAATTGGCAACAATTAAATTATGGATAAAATTTAAATGGCTTATTTATCAGAAATTAGAAGGTTATTATTTTCACATTTTCATTAATTAAGAAAAAACTAATAAAAAATTCAAAAATCTGACTTCGATGTGCACAATGAGCCTTCGGGGGGCACCTTTGTGTTAAATCTCGTGACTGTCCGAGCTACCGTTTTCAAGAACAGTGAAATATATATACAAATATTGCTCACTTAATAGTATAAGATATCTCTCGAACAAATTGGAGCAGAAAGTCCAAATTCAGTATTCTAAATCTGTATCCTATAGTGATGCTACACTAAACTTTTCATTGAAATCAAACAAGAGGTTCGTGTACAGGGACATCCAAGAGAAATCAAATACAATATTCCATGGGAGAAATTTCTATTGAGTTCAGTGTAACTTTTATAGTTTGCCTTAAACAAAATGGAATTAAAGTATTTTTTTCTATGCATAAAACCATGTTTTGTTAAGACTGTATAGGGAAACCATTCATCCTTTGTTTATAGGGCTACCGAAAGTATTTAAATATATTGGGGCTATATATAGAAATTACTCAAAGTGTATTTCATTTTGTATTATATGTTCTTCAGGGAATAAATCTGTACAGATAAGTATAAAGGATTTAAGTCCAAAAATGTCGATTTTGAGTTAAGTACATACTCAGAATCAGAAAATATCCTCAATCGATTGATATAAAGGATTTAAGTCTATGTCATTGAGTCTTTGAGAAAATTCATTGGTAAAAAAAGGTTCAAGTCAGAAATGTACCATTCGTGTATGGTATAAAATATTGAATTCAATTTTTTCCCGTTATTAACTGATTGTTGACAATCACTGAATGGCATAAAGCGTATAAGTCAACGAAATACCTTTTTCCTAATTTATTCTTCTGATTAGTTTTTAGTTAGTTTAACTTTATTTTTCGTCTCCTGAAAATCAAGAATATGGACTTAAATCCTTCATACTTATCAATACAGAAATATAGGTAGGGATATAGATATTGCTACCCAAGAATAAGCTAAATGTTTTTTTTTTTTTTTTCTATTGAATGTAATGGATGAAAGTGCTTTGCTACATTTTATTATGTCGACGAATACTGCTCAGGAAAGAAAATTAATACTGCAAACAAAGTATTTTTTTTTAAATTTAATTTTACACTCTGGTTTTTGTACAATATCGCTTTGAGGTCCTGTGAATGCGAAAGTTGAACTTTTAGCGGTTTATCTGTATATA
The DNA here is from genome assembly GCA_963930645.1 of Salticus scenicus. Taxonomy (NCBI): domain Eukaryota; kingdom Metazoa; phylum Arthropoda; class Arachnida; order Araneae; family Salticidae; genus Salticus; species Salticus scenicus. The sequence continues at coordinate 3,265,915 of OZ005654.1, read as the reverse complement.
TATTTCTTATCAGTATAACTTATAAAAGAAAAACTCCGGGAAATTCTAATTTTATATTTTTAAGTTCGTATTAGGTTGCCACTTGAAATATTGGATCAAGATTGGCAAGTTTTAAAAGAAAATTAATAACAGCCTTGATTTTTTTTTTTTTTTTTTTTTTTTTTTAATATATGTAGCCACTGTGAGTGAACGGGGGCTTGAAGGGGATGGTAGCGCCTCTCACACAGAACTCTATTTCAAATAAAACTGTTCTTAAACTTATTTTAGATTATATTTTAAAGTAGATTTAACTTTATTATCTTACGTTATTGATCTTAGATTTAATCTGTCTTCATAGTACTGAAATGAAGGGTAAGAGAAAGTCTTGTGGGGACACTCCAGGTTTTTAAAATTATTTTACTGTTTCCCGCAGTCTTTTTATTGATTGCCATTTATAAAAAAAATTATATGTTTCCAAAAGTTATGATTATTTATGTAAAAAGTACCTTTAATGAATGAAGACGAATGCAGAAAGCAGGAACATGTTATATATTTCTATTTTAACAATTTATATATATATATATATATACACATATATCTTTTGACGTCACCCGCTCCTTCATTTTCTTCCGACATAACTAAGGCGCATCAACCAAAATATATATGTATATATGTTTTTTTTCTGCCTATTTTCAATATTATGCTTTGCTAAAATCTGGGCCTTTCATGTAATATTAAACATTACAAATAATTCCTTAAAGAAATTTGTTGTTATTGACAGACTAGTTAATGTGCGGAAGACGCACATATAAAAACACGTTGCTTTTAAATAGTAATTAAACACAAAGAAAAAAAAATATGTTGAAAACTTCTTTTAAATTGTTCTTTTATTTTCCTCTTTTATGCAGATAAGATAAAATTTTGTTATGTCCCTGCTTTCTAAGAAAACACCAAAAGATAGATTGTTAAAAGATATTTAAATTAATGATGTATATATATATACATAGATTATGAATGACCTTGATATTGGTATTTTATTTACTACAGGTTGATTCTACAAAACATTTCACACATTAGAACGCTTTTTCCTTTCTCTTTGCTAAAAATCACACAGAACATTTTTTACTTCCTGAAGTGTGACATCAAACAATTTATACGGTTTACAAACAAAAAATCTGTGTGGTACCCTCCTTCCCAAACAGACATATGGCCCCCACTGACATGTATGTCAGATAAAACTGTTTCTAAAGCATATAGAGTACTTCTAATTTCCCTTAATCTGTAATTTGTCTTAAAAATACAGGATGAGAGAAAATAATGTGATTGATAAACCAGATTTTTTTTGTTGAACTTCCAAACACGGGCTTGTTAAAATTTTATTGTAAAAAAATCTGGAGTGACTCCACTCGACTTTCCGAACATTGAGTAACTAACAGTTTTGTAGATAAAATAAAGAAAGAGGAATTGCTAAACAAACAAAAGAGAGAAAACCATAATAGAGTGTTTTTTTCTCCATATATCACACGAGGTTTTATTTAACGCTACTGAACTTTGAGCCCTTAGATCATAATGATAAAGAATTTTTCGTTTTGTCCCTGTAAAAATCTATAGATGCTAGATTCACCAAAATGCTTATAGTTAGTGCAACAGTGATTTATAATATTCATACAAATTTTCAGCTCAATTGAATAAGGCGTTTAGATGCTATCGCACTTTTAAAAATTTGGTCTCATAGGCCATAATGATAAAGAATTTTTCTTTGTGTCCCTGTAAAAAAACTGTAGTGCTAGATTCACCAAAATCTATACAGTTGGTGCAAATGCGACCTATAACATGTGTACAATTTTTTTGCTCAGATTAATAAGGCGTTTAGACGCTATCACACTTTTAAAAATTTGGCCCCATTGGCCTTAATGATAAAGAATTTTTCTTTGTGTCCCTGTAAAAAAACTATAAGTGCTAGATTCTCCAAAATCTATACAGATTGAGTATCTGTGACCTATAATATGGGTATAAAATTTTTGCTCAATTGAATAAGGCGTTTAGATGCTATCGCACTTTTAAGATTTTGGTCCCATAGGCCATAATGATAAAGAATTTTTCTTTGTGTCCCTGTAAAAAAACTATAAGTGCTAGATTCACCAAAATCTATAGGGTTCGTACTATGGTGACTTACAATATACGTACCAACTTTCAGGTTAATCGAACAAAGCCTTTAGACGCTAGCGTGTTCACAAACATACACACATACACACACACATACATACATCATCGTAAAAATAGTGAAAACGGACTCAGGGGACCTCAAAACGTATAGAAACATCAAAATCTCGAATTCGGATTTTTGACATGATTACAATACTTTCCTCACTATAGTGTTCGGAAAGTAAAAATCGGACACATCTTATTAATAATGAATAAATCTGGGAATGATAATTTTCTAATGTATTATAATTTTGAAGATAATTTAGTCAAATGGGTTTCAAAAGAAAAAAAAAAATGTTGATTAAAACTGTCCGATTTTTGTCCTAGAAAAACAAGTTCCTTTCATATTTTACAATAGACAGAGTGAGGGTTAACAATGAACGCTATATTTCTTCACTAGGAGGTTAAGTCAGATGAGTCTTTTATCCGAAGAAAACCTTAACCCTAAGATTTTACAAATTTTAAAGCAGGCGGGGGTTAACAGTGAACGCTTACTTTCCTAAAGATGAGAATAAGCTAGATAGGTTTGTATTTTCAAACATTCTTTAACTGTAAGTTTTTTATTAAAACCGTTACATCCATTTCCGAGTAAACCGAATTTTTGCCATATGTTGAAACCGACGTATAAACAGTTAACAGCGCACGCGAAAATTCGTGAAGATGAAGATAAGGCTAATTAAAACCATTAACCCCAAATTTGCATAAAAATCGTTATATTCATTTCCGATTAAACCTATTTTCTGCTATATTTTGCGACCGGCGAATAAACAGTTAACAGCGAATGCCAATATTTTGGAACATGTGAATAGCTCGATTGATTTTTCACCCCAAAAAATCCTTTAAATACAAACTTTCATCAAAATCGTGAGAGCAGTTTCCGAGAAGCCCTAGATAAATAAATATATATATATATATATATATATATATATATAACAAGTCCCGTGATTAACTCGTGTAATATAATCTAAGGATTTGGAGCACACTGATAAATAACTGTGTTATACTGTTAACTCTGTGATATTTTTGAGTGTTCTATATCTGGATCTTTACTGACAAATAAAAGAAACGCGAATTTTAAAGTATCTTTCATAAAAGAAAGCTTACAGATAAATTTTGGCATATATTTTGCTATAGAAAATAGTGATTTTTACGATTCTTGGAATAGGATTAGGATGGGATTTGCAGCTTAGAATATGAATAGAATAAGTCTGCTACCTGCTCATATTACATATTAAGTAATCTGATGCGGCACTCACACGACTTTCTCTTACCCTGAAATTCAAAAACCATAAAGACAGATTGGACATGAAGGGATAAGATCACGAATACGTTAAATAAACCTTCGTTAAAAACAATTTAAAATGAAACAATTTAAACAATTAAACAATTTAACAATTAAACAATTTAATTAAACAATTAAACAATTTAAACTGAAAAGCTTCATTTGACAAATATTTCTTTATGAGAGGGGCTAACGCCCCCCTCAACCCCCGTTTCAATATTTTACTTACATTTAAAGAGAATTCAAAAGCTCCTATTAAATTACAACATTTGACTTCCCTGAAATTATTTGTTTTTAAGTTTGTCTGATAAAAGGCGTAGATAAAGGTTAAACGTAAAACATAACTTCAGTATTCAAGGAACCACAAAACGTGTCAATATACAGGGTGTCCCTATTTTAGTTCAGACAAAACTGAACTAACATAAATGGGTAAAATCATTACTACACTCCTGCTCAAAAGTTTAGCAAAATTGGCAAACGATCCGTTATTTTTTAATTTGAAAACTTATCTCTCGATGAAATGTTTCCAAACATTGGATATTTAACGAACAGGGTCTTCCTCTTTCTTTTCAGTGAAGATTGGTTTAAGATTACATTTTGGGGACCAGTAACAAATTGAGCCAAATTAATAATATTTGTGGTCTCCCTGTATCGTTCAGTGAACGAAATGTACTGTAACTTTAGGATAGGTTAATACAGACCCAGATTAATTTGTGGATTAATTATGGGTAACGATAGCATATTAAAAACAGATATATAAGCATTTATTTTAAAACAAAAAAAAAGTCAGCATGCTTCTTACTTTCCGAACACTATAATCAGGAAAGTATTGTAATCATGTTAAAAATCCGAATTTGAGATTTTGAGGTTTCTATACGTTTCGAGATCCCCTGAGTCCGTTTTCACTATTTTTGCGATAACGTATGTACGTATGTGTGTATGTATGTGAGTGAACACGCTAGCGTCTAAACGCTTTGTTCGATAAGCTGAAAGTGGGTACGCATATTGTAAGTCACCCTAGTACGAACCCTATTGATTTTGGTGAATCTAGCACTTATAGTTTTTTTTACAGAGACACAAAGAAAAATTCTTTATCATTATGGCCTATGGGACTAAACTCTTAAAATTGCGATAGCATCTAAACGCCTTATTCAATTGAGCTCAAAATTTATATGAATAATACACTCATGGACAAAAAAATTAGCGCACCAAGAAGGAGTCGTCAAAATGAAACGAAATTTTACATACGTAATGACTACTTTGATATAAGTAAATGATTAGAAAATCAAAGAAAAAGAATAATTTACTTCAGAGAAAAAGGCAAAAGAATGGAGGATTTAATACCCTGTTGGACCCCCTCTAGCGCGAATGCACGATGCGATACGATCGGGCATTGAGGCATACAAGTTCTGTATATTGTCTTGAAACATTTCGTTCCATATTTGCTGTAACCTTGCCTCTAGTTCGTTCAAACTCGTGGGATGCCCAACTTGCCGCCCCAAATGATCCCAGATATGCTCGATTGGAGACAAATCTGGGGTTCGGGCAGGCTAAGGAAGGGTAGTAAGAGTGCGTAGACAGTCTTGTGATAGCCTTGTCGTGTGAGGCCAAGCATTGTCTTGTTGAAAAATAGCTCGTGGGAGCCGTTGCATGAGTGGCAACGCATATGGTTGCAGGATGTTATGAACATACCGTTGGGCTGCCATGGTGCCATGAATCAATACTAGGGGTGACCGTGTATTGTAGGCAATGGCACCCCATACCATCACACCAGCTGTGGATGCAGTGTGCAACTGTAAAGAAAAGGCAGAATTGAGGTATTCCCCCCGCTGCCTCTACACACGTACATGTTAGTCATCCCTGCCCAAATTGAATCTGGATTCGTCGCTAAGCAAGACGTGGTTCCACTCGGTTGCTATCCAACCCCGTCGAGTGTGACACCACTCCAAACGGAGCAGAGGGGGTGGGTATTATTGGCGGCACATGTAATGGACGCCGCAATACCAAATGTCCTTCAGCCAGGCGCCTTCGTATGGTTCAAGAGGACACAAGGGCCCCTAGTGAAGGTGCTACCTCTGCCTGGATGGCGGCCGATGAAGCAGTTGGCTGTACGCGTGCATTTCTTACGATGTGGCGGTCTTCTCGACGACTGGTCTGTCGAGGGCGTCCTGAGCCTGGTCTTCGTGTACATGACATCTCTCGGGTCCACTAGTCCCAACACCTCCTCACAACACAATCAGAGCGGCCTAATTGACGAACTACTCGCCTAGCTGACCACCCAGCTTCCATCATGCCGATGATTCTCCCCCTCTCAAACTGCGACAGCTGCTCATATTGTCTTCGAAAACAACGTAATGGCATGTCTACCTCAGCTCTTCCTTTGTAAACGAGTCAGCACACTCAAATAAGCTTTGGTTACCTTTTTTATACTCCACAGAGAACGACAATAAACGCCCTCTACCGGCTATACGTAATGCGCAATCACGCTGCATTTCTAATCATTTGCATATCTCCCCGACATGTACATTCATGCCAAGTTTCGTTACGATCCCGCAATTATTTCATGGTGCGCTAATTTTTTTGTCCATGAGTGTATTAATCACTGTTTCACTAACTATAAGCATTTTGGTGAATCTAGCATTTATAGGGTTTTACAGGGACACAACGAAAAATTTTTTATCATTATGATGTATGAGCTTAAAGTTCAGTAGCATTAAATAAAACATTCTGTAATATATGGAGAAAAATACTCAAACACTGTATTATGGTTTTCTTTCTTTTGTTTGTTTAAGAACTCCTCTTTCTTTACTTTATCTACAAAACTGTTAATGACTCAATGTTCGAAAAGTCGAGTGGAGTCACTCCAGATTTTTATTTATAATATAAGAGTTTTTAACGAAAATTATTCCCACTTTCAGATAAGTTGGATAAACACTTTTAAAACAAAATGCTGCAATTCGAATACAAATACCGGGTGATCCAAAAGTCAGGACAAACTTTAAAAATGAATAACTCAAAAACGAAACAAGATACAAAGATACGGTTTGCACCAAACGGATGAAAAAGAAACCGGGTTTTGTGTGGTAAAGGAAAAAAATTAGTTCTGTTGGCGACCAACAGATGGCGCTATAGTGTTTTATTTCACCAAAAGACGATTTACAAATGAAAAAAAATGTTGACAACTTACAAGTCAGCTTCATTACAGTTAATTAGTACTACTACAGTAACTGTTCAGTCCATCATTCAGAAGTACAGCTGTGAGATGATTCACCATATCGTTCACAGCATTTAGTAGCATTTGTTGCGTTATGGCAGACACATTTAGGCGGATGGCATCTTTCAGTGCTGCTAGTGATGGCGGTTGGTCACGGTACACTTTTGACTTCCAAAAATCCCCATAGCCAAAAGTCACAGGGTGTCAGATCGGGAGAACTTAAAGGCCATGCGTGATTAAAATAGCGACTGAGAATGCGATATTTCGATGCATATAAGCTTCGACTACCATTACCTGCTGTAGTTGTTCCTTTTTATATCTTTGTTGCTTTGCATAATCCTACATCAGAAATAAGACAGCGCCATCTGTTGGTCGCCAACAGAACTTTTTTTTTTTTTTTTTTTTTTTTTTTTGCGACACAAAACCCGGCTTCTTTTCCATCCGTTTGGTGCAAACCGTATCTTTGTATCTTGATTTGTTTTCGAATTATTCATTTTTAAAGTTTATCCTAACTTTTGGATCACCCGGTATATCAAATATCTCGTGAAATATGAACATTTTTATGAAAAACATTTTCACTGCGCATGTGCGAAAGATAAACAAAATTCTGTTGCATAGGTTGAAAGATTGGGGTTGAAAGATATTGGGCAATTTTTGTCAAAAGTGCATTTGAATAGAGTAAAAATTAAGCAAATTGTGCAAAAATGAACGAGCTAGATTTCAGATAATTTTCAAGAGTTGAAATTTCTTATAACTTCTTATAAGCTTGTATCTCTAATATATTTTTGTTTATTTATTAAGATTTGTGAGATAAGGGGTTTTTCACAAAAAAGTATATTTGGAGCATGGTTGAAATAATTGGTTCTTCAAATTAATTACGCGGCCTGCGAAAAACCCCCATTAGAAATTTCAACTATTTCTAGGCCTTTCTTTATCGGACAATTTGCTTAATTTTTACTCTGTTCAAATGCACTTTTGAAAAAAGTTGCTCACATGTCTAACTTTCAATCAATTCGATATTTTTTTTTTAATCTTTCGCGCATGCGCAGTGAAAATGTTTTCATAAAAATGTTCCTATTTCATAAGATATTTGAGATAATTTTGTTCGGATTGCAGTATATGGTTTTAATGGGGTTTTTCCAACTTATCAATTTTCGTTAAAAACTTTGTATATTATAAATAAAAAAATATATTTATTTATTTATTTATTTTATTTTATTTTTATTTATTTTATTTTTTATTTTTATTTATTTTTATTTATTTTTTGGAGTTTTAAACTAAATGTTTATATGTCCGTTATTTAATATATTATCTCCACACAAATTCATCCACAAATTAATCTGGATCTGTATTAACCTATCCTAAACTTAGAGTACATTTCATTCACTGAACGATACAGGGTGGCCACAAACATTATTGATTTTGCTCAATTTGTTACTGGTTCCCTCAATGTTGTCTCAGACCAATCTCCATTTAAAAACATGAGGAAGACCCAGTTCTTTACCCAATGTTTGAAACCGTTTCATCGAGAGATAAGCTTTTAAATTGAAAAAAACTGATCGTTTGCAAATCTTGCTAAACTTTCGAGCAGTCGTGTATGTTAGTTAAAAGTGGTCTTATTAAACTTTGCTTTTTACTACTGAGCAGGGTGTAATACAGGGCCCGAAATTTCAACCCATCTTACACTCGCCGAAACAAAAGTTTTACTCGCCACAAAATAGGGTTGTATTTTTCATTTATTTATTTATTTATTTATTTATTTATTTTTACGCATTTCGGGCTTTTTATTTTTCCTAACTATTTGAAATGCCTTTACAAATATGCCTAAAAATATATATATTAAAAGTGTGTCATCATGTCTCATAATCATCTATATTAAAAAATCATTATCATTTGAGATTTGAAAACGATTAAAATACCTATAAATGACAAGAATAATTATTTATTTCACTTTTTACATCAGAAATGTCTTTTTGTCAACTTTATTTTTGTAATCAGACGAAATGTCAATGAGTATAACTTGTTCATTGTTGTCATTTGAAATAGCCATTTCGGAATTACTATTTCGATAAAATCATTGATTACAAATTATAACAGTGGGCTCTTCTATTCTCGCTCTGCTTGAAGAAATCACAGTGGAATAAACGAAACTGCCGAAGAGATTAAAACTTTTATGCATGCACTAAGCATTTTTCCTTTTCCAGGCTGGGGCGATCGTGGGGCAGCGCGCACACAGACTCGGCACTCCGAGAAGAGCAAAAGAGAGGTTAAATATGAGGTTATAAGATGGCAAGATTTTGCCATCTATAAATCTATAAAAAGAACATTTCTGTCACCTTGCCGTGTAAGAATTCTATCTATAACTAGACCAAATTTTTACTCGCCATAGTAAAAATTTCACTCGCCAATGGCGAGCTGGCGAGCGGAAATTTCGCGCCCTGTAATATATGTGTGTGTGTGTGTGTGTGTGTGTGTGTGTATGTTTATATCCATTAGAATTAACTTTTCTTTATTTGCAATTAACACTTTCTATTTTATTTATTTATTTATTATTTTATTTTATTTTATTTTTCCAAAATAACAGCTTTTTATCATGCACTTCTCAACAGTTATTGAAAATAATTTTAATCTTCGAGCGAGCACTCCTGAGCAAAGTTTACGTCATACTAAAAATGTTTCCTAAAAATGTTTCTTCATACTAAAATGTTTCTCATGTAGTGCATTAAAAATTCCTGGGAGTTATTCCTCTCCACGTTTCTTTTCATCAGGATGAAATTGTTTGGTCCATTTTTTACAAGATTTTAAGAAACATTGCCTTTCGTCATTGTCCTGTTATACTTCGTTCCTAAAATAAATGATTGCAAATGACTGTAACTATCCATCCTTCAAGTAAGCTTAAAGATAAAAATATTTTTTGTGTATACTAAGAGTACAGTAATATATCAAAATAGTTTTTTGTTCATAATAAACATGTTCTATTTGAAATAAGAAAAATCAACGAACGAAGCTGTGTCATTTTATGCGATTAATTACTACTTCTAATGTAAATCCCATTCACAGGTCAATACAGGCCTACTATGATAGAAACTCTAAATATGTGCAATTTTTTTTAACCAGACTTTTAAAATACTGCATTCCCTTTCCAAATGAAATTTTTTAATACCTATGGTGAAATGTTAAACTGGTCTGTATTCATTTTTTTTTTTTTTTTTTTTTTTTTTTTAAGCGTGTTTGGTCATGTTTCAATATTTTATTTTTCTTTTAATTTACTGAAATATTTACAATATTAAATGCATGATGCTTTTAGATATTATAAAGCTTTTTAGAAATAGATCTTACTTGTAGAATTGAATTTAATATATTGATAAAAGTTAAACTATTGGTCTTGTAGAAAAGCACATAAGTAAATAAACATACATTAACACATGTTCATGGATAATTATCCGCTGTCAATAATTGTTTTGTAAAGAAATGCTTCATATCCTTTTCATTTTTCTTTTCAAAAGGTGATCAGTGAAATATCTTGATTATTTTACTTTGACCCGTGAGAAATTTCTTATCCGTCTCATTAGAAATAGGCATGGAAGATTTTCACTCAGTTTTATTTAGAAATAAAAAAAAATATGGGAAATTTTATGGATGGTTTACTGGATGGTTTTTTTTAAAATACCGTACTTAAAATGAATTTGAACAATCTTCCTCACATGAAGAAAAAAAAAGGACTGAAACAGAGATAAATATTAAGAAATCATTTATAGGAGAGAGTTACTTTTGACCTCATTACTATTAAGCTTAATTAATTCCATTTGTCTCCTTTGGATGCAAATTTTCATATTGCTAAACCATGAGCCGAAAATGAACGAAAAGGCTTCTTCTTAATGTCAATATATTCTTGTTGAGCTAACATTAATTTACATATCGAAAATTTGTTGTAATAAGTTCTTTTATTAGCGATTCCGCTCATTAAATGTTTCCTATCCTCTGAACATTAAGGATTGCCATAAATACGACTAAATGTCATCAATAAAATCCACCTTATTAAGTGCAAGTGTAGAGTTCTGTGCAACAATCCATTACCCCTCCTCGTAAAACGGAGGATGAAAAAGAAAAAAAAAAAAAAAAAAAAAAAAAGGGGGAAACGTGCGTATTTGATTGAATGCGAAATTCAAATGAGATCATAAAATATTTCTGTAAAAATGTGTTACAAGAAAGTTGTTTAAAGAAAACGTGTTTTCTTAAACTTTAGTATACAACTCCGTCAAAAATGACGGAACGTGGACGATAAATCTTGGAAACAATGTTTAGATCATGAAGATTACCACGTGATCCTTTAAATGTATTTTCAATTTTTGTTTTTAAACCAAATGTGTTTCGATATTTTATAATTTTCGTTCTCAAATTAAAAAAAAATTCTACTCGATCAATAAATATGGCTGACAATAAAAAAAGCTGCTGGTTGACAAAAAATATAGGCTCGAGAGCACCATAGCAAAAACACATCCCGGTGTTCCATTAAGTGCTGTATTTAAAGTCCTTATAATAAGAAAAAACGATTCATTTCATTTTACCAAAATACTTTTTTTTTAGACTATCCACACTTTTCGCAATGAAGCTTGATAAAAAATATTTAAAGGCTTTAATATGTTTTTACAAATATTTTAAGAGTTTTTTAAGGCTCAAATATAATTTAGAAATATTTTAAAAGTTTTTTTAATGAAGACTCGTTCATTCGGAATGGACCATATTTCCACTTTGGGTTCGGGGCTATAAGGATATCAGCTGTGTGGGGAAACAATTTACATCTTTTTCATAGGAATATATAATAAATTTACATATTCCTAAAAAATCAAAATGTTAAGCAAATATATATATAGAAATTTTTATTTTATTTATGAAATTTAGGAGACATTTTATGATGCCACAAAGTTTCAAATGAACTGATGTTGCCATTTTGTGAAAAAATTTAAATTATTACATTTTTCCGGTTTATGCAGAAGCGAGATCTTTCGTTATCAACATCGACATCATAATTCGGATTGCATATTTACATTTTATTTTACTGGTAAGCTTATTTGTGAACATTTATATTCTCAATTTACTCATTATATGAATACATAACTTTTAAAGTAAGCGTCATTTTAACTTGAAAAGGTTTGCAAATCGTAAATGAAGTACACTGTATAATGTTCTTTTATACGTGATCTGAGAGAAAAAAAAATGTATATATAAGGAGTAGAAACTCTTCGTTATAGTCGATATTTATAAATACCAAAGAAGTTTATAATTAATTAATGCTGCTTATAGCAAAAATTTAATTATTAATGTTCATTTTATATATACTATGCGTATGCATAAATTCATACATCACCTGATGGAATGTTCTTAAAATTTGAAGATGTAAAGAGGAGGATTGCCCTCATATTTTTTAATATTCATCTGCTTGTAACAATAAATGAATGTCAATAAAAAATAGAGTTAAACGGGAAAAAAAAAATGCGACCACTGTGTTATTAAAAGAGTTAAATAATCTGTAGCCATTGCAAGTGTTAATATAGACTACATTTTTCTGATATATTTATTTAAGAATATAGTACATTTATTGTATACTTCGCCTAGAAAGTTGTTGTTGTGGTAGAATTCGAAATTATACATTTGTATTTTGTAGCATGCTTGATAAATGATTTCTTATTAAACTTGATAAATAATATAATGTGTAAGCAAAGTTTTAATTTTATGAGTGCATCCCAGTGCTTACTTAGGTATTAAATCCTATTCAAATGTTATTTAATCTTTTTGCTTAGTGGGCTTGCTGTGGGCATTACATAAAATAAATTAGGGAAAAAAAAGTGATCTTGAATTTTAGCACGTCTTATATTGTGGATACAATCATTATTTCCCCACGTCACGTGACCATGACGTCACAAGAATGGGGTCCATTAAAGAATCGTCCATTTGGAATTTGTATTTTTTGAATAACTTTTTTTTTTTTTTTTTTTTTTTTTTTTTTTATCTGGTATTGCGTTGTTTATTGCCAGTGATCCGTTACATTTAATTCAGACCTTTACACATTACAATTGAATAGTTTTTCAAGGTTTTAGGGGAAATAAATAAGAACAGGTGTGATAGAAAACATATTATATGTATGTTTCCGTAAGTTGAACAAACGAAAAAAAAAAAAAAAAAAAGTGGCTGCGAAAAGTTTCTGTTTTGAAGTGGTCTAACCGGAACTGTTCCTGACAGATTATGCTCATTACTATGTTTAATGTTTTATTTGAAGCGTTTAAAAAAGAAACTGTCAAGAAACATGGGAGATTTTAAAAGCGACCATTTCTTGCCTAAATAATATATATAATATTTTTCGTTTACGTATTTCACATTTTCCCCATTAATATCAAGTTTAATTTTTTTCTATTTCAAAAAATTAAAATAAAAAATAAATAGTATAAGCAAATAGGTCGTTTAATTTTGAATAAATTATTACTTTTTTTTTTTTTTTGTTAAAACAATGCTTTAATAAATTAATTTATAGATTATTATTTTTTCCCTTTCGTTTATTTGTAATTTATCCATTTCAAATATTTAGGTCGAAATAACTTTTAAAAACTCCATAATAAAATGCAGACGGTATTATTCAAAGGAATCCTTGTAGTGAAAGGAAGGTGAAAGTGAAGTTGTAAGAGGTTGAAGTGAACCCAACAAAATTTTTCTTGTACTTATGAAATTAAAGATTAGGAAACCTACAGCGGTGTTATGTTTAATTTTATATTCTCGAATTTGCAACCAACACCTGTTTGCGCATTGTGATAGTTTTAACAAATAATGACCTATTTATATTAACAATGAGGGGCAGTAAAAGTAACCTGGTCTGGAATGTAGAAGGCGATACTGGATTTCGCTTGAAATTTATCGGACATTAACATTTGTTCATATTATAACATTTGTTTGCCTAAATTTTTAAATAAATAAATATATTTTAAATTTCATTCTTAATTAAAGTGAGTTAAATTATTCTAAATGAATTCTTACATAATCCATGCTTTATGCATACAACTTTTTGTATTTCAATATGTATATATATATTTACAAATAATAATAACACTGTTTTCAGGTAAGATATGCGGTATATAATTTTTGTTTTTATTGCTTTTTAACATTTTTTCATTCAATAATTGAAAGAAAATAAGTGGTTACATGATATTACCTGGTTTTTAAGGAACAAATCAGTGTAATAGCATATCTCTTAGCCTGTAACTGGCAAGATGGCTACTGTTTAAATTCTACGAATGCAACTTGTACTCAATGAGATGAAAGTGGTGTGTCAACAACGAGACTTGTTTCGTTGTACTCCCAAGCTAAAATAATGCTTGTATCTCATTGTGTGTATTCATAAATTATTTTTGGAATAGGAGATGTCATTTTACTCTGTCTTCCATATAAGAACAAACATTTTAGGGATTAATGATAATAAATTAGATATTTTCTTTACTTTTAAAACTGTTGCGCTGATATCAGCTGCAATAATGTACTATTATTAGCAAATACCTCAAAAAAGAAAAGAAGATAGCTTTCTTTAGTTTCCAATTCTTTGTTTTTCAGAACTTTCTTTATATTTAAAAAAATTTTGTAGATTCAAAAGATTTCTCTTTCTATATTATAATTTTTTTTAATAATAAATTTATTTTTCACGGAAATATTTAAACATTTAATCTTAAAAAAAAACTACTTCACACACCATAAAATTAATGTAAGCACTACTGGTTTCGACAGAACGTGGTCTTTCTTCCTCGGGTGCACAAAAACACGTGCTACTACTTTCAAGTCAAAAGAAAGATTGAAAGCAAGGTAAAACCCAAAGTAGGAGGAGCAACACAACTAACCAATAGGAAACAGCGTGCAAATCCATGTGAATCTATATGATTTCTGATTTGAGTGTGTTAGCCTATTGCAAAAAGAATAAAATAAAATAAAGAAATTTCAAAAGTAAGAATTCACACAGACCATTTGTTGAAGGAAACAATGAATGTAGAAATTCAAATGATCAAGTAAAGCAAAATGGCTGTTAGTTCATGTGAGAGTGGATCAACTACTTGAAACGTTTTTCACTAAGCCCCAAAGAGTTTTTTGGATTTCCTAAAATGACAAAAATAAAGCGAACAAACAAGAAAAGAGCGATTATTATTACGAATATACGGACGAAAGACGAAATAGAACAACGTTTGCAGAATCAACTGTTCTTGAAAGAGAAAATTGCTTGTGAATTTGGTTTCCGCAGATAAAGATTAAAAAAAAAAAAAATTCATGAGGGAAACAGTGTTTGCGAAGAGCCGGAAGATGATATTTTGCCTCTTTTAGATCGGTACAGTCGGATGATCTTGGACGACTCAACAGAAGTCTAGAACAAGCAAAATATGTTTCAGTGAAATTTTCTGCACAGAATACTGCCTTTTATACTGTAAAAGTTGCTGAAGGCGAAAACAGTCATCAAGACTTAGTAGAGAGTTTTTTCAGAAAAAGTGATAATTTATGTAGTCTAATCTTCTCGATGTGGCATCGGTGTCAAAAAAAAAAAAAAAAAAAAAAAAAAAAAAACATAAATACGATATTACTCCAGTCTGTAATGTAGGTTTTAATAAACGACCCAAATAACTCATTTCATTTGAAGTCGTTTTTCGGTTCAATATTATTAAATAAATGCACCGCAAATTGAATGGGGTATTTAGTTTCTTATTGCATTTCGAATTTTTAAGCATTTTTCAATACTATATCAGTGATTTTTTTTTTCTTCATCAATCCAATATTTTGATAATGTAAATTGCATTTCACTGTGTACTACTTACCCTCTCTTCGTAACCCATATCTGCGTTACAATGAGACAAATTTACTATGTGTAAAAAAAAAAAAAAAAAGTCTAACTCAAAAGGTAAGCGGTATTTCATTCAACTGTAGATCTTTAACTACTATAATAATGTGTATTTCTAAAAATAATTTTAGAGAAATTTTACCTACCCCATTGTCCGAGCTAAAAATAAAAATATAATTTTTGTCTCATTGTTGACCACCCTCCCCAGACAATTTATTCTATATCTAACTGTAATTAATGAAAGTCATAATTCAAATTGAATCTATATTTTTCGACCCTGCAATAAAAATATAGAGACGTTCTTCGTTTCAACTTTATGTAAAAAAATCTTTAAAATAATGAGATAAGCCCGAAAGTTAACAAGCGTTTTAAATTTACGAGACAATCCATACTCGTTAAATGCACTTTCTTTCTTACACTTTATAAAGTAAAAAAAGTTACGTTTTAGTGGCAAGAAATAAAATAAAGGTATCTCGAAAATAGCACATAAATTTTCCGTCGAATGGAAAAAGACGGAGAACGAAGTGACTCTTTAAGCTTCGCTGACACCCACATTGGATCGAGTTACGAGAATACTGTTATTTATCTTCTTGATGTTATCCTCTTTGTTTCACAAAATATACTCAAAAGTAATTTTTTTTTCCTGTTGAAACGCATGTATGAACTTTTAGAAATGAGTGGTTATGATTTTTTAAAATTTTCGCAAGTAAACTAATTAAAATATTTGTCTGGGAAAGAATCTATGTACAGGGTGTTCCATAAAGGGTAACTCTGTAAAAGTTCTAAGTAGGACATTCTAGAAGTCCAATCGCTTAATTTAGAAAAATAAAATTCCATATGCAGATAAGATTAAAAAAATAATAATAATCATCCTCAAGGAATCCCAGCGATAGAAATACGAATTCTTCGTAGACAAATTTTCCCATTCTACATATACAGAGTGTCTGCTATTGACTTCAACAACCTATTTTTTCGCAATCGTTAGTTCTAGATGCATACTTCCATTTACAAAAAGGAGCAAAATTAGATGCGAAGTGACGATATTAAAAGTCTGAAGCGAAAGAAATTTTAAGTAAAAATACAAAATCTTAATTTGTATGCAGTTTCCATTCCTATTTAAAGAAAACTTGTCCATAGAAAAACATTTCAGACACAAAATGTTCGATAGGGGTGCGACCCGTATTCAAGGAGAAATGAGAGTTCAAAGTTTGAACGCATAGTGTGGGAGACCGTACACAAATAGCCTAGAAACCCCGCATTATCTTAAAAGGTAAGAAATTTCGCTGATGACATTGATTTCAGAAGTTTCATGGATTCAAATAATGTGTCAGATGAACAAGTGGGTACCCTGGGCCTATTGTGGTCCCATGTGTGATGGAAACGATACTTTTTCTTCACAAAATCATCTTAAGTGGAAGAAATCTGTTTGAAAACATGTTTTTTTTTTTTTTTTTCATTTATTTTTTAAGACCCTGGGCCGCGGTTGTTATGTTCAAATAAAAGTTAGAAAGCCTGAATTATCTTAAAAGTAAAACGATTTCGCTAATGACATTGACTTTAAAAGTTTCGTGCATTCAAATAATCTATCAGAAAAGCTATCGTAAGTGAGTTTCCGGGGTCCCTAGGAATCCCATGCAACACAAACTCAAATTTTTTAAGTGGAAACTATACTTTTACAGAATCATCTTAAGCAGATTTTTTTTTTTTTAACATGCTTTATTTATTTATTTTTCCCCAAAATAGGGGGCCCCGGGCCCCAATTGTTATGTTTGAATAAAAATCTAGAACCTGGATTACTTAAAAGGAAAGCCATTTCCCTGATGACACAGATTTCAAAAGTTTCGTGCATTCAAAAATTCTATCGGTAGCGTTATCACAAGTGGGCTTCCGGGGTCCCTAGGAGATCCATGTAACACAAACTCATTTTTACTTTCCGAACATGCATAGGTAAGGAACGCAGCTTTTTAATGAAAAATCCGACTTTGAGATTTTGGTGTTTCTACACGTTTTGAGGCTCTCAGTGTTCCTTTTTACTGCTTTTACTATGATGTATGTATGTATGTGTGTATGTATGTGAGTGAACACGATAGCGTCTAAATACTTTGTTCGAATGAGCTGAAAGTTGGTAATGTATGTTACAGGTCACTGTACCACGAGCCCTACCGATTTTGGTGAACCGAGCACTTACAGTTTTTTTTACAGGGACATAAAGAAAATTTCTTTATCATTATGGTCTATGGGCCCAAATTCTTTAAAGTGCGATAACATCTGAACGACTTATTCGATTAAGCTGAAAACTTATACACATGTTATAGATACATTTTGGTGTATCTAGATCTTATAGTTTTTTTACAGGGTTACAAAGAACAATTCTTTACCATTGTGTCTATGGGCCCAAATTTTTTGAAGTTCGATAGCATCTAAATTCCTTATTTGATTGAGCAAAACATTGATACACATGTTATAGGTCATAGTGACAACAACTGTATACATTTTGGTAAATAGTAGCATTCATAGTGTTTTTACAGGGACACAAAAAAAAATTCCTTATCATTATAGTCTATGGGCCCAAAATTTTTAAATTGCGATAGCGTCTAAATGCCATATTCGAATGAGCTGAAGGTTTACATATATATTATAGGTCCCCATCGCACGAACTGTATAGATTTTAATGAATCTGGCACTTATGGAATTTCGTAGAGACGCAACAAAAATTTCTTTATCATTATGAGCTTTGTGTTTAAGTTGTTCGAAGTGTTTGAACTATAAAGTATATGGAGAAAAATATTGAAATACCTTATTATAATTTTCACTTTTATTTATTTAACAACTTCTCTTACTTTAATTTATTCATTCAACCGTTAATTAAATAATGTTTATCCTAATCCTTTATCCTAGAATATCCTGTTCTGCCTCTCGCACCACAAGAAGTCAGCCAACCAACCGACATCCTTTATATATTCTCCACTGCTAGTGCCGCCACCTTTATTCTGTAAACGGTTGTTCAATGTCGACACCAAAAGTAGGTGGCGGTTCTGTTAATATGAATTTCTTTCGGATAATTGCTTCAATAAGTTAATTAGGAGAGACTCGTGTGAAATTTCTGTCTAAAATATTTTTAATTGAATTTTTATTAAAGGATTTTGTTAATTTGTTTTAATTTGGAGATTAACCTTATCGAATATTTAGAATCCGATAAATGTATTCAAATATACATTTATTTAAATTGTCGTAAAAGTAGGTAGATAATCAGAGTTTGACTATTTTGAACGTTAACACACTGTCTGATAGGTCGAAGTTATTTTCTGCTGTCACACATTCTATGTATTATATGAAAGACCTTATTCCTTCCTACTTTCTCCCATATACTTTTAAAAAAATCTGTGTAGATTCCAAAAAATTTATTCACTTTTATAATAGCAAAACCTGTATATAGATGCATATAAATTAATAAAATACTGTTTTCTAGAAACATTAATGTCGAAATAAATAAATTTATATAAAATTCTCACGAAAAAGCTTTTAAAGCCATTTTTTAGTTTTCAAAATGAACGCAAGCATGTATTCTTCACCGCAACTTATTTCCGAGTGTTTCTACATACAAATGAGATTATTTTATCTAATTTTTTTTTAATATTGTGTACTAAAAGATTCCTTTTTTATTTCAAAAATCCTACTGTTTAGATTTTATGTGAAGAGTTTGTTTTCTAAGAATGCGAGCCAACTACTACGAGACACAGAATAAGATTATCCAAAATTCGATAACGCGGAATTGAATTCTACGAAAAACAGTATTACGAGGAAAACAAATTTTTATGAATAGAAAAAAAGAAAAATCTTTTTTGAATGAAATATTTTGTCTGCATTCAACAAAACGAATTTCGCATTGTTTTCTAGAAGATCTACAGTGGGGGAGAAAAAAAACGAACACTTACTTATAAATGAATATTAAGACCCTATTTTTCTAACTTGTATAAGTGCTTGTAAGTGCTGTAAATACTTGTAAGTGCTTTGAATTAAATTACAAATAATAATAATTAAAAAAAATTAATGAGGAACTATAAGAAATACGGTTTCTTCTAAGCCGTTTTCTTTCTATTTTTCCAAAAGTTAAAGAATGCACACATAATTTCTTGAAATTATCTACTGTTGAAATGTTTTACAAGAATTATGTCGATTCATGAATCCACGCGATTCAAAGATTTCTTGTAGAAATTTGAAATACTATTTTGTTGATGCAATTTACTTCAATGAGATAACTTAATGAAATCGTAAGGTTTTTTATTTATTCGAACTGTTTTCTATAACAGGTTAGGCCGTTTTTTTAAGTTAATGAAAATCTTAAGT
Organism: Salticus scenicus; assembly: GCA_963930645.1. Taxonomy (NCBI): domain Eukaryota; kingdom Metazoa; phylum Arthropoda; class Arachnida; order Araneae; family Salticidae; genus Salticus; species Salticus scenicus. Next base: position 3,246,028 of record OZ005654.1, on the reverse strand, counting down.
AATTCTAATGCATCGAGTACGATGATTTCAACGAATAAATAAAGATCTTCCTTTAGACCTCCCATTTAGGCTTTTAAAGAAAATATCAACTTATTTCGAGAATTGCATTTATAAATTTCAAAGATTTTTTGTAAAACTATGTACTTAATTTTATTCTCTCTCTCAATCAAACTATTTTAAAGAAATCAATGTGTTTTTCTTAATGATACGGAATTATAATTGCCTTTAACGGTAAAGATACTGCTTTACATCAGTAAAATAACCATATAACTTTATACAGAATGCAATCTAGTACGATGAGGAGAACCAAATTATTCTCTAAGAAAATAAAATAGATTATATTTTTTCAGATTCTAATAACTGTAGGCACAGAAAACTATCCTTACTCAAAATGGCAACGATAATTCCGTACCCTTAACAAACACACGTTTTTTTTTTACAGTCCAATTCTTCGTCTTCAAACATTTTCGGTGCACCAGAGCGTTTTTTATCTCAAAATCATTCATTTTGAAGCGTCGAAATTAATTTTTGCTTTCGTACCAAATGTCGTTTCCTACAGAGCCTTGTTCACTGTAAGTCCCAACAAGAATTTTGTGTGATTCAATTGCAGATTTCTTTTTTCCCGCAAATACTCTTTACCTGGCACAAAACTAAGAAGAAAAAAAAGTTGTTTGGAGCGTGGCGAACTGACATACACTGAAGTTCTAACTTACCGACAGTACTTCCTTATAGATGCGTTACCATCTGAAGTACGCACGTAATGTCATCTGTTTGGAAACAGTGAGAACTTATTCGAGATTCTAATACATTACAAACATTTCTTAGAGGCTAACGTAAAAAATGAAGCCAAAGTGACAATAACTATCGCTTTTAAGTGGATTTTAATTACATGTATAAAATGAAACCCGTGATGTCCTTGAAATAAAATCTGAATTCATTTTTCGATTTCTTTTAGTTTAAAGGTAGCCACTAGTGAGAAAAAAGTTGACAGTATAAGCAGATAAAAATTTTGTTCGTGAATGTGGTAAGTCACACGATAATTTAAATCGTTTAACAAATATTTATTGTAAGATTTAAATTACACTTTTTACAGTGTTCTTTAAAGAAAGGCTAATGCATTTTTAACGCTTTGCCCGGAACATGTTTTCATCATGCTTATCGGGAACATCGGTCTCACAGACCACTATTTTTAGAAAAAGGTACTGAATGTATTCAGCGAAATTTCGTGGCGATAAATTATGAATTCTTGCAACCATAACGTTACTTTCTCAATCATGACGTATTATAGGGACGACAGGGTATTATAGGGTTGACTGGATTTAACGCCGCATTAGTACTGCGCAATGGATAATTGGAGACGATCTGGGACGCACCCCTAAGGATGGTCCGGAGACATGCCATCATAATTTTGATCCTCTCCCGCTTGGGTGACCCCAGAGCTATAATTTGGTATATTATATGATTGAATCATCTGGTTTCTGAAATTATTCTTTTTTAATATGATTATAGTGACCAGTTTAGAGTACTTTATAAGTACGAAGCATTAAAATTATTAAAAGAATGTAATTACGGCGTTGATTTTTGAATTCTAACTAACCACACTAATAAAAAGTTATAAATAAACAATTTTTTATTATTTTTCGAACTGCAGGAAATGAGTCTGCGCTCGGATACGAAAAAATTTTGTCACCCTGTTTCGATTATTGAGTTACCAAATTTCGTGCAGTTTGACATGCATTCACAAGCGGTACCATCGACAAGATAATAGAGTAGACCCCGGACTAGTAACCTTTTTGCTTTCCAACATCAGATCTCCACCATTCAGTCAAATCATCCACCAAACCGACATGAAAATTCCACCAAGGCTAACCTTTAGCGGTCTCAGAGACCGATGTTCCGGTATAAGGGTTAAACATTATTTTTTCCGTTTTTACGTGGTTATTCTATTGAAGATTTATATTATTTAACATTAAAAAATGAAAATATAAAATAACCCGAATTAAAAGAATAATTTCGCATAATTAATAATACACATTCATTGAAAAGATTTATACAGTCGTGAAATCGGTTTCTGCCGTACAACAAAGTAAAACAAAAGCTTGGAGTTAAAAAAAAAAAAAAAAAAAGCATTCTTTGATTCTTTTTAAAGATTAATTCTACTTATTGTGTTGCATTTTCTGAAAAAACAGAATACCATTTATTCCTTGTGTTTTTTAATGTTACGCATAACTTATTTCATTGCTTTTGTTCGGCGTTATCTGTCTTTTCTCCTCGCCTATCGACTGAAATATATGACCTGAAAAGAAAGTTTTGTTTTAAGAAAACGCAATAAATCCACGATGTCTTTCAAAGAATCCATCTTATTTTTTATCGCGTGTAATATCCTTTTATTTATTTAGAAAGGAGGGGAACACGTAAATTAATATTTTTAATAAAATTTTTATGCCTACTTTGCACATTAGAATAATATTTATTGCAAAATTTACTGCCAAAATATTGGATAAACCCTATTGTGTTCAGTAATCTTTTATTCTTGAGGATATAATTGGGTGTGTAATACTTTTGAAAAGATCATTCTGAATAATTTGAACATTCATAAGGCACCCTCCCTCCAAATAATTTCAAAGGCATAAACTTATATCATCTGAAAATATTTACATACGAAGACCCCATTTGAATCAAACTGAATAAATATCTACATCGGCTATCGAGAAATGACCCGGCTTTTTCAAATTCATACATTTTATCAAATGTCTCCAAAAGTTCTTGACGAATTATCTTGAAACTTCAGAAATATGAGGAACATGTTATACCTCCTATATTTCTCCTGAAGTTTTTCTCCAAAAGCCAAAAATAAACCAGTTAAAAATTAAAGAATAAACAGAAAGTTTTGGATTACCCTGTCAAAGCAATGCTTAAAATTCATTCTAGCTTCCCCGTACGTATTTGACATATTTTAACTCCGTGATCTCGTTTTTACATTGTGTATGTGGATTTTTTTTTTTTTTTTTTTTATGTTCCTTTTTCACATTTAAACAATTTGAATAAATGATACATTTCTTAAATGATAGATTTCCCCCCCCCCCCCAGTTTAAAGTTATACAAAGGTCAACAAATTAGCCCTATATATTCATTCATATATTTATTTATAATAATATTTTAAGTAGTACATTGTGAAGGTACTTTCTTTTCAATAGTTGTACAACTATAACCTCAAATAGGTATGCTACAAAAATGTGTATGCATGCATATGAAAATTCACACCAATTTTAGGAATATACCTGTTAAAAGGACAAATAGTTTATATTCCTCATTATAGAATATACAATGTATTAACCTCTGAAAAAGGGATTTGTCTATTAAAAGGACAAATCTTTTAGCTCCAGTTCTTTTGCACAGATTATACAGAATATTAATCACTTCTCGGTATAGGTGATATAATATATTAACCTATGAAAAATATACTTTTTTTGAAAGGACAAATCAGGTAGTTCAAATTCATCGGTATAGAAGCTATTGTATATAACCATTTAAATAAGTCTTCCTTTTCAAAGAATAAATCTTTAAGTATAAATTTATCGGTATAGGTAATACAATATTTTAACTTCTGAGCAAAGTTACACGTATAATAAATGTTTTTTAGACAGTAAGTATTGAACATCTTCATGATGCACACGTAAAGGTTTGTAGAACGTACAAGCGGAACGTTCTTAAAGCGTTCTTGTAGAAATATTTCTAAACATCCTGAGAACATTTCGGTACTGCTCGGGTAGCAGGAAGGGCAAACTCAATATTCTGATTCTGTGTCATGTAGAGATTCTATTTGAAATTTTCGTTACAATACAACTCATAGTTCGTGTACAGTGACATGCAAAAGAATTTAAATACATTAAGTCTATAAGCAAAACTTTCTGGAAGACACTCTACTAAACAAAACTATATTAATTTTTTTTTTTTTTTTTTTTTATGTATAAAAAGCCGTTTCATGCAGAATATCGTCTAAATATCACTCATCATTCGTTTACACATGAAATAAATACGACACATTAAAACTATTTTGGGAAATTACCAGAAGTGCATTTCAAGTTGTGTTATTTGTCTTTCATGTTGCTCTACATTTCACTGCGCTATGGGGTGTGCATAGGTATAATTTATAAACAATATACAGGGCTACCCAAAATTGTACGAAAACATTCTTTTTAATTTAATGTAATGGATGAAAGTGATTCACTCCATTTTATTCAGTTCAGCAAATTTGTTTAGAGACGATAATTATTTTTTTGTGCCTGTGTAAGGTCCTGGAAAAAGTTTACGGTCGTAAAATACATTGAATATATATATATATATATATATATATATATATATATATATATGAAACTTAGTTAAACATGAAAAAATTCATATCGTTCTTTCTTAGAAATGAAATTAAAAAACATGTACATAGGCTATGAACCTATTTAACCTTATCTTTCCCAAGATGGGGTCATTTTGACCCCATTTTTGTAGTTGAAATTGAGTTAAGACCACCTCATTCAAAAAATGCGCTCATTCGCCAAAGATAGCAAACGTAGCCAGTGGAATGTCGCACGGCGATTTGTTCTAAATGATACAAAAAGGCGCGGAGCTGGTGATTTTGGCCAAACGTGCCATACAGCACCCGAAAGCCATTTTTCTGCAGTAACGCCTTGATCTTGGGAAATCGAGGGTGAAATATAATGAAAGCATTTAATGACAATTTAGAAATCTGATGGAACTTCATCTTAGAAATAAATATAAGGTCGAAGAGTTGTGAAGGAAAATAGGAAGACGATATCCTACAAATTCGCTTTTTTTTTTTTTATTCAATGACTTTTATCACTCGATCAGTCATCGTCTCAGCAAGTCGAGATAAAGTTTCTCTTTGATATCTTATAAACAGATTGCGCAAGTATGCCCCAAATATTTTTCCCGGGGTTTTAATCCGGACTGCAGGAGGGTCAGTTAAGAATTATTTGCTTTAAACCAAGCTTTTAAGAACTAAGCACCATGGATGCTGGCATCATCCCACTGAAGTGAGGCAGTGGGGAGGAAAGTATCATCCAGCCTATTTTCATACTTTTCTGAATTTATTTTGGTATCCATTACCACAATTGATAACGTGCCAATAGCAGCAAGCGCTCCCCATACCATTCCTCTAATCCGCTTGGAAAAGCAAGGTTTTATTTTTTAATATCATGCTAGTATTTTTTAAAGCCGTCTGGCCCATCAAAATAAAACTTATTTTACCCCCCCCCCCACCACCACCACCAAAGAAAAAAAAAAAAAAAAAAAAAAAACTATATATTTCCATTTATCTCTAAGCAAAACATATTCTTTAGCAAATTATAAGTGAGGTAATTTACACGTCTTTGTCAAGGGTGGTGGAGGTTGTAATTTTACGAATGGTTCCCATGGTTTGATACTTCAAATATTGCGGGCAGTTCGGCTGATACGTGATATACTTAAAGCACGAACTATTTCAGGAGAAGAGATTTTTTTGTCGGCCGCCCATCGAAAAACAGTCGATTTTTGGCACCTTCAAAGTGCACTTGATCTTCCTGGGCATTTATCATACTTTGAAGGATTTTTTTTTTTTTAATTATTGATTCCCGTTTCAGACATACCGATAGGCCTGGAAATAGCTGCACTACTCATTCCACTCGTTTTCATTCCAAGGATTTTCCTGCGTTCTACATCGGACAATTGTTTCTGCCTCGGCATCTTAATAGCACGTAGAAAGATTAAAGTCATTCTTAATGCGTTGTTAGGTTGCCTTTTATAGTTTGTGCTTTTTCAAAACGCAGATATGTGTATCTCTCTCCAAAAAATTCGACGATCTTATAATTTTTTCCATCAGCAAATGAGATTAATATCTAGTAGGGTAAATAGTTCGATCAATTTAAATTAGATTTTAATTAAAGTATACTATAATTAACAAACCATTTGCATACTTTACGTTTTTGTTTCTTTCCCATCCGACCCATTTTCGTAAATCCTAGTTTAACTGACCATTGAATCGACCTTTTAATTTTTTCCAGGACCTTAGTAGACAAATCACATTTTGATTACCAATTTTTAAGACTGATTTTTTAATTCGTTACGCGTTTTGAAATCCCTTGAATAGGAAAATCAAGTTTCTAGCGGTTGATACGTGTGTCTATATCTTTTATCAGCCTAACTTATGAAACATTTTTGGCATTTTGAAAGTCAAATGAGATATGTTTAAGTTTCAAGGAGTGATGTTTCGGAAAATTGTTTGAAACAAATTTACTAACAGTCTTAAATGTTTTAGGAATTATCTTGCTTCTTAATCTGCAGTCACTGTTAAATACAGGGTAAAAAAATAAAATAAATAAATAATAAAAAGTTGTGTGATTTCCATGTCAAATTTTTTTTTTCTCTTTAAGTTTAATTATGAGCTTAAACTCAGTCTGAGATTTTTCCCAGAATAAAAAATGTATTTTGTCCGTTTTCTGAGCTTGCAGACACATAGAAAAAAATCATCCTGTTATTACAGATGTATGAAAGAAATAACCATTCTACATTTTCTTCAATTAAAATACAGAATAATAATCAAATAAAAAAAATTTCTTATTAAAAAAAATCAAATAAACATCAAAACCCTTCGAGACATAAAAAAAAAGGTATGCTATAAACTATCTAAAAGTGATTTAGATGAGAAATTTCTAAGCAAAAATACTTTTTAAACTACTTATTCGAAAATTTAAATACACGTACTGAGTGATCTCTTCTTTGGGGAAAAAAATTCTTCCCTTAACTTGATTTTCCTTTCTGCCTAAGAATCCTTAAAATAATGAGATGATCTCGACCCTCCCTATTCATTCACCTGTGCTTGTAAAAAGTATCTTCTTTCTTACCGTTTAAAAAGTAAAATAAAATTAACCGAGATCACTTTAGTCGGGAGGACGGAAAGTGGAGATAAGTGAGAAATAGCTCATAAATTTATTCCTAGACTGAAGGAAGAACTGATATCAAACTATTTTTAGCCTCACTCCATTCACCGCGTTCTATCTATTTATAAGTAGATTTTGACAACCTTGCTCCTCGATATATTTTAAGAGCTGGGATTCCAATTGGATTCCCTATTTAAACTTTTCAAAACTTGTATTAAATAGGAAAAGTTTATACAGATATTATTTTCTATTTCTTTGCTTTTCACTTCTATGACCCGACTACCGTATGTAATGGAAGTATTGTATAAAAAATTTCTAAATCAAGTTTTCACCCGATTGACATGTTTTAAAAACTCCTGAATCTAAAATATGCTTTTTTTTTTTTTTTTTTTTGAGAGAGAGGAGTGGGGAGTAATGGGTCAGTGTGTATGTGTGTATGAGGTGAATTATTCTGATTATCTTAGCTCCAAAACGAAATAATAATAATAATAACGATTGTTTTTGTCTGATGTAAAGATGAATTTATAAACTTTTTGTAAAAAATGAAAAATCGGAAGTTGAGCCGTATTTTCATTTAAATCCGTATCGCAAAAAAGGCTGTCATGTTTTCCTTCAAATTGGCTATGCAAACTCCTTTTAGATGCCTTGTCAGTGTATTAGTGGGTTTATGTAAGAAAACTGACAGTCTAGATTGGGTAGGCCAGTTTTAGATCTCATAAGCGGGTATCTTATCTCCACGAATTTTCTTCGAAGTCGCTATATTAACTCCCTTTTAGATGTCTTTTAGTCATTTCGTATTTATTAGTTGATTTATGCTGAATAAATGAATTAGGAAAGTTTGGGAGTAAACAAGAAGTGCGACCGAAAATCGGTGTCTCGAAGTCGGCTCTAACGATTTTCTTTAAAATGTGTATTTAAACTCCCTTTTAGATGTTCTTTCGTATGCATGAGTTGGTGAGTAAGGAAAATGGATAGGCATCCCGATTAGATAGGTCTGTTTTAGATCTCGAAAATGGGTTCTGATTTCCTTTAAACTCGCTGTATTTAGTCTTTTTTCATGTTTTTTTCCGACGTATGTGTTAGTTTGTTACATCAGGAAAACTGTTTGGCGTCTGATTGGTTAGCTCAATTTTATATCTTCTGACCATCACCCTATTTCCAAGGAAAGCTTATAATAAGTGTAGTGGTGGGTAATGAAATTCGTGTGGTTGTTACACACCAGATTTTTATTACATTATTTCATTTTTGGTGTCATCATAATTCTGTTATGTGAAACAACTCATCTAATCAACAGGATAGAAAATAATTTATTTTAGACGCTGTCATTGAAATTTCCAAAATGTCTTCTACTTTTCGTTGATTTTTCTAAATACACAAATAAATTTTCTAAAATATTTGATTAGAATTATAAAATCGTATAACTAATATATATATATTTGCAGTTATAGAAAAATTTTAATTAGATTACAATTAAAAAAAGAAAAAAAAAAAAAAAGAATTTTGTTCTTTTTAAATCAACGAAGTGATTAATCCATTTATTATCTGTTCTATATTTTCGCATGAATATAATCGTATTCTAGCATACTGCTACGTCCCGTTGACTTCACATTTAATTTCTTTTAAACCAATAGAGGTTGTTCAACAGCAGATGAATTGGAGAAAGAAGAAATATTTTAAACTAGAGTATAACACAAGTTTTAGTTCTTTCGAATCCCTTCTATTCCACAGAAGTTCTTAAGTAAGCATTCACAGTTTTTCACAAGAAACTTCCTAAAATAACATTCTTCTACATATTACAAATATTTCATAGAAATTCAAATATTGTTTTTTAATAAGGTCTTAAACAAGAAACAAACACTTCTTTAACAGTATAAGTTTTTTTTCTTTAATAAATAGAACTGTATGGTTTTGTAAAAGGAAATAAATTTATTCTAATAACCACTATCATTTCAAAATTGAAGAAGATCATTTAAATTACAAAATGTATCAATTATTGAAAATTTTGAATTGTGAAATTGTGAATGTACAATTATTCTGACAAAAAAGAAAGAAAGGGGCAAGTAAAAATTAAAAAAAGTGTTTATTAAATGAATGTAAGTAACGTTTGGGATATCCATTTATGTTTCACATCGGGGAGAAAAGGACAGATACGAATATTTTAAATTAGAAAGAGTGACACATGCGAAAAGGATTAAAGGATTACCCATTTCCTGTTCAAATAAAATAGGCACGAGGATGGCACCCATAAAAGTCGACCTAATTGAAAACGAAAGTCCTCTAGCAATAAAGTCGTTCGGGTACTGAATCCTTTTAAGAGAACGTCATCGCTTACAAAGAAGTTTTAAATGGAGAAAGAAAGAATATATAATTTGTAATATAAATATTATCGAAAAAAATTTCGAATGTATATATTTTAATACCGATTTAAATTCCAAGATTTTGGAAATTATCCTCCTACTCGGGTGAAATTTCCTCCGAACAGTGTTTTAATTGTAAAACGCTTCCCTATCCTATGGGATAAAAGTCGTAAGACATATGTAATAATATTATAGTTTTAAAAAATTAAAGAACACGCTTTTATAGAAATGTGAACTAAAAAGCACAAAATATCTATCTTAGTATTAAAATGCAGGGTAAGAGAAAATCGTGTGAGTGACACACCCATAATATTTACATACATTTAAATCTTTAATTAAAATAATTTAGAATTAAACAAAAACCATTTTTAAAAAAATCTCCCCTGATTGGGCTCGAACGCTGGACCTTTAGGTTCGTAGCGCGTGACTTTACCTCACAGCCACTGCGTTCACGTAGAGAAAGTCTTTTTTTTTTACAATATAGATTTTTTGTTCGCTCCCAGAGCGGTTACAAATATACATACAGGTGAAGCTAATAAAAGCGTGTTAAAAATTGTGAATTAATCACAATAAGACAAGGCGCCCTATGTGTTTCTTTGCTCATTAATTCTGATCTTTCTTCCTGGTGTTGGATCATATAATGAATATTATTATGAATATCTATTCCTAGGCATCTCCGTTTTTGGTACTTGTGTCTTGTGTGTACTTTTGGTATTGGATCCACTGTTTTCTTGAATTCTACACTCATTGTATCACTAAAAGTGTAAAATTAAGTTAAATACTGGTTGCATTAAAAAAAAAAAAAAAAAAAAAATTATACAGACACGACATTATTTCATTATTTAAAACATGAAAATCTGACATTGACAGATTTTAATTTAGTGCCAGAGGCCTACTGCTAAACTTGTTAATATCGACAAATTCTTCTTTAGTTAATTCGTGACGATCTAAATTCCATGATAAAGTTTTCATTAAATCAAACCAATGTGTTTCAGCTGCAGATATTGTAACAAATAACGTTGGAAGTCCAAACTGTCTTATAGCCGCAAAACAACGTTTTTTCTCTTTTTCCCAATGAGGGGGAGGTGTGCCTTGCGGGGGACTCATGTCAAAGGTGTGTCTTGGGGGGGGGGACTCATGTCAAAGTTGTACCTTGGGGGGGGACTCATGTCAAAGTTGGGCCTTGGGGGGGACTCATGTCAAAGTTGGGCCTGGGGGGGGGACTCATGTCAAAGTTGGGCCTTGGGGGGACTCATGTCAAAGTTGTACCTTGGGGGGGACTCATGTCAAAGTTGGGCCTGGGGGGGGACTCATGTCAAAGTTGGGCCTTGGGGGGACTTCATTCAATAAATCCCCATTCAATAAACCGACTGAAATAGGCCCTTAGCACTATTAAGAGTGTATTATAGAAATTCGACAATGCTGTACCGACTGAAATAGGGGTACCTTGGGGGGGACTCATGTCAAAGTTGGGCCTGGGGGGGGGGGACTCATGTCAAAGTTGGGCCTTGGGGGGGACTCATGTCAAAGTTGGGCCTTGGGGGGGACTCATGTCAAAGTTGTGCCTTGGGGCGACTCATGTCAAAGTTGTACCTTGGGAGAATTTTTTATATTTTTTAAAAACCTTCGTTATGAGTAATCAAATTATCTACAAAATCTTCATTCAATAAATCCCCATTCAATAAACCGACTGAAATAGGCCCTTAGCACTATTAAGAGTGACGTATAAAAATTCGACAACGCTGTACCGACTGAAATAGGCCTCTAGCACTAATAAATATGTAATTCTGTAAAATCAATTCTAAATTTCTAGAATATAATTTCTTAAGAAGATAACACATTGTAAACATTCCATTCATTCCTGTAACTAGCATGCGCCATAGGTTTGGTGTATGGGTTCAGGCCGATTTCTGCGCCAGTGACCGAGGCCCGAGTCAAATGAACTTTATGGAAATCTTTTTAAGCTGTCCTAGCACATAACTCCTAGTTCCAGAGAGAATAACAGAAAGCACTTAACGAACAGCTGGGCATGCGCATCCTGGTTTCGAACAGGGCACTTTTTATCTGTCAGCTTTCAGAGCCAACGGGTTGCTCGTTAGACCCTTGCGTGGAAAACAAAAATGTATAGTATGTGTTTTAAAACTGTAATTCTATTTGTGATGATGCCAAAGAATGATCTTTTTTACTTTGTACACTGTCAGAGCGAGGGTGATAAGAAATGAGTGGGTCAGGAATGATTTCTCGAATTATGCGTGTGAATATCTTTTTCTTAATGCGCTCATTATTTTATATAATTATTCTTCACTAAAATTGTATTCTCAGTGCAAACATATGAAACTTATAAAATTTAAATTAAAAAAAATAATAATTAATTAAAGATAGTAGTTTATTCAGTGAAAAATGCATTTATCCTCAACAATTAAATCTTGTTTTATGTTATTGTTATAGTTATACATAAATACAGATGAAGTTTTTATTTTTAGCATTGATATCAATCAAATGTTTGATGTAATTGTGTCAATAACAATAGATAAAAGAAATTTTTGAAGTATATTCTAAAAGAAAGGTATCTTCCTATCGAAATTTGGCATTTTATCACAACACGCTTCAATCTGGCGATGAATGTATATAAAATATAAATATTTTAGAAAAAATTGCAGAATAACTTGATGATGTAAAGAAATTCTACTTCTCTTTCAAATAAATTTTTAAAAGGATTTGAATATCATTTTAAATATTTTCTAACTTATCTTTGTAAAATCAATAAACTTTGTCTTTACTTCTGAGTAAGTATTATTATTTTGGGTTTTTCGGTGGTTTTTATACTCTTTTAGTATTAGAATTTGTTTTAATATAAAATAAATATTGCAAAGGAATTTAGAATTTTTTTTAAATGTGCTTCAGGCGAATGAAAAATCCTGTTTATATTTTCCATTCATAAAGCAGGAAAGACATTTCAAATTTTGAGACTTAAAATTGCCAAAGTAAATCTTAGATACATTTTTATCTAGCATGAATGAATCTCTAGATAGAAGAGAGACATAAATAAACAAATGAAATCTGACTAAAGCATAATTGTGATTAATATTATACCTTGGCTGCAAGTGAAAGTATTGCATTGAGATAGAAAGGTTTAAAAATTAACGCCTAACTATAGTTTTTACATATAATTGATTTTGGAATTTTTTTTTTTTTTTTTTTTTTTTAATGAGCTGGAGTGCATGTCAACGATAATTATGAAATGTTCGGGAAAGAATGTTAAATCATATAAAATAATAATAATAATAATAATAAATAAATCAATAAAATAAAATTACTGCCCTCAAAATATCATTTTACATTTGTGTCCTAGAATCAATATTCTATTTAATTGTAAATTGGCAAATTAACTTAATATCCAAATTATTTCAATTATGTTTACATTTTAAATTATTTTATGTGTTAAAACTCGCATATAAATAAATAATAAAAAGAGGAAAGAACAGTTGAATGAACATTTGAATTTTTCTCACTTATTAGAATTGTATTGTTCCTACTTTTATCTTGTAAACTATTGCGCGGAACTAAAATATTTTGAAATGCAAAAATAAATAAATAAAACCGAAGAATATTGTTCGGAAGGAGATGTGAGAGTCATCTAGGGAAAGAATTTCACTTCAAGTGAAGGAATTTCTTCTGTTTAATTTATGGAGTAGACTGTTTTTATTTTGCAACTTCTTCCATGTTGTCAATTTTGAGAGACGCTTTAAATGCAGCAAAATTGATTTTTAATAGCTTAAAAAAATGTCCCTGTGAAGTTTATCTTCCTAAAATAGACATGCATAAATTTTAGAATAATAAATAAGTAATCTGTAGATTTTAACTACTATTTCGTGAAATTTCTCTTTACATTTTTCTCATAAGGACTCAATATGGAAATATTTCAGAAATAGAAACATTAATTGGATGAGTCATTATTATTTTTTTATGTTAAAATATAAAGTTAAAAATGTCATTCATTCATTTTAGACAGTGAAAAAGTAGTACAAATTGAAAAATGGGAAACAAATGAAAATGATTTTTCTTTTCTTTGAGTAAGATTTGCATAAAATTCAGTAAAGTGTAATAGAAAATCTTATTTAAAGTATGTAACTGTTGGACACTGTCTTCATGAACGACATTTTATTTCGAAGGCATGAGAATCTTTCACTCGATTTTTTGTTTTTCGATTTTAAATATAAATATTTTCTTGAAATTATTTTTTTTTCTGCTACTATCCTAACTTCGTATATAGATAAAGTTCCTTTGCATAACATTACTTAAAATTCAAATCACATCTAGTAAAGTTTGAGCGTTTATGAAAAATCATTGAAAAACCAATTTATGCGCAGAAAATGAAGTAAAATTTCTAACAATTTTCAAAATTCATTTATACATGTATGCGTGGCAACATAATTAATCTGTGGTTAGAATGGAGTCTTTGCTATTTATCTTCTTTTACAGTTAAAAAGACTGTCACAGAGTCTTTACTGCGGAATACTTGTTTCAGCCATTAAAGTAAATTTATTACTTAAAATACACGTAATGACATTAAAATCAATTTAAAGGACCTTTAACCTATGACGGGAATTTGTTTCTATACTAGTATTTGGGGGAAAAAATAATTTTACAACAGTTCGTTTGGATTAAGTTAATTTTTTTTTCCCCCAAAGAACATCTGCAAAATTAAAATAGGTTTGATAAAGAATTGAAGTTTGATAAAAAACTGAAGTTCTGATGTTTCGCACCCAATCGACTGAGTTAGTTCGTGTGTAACGACATAAAAAGCCCTAATCAAAAATAATGCCGAATTTTTTCACGGATAATAAACAAAAGTGAAAATTATTTTAAAGATATTTAATAATATTTCAATCACAGATTTCCAAATAAAAATTTCTCCTAAAGTTAAAATATACATATTGAACGATAAAATCTGCACAACAGAGAGCACTACTACTTTCATAAGTCAACATGTGACTTGAAGTGAAGTTTAGTTTCGTTTGTCCACTTTTACACATTAGTCCTCAATCGACTGAAACCTTAAAGTTAAGTAAAAACTTGAAAACACGGAGCATTGGCATAATTTTTGCGATCTGTTTTTCAATTTTTTTTTTTTTTTTTTTTTTTTTTGGGGGGGGGGGGGGTAGCCGATAATCTTCTGTCGGGAACGATTGGTGCTTTCAGGAATAATCGCTGAAAAAATGACTAGACTGGTTCTGGACAACAGGGATCGTAACCCTTAAAATATAGAATTCGAAAGAATAAACTTTACATAAATACAATTATTTAGTTAGTTAATTGATTCCAGACTATAGAGTATTAACAACCTGTTCGACCGTAGGAAAAAGCAATGGGAACTGCTTTAAAATGTTCGTCATTCCTGTTGCGTCATTTTAATATATCTATTATTGCCTGAGCGAAATTAATTTATTCTTCTATTCATTAGATAAAGTTTCATTGTGGTGTGTAATCAATTGTTCATATGATCAGCTGTCGACACGCTCGTTGTATGCAATTTAACCCTTTTTGATCTGAAATATTTTTAGCAAAACATATTGCATTCTTCTGTATTTTTACTATAGACTAGTCCCTATGACACTGAAAAAAAAAATAATAGTAATAAAAAAAAGTTCGTCTCTGGGACTTAGGGAATACCCGCACAATCGTGCGGATTGGGCTTTTTCTGTGAAATCATCACCTGTAAAATTTAAAAAGTTATACATTTTCTGGCTCTAAGTTGATAGAAGAAACTAACTATATTGAACTCAAGTTGTTGCAAATAAGTAAATTCACTGACATATTATTGGTATGTTAACTGATATTTACTTACAATGAAAATCTTTAAAACTTGTTATCGTTTATGATAAACATAAGTACACATTGCATTTTTCACACCATGTTTTTGAACTACTTTTGCAGTTTTTAAATCTGCATTTTCAAAGTCTCGAAATATCATCAACACGTGGGAAATGTCTATACATCTATACATATCGTATCTTTTGTCCTGGTATGACGTGTTTTGGCCGGTGAATTATAATATTTGGATCCTTTTACCAGAGGAATCACAACATCACCAACTTTGTCATCATTTGTAATGCTTCTGGTAGAATGCGGAGTTGCTACTAAAGCTTTCACTACCTCCAATTTGAATTTTAAAAGATCCACTTTATTTTTGGGGGGCACTTTTTGTTATCACGTAACGCTCAAGTCGCAGCACGATCGTGCGGGTGAAGAAAATTTAAGTCCTACGAACAACATAAATTGTGCATAATTAATATATTTTATTATTTTACAGTTACTTACACATTAAACCAAAAATTTGTATCGAAACAATTATAAGTATATCGATAATTATATTTTTACGATAGATAAAAAGGCGAACTGTATTCCTTGTACATGTAAACAAAGCTAAACTTGTCGGTTGAAAGAAAAACATGGACTACAATCGCAATCTGTACATTGAAAAAGCTACTTTACACTTTCTGCGAACTAACACGATCGTTCATGGCTGTTTTTTACTACATATAGATGTTCCAGATGCAAAAATGTATGTGGATATCTAACCCGCACGATCGTGCGGCCTGGGTCGGAAAGGGTTAGCTAAACTTGCGATGTTTACATCGAAGATTTTGTATTTTTGAATCTGATGACTAACAAGGAAACATTCAAAAGGTGTCATCTTCAAAAAGTATTGAAAAAAAATATATGTGATTCTACTCTTCATAAAACACCAGAAAATGAAAAAAATATCGGCTGAAATTAATTACCGCGACCACAAAAAAATATCAAAATTAAGCATATTTGGCGATTTAGCGCTGTTAGGTGATACATTTGCTAGCACCGAGATTGCCGTGTACGAACAGAACCGTGTTTTGCTTTTCTGCCAAGTACTCAAAATCAATCTCCTAGCAGTGTAAAATCGCCAAATATGCTTAATTTTGGTAATTTTTTGTGGTTGCTGTAATTTATTTCAGCCGATATTTTTTTCATTTTCTGGTGTTTTATGAAGAGTAGAATCACATATATTTTTTTTTAATTCTTTTTGAAGATGACACCTTTTGAATGTTTCCTTGTAAGACAAAACGATATCACATAAAAATAAAAAATAAAATCAACTTCTGTTTTCTTTAAAATAAAATGAAATAAGTTAATAGTTTATTTCCAAACAACCAGCAAATAAATAAGAAAGAAAGAAAAATAATTTCTGCTCATAGCAATTTGTACTTTTAAAAGAGGTTTTTTTTTTTTTTTTTCTTCAGAAGATTAATCTATTTTGATGACTAAAAATACTGCGATTTTATTGCCCTTTGTAAATTAATATATTGTATTTTGTTTTCTACTTTTCTCGTTATAGTGAACCGAACTTGTTTTGCTGAAACTAAATATCAGCCTGTTTGGAAAAAAAGAGCGAATTTTCAGGATAATTCTCTCGTTATAAAACGGCGCTTGGGAAATAAATACAATCAATATTGAATTAGTTACGTGAAATTTTTGTACTTCCCTCAAGAGAAGATATTTGTTGAAGTAATTTTGTTTATCACTTTTATGCTTTCTTTATCTTTTTTTTTTTTTTTTTTTTTTTGTTTGTTTGTTTTTTTATCACCGTAATACGAGAAAATATATGATAGAATTTAAATTATGTCTTGTATTTGCTTTCTATACTAGTAAATACAAATCTTAATAAACAAAAATATGTAAGAGTTACAAGCTTATAAGCGGTTTTTCACACACACACACACACACACACACACACACACACACACAAAAAAAAAAAAAAAAAAAAAAAAAAAATACTAATAATTAAACGTGATTGAAGTAATTGGATCTTTAAATTAATTACGCGGCATGTGAAGACCCTCTTAAATTTTAACTCTTGGAAAATATCTAAAATCTAGCTCGTTCTTTTTCACATAATTTGCTTAATTTTTACTCTATTCAAATGCACTTTTGCCAAATGTTGCTCAATATATCTAGCTTTCAACTTACGTAATATTTTTTTTTTTTCATCTTTCGCACATGCGTAGTAAAAACGTTTTTCATAAAAATGCTCCTATTTCATGAAATATTTGAGATATTTTTATTCCAATTGCAGTATACTTTTTCAAAAGTATTTTTTCAGTTTGTCTGAAAGTGTGAATAATTTTCATTAGAAACTCTGTAATAACTATAAATTAAAACTATAAATTAAAAACTATAAATTAAACTATAAATTAAAAAACAGGCGGACATTTTTTTCCCTTAAGTTTTAAAATAGGTGCTTATATCTCCGTTATTTAATAGGCTATCGTCACACAAATTCATTGATAAATTGAACTGCGTCTTATTAACATATCCTAAAGTTACAGATCATTTCGTTTACTTAAAGATACAGGGTGATCACAAACATTATTGATTTTGCTCAATTGGCCCTAAATGTTGTCTTAAACCAATCGTCACTGAAAAACATGAAGAAGACTCAGTTCTTTAAATACACATTTCATCGAGAGGTACGTTTCTAAATTGAGAAAAACGAATCGTTTGCAAATCTTACTGAACTTTCCAGCAGGAGTTCCTTTATAATATTGTTTGAATTAATTCCCAGCCATCCCAGCCTAGAATGTTTCAGTAGAAGACAACGAAAAATGGCACATAGAAGCTGAAAACGGCCGAGTGTCTTATGAACTATATTTCCGAAATTCCATTTTGGTGTTTTTGATTTGACGGGAGGTTGGCGTTGAAAATGGACAAACTTGAAAGCCCCTTTTTGCGATCAATTTGACGTGGGATATCTATGGAAGCTGCGTTTCATGAATTTTGGTTTGTAGGATGATATTTGCATCCAACACTAACTAAGACGTGATTTTTAGAAATCCGTCTCCCTTTCCTCCCCCTCCCCCTTTTCGGGTGGGTTGGTGGAGGGGGAGGACACTTTTCCAAGCTTAATTCTCTACCAAATTGTTTCAGGAATGTGATTCTTTCTATTGTGTGTATCCAATACGCAATGTAAAAGAATTTTAAGAAATGTCCTCCATTCCCCGTTTGCGGTCGGGCGAGGGAGTCATAAAAACACTTTTCCAATTGTAACTCTGTTCGAATTTATTTCAAAAAGGCGATTTTTTGGTATGACGGTTAGTTATGTTGTTTAACACACGCTGTAAAGGGATTTTGTGAAACTCCCTCTTTCCTCTTTTAATGAGAGTGAGCGGCAAAAATCACGCATTCACTATTCCAATTTATTTCACAAAAATGATTTTTTGGTATGTGGGTATGCTACGTGTACTCAACATGCATTATAAAGGGATTTCGCAAAATGTCCTACCTTCCCTCCTTTGTGGTCGGGGAGGGGGGCAAAAAACACTTTTCCAAGCTTAACTCTATTCCAAATTATCTCAAGAAGGTGACTGTTTAGTGTGTGGTTTGATAATGTGTACCCCACATACACTGTAAAAGGATTTTGCTGAATCGTCAATGGAGAACAAAAAAAAAAATCAAGCTTAATTATTTTTTATATAACTTCAAGATTGCGAGTTTTGTTGTGTGAGTGTTGGCTAAGTGTACGCAAAGTGTATTTTGATGGGATTGAGCGAAATTTCCCACTTCACCTGGGAGGGGGGGGGGATGTAATAAAAGACAATTTCAAACGTAACTCTGCTCCAAATTATTTTTGCAAGGCGATTTATGGTGTGTGGGTTGATTTTCGGTCTGGGAATTAATTGCACGTATTTTCGTAGCTGTGAAATTAAAATGAGTAGATGAGGAAGCGCGGTGTGTATGGTGCTATCGCACGCAGTGGGGACCGGGTCCCGACAGAGTGTAGGCAGGAAAGACGCTGCCGAAGGTATTAGGTACCCAATCGAAAATGATGTGTGCGTTTTTGTTTCTGTACACGCGTCCGATTAAAGTCCCACATTGAAAATGTTTTCAACTCCCAAAATCCTACACCACCATAAAAAAAAGAATGAAGAAACATTTTTTAATAAATATTATTTTATCTAAGGTGTGATTAGTCATGCAAGTTTTAGTTTATTCAATACATGTTTAAAATAGAAATTTATATAGGGCTACACAGGGTCTTTTTCAAAGACGAACGGGTCTTAAAAATGTTTTATGAGTGATTCGCGATGGTTGTAGAAACGATCCTAACAGGCTAAAATGTTACTGATTAATGAAATACAAAACATGCATTTTAGAAAACAAACGTGCTTTTTGTTAATTCTTTTCCATATTGTGGTGTATTTCGCCATTGTATTCCTGTTTCAATCTATTGGTCTTGTGGTAAGTGACGTCACGTAAATGTACATGTACTACCTGTAAACTGTATTGTCCAATCAATGATCTGTTAATTCCCCTTTACTTTTATTAATGCTAAAACAGATCTGTCTTCAATATGCAGTCGTTTGTGCAACATGTGTATGTCAACTGTAACTGTCTTAATCATTTATTAAATTCTATGTGTTTAAAATGTAGACGCCTCGTCATATCCTAGTTATGGATTACTTATGAATCTTCTCCCTGCCCAGCAAATATAATACATATATTCCAATGATTTTTACTTTTTACCTTTATTGGATTCCTTAACAAATCTATTTCTTAAGTTAAAACTAAACAGCATTTCTATAATTAAATTGTATTATATCTGAAATAAACAGGAATTCAGTAAAAAACAACTTTTCACTTGTTTGCGTAAATATATATATATTTTTTTTTTCTTTTTAAAATTTCTGTTTTATTTATTTATTTGTAGAATTTTATGTTCTTTAAGCTCATTTTTCATTTAAGCTGTTTCTGTAATGTTGGATGTAAAAAAAAAAAAAAAAAAAAGATAAATTGCAATAAACGTCAGATAAAAACTGTTACATTATAACAAATTCTTAAGAAACAAATTTTTCAAATGGGATTTTAGTAGCTCATTCTTGTCTTGTAGAATTTATCCAGAGAAAAAACAGAAACACGTATTTAAAAAGAATAAGCATTGTTTTTTTAGTTTCTAAATTTTATCATTAAATGGATATTTCATCTAAAGTTTGAATTAACGTTTCTGAAAATTCCTTTAATGCAACATTAATCTATCTTATTCATTCCATTGAATAGTAGAATTAAATATAGATATTTATTCTGAATTCGAAACGATGTGTTGTTATTTTACCTTGAAATCCATCCATAAAAATTGAAGGAATTTTATTGTGATTTGCAAATCAAACATTTTTTCGGAATTTCCTTTTTTATAAATATTAAGAAAAAAAAAGGGGGGGGGGTTACTGTCGCTGGCGTCAATTTTTTTTGTCTGCGACCGCATCGCTCCGCGTAGGGCAAAGTCCTCCGCATCTTGAGAGATACCCCCGCACAGCCACTTACATCCATAAGACATCTATTAAAGTTAATAAATATCTATAAAAGTTGAAAAATGATCCGTTAGACTTCTATAAACATCCTACAGATATCTATTAGCACGACCCATGTCACTCGTTTTTACATCCATCAGATGTCTGTTAAATATCCAGATATCCAATAATTGGCTTTTTTACACTCAATAGATATTGAAAATGTCTAAATCTTGTTTCGATATAATATGTTACATCTATTAGACATCGAAAAAGGCACGTCTCAATTTCGTCTACGTTTAAACATCTAATCGATATCTATAATGAGTACAGGATATCCAGGACTTTTAATGGACATTCTTAAGATATTTTGCAACTTTTATGGATCATTGGATGTAATTTAGATATCTAATGGTTATAAGTGTCTGTGTGGGAATTCAATGTGTGCCGAATACGCCAAGGTTGACATTTCAGGTAATTTAAAATTTCTGTCATCTTAATTAACGAAGTTATTAATTAAAAACTTCAGGTTTATAAAAGTACTCTATTTGCCATTTTGCTAATAGTTACTATTGTTACGTCATTTTCCACGATGTCATCATTTTCTGTAGGGAAATTAAAATATTATCAATACGCAACGAAATGATGACGTCACTGGCAGTCCGTGGATGTAAGAAAAAGATTTTCTATGTTAATCCCCATTGGGTTTTTTGTAAAACTTTATTAAAGATCGAGGAAAAGTATTTCCCGATTTTAATCCCCATATGTGTGTACAGACATGTATTACTTATAGTGTGCATGCGTTAGATAGATTAAGTTATTTATTTATTTATTTTTTTTTTTTTTTGATAAAAAATTTTAATTTTAAATTTCAAAACTCTAGGAAAAAAAATGGCAAACTTCCATATTCGATTGAAAACATAAATATTTCATTTCAAAGGATGATATTTACACAACATATAAACAACTAATATACTAATTAAAAGGAAAATGATAAATATTCTATCATAATTTGAAGTCAAATTTGTTTTCAAATGTCTAAATAAAGTGTCTGATATAAGATACATATGTTGCAGCGGAATAGATTTGATATCGGTCATCCTTGACAGAAAAAAAAAAAATATCGCAAAATTATTTGGCGAACATAATTTAATTCCTTTCAAAAATCATGGTTATTTTAACAACTTATATTAAGAGAGTAATGAAAAATATGAAACAATATTTCGTACAATGCATATTACGAATATATATACATCTGGCATGTATGTTTTCGTATTACGTTTTTAATCACCAAATACAAAAAACGCCAAGGGTGACAGAGTTTTGAAATTTAAAATTAAAATTTTGTCAATTTGACAGCAAAATAACTCAATCTAACACATGCATACGATAACTAATGCATATACATAACCAAATACGGGGATTAAATTCGGGAAATAACCTTCCTCGATTTTTAATATTTTTTTACAAAAAATTGAATGGGCGATTAACATAGGAAATCTTCTCTTGCATCCACGGACGGTCAGTAACGTCACACTTCGCTTGCGTATAGTGTTAAAAAAATAAATAAATAAAACAAAATAAATGTCAATGTTGCTATTGGTAAAGAAATTTATCGCCTGCAGTTAAGAAGCGTTTCTTAGATATTTTTAAGGAAATAAAATCTGTTATGGAAAAAAACTTCCATTACCCACTATTACATTATATGCACTTTTTGGACATAATGGTGACCTAAAAAAATAGACATCGAACAATTTTCCTCTAATAGAAAACTGATGCATGTGTAAAGACGTATAAAACAAAATTTATATAACGAGTTAAAAAAAAAAAAAAAAAAAAAAAAAAAGTTTGTAGACCTGTTTTTTGAAACACCCATTTAAGAGATCTAAAACAGACCTACCTGATCAATATAGGTAATATGACTGTTAATTTCTCTGTAATAACCCCGTAATGTATGAGATAGGATATAGGACAAGGAGTGTGTGTAGCAATTTTCAAGAAAATCGTTACAGTCGTGTTTTTAGAGATACCAACTTTAACCAACTTGCCAAACTGAATTGTTGACCGGAAAACAATCATTACATACTAAAGTATATCTAAAAGAGAATTATTCTGGAGAGTTTAAAAAAATTGTTTTTAAAGAAACGCACTTGCAACAACTCAAATTGACCTACTTATACAGGGCGCCTGTCCATTTTCATGAACTAACCAACTATTACATACGAAAGGACATCTAATAGAGTGTTTATACAGCAACGTTAAAGAAAATCGTTAAGTGGTTTTTGAGATAGGGTCCTACTTCTGTTTTTCCAATTTTCACCAAAAGCATCAAAAATCATCTGTACACCGGAAATAATTCAATTCTGAAATTTTGTCGTTCTATCTTTATTAGTTTCAAAGATAGAATAGTCAGAAGATCCCGCACGCACAGACACATACCGATCAAGGGTCCCAAAGCCCTTTTTCGGACTCGGGAGACCTTAACAGATACAGATATTATTATACAGATATTATTTTAGTTATTACAGATATTATTTTAGTTATTTTTCTCCTCTATTTCAAAATATATAGGTATTAGAAACTGTTTCTCAAGAAAAAGTATAACATAAATTTTTGTTTCACATTCCTGCTAAATAGTGCTATGAGCGCTTACAAGGATGAGAAATTAAAAAAAAGAATAAATAATCCGAATCTTACGCAATGCTATTTTCTATATCAACTTTCCAAGCCTAAGTTCAATTACTTAAATAATAATAATAATAAAGCAGATGTAAATATAAAAAATATCACTCAATTAAACGCTTGCCTATAATGGATAACAGAAAAATTCTGGTTCTCAAAAAAGTCACAACATTTAGGTATTAGATTTTTTTTTTTTTTTTTTTTTTTAACGAAAAATTATATCAAAAAATCATTGCCAAATAGTGACAAAAATTTAAAAATCTCCAAGAGTATCGTATACTAAAGCTGTAACGCTAAATGGTGTAGATATTACGAATTTCTTTCTATTCCAAAAAAAGTTACTGATTTTTAGCATAATATTTCATTAAAAAAAAAAAAGTCGGGGCATTAAATACTGTGTAATATTAAATAGAGGGATTTCTCTAATATTGCTTTGTCTTGTGCTATGCACTGTTAGTATTCCTATTCAGCAAAAGACAAAGCAGCGATTAGGCGGGTAGAGTCCTGCAGAGGTTAATAAGCGAAGCAAGTCGGGGGCTGGTGAGTGGAGCGAGTAGGGGTCAGAGCCCTCAAGCTTTTTAAATAAAGAAAAAATAGTTTAAAATTGGGTTGGTTAAGGTTGCTACAGTAAAAAAAAAAAAAAAACCTGAATGGGGAGAGCCTTGACATTTAATAGAAACGGCTGACGTTCGTTCAAAAAATACTCGAACGCCGGGAACGTAATATATGTTTACAAACGTGTGACTTTATTTTACATTATTTTACTTTTTTTTATTTTTTTTATTTTAGGAAAATCCGTTTTATTTATCTACAGCGAGCCATGCAGAGAGCCATTCAAAAAATTTCCAGAGCGTAGTGGTATTTATAACAGATTGAAAGCAGAGTGGCCGACGGATCAGACTCCAGTCTCTTACAACTAAACTCGCTTATACGGTTTCCAGAGACTCATCAAAACAGTCTCTGGAAACCGTAGAATTCACACGAAAACTGCGTTTATTTTCAATTAGAAAAATTTTTACAATCCTGCCACATTATTATCAAACTTCCTCAAAATAACAACAAGTTGCGTCTTTTGCCTGACCTTTCTTCTCCTGTTTCTTCTATGTCTGATCCAATCTGTGGCTGAGGAACAATAACTTCATCGATTGTGTTTCACCCGTTCATACTAATATCACAGTCAATATCTTTGCATGCAATCAAAGTAACAGAGAAGAGCTCATCCTCGCACATGCTTCATTTTATTTAGGACTCATTTGTCCATTTCCTGTAAAAAAGAGGGGGAAAAAACATGTAGGGAACACCGGGGCTAGCAGTGACATTTTCGTCATCAGCACTCATCCGTGGCTAATTCTGTCACACTTTAGGCTTAACAGTAGGCTTAACTCTGTCTCCTAATTTTCATACTTTAGTCAATTTTAAAAAATCTAATTGCCCGATCAATAAGCTGTTTAAACCAACGGATTCAGAAAAATGACGCCTTTCATTGGGTGCCTTATTTGTAACGAATATATAATTAGATTTTTTAAAATTGATTAAAGTAAGAAAATAAAAACTTGAAAATACAATTTAAAATTTTAATTGTTGCTTTTTTTTTTTTTTTTTTTTTTTTTCAGCATAAAATGAAATATGCTTTCCGTAAAGAAATAAAACTAGTTGGCATAGGTGGACTCTGCTCAGTTCCCCGCCATATTTATGTTCTCATAAATTTCTAGTGCGAGACATATTATAATCATGTTTAAAAAAAAATGAATTTGACCAAAGCTTGATACAGTGACAGAACGAAATCCCCGCCTAATAGGCTATCCACCGTCCACTTCGTTATATTTATGTTATTCTAATACATTAATTTATTTTATCAGGGTCAATTCCGTTGTTTAGTTTTCATGCTACTATTTCCAATCCTCAAAATTCATATTTATATGAAAAATTTACAATTTCGCTATGTTGATAAAATCGTAAATTACGAATAATTTACGAAATTTTCCTATTAGAATATTTGTATTCAATCATGTTCAAACAAATATCATAAGTGTAATTTTGAAGTTGTCTATTGTATTTATGATCCTCAAAATGGAAGTTTACGCTCAATTTTGCCTTATTCTGACATGTTAAGTAAATCGTAAATTCCAAATAACTTACGAATATTTTAAATTGGAAAAATCATAGTCTATGATATTCATGCCAGTATCCTAAAAAATATTTCGAAAGTGGTTTGACATCTTTACGATGAAAATATCCCTCAAGATTGACGTTTATGTGAAATTTTGCTCTATTCTGCCATGTTAAGAAATTCCTAAATTTCCAATAACTTACGAAAATTTTACATTGAAAAATTCATAGTCATTAATACTCATGCCAGTGTCCTAAATAATATTTCAAAAGTAGTCTGACATCTTTACGATGAAAATATCTCTCAAAAATGACGTTTATGTGAAATTTTGCCCTTTACTGCCATGTTAAATTCATAAATTTCCAATAACTTGCGAAATTTTCAAAGTAGCATATGTATAGTTACTGATGTTCATTCCGGCATCAAAACTGATATTTTAAAACCGGTCTGACATTTTTACAGTAAAAAGTTTCCATTTAATGCACGTTTAAGTGAATTTTTGTCCTATTCTCCCATGTTAAGAAAATCGTAAATTTCTAATAACTTACGAAGTTTTTAAATTCGAATGTTGCAAATGAATAGGGTTCTTGCCAGTGTCGAAAGTAATATTTTAAATCTGATCTGACCTCTCTGCGACAATTTATGCTTGAGATATCGTGTACACAGACTAGCGGACTAACACACTAACAGACACCCTACAGACAGACACCATACAAATTTTGACATTTTCGGATTCCTCACACCTGAAAACGTGTAAAAAAGTCAAAAAACCGAGGTCGAAAAATTTCACGATTACCTAAGTTCCCCATACCTACAGTATGATGGGGAACTAATAAAAATAATACTTCTCATCATAGAATAATAATAGAGGAAGAAGGAGCACGCCAATAGTCTTAATGCTTACAAACCCCTTCTAGTGAAATGCCAGCGAAAGCTACTTTTGCTCCTCTCAATATTGAAGTTTGTTAATAAAGGCTTGTTAATAATCGCTGTTTTTTGTGGCAACACAATAGCTTATGTAGAAACCTTATGCTCCTTCTTCCTTTATTATTATTCTATGCTTCTCATGCATATGAAAAAAATGGCGTCTATAAAATAATAATTTTAAAGGTAACGAAGAGATAAACAAAGTGAGAAAAATTCGCACGGGCTTGCTAGCAAATGAATTAATTAAAGTGAGAGTGAGAAATAAATAAAATAAAACGATTATTTTTCAACGGGCGCCTTAGTCGCCCTACAACAAAGGATGAAGTGTGCGTAGCCTCGAAATTTGTCACAACTTGCCCAATAGCGGGGCGTTGCCGCTATAAATTGGTTGGAGTGTATTTCTTCGTACCCTTTAACTATCTGTAAAATTTGGTTGTGTCACAGTTCGTGTGTGTTCCTTGTTATACTTCTTATAGAAGCAAAGATTTTTATAAAATGTAAGTTATATTAAGTAGAAAGTTCTACTAAAATACTGTTTTCCAAAGAAATAAATTAATCGTTGTTGCCTACTAAACGCTCTTTACTGGATCGATCTTAAAAGTAATAGGTTTTGTTCTCCTAGGAGGAATTTATTGACGCAGCGATAATCGAATAACCTTTTCCATTTAAGTTAATGAAATGCGGTTTCTTTTACAAATACCCAAAACAAAAGCAGGTATCCAAATCCATTTAATCAGTTTTTGTTTGTTTTTCTGTTTCCCATGGACTGTTGATTAATATTTAGACTGAAAGTATTCGTTACGCGATTTGAATGAAGACACATACATTTAAATATTTTATCGTTTTCTTATGATACGTTCAATGTATATAATTTTATCAATAACTGGCAGGCTTTGCCCGCTTCGCTGGTCATTATGTTGAAATGAATCCTCAAAATATCATATTATTAATAATAATTTAAAAAATCTTTAGAAAAAAAAAAAAAATCATTAAATTCAGTCAAAATCTAAGAAGGGGAGGTCACGACATGGAAAATTCAGATCGGGACGAAATTGCGCTGGATTGTATGTAGTATACTATGAAGCTAACAACATATCTATGCAGTAGGACCCATTAGCCACAGAATTTCGAGAAAAAAGCGTTTAAAGTTTCAGTAATCTTTAAATACAAGTTATTTCGCAAGCGAATCAGCGCTCCAGTAGCGTGAGCGAGGCTTCAACTCAGACGACCTGGGTTCGAGCCTACATATGGGACATTTTTTCCCCTTCTTCTTTAATTTTTCATGTAATCTAAACTTTTTATTAGGACTGAGGGCCTATTAGTCTCAGACAGCGATTTTTGCTTTGTCGTTTTCGATAGTTGGACATTTGTCGAAAACATTTTCGATAGTTGGACATTTATCGAAATCAAAAATTTATCGAAAATATAATTGAATAATTTGAAAGCGATGTTATAATTGGGAAGAAACTAGTTGGCATAGGTGGACTCTGCTCAGTTCCCCATCATATTTATGTTCTCATAAATTTCTAGTGCGAGACATATCATAATCATGTTAAACGAAATGAATTTGACCAAAG
This sequence comes from Salticus scenicus, assembly GCA_963930645.1. NCBI lineage: Eukaryota > Metazoa > Arthropoda > Arachnida > Araneae > Salticidae > Salticus > Salticus scenicus. Next base: position 3,218,125 of record OZ005654.1, on the reverse strand, counting down.
CTTGATATTATGACAGAATGAAATCCCCGCCTAATAGGCTGTCCACCGTTAACTTTGATATATATATCTTATTCTAATCTATTAATTTATTTTATCAGGGTCAATTCCGTTGTTTAGTTTTCATCCTACTATTTCCAATGCAATAATCCTCAAAATTCATATTTGTATGAAAAGTTTACAATTTCGCTATGTTGATAAAATCGTAAATTACGAATGATTTACGAAATTTTCCTATTAGAATATTTGTATTCAATCATGTTCAAACAAATATCATAAATGTAATTTTGAAGTTGTCTAATGTATTTACGATCCTCAAAATGGAAATTTATGCTCAATTTTGCCTTATTCTGACATGTTAAGTAAATCGTAAATTCCAAATAACTTACGAATTTTTTAAATTGGAAAAATCGTAGTCTATGATATTCATGCCAGTATCCTAAATAATATTTCGAAAGTGGTTTGACATCTTTACGATGAAAATATCCCTCAAGATTGACGTTTATGTGAAATTTTGCTCTATTCTGACATGTTAAGAAATTCGTAAATTTCCAATAACTTACGAAATCATTATATTGGAAAATTCATAGTCATTAATAATCATTCCAGTGTCCTAAATAATATTTCAAAAGTAGTCAGACATCTTTACGATGAAAATATCTCTCAAAATTGACGTTTATGTGAAATTTTGCTCTATACTGCCATGTTAAAAAATTCGTAAATTTCCAATAACTTGCGAAATTTCCAAAGTAGCATATTTATAGTTACTGATGTTCATTCCGGCATCAAAACTGATATTTTAAAACTAGTCTGACATTTTTACAGTAAAAAGTTTCCATTAAATGCACGTTTAAGTGAATTTTTGTCCTATTCTCCCATGTTAAGAAAATCGTAAATTTCTAATAACTTACGAAGTTTTTTAATTTGAATGTTGCAAATGAATAGGGTGTGCAGTGTCGAAAGTAATATTTTAAAACTGATCTGACCTCTCTGCGATCATTTGTTCGTGAGATATCGTGTTAACAGACTAACAAACTAACGGACTAACACACTAACGGACTGACACACTGACACACTAATAGACACCCTACAGACAGACACCATACAAATTTTGTCATTTTCGGATTCCTCACACCTGAAAACGTGTAGAAAAGTCAAAAAACCGAGGTCGAAAATTTTCACGATTACCTAAGTTCCCCATACCTATAGTATGATGGGGAACTAAAAAAAACTAATAGACCTCCGTCCTAAACTAAATTCTGCTTTTGCCAGAATTTCATCAAAATCTTTTTTTTTTTTTTTTTTAAGAAAAAGAAAAGAAAATTTATACAGTATCGTTACAAACGATATCGAAAAAGTTTTTTTAATAATTTTGAATTAGGAAATAAATAGTGCGCGTGCAATAATTTGAAATAAAAATAAATAAAAATATGAATTTGATGATTTGATTTTTATATAAAACACGATCGCGTGCTATCTTAAAAAGTAGATGTAAAATTTAAAGTTTAATTTTCTTGGCAACAATTATAAATTAAAATAAATAATTTAATGAAAGTTTGTTCTTTAGATATACGCCCGTGTAAGATGTTAAAAAATATACGACAAAGTATTATATCTTTTTTTTTTTTTTTACATTTCGAAAATTATTATTATTTCTGCTCCCTTTTTCAAATTTCATTTTGGATTTCTTTGCTAACTTTTACGTTGTCGAAACACAAAAATTCTCGGGAAATCTCGATAATGATCATTCTTTAATTCAATTCAATATCCAAAATACTAGAGGTTTCTCAGATATATATATATATATATATATATATATATATATATATATATATATATATATATATATATATATCCCGCTCTAGCTATTATTTATTTATTTTTACTTTATTTTACAATTCAATTGAAAATTTGAAAATTTTAATTAAAGATTATTTAATTTTCTTGAATATAAAGTAAGTAATTTTTTCTATTTTTAATATTTATAACTTAAAAATACAATAAATTTCTATAACTTAAAAAATAAAGTTTAGTTTTACAAAACCCTACATAAGAAACATAAAGAAAACAGACAAATATTTAAATAATTGAAAAATTGAAAAATAAGCAAGCTGTAAACAAAGTGTAAAATAATTAGCAGGAGTACTTTAATCTTGGTTTGAGCTTCCTGATTTGATTTTAATGTGTATTAATTACGTAAACGCTTTTAGTTTGTTAATAACAGAGAGAGCATGTGGAATTTTCTTTCGTGAACAGAAGGATTAAAAAAAAAGTTGTCGAAGAAGAAAGTACGTTGATTAACAAGCCTGGCATCTTCAAATACTCAATTTTGATGATTTTGGGAGAACGGTTAAGAGATATACTTTCTCTCTCTGGATGTGTTTATGTGTGGAATCAGTCGTCAGACTAAATAGTCTCTCATGTGTGAAAGGGACACGACACCACTTCCGTTTATGTCCAGTTCCTGCGTTGCTGGTACCACATAAGGGTGTTAAATCTTATTTTGAGTTTAGCAGGGTACTTAGAGATAATGGTGTACCGATTAAAGATTGCTGTTTCCTCACTGACCTGATTGACATTGTGATTAAGACTTCAAATACTTCCATTAGTCTGTCTGTCTGTCTTTGTATCTGTTCCTACCGCGTTATAATATCAGAAAATATTTTCAGAACTTCTTCAAACTGATATATGTTATTCAAGTTCAATATGGCACGTTCCGTATCAAAAATTGTATAAACACCATTCATGGTTTGTGTACAGAGACACTCAAAAGAAAGCCAATGCATTGCGTTATATGAAAAACTGTTTTTTAAATCATATTAAATGGCTTTGTACTGATAAATCATAATGAAATTTATTCTTATGAAGAAAAAATATTCCATATAGAATATGTTAGGACTAGGCTGTCGATTCACAGTACGTCCAAGTAGAGAAATATCACTGGCAATTCTCGTCTCTGACGTCATTTTGACATCAGTGCTTCCGGTGAAAAGCTAGGAACTATGGAGCACATTTTCTCTATTGCTGCCGAATTTCAAATATCTCGGTTGTTTACATTACAATCACCTACAGGAGAAGAAGGTAACGCTGAAATTTTGTGATGTTGTTTTCTAATGTTTACAGATGGCGCCAGCGTGCAATCCTTCCTTCTCTCCAGCTTCTGCAATGTTATTCAATGGGAAAATGTCTCGTTTTAATTATTTTTTTTTAAAATAATATCAAGCTGAAAAAATTTCGATTGAAAGCAAATTTCATTAAATAGAGTACTCTAACCAACATGTTTTTTTTTAAGAGCCATTTTATACTAATTTTACTTTGAAAGAAAGCTTTTAAAAAATGACGATTCTTATGAACCGAAGCTAGCTAAAACAGACAATTGGGAGGAAGGAGAATGGATGAAATTTTGTAAAGAAAAAAAATAAACTTACTTTAGGTGCAGAAAACACGAACTCGGACTTTATTTTTCTCCTAGGGCTTTTTTTTGTTTTTCTTATCACTATCATAGCCTGTATTAACTCTAGGAACGAAGCATTTATTTGAAACATCTGAATTATGCAGTTTTAAGAACTTACAAAGAAATTAAATTGCTTAAAATAAAAAATTTTGAATGTACTCCAGCAAAATTCTATTGAAAACAACAGTGTATCCGCGCCGAGGTAGGGAGGAATGACAAGTGGCGCCCTCAATATTTACCAAAAATTTAGATCACAGTTTCGTAGCTTTCCCCCATTGGACCTTCAACTCCTATTAATATTACTCCGTGCACCTACCTCTCTGTCGCCCACTTAACTTTAATTAAAAAAAAACTTATGCCGATTTTTTCTATTTTTAATTTATTCTTCTAATAATATAATCACATCAGTTCAGATTTCACTTTCAAAAGAGCTCCATGAAATATTAAGTGTTTTTCAGTTCCTATCATTATTCCTCAAAAATCCTAATAAAACAATAAATACCAAATCCAAACTAAACCATTTTTCTAAGATCCCTTTTTTCTTATTATTCTTTTTACTGTCCGTGCGCGTGGTTTTTTATTTTCTAAATTCAGTAATATATAATTTTAATAAACCATGGTATATATAATTTTAATTTTTAGTATATATCTTTTTTTTTTTTTCATGCTTTTAATCTCATCTTTTTATTTACTCTTTATGATAATTCTAATTTAGATGTTCAACTATTTTGGCTAAGAAAGTATCCCGCGGACTCTCTTCGCTATGAATTTTCCTCACGGACGTGACACTCTCTGCAGGCCAGTTGCAATAGTCGACTTTTTCGAAATGTGGTTTTCAAAAAGTTTCGATGTCTGATTTTTTAATAAGTATTAACACATTAAAAAACATAATTGAAGAAAAAGATCATAAAAAATATTCTTGACAACAATAATTTTTTAATCTTTTTCGTCAATTATCCTGTTTTTTTAGAGTGTCAATACTTTTTAAAAGATCAGTAGTCTTGAAAACAATTACCCGATTTCTAAATTCTATTTATCAACATAATTTTTGTAGAAAATGCTGAAGATCAATCTCAATAAACAGTTGTTATTAAGACTAAATTACTATTGTTTTGTGAATGTGGAAAATTTAAAATGTTATTCAGTAATCGTTATTGAAATATGCCATAAAAGCAATTCTCACAAAAAAAAAAAAAAATAAAAAAAAAAAATAAAATAAAATTCAATATTTATCTGACTAATATTTCACAAACAGAACTGATAGAAAGTTGAGTGTTAGTAAATGAACATGTTTATTACTAACACAAAAATATATAACTCTAATTACCTATTTACTGCTTAGTAGTTCGCATAATTTAATACTTCCTTAATCTTTTGGTTGAATTTTCAGCTCTAAAGAGGCAATATGCTTCTTTTATAATCCAATTCAAGTAGCAATTTACATAAATAAATCCCCTCTTTGGTGGCATCGGATAAAGTCATATATTCGGCTTCCGTTGGTGAGAGAGCCACGGTATACTGTTTACGGCTTTCCCATGTAATTGCACTCCCACAAAATATGAAACAGTAACCTGTATATGACCTACGGTCATCGAGGCAATTCCCCCGATCTGCATCAGCATACCCGACCAAAGGCTCATTACTTTTTCTAAATATAAATCCAAAATTTATTGTTTTCTCTAAGTATCGTAAAACTCGTTTAGCGGCAGTCCAATGAGTTTTATCAAAACAAGTCAGAAATTGAGTGACTGCATTTACAATGTCAGGCCTGGTGGAAGTTGCAAGATACATTAAACTTTCAAAATTCACGGTAGGGATATTCGTTTTCACAAAATTTTTCGGCCTTTTGCAATCGAATGCTTCTATCCATAGGACAAGCTACGGGCTTGGCTTCTATCATGCCAAAACGCTCTAAGAGCTCTCTAATATAACTATGTTGACTCATTGTTATAAGGCCATTTTCTAACCGAAATTTATTCCTAGACAATATTTAACTATGGCTGAATATTTAACATCTAGTTCTTCATTAAGATGAATTTTGAAGTTTTCTAACGTATCAGGATCCTTGGACATAAACAAAAAATCATCTACATAAACCATTATAAGAGTCAACCCTTTATCACTTTTAATGTAATATAAACATGAATCTGCATTTGTTTGTTTTGCTCCGAAATCATTCGAAATTTTATTTAACTTTGTGCCAGCCTGTTTTAGACCGGAGAGGCATTTTTTTAATAAAAGAAATTTATTCCCTACATTTAGATATTTAAGAATCTTGGCTGCTTTATCAGATATGTCACTATCGGAATTTTCCTTTAAAATTATTTGAAGTATTTCTTTAAAGTAATCAGGACACTCCATAAAAATTTCCTCATCTAATTTTCCATTCAAATACGCTGACGTTATGTCAATTTGATGTATTTTTATTCCCAGTTTAGCAACAAAACCTGCCATAATTCTAATTGATCCCATTCTTGCCACAGGAGCAAAAGTCTCACGAAAATCTACACATAATTTTTGAGTAAACCCACGGGCTACTAATCTCGCTTTATATTTCAAAAGAAATCCATTTTGATCATATTTATTTGTAAGAACAAATCTACCTTTTATGCATTGTTTCTCGGGCTTGTCTGCCACTTCGAATGTATCATTTTTTAATATTACTTTTATTTCATCAGTCATAGCCGTATAACAGTTAGAGGCGTCCGAGCTTTTTAGAGCATTATTTATTTCTATTTCTGAATGAAAATTATAAACAACATCGGCGCTCGGCTGCCGAATTATTTCACGATTACGCAATGATAATATATTTTTCTTTTCCAAAAGCGGCGATACAGGGTCACGTGACAATTCACTAGTTTTATTTTTTATTTTGATATGAGGAGAACTTTTCTCCGACTATGTGTGTGACTCATTTTCGAATTCGCTTAATTTTATATCTCTATGAGAGGCATCTGGATACAACTGACCTATTTTCAAAAAATCATTAGATTTCTCTATAATGAATTCAACACTGTGCGAAATAATTACTCGATCTGATTCTGAAAGATAAGTACGAAATACCTTTGAATTTTCTGAGTAGCCTACGAATATTCCTTTTTTAGACCTTGCCGAAAACTTATGTTTAGATAATAAGATGTACAGCCAAAAGTCTTAAAATAACTAACATTTGGTACAAGATTATTCCATAATTCGAATGCGGTTTTTCCATTTAGAGCTTTTATTAGGCTTCTGTTTTTTATATAAATAGAAGTGTTAATAGCTTCTTCCCATAAATTTAGGGGTAATTTTGATTGTGATAAAAGACAACGTGCCATTTCGACAAGAGTTCTATTTTTTATCTCAGCAACGTCCTCTTGTTCCGGGCAAGAAGGCGTTGTTAATTTATGCTGAATACCATTTTCTTTCAAGAAATTTTCAAATTCAGTCCCAATATATTCGCCCCCATTGTCACGCATGATTTTTTTAATTTTTGTAGATTTTTCATTTTCCGAAAGAATTTTAATTTCCTTAAAAGCATTAAGGGTATCATCTTTAGTTTTTTAGAATTTTAAAATTCTTGTAGTGGTAATTACTACACAATAACGAGAATAGTCATCAATAAATGTAATAAAATAAAGAGACTTATACATTGAAGGTATCCTTATCAGACCACAAAGATCCGAATGAACTATCTCTAACATTTTTGTAACACGATCTGAGTACTTAGAGAAAGGTGCACGGGTCAATTTATTTAACGCGCATACTTCCAGACTTGTAGTCGATTACAGAATCCTTAAAAGATTACAATTACGATTATTTTTAATCTTCAAATGCCGATTACGAATACGTTTAGATTACGATTACAGTTTTGATTACGTTTTGATTAGACTCTAGAATACGATTACATTCAGATTACGATTACAGTTTTGATTATACTCTAGAATACGATTACATTCAGATTACGATTACAGTTTTGATTACGTTTTGATTATACTCGAGAATACGATTACATTCAGATTACGATTACAGTTTTGATTACGTTTTGATTAGACTCTAGAATACGATTACATTCAGATTACGATTACATGAAAAATCGATTACAATTAAACTTCAATTATACAGATTTCTCAATCTCGATGTGATGAATATCGCTTGTATATAATCTTTCTTAGATATTTCTTCACATATATCCTTAAATATATCTTGTATATATCCTCTCTTTATATTCTCTATATATTCTTTATTTTGATTGCTTTCAGATTAAGCTTTTAATATCACAGCAAGCAGATTAAAATTATCATATCAAGTAATTTATCATCTAAAGCGAGAGAAATTTTATATTTATACAAAACTCTATATTTTGACCATCAAAGAAATGTAATCATTAAAATATTGAAAGAAGTTTTAAGTATGAGTCAGAAATTAAAATACTATCTCAAATATCTGTCACAAATTCCACTTCTTTATAATAACTTAGTAGACCAAAATTTATTTTCAAATCGACCGCTAGTACCGAAGCATGAAATTCGTTTTATATTACTTTTGCATTTTCAGTAGAAAAGAAAGATTAATATATATATATATATGTATGTATATATTATTTAGTAAAACATAAAAAGGAAAGAAGTAGAAGCTATGTAAATTTGGAGAACCCCTTAAATTATATCATATGTAAGTATGTACACTCATTGAATTACATTGGTAGCAATGTGTAAAGGTATAAGTAAGAAGTCTAAATGAAAATGCAATCAATTTAATTAAAAAAGAAGTTTCAAACATTCGCATTTGATTTAAATAAAACTGTCAGTTAAAAATGCATTTTTTTTTTTTTTTACAAAGGAGAAATATCATATTGATATAAATTTAAAAATTGCAAATTAGATGTACAATTCTGTTGCCTATAATAAATAATGAGTTTAGTTATCTTTATACCTTCATAGATTATGATGACGCCAGTAAATTAAATGATTTTATTAAATGGTCTAGATAATATATTTATGTTTCTCAAATGAATATTAATAAACAAATATTTCTCGTCTGTAAAATTTAGCACTACTACCCCCCCCCCCTCCCAATAAATAAATAAAATCAATTAATAATCCAAAAATTTTTATTTTTTCTTACTTCTGAACATTGAACTTTATACATATACAAATATAATGTAGGAGAGATTTAAAATTCTTTTAAACATTTTTATTTTATTTAATCAAAATTAAATTTTTTAGTAGTTTCCCGCTTTTAGTAGAGTGCGGGAACTCGTATAGAATTTTCCAGCGACACTGAATAACTTCTTTACGGGTGCTGAAGATGCACAGATAGAGAGATATTTTGAACTAATTTTTGCAATTTTTTGATATCTTTTGTCATTTTCCTTCCAAAAATTTAAAGGGCAAATATCTTTTCCTTTCAATGGCTTATTTAAATACTACTCCGTTATTTCCGATTTTGCTATATAATTCTTGGCAAGTTTACTTGATCTTTTCCCCGTCCAAAAACGAAAATAGTTTGGTCTTTTTTTTTTTTTTTTTCTTTTAGGTTCAGTTGCGGCTTTTTCTTCTGGTTCTGTTATTTCTTCGACAAGAAAGTGATTTTTCATTTCTTTAATTATTATTTCACACACTTGCTCATTCGTCAAGTCCAGGCAACTATTCTTGAATCGTGGATCCAAAATTGTTGATATAATAAATGGTGTACTTTCCACATATTTTTTTATCCTTTTTTCTAAGGAAAATTTCAAAGCTTGGATGAGAAATCTTTCTTATAGATTTTAAATTATTTTATAACAATAAAATACAATAAATACAAATACATTAAAAATATTTTATTAGGCCCCATAAATAACGGTAATCATTACAGAAACATGTTTGAAAAGAGAAATACACCTATTTCGCAATATTTCGGCAATCAGAATGTTTTACTTAAATTTACTAGAGCATACGCAAATAGATAAATGAACGGAGAGACAGAAGAGGAAAAGACAATCAAAAATTAAATTTAAAATATTTCAAGAAATTAAATTAAAATTTCGTAAGTTCAAAAAATTATGAAATCATTAAAGCATATCTAAACTTTAAAGTTCCTTTTTAGTGGACAACTTAAGTTTTAAGACGGGTGAGTAACAATCATATTTCAGAGATTTCTTTTACTTTTTAATGGCAAAGCATCTTATTGAGTGGATTGTTAACATGTTTAATTTTGTGATTAAGCAAAACTCTTTATTCTCATAAAAATATTTTCGATTTGTTTGTTAACTTTTATTTTTATTTTTTTTTAAATTTCAATAAAGCGTTCTACAAAATATTTTTTGTAAATAAAACCCCTTTAAAAGGTTTATAAGAAAAAAAAAATACACCAATAAGTTCATATAAATTTGTAGATATAGAAAATGAAACAATCATTCTAAACAATAATCACTTATAACGTTGCTAGGCAGTATTAAAAATGATAAAGGCAAACGAAAATGCAATTCCAGCAATTTTCAATTATAACCGTTATTGAAAGTGAAAATTTTTGCGTTGCTCTCTAAATCTTATTGCTAATGACATTATATTCTGCAGGAAGCATTTTCTTGCGTATATGCATTGTTAATGTCGACTGCATTATGGTTTGTGCGAAATAAAAGTTAAAATATGATTTATAGAAATACCTTTGATAGGTCGCAATGCTTTGAAATTCTTTCAAATTTCCCTGTAGTCAAACCAGTGGTAATATTTACCCTATTTTTAAAAGGGATCAATTCAATAGTGAACTTGAAGAACATAAGATATATTAGCTTCAAAAAATTCCATAAATATTTAAGGGAATTAGAGCGCGCGCGAAGAGACGAACCGAAGTCTTAAGCATAATGATAAAGAATTTTTCGTTGTGTCCTTGTAAAAACCCACAAATGCTAGATTCACCAAAATGCTTATATTTAGTGCAACAGTGATTTATAATATTCATATAAATTTTCAGCTCAATTGAATAAAGCGTTTAGATGCTATCGTACTTTTAAAAATTTGGTCCTATAGGCCATAATGATGAAGAATTTTTCTTTGTGTCCCTGTAAAAAAAATGTAAGTGCTAAATTAACCAAAATCTATACAATTGGTGCAACTGTGACCTATAACATGTATACAAATTTTTTCCTCAGAGTAATAAAACGTTTAGACGCTATCGCACTTTTAAAAATTTGGTCCCATAGGCCATAATGATAAAGAATTTTTCCTCGTGTTCCTGAAAAAAAAACTATGAGTGCTAGATTCACCAAAATCTATAGGGTTCGTATTATGGTGACTTACAATATACGTACCAACTTTCAGCTTATTCGAACAAAGCGTTTAGACGCTAGCGTGTTCACTCACAGACATACATACACACATACATACATCATCGTAAAAGTAGTAGAAATGGACTCAGGGGACCTCGAAACGTATAGAAACATCAAAATCTCAAATTCGAATTTTTGACATGATTACAATACTTTCCTCACTATAGTGCTCGGAAATTAAAAAATAAAAATAATAAACACACACTATTTTTTTGGTCTATAGCATTTTTATATTACAATACGTTACAGGAAAACAAGATTTTCGAAATGAAAGGTGGCCACGAAATGATGCTGAGCTTCCCTTAGCTTCAAAGCTTAATCGGGCCCTGAAAACATGACCTCTGAAATCTTCCAGGGTGAATAGGTAAGTTCAAAAATTAGCTTGTGAAGCTAGAAAATTTTGAAAACAGGGATAACAAAAAATATAAATAGAGTAAAAATGGCAGCAATGAAAAGAAAAATATAGTGCAATCTTATTTTAGAGATAGATTACGTTTACATTACTTCACGATACAGATTATTCTCTAGAAAAATATAATGAGATTACGATTAGATTACGATTAGATTACGATCAGATTACGATTAGATTACGATTATAATTTAAATATTTTTTTTTTGATTACGATTAGATTACGATTGCAATTTAAATATTTTTTTTTATTACGATTAGATTACGATTACAATTTAAATATTTTTTTTGATTACGATTAGATTACGATTACAATTTAAATATTTTTTTTTTGATTACGATTAGATTACGATTACAATTTAAATATTTTTTTTTGATTACGATTAGATTACGATTATAATTTAAATATTTTATTTTGATTACGATTAATCAGCGATTACGTTGCTTTTGTAATCGATTACAATCGATTACGATTACGCGATTAAGATTACTACAAGTCTGCATACTTCACAATTGAAATCATCAGATATTTTTTTAACATTTAACCCCCTAATATGACCCTTTACATTTGAATCAATCAAATCTTTTAAATTAAGATGCCCCATTCTACAATGCCACTTTTCAACATCAGCAAACATTTTTTTTAGAACTATCGATAAGTTCACTAAAAAAATTAGCTCCATTATTTACATTATTATTTATAAAGTTCATTTTTTCTGTCTGCAATTAGAGTCACATTTTTCTTTCTGTTATTGATTGTCTTTAAAAGTTACAGTGAAACCTTTGTCGCACATTTGTGACACAAACAATAAATTAGTTTTCTGCTGTGGAACTAATGGAGCATCGTTGATTTCCACATTTCGAAGTTCTGAGTTCACTTCAGCTTTAATCCATACTTTACCAAGACCGGACCCATCAGTAGTTTCATTATTTGCTAAACTTACAGTTTTAATTTCCGTATCCTTTAAATTGTCAAATTTTGAGTCATTCTTGCACATTTGCCGAGTACAACCGCTGTCCACACACCAGAGATTTTCGAACTGTTCTTTCGGTAACATGAAGGCATTAGTCGAATTTGTGCTGGCCAGTAGTCCTAGACTATAATGTCTATACTTTAATGACTTTTCTTTATCACATTGAGCAGCACGATGACTGAGGCGTTGGCACTTCCAACAAGTGGTTTTGGAATTGTCTTTTCCATTCTAAGTTGACGGTTCAGCATTTATACTTCCTTATACAAAGTAAAAGGAAGTATAGATTTGCGAAATGAATTTTGTATTTCACATTGCTCGAAAACGAATGATCGCTGAATATTGTCAATTTATACGTGTAACTGTCATGATGTCTAGTTGTACACCTGCAAGTGTCGTCTTAACACGAGCTCTCGTTTTAGAGATATAAGCGACTTTACGCGATTTTTCGTGACGTCGGTATGTATGTGTGTGTGTGTGTGTGAGTATGTCGCATAACTCAAAAACGGTTGGACGTAGAATGTTGCGAATTGGTACATAAATTTGTTATAACATCTAGTTGTGCACCTCCCTTTTTGGACTTTGTATGATTTTCCGTTTTGGAGATATTTAGGAAAATTAGGTTCATAATGATCAAAAATACAAAGGTTTTGGCCATAATGTATCAAAAAACGGTTTGGACAAATCTTGCAATCGAATTTTAACTGACTTCCCGACTAGCTAGACATTTGAAACTTTCAGAAAAGCTCAAAACACGTTGACAATGCATTTTTTTAAATATTTTTAGCCAACTGTTTCGGATACCTGCTGCCTTCAGCAGCGTTTATATGATTCAACAGAAAAATTATTTAACTAACTTCCCGACTAGTTAGAGATTTGAAACTTCCGGAATAGTTCAGAGACACGGTGAAAATGCATTTTTTTAACACTTTTATCCAACTGTTTCGGATCCCTGATGCCTTCGGCAGCGTTACCTGTACAAATCTTGCAATCGATTTTTAACTAACTTCCCGACTATCTAGACATTTGAAACTTTCAGAAAAGCTCAGAACACGGTGACAATGCATTTTTAAAATAATTTTAGCAAATTGTTTCGGGTCACTGCTGCCTTCGGCAGCGTTTATATGGTTCAACAGAAAATTTATTTAACTATCTTCTCGACTAGCTAGAGATTTGAAACTTTCAGAATAGTTCAGAAAACGGTTAAAATGCATTTTTTAAATACTTTTAGCCAACTGTTTCGGGTCCTTGCTGCCTTCGGTATCGTTACCAGTACATATCTTGCAATCGGTTTTTAACTGACTTCCCGACTAGCTAGACATTTAAAACTTTCAGAAAAGCTCATAACACGGTGATAATACATTTTTTAAATATTTTTAGCCATCTGTCTTGGGTCCAATGACACTGCTTTTTAACATTATGTATATATTTCTAAAGGTGTATAACGAAGTCATGTGGTGCCCACATCAGATTTTTCGGATTTCTTTTACTTTCGAAAGTTACCAGTCATGAACGCTCCATCACTCTGTCGGTCATCATGGCGTCGGGCGTCATTTTCTTCCACTATTTTTATTCGGAATACTTCGTGATTTGGTAGCTCGTCCCTGGATTCTATAGCACACCGGAAATTTCCATAACTAGATGGTAGGCTGTATAACAACATCACAGTTAAAAAATCATCATCAATTTTAATATCCATTTCAGAGAGTTTATTACTATCTCAAAGAACTTTCGAAGATGATCACGAATGCACACAGAAGAGGAATCCGTCATCTTATGCTGAGTAAGCAATTTCAACAATGACGCTTTTCTGGCGGTGCCTTTGGATTGATATATTTCTTCTAACTTTTTCCATATATCCAGAGATGTTTCACAGTTTTTTATTTGTTTCAGTTCTGAAGGCGATATACGCAAAATTATGTTCGCTTTAGCCTTTTCATCCATATCAGTCCATTTATCGATCTATTCTTTTGATTTTGCCTCATTTTCCATGAGCTCTGGCTTTTGTTTCAAATCAGATACATATATCTAGGGTTCATTTTTTATCAAGAGAGCCTTCATTTGTATTTTCCAAGTTTCGCAATTGTCTTTGTTTAGCATTTCGATACGTAATTTTCCATATGACGCCATTTTCAAAAGTGATCGCCTAGCAAACATATAAAAGTCTATTTATCGCAAATAAGTTAATTTGCTCTGGGCCCATAACCTATCGGGCTTCGATATGAGAGCACGCAATAAATGTTGCATATTGATTAGTCTAGATTTAAACAAAATACTTTTAATTAGACGATCACAAGAGACGATTACGCAGAGAGACAAATATTCCAGAAGTACAAAAAGAAAAACAAAAATTGCGTCGTACCGTTCAAGAGGTGGCGCGCCAATCGTTTACAATGATCTATTTTACAGTGAGGGAGGGTAAATACAAGAGGCATTGGTAATAGAAAATAAATGTACCTAATAGTCCTTTGTATACCATAGAGGTGAAGTTCGTACCTTGATAGGTATGAAGTCGTAGGGGTGTGCTGTACCTTGACGACCATGGCTATTTAATGGCTATCTAAAAGTAAATGGCCTAGTTTAATGCCAAATAAAGACAGAAACGTGAAAAGTACCACTTTGTAATCCGATTAAGCCGCTTTAGGTTAAATTATATAAAACAGCTATTATTTACAAGTAGTAACGATATATTATTTAAAACGCAATTTATTCTTTTTTTTTTTTTTTTTTTTTTTTGTGTGTGTGTGTTTCTTAAAAAAAAAAAAAAAAAAAAAAAAAAAACTGTAACTGGAAAGCGCGTAATTTCCATTAACGTAGTAGCAAAATTGCCTTTTTCCAGGACTACTGAAGAATAAATTGCTTGAAGTCCATTTTTCAACGCTGATATTTTGTTATAATTAAGAGTTTGATGATTCCTTGAATACGAAAATCAAGTTTTTAACAGTTGATATGTGTGTATGTCTGTCATGAACATAACCCAGCAACAAATATTTCAAGCAAATTCAAGTTCGGTATTTTGAAGATCAAATGTATTTTGAAGATCCTGGTGAAAATTGTGACCAAGATTGATAGGTTTCAGGAAGAAAAATTGTCTGAAAATGATGTAATAAACTTTTAAATTGAACAAGTCTTAAAGCCTTTATAAATGTAGGTACTATACTCAAACGAACGCATAAATACATCTCCAATAAATGCTTTGAAACTATTTTGAACTGCTTGTGAAGCTCTTCATGTACAGTTTTTTACTTTTACGACTTTCTCTTACCCTGTATATGAATTCTAAATGCAGGGTAAGAGAAAATCGTGTGAGTGTCGTACCAGATTAATTTTATCAGTATTAATTCTACATTTATCTCTTTAAAAAATTCTGCTTTCGCAAAAAATTCGTAACAGTTTAAATATATATTTGAAAATGAAAGATACATTCAAAAGATTATCTACCCTACGACGGATATAACTTTTCGTGGATTGATATGTTTCATTTTACAATTTCAAAATATTTTTCTATATTTATGATTTACTGTTTTATAGTTGAAAGAGAAATGCTCAAACTGAATGCAGTGGTGAATTATTAATTTTGTGAAAATTTTGACAAAAGATTTATACGTCTTCCAGTACAAAAACAAGGTATGTTAACTTCGTAAATATTTCATACAAGATGAATTTACGAATCTGTATTAAAAGGCTTAAGGAACTTAACAGTTAATCTTCTTCATGACAGAGAAACGGGTTTTTTTTTTTTTTTTTTTTTAGGTAGCTTTGAAGCACTCAATAAAGAAAAGGATGAATAATCTTTCATAAACAAAAGGACATGAAACATTCTTTTAAATATTTTATTATAAACTGATTTCGAACGGAAATATCGATTAAGTTGTTGCTTTGTTTCATTTATAAATTTTCTTTTTTAAAGTCATTATGTATTGACATTTTTTTTTTTTTTTAAATCTGGTGTGAAACAACCACACGATTTCTATTACCCACTATTGCACGTATTATATGCATTTCATGCAGATAATGTGATCAGAAGATATAAAAGTGACCTAAAGAAGTAGTAGGAACCTAAAATTTTTCCGGTAAGAGAAACTTTATACACATGTAAAGACACATAAAACGAAGTTCACATATAGTGAGGTCAAAAAAAAAAATAAATAAATAAATAAAAAAAAATTTTGAAATATTTTTTGAAACACCAATTTCCGAGATCTAAAACCGACTTACCTAGCCAGAATGACTGTTAATTTTTCTCTAATAACCACATAATGCATAAGAAAGGAATGGATTTATATGATAATTTTCAAGAAAATCGTTAGAGTCGTTTTTGAGATACCAACTTGTACCAACACTCAATTAATGACCGGAAAACAATAATTACATACAAAAGGATACTTAAAAGTAAGTTAACAGAGCAAGTTTGAAGTACAGCCATTTTTAAAGAATCGCGCTTGCGAGACCTGAAATGGAGCTATTTATACAGGACGCCTATCAATTTCCCTGAACTAACCAACTATATCATTCGAAAGGACATCTAATAGAGTGTTTATATAACAAATTTGAAGAAGATCGTTAGAGCCGTTTTTGAGATAAGGACTTACGGCCCTACTTCCGGTTTCCTATGTCACATTTTCACCAAAATTTGGGAAATTCATCTGTACACCAGACCTGTCTCAATTCTGAAGTTTTTTAGTTCTGTCTTTATTAGTTTCGGAGATATGATAGCAAGAGGATTTCATATATACACACATACATACACACACACTGACCAGTTGCCAAAAACCACTTTTTTAAACTCAGGGAACCTTAAAACGTGTAAATCAGGTGAAATTTTGATATCGAATTTTTGGACCGAATACAATACTTCCATTACCTACGGTAGTAGGGTAATGGAAGTAAAAAATCGTTTGTAAAAATCATTCCATGATGCGGAAAATTTTAAAATGAAAGATATTATAAGTGTTTGTTTCCCAATTTTATTTGTTTTCCACGAATAAGGTGTCTGCGACAGGACGCCTATCAATTTCCCTGAACAACATAAACATTTACATAACATAAACCTTAGAACACAACAGAACATTTACATAAACCTGAAATTTATTCTTAAATGCAATGCGATGATAGACGGTAACTGAAAATATCTCCTAACAAATTTTCGGGTTAAAAGAAAATGATTGATATAGCGGCGAACTTGATATGCCGTATAGTGTTAGTATTCCACCATTATCCGGTCGTCTCCAGGCACGTATCCGTTGGTCTCCGAGGCTCATTTCAAAGCGGAACTCATCACTGAAGACAATTTTACTCCAGTCAGTGATATTCCAGGTTGAATGTGCTCGACATCCCACTGTAAACGGACTTGTCGGTGTACAGAGGTCAATGATTGTCGGGGCAAGTGCTTTGTGAGCTCACCCTCTTTTCTCAAAGCGCCTATTAATAGCCATTGCGGTTACTAAAGCACCCAAAGGGAAGCCCACTGGTAAGCTATTGTCACAGGCAATAGGGACAGACACCCGAGAGTCTGTGAATGAATGGGTCGCTGCCGAAGGCACCGGGAACAAGAAGCGGGCTTCTGAGCAATTTCATGTTTTTTTTTTTTTTTTGCTTATAAAGAGATATAGAAAAGAGTGACCTTTAAATATAGTGACCAGCGAAGCAGGCGAAGCCTTCGTTGATTCACTAAATTAATTGATTTCCCATTCCGTCATTTTTGAAGGGGTTATATACTAGTATCATCATAAACTGATTCATTGGAGTCTAAATTTGAAATCTACACTCTTGAATTACTTGACACTAGAAAATTCTTAATAGTTAAATTACGGTGAATGTCACGATTTACAAATTATCCAGCCTCTTGAAATCTGTTTCGAATACTTCCGCTGTGTGAGAATAAATTTCTTACTTTCAATCTAAATTTTGAATGCACTTACTCCATATTTAAGAAATTTTTAAGACAACTTACGTAAATGTGAAAATAGTAAATTTTTCGATAAATAAGAAATATTACACTGCTTCTCCAATTCATAAATTATTTCTTTCTCTCACCCATACATGTATAGGGTAAAGAAGGGGTGGGGGGGGGGGGGGGGGGGTCAATTTTTTGAAATCGAGTTTTTGTTATATTTACACGTTTTGAGGTCTCTCGAATCAAAAAATCATGTTTTTAACAGTTGGTCTGTCTGTGTGTCTCTGTCTGTTATCAGCCTATCTCAAGAACAAATAATAGCAGAAACTCCGAACTTCGTATTTTAAATGTGTATCATATATGTATGCTACACTAAACTTTTTCGCTGAGATTAAGCAAACGGTTTGTGTACAGGGACACTCAAGAGGATTCAAATACATTACGTCTATGGGCGAAATTGCAGGTAAGTAGAGTTCAGCATCTGTAGGCTGCACTAAACCAAATGAAACTAATAAGATATATTTTATTTGCGTAAAAACACGTTTCAGGTAAAATAGGGTATGGAAATCATTCACTGTTCGTTTACAGGAGTACACAAAAGAACTAGATTATAGTGCGTCAATACTTGAAATAGATATAAAGTGTACCTCAGGTTATGCCGTGTGTTATTAATATAGGTTTATACATATGTGCACCGTTTGATGTTTACATAACCTTCAGGAGATATGCAGAACTGCCAGTATTTAAGCAATAACATTGTTTTTTATTGTTAGTGGAAGTGCTTTAATGCAATATTTTAACATAAGGAAAGCTCCTCAGAAAGTCCAGGAAAGCTCCTCAGAAATTAAAATTAATTCCTCATAGCCATAGGGTAAGTAATGTATTTTTAAAAGTAAATATTCATCACTTGGTTTTTTGTATAGTCACACATTTTCGGTTTCCTGAATACCGAAGTCAAGTTTTTAACGCTTGGTCTTTGTCTGTGTTACTCCGAGTAAATTAAACCAAATGTTGTATTGTTAATTTGTATAGTTAATTTGTTGTATAGTTAATTTGTTTGTTAGTAGAAAATTTTGATCAGAATTGATAAGTTTCACGGAATATTGCGTGTGAAAGTTGTCTGGGTAAATTTAAATGAACTCTTGAATTTAATAACAGATTTGAATTCTATATTAATGTAGGTACAATAATGAAGAGGGGGTTGAGGTAGGCGGTACATAGAATTATTCGTCGAATAAAGCTGTTCCAAAGCTTAATTTGAATAGTTTTAACATAATTTTTCATAACAGTACTCGTTATCTTATCCCTTAATCTCCAATCTGTATTTATGGTATTAAATTTCAGCGTAAGTCGTGTGAGGCTTTAAAAATCTATAGCTTAGATTTTCGCACTTTTCCTTAAACACGTATAATAACAAAAGTTACTTTTTAAATATTGAATGTCCAAGCCATTTTGACACAACTTGCCTGAGCGTACAACACTTAATCTCGTTCAACAGAAGTCATTATGCGGGAAAACCACTTTATACATTGACTCAGTAATGTGTTTTATTTATTTATTTATTTTATGTTTACGATCAGAAAATTCATATCGATTAAATTCGTATTCGTTTTCAAAGAATTGAATTTTCACATTTTTAATATTTGATTTTCTAGTTTAAAAATGTAAAAATTGCTCTTTAGCTATTTTTTCGCTTTTTTAAACTCAAAAATAAAATATTTAAAAAGAAAAAAAACTTGTTGGCAAAGGAGGCTGCTCAGTTCCCCATCATATTTATGTTCTCATAAATTCCTAATAGGCCATCCATCGTTCACCTCGATATACTTATCTTATTCTAATCTATTAATTTATTTTATCAGGGTCAATTCCGTTGTTTAGTTTTCACGCTACTATTTCCAATGCAATAATCCTCAAAATTCCTATTTATATGAAAAATTTTCAATTTCGCTATGTTGATAAAATCTTAAATTACGAATAACGTACGAAATTTTCCTGTTAGAATATATTTAGTCAATCATGTTCAAACAAGCATCAAAACTATTATTTTGTACTTGTCTGATATATTTATGATCCTCAAAATGGACATTTATGTGAAATTTCGCCTTATTCTGCCACGTTAAGAAATTCGTAAATTTCCCATAACTTACAAAATTTTTATATTGGAAAATTCATAGTCAATAATATTCATGCCAGTGTCCCAAATAATATTTAAAAAATGTTCTGACATCTTTACGATGAAAATATCCCTCAAGTTTGACGTTTATGTATTTTGCTCTATTCTGCCATGTTAAGAAATTCGTAAATTTCCAATAACTTACGAAATTCTTATATTGGAAAATTCATAGTCATTAATATTCATGCCAGTGTCCTAAATAATATTTCAAAAGTAGTCTGACATCTTTACGATGAAAATATCTCCTAGGAAATGCGTGCACGAATGCATGCAAGTATGGGCCAATGTCGTGGTATAAAGTTTTCAATATATTTATTAATTTAAACTAAAAAGCTTTCAATCGCATAAATCCAACAGGATGTTGTTACTTACAGACACAGTATATAGGATAGGAAGCAAAATGACAAGCCAGATAAAAACTAGTTGGCATAGGCTCAGTTCCCCATCCTATTTATGTTCTCATAAATTTCTGGTGCGAGACATATTATGATCATGTTAAAAGAAATGAATTTGACCAAAGCTTGATACAGTGACAGAATGAAATCCCCGCCTCATAGGCTGTCCACCGTTCACTTCGATACATTTATCTTTTTCTAATCTATTAATTTATTTTATCGGAGTCAATTCCGTTGTTTAGTTTTCATGCTACTATTTCCAATGCAATAATCCTCAAAATTCATATTTGTATGAAAAGTTTACAATTTCGCTATGTTGATAAAATCGTAAATTACGAATAATTTACGAAAATTTCTTATTCGAATATTTGTATTCAATCATGTTCAATCAAATATCATAAATGTAATTTTGAAGTTGTCTAATGTATTTATGATCCTCAAAATGGAAGTTTATGCTCAATTTTGCCTTATTCTGACACGTTAAGTAAATCGTAAATTCCAAATAACTAACGAAATTTTTAAATTGGAAAAATCATAGTCTATGATATTCATGCCAGTATCCTAAATAATATTTCGAAAGTGGTTTGACATGTTTACGATGAAAACATCCTTCAAGTTTGACGTTTATGTATTTTGCTCTATTCTGCCATGTTAAGAAATTCGTAAATTTCCAATAACTTACGAAATTCTTATATTGGAAAATTCATAGTCATTAATATTCATGCCAGTGTCCTAAATAATATTTCAAAAGTAGTCTGACATCTTTACGATGAAAATATCTCTCAAAATGGACGTTTATGTGAAATTTTGCCCTATACTGCCATGTTAAGAAATTCGTAAATTTCCAATAACTTGCGAAATTTTCAAAGTAGCCTATTTATAGTTACCGATGTTCATTCCGGCATCAAAACTGATATTTTAAATCTGGTCTGATATTTTTACAGTAAAAAGTTTCCATTTAATGCACGTTTAAGTGAATTTTTGTCCTTTTCTCTCATGTTAAGAAAATCGTAAATTTCTAATAACTTACGAAGTTTTTTAATTCGAATGTTGCAAATGAATAGGTTTCTTGCCAGTGTCGAAAGTAATTTTTTAAAACTGACCTGACCTCTGTGCGTTTATTTGTTCGTGAGATACCGTGTGCACAGACTAACAAACTATCTAACGAACTAACAAACTAACAGACACCCTACAGACGGACACCATACAAATTTTGTCATTTTCGGATTCCTCACATCTGAAAACGTGTAAAAAAGTAAAAAAAAAACGAGTCGAAAATTTTCACGATTATTTAAGTTCCCCATACCTATACTGTGATGGGGAACTAAAAAGGGAAACACACATTTTACAATTTATAAGTACTTAACAAACATCACTCATCGTCACTTTGAATATAACTGAATTTGACTAAAATGGATGCTTCGTGTACTTCAATAAACAGATTGTAAACTAACTTTAAATATTATTCAAAAATCGGGGAAATTTAATTTCAGTTTTTCTTTTATTCAGTAATGAAATACACAAAAACTGATTCTTAACTCAAACCTTCATGCACAATAACTCATTTCTCGTATAAATAAATAAGCGGGAATAATATATATATATTTATTTCATTTTCACCCTTTTGCGACTTTTAATTAAATTTTCATTTCCGTTAAGATCCTCAATAAGTGACAGAAATGTTTCATTTTAATCGCAGAACAGTCATAATCCTATCCATTTTTATAACTTAATATCATTCATTAATTTTGGTTCGAAAGATATATACATATATTTTTATATGGAAGCTTCTAGATTTAATATTTAATTATTAATTTCTAAATATAAATTTATATACATGCAAGCAAATGTTTGTCCGGTTGTGTTTGTGCCGGGAATTGTTATTTGCAGCATCGTTATTGCCAACACGTTCAAGAAATTTGAGGTATGTGCAGAATAAAAATTTAATTAATTATCTGCATAAGTGAAACTAATCAGAAACAAGCATTGCTGTTTAAAGAAAAACTGTGTTTTTCCGTATTTATAGAGTTATATTAGAGCTATTCTGAACTATGCCTATATAGAAGTAATCGTAAAAACTGTTAATAAGATGAACAAGATTTAAAATACAGCAAAATTCTATTTTTCTCAGGAATAAAGATTAAATATGTATACATTGTGTTCCAAAAGTCCCACACCCCCCTCCTAACTCGAAAATGAATTGGAATTGTGAAAAATGGCGAAACATGCGTTCATTGAATTCGAGAGGGACCTCTTTTGGTGAAAACATTTGAGCCCGGGGTTTCTAGGGGGGCCGCGAGGGAGGGCAACTTTAAAATTCCAAATAGGAAGCTATGTCTTGGGATACATCCCTGAAAACTTCTCTTCGAAACTATGAATTTGATGTAAATAGTTTTGCCGTACGATGATTATTAAGATTATGATATACATGATTAAGATATAACATGAGTTTTTAGACTTTTGAAATGTGAATTTTATACTTATGTATCCCCTTTAATAATCGTTGCAGAACAAAACTGTTTATAATTAAGATTAAAAACTATTAAAAGTTTAAAATTAGAAAACATTTCACGTGTATATATAATATATAAAAGGTAACAAACCACTTTAAAACACGTAGATACAATATTTTTATTAAAAACGACACAAAGCTTAATAGCATCATCAGGTGTAATTGCGTTACATAAAACCAGCAATATATAAACAAGAGAAGTTCAAACGGTTTACAGTTACGGTTACAATAAAAAATTTTTTAAAAATTACGGTTACAATAAAAAATTTTTCATTTCAGTATCATTTTCAGTATTTTTTTCTCTATGAGCACAACGCGTGCCAGATTTTATGAAGTGATGCCGCATCCTTGGAGTTAATAACTTTATTGTACTTGATAATATTCACTGATTCTGTCATTAGCAGGTCTTGAAAGTTGCGAGGGGCTGAAATAACTTCGGACTGGGTCCACAGAGGAATAGCTTCAGGGTGCTCGTAAAGAAAGTCCACTAGAATTGAACTTTTTTTCTCTTTAACATTGCGTATGTGTTCAGTAATTCTTGCTTTAAGTGTGCGACGTGTTTGCCCAATGTAGTAAAACAGTTCATCATTATATTTGTTAGGGATTTTATAAACCCCTCCAGTAGGTCTGTTTATATCAAATTCATTGTCTTGAAGAGACGTTTCCAGCGATGTACCACAAGGTATACTTTGGCCAAAATTATTTGGGCCCGGGCAGGGGGGTAGTAGTAGTGCCGCTAGGGAGGACAACTTTAAACTTTCAAACGGGAAAGTATACCTTGTGATACATCGCTGGAAACGTCTCTTCAAGACAATGAATGTGATACAAACAGTTTTGTACTGCAATGATTATTAAAGGGGGATACATAAGTATAAAATCCACATTTCAAAAGTGTAAAAACTCAAGTAACTCCTTTAATAATCATCGTAGGGAGAAACCATTTAAATCATATTCATTGTCTTGAAGATACGTTTCTAGGGATGTATCACAAGACATACCTTCTTATTTGAAATTTTAAAGTTGTCCTCTCTAGCGGCACCCCTAGCGCACCCCTCCCCAAGCCCAAACTTTTTTCACCAAAAGAGGTCCCTCTCGAATTCATTGAACACGTGTTTCGCCATTTTTCATAATTCCGATTCATTTTCGAGTTAGGACGGGGTGTGGGACTTTTGGAACACCCTGTATATTTTTAGTTTAATTAAATATTTCTTATCGTATTCGAATGTATTCTGATTGATCAGACAGGTTGTTAAATAGCTGGAAAAGTAAATTTTCATTGATAGCCCCTTTTTTACTTGGGAGGGGGTGTGGGACATTATAAGATGCAAAAGCTGACTGTTATTAGGAAAGCAATGGATGCAGAATTTTAGAGAGTAAAAATTCGATCTGGCACTTTGTCATCTTCAGAAAGATTAGTTTTCCCCACACTTGGTTTTACATAATAACCCGCACTTTTTTCGAGGGAGAAAAAACTACAGAAAGTATATGGCCATTCAAAAAAAAAAAAAAAAAAGATTTATCATAGGGATTTTTAAGGATGTATCTGCAAGGTTTTTATTTCCGAGAAATTTTGTTTCTTTTAGTAACAAAACTTAAACGGGAAAAAAAAAAAAAAATCCTAAACCACTTCGATGAAATGCTTAAAAACTCTTCTTTTGAAGGGTCGAAATTTTATTATGAAAAGCTTTATAACTCTGGCTCTCAATTAAATTTTGTGGAATTAATCTTTGTTGTTATTATTATTATTATTATTATAGAGATCCCTTCTGATTTAAGATTGCTAACCTCAGTTCGCTCACTCAGTATCACCAATGCACGATTTGTGCTGATACTTTCTTACAAAAAGAGGTGAAAAGAAAGAAATGAAAACTGGAAATATTTAGTTGCATTAGTCTATTTCATGATAATCGCAAATTTTAAAACAGGGTCTATCCTTCCCCCCACCCTTCTTTTATCTTATTCTTTTCTTTTATTTCTTCTATCGATTTTTTTCCCCCTAGTGTAATTCAAAATTACAGAAAAAAGGAATAAATCGAATTTTCGTGGAAACAATACGGTAAAAATCAACTAGTAATCAAACGAAATTAGCAATAAAGGGCGACGAAATTTTCAACGAGATAACAGTTTCTATTTTTACAACTATTACGACCACTAGAAACATCCTTCTCATTTCCCTTTCCTTTCGGTGAACTCGGGGCCGCGCGAGAGAACAAACGGCTATCGTCTGCTTAACGTCTCGTATTAACTAGCCGTCTCGTTAATTTATTATTATTATTTTTTTTTAAGTGGCTGTGTGGTGTGGTTAACACCACACAGCCACTTACATATCCATAAGAATCAATAAAAGTTTAAAAATGATCCCTTGAACATCTATTCTTCGACCCCATTTCATGAAACCATGGAAGCAAATGCGCAAGTGCTAACTCAACGAGTCCAATGCTAAAATAGGGATGGCAGTCATCTGACTCAGAGAAAATGAGCCATAACAGAGCGCGCAATGGCTGGATGTTTTCCAAATTTCAAACTGTCGGCCAAGCTGGCATCCCTCCAACATTTTGGACGCGTCCTCCCTGCTAGTTTTACGATATGTGGATGCAGTGTATAC
The DNA here is from genome assembly GCA_963930645.1 of Salticus scenicus. Classification (NCBI taxonomy): domain Eukaryota; kingdom Metazoa; phylum Arthropoda; class Arachnida; order Araneae; family Salticidae; genus Salticus; species Salticus scenicus. The sequence goes on along the minus strand of OZ005654.1, from coordinate 3,192,422 downwards.
ACATCCTTCAGACAGATATCTATTCGCACGACCCATGTCGCTCTTTTTTGCATCCATCAGATGTCTGTCCAAATATCCAATAATTGGCTTTTTTACGTCCAATAGATATTGAAAATGTGTAAATATTGTTTGGATCTAACATGTTACATCTATTAGACATTGAAAAAGGCACGTCTAAATTTCGCCTGCATTTAAACATCTAATACATGTGTATAATGAGTACAGGATATCCAGGAGTTTTAATGGAGATTTTTAAGATTTTTTTTACCTTTCATGGACCCATTGGATGTCATTCAGATGTCTAATGGATATCAGTGGCTACGTGGGTAGAGAGATTATTATTTTCGATCTCGTTGCTATGGTAGAAGGAAAATTTACTTTAAAGCAGCACAATTCTTTTTAATACATTTCTAATATTTTGCTTGTGTACGTTACTGTCAAATCGAGTGCATTGCTTGAGGGAAAATCGCTCGTCTAAAAAAGATGGATCCTAGGAATAACGTAAAATCTAATGTGCAACAGGATGGAGGACATTGGATTAGGATAGATTCCTTTGATCATTTGCGCAATAGATGTCTGTTGGATGGGTCTAATTTACTTTTTAAAAAGCGAAGTCCAATCGGGCCAGGATTCGAAACAAAGATATTGGATTGAACGCCCCAACTTTCTGATGTTTGAGCTCTGAAGGAGCGCAGTTCGCTCATAGAAAAGTTGAAATCTTCCGTATTTCATTTGTTAGAGTAATAAAAACTCAGCCCTGCGGATCATTTTTTTAATTTATTCTTTATTTATTTTAACTTCCTAAATGATGGATGACAATAAATAAGTAAAAAAATAACTTCAACAGCTATTGGGTGGATGGGCCCAACGTTTAACTCAGATGTCCCAGGTTCGAATTATATAAGTTTATTTTAGCGCACTCTATACATTATTAGATTTATTTTATGCACCACTAATACAAAAGTGAAAAGTGCCTGGTTTCTTTTCACTTTTGTAGAAATAAATTCAGCCAACCCATCCAACCTCTACAATCAAATGCATTACTATTATTTTTAATATTTTAGCAACATCTTGTACATGCTTTTAAAAGATGTCCATAAAAAAATCGGCTTTATGGAGAATATTTGAAAAAAACTTTTTTTCTAAGGTTATTCAATTCCATTTCTCTTTCAAAAGATTTTCGATATGAAATGCAATCCTCATAGTATGTTTACCAAGACATTTTTTTTTTTTTTTTCAATGAGAGTATTTTTACGATTTACTTTCTTTTACCCATGTTTTTGAGAAAATATTGTTTTAGATCGAATTTCCGAAACTAAAGTTTTGATATATTTAAACGTTTTAATATACCCTGAATCCGAATTGTCTTTAACTCTGTTTACAGCATAATTCAAACGCAAATATTAGGTTAAAGTAAAAACTCCGTATTCTAAATTTTTATCAGATAGGGATGTCACTTGAAGCTCTGTATTCAAATATACAAGTTGTTCGTCTAAAACAATATACAAAATATCCAAATAAATTACGTCGACGGACAAAATTTCTTGTAGGTACATTTTAACATCTTCAGACAAGTAATGAATAGATTAAAATAAACGTATATTTCTAATAAGTTATAAAATCACGTTTTTATAGAATACTAGCCAATGTACTTATTTTTCGATCGGAAAATCAAATAAATAGGCATTAGGATTCATAAAATGTATTCCTAAATTTTTAATTCATTGTTTATATTTATTAGCATAGTGAGCTGAAAATGCCATAGGATAAATATTTTTAATAAAGTTTGAGTTTAAAATCATCTGCACTTTTTTTTTTTTTTAATAAGTTATTAAAACTTTAAAATTTAAACTGTGAATCAACTGCAAAACAGGATTGGACTTATGTCGCTGAGTTTAATTAAACCGTCAACGTAGGTAAAAGAAATTCTAAAATCAGGAAAGGAATAAAGTATTCTATAAACATAAGTGTGCTGATTAATTAAATAAATAAAAGAAAGGGTAGTTGGTACAATATAGGTACAAACAGTTCGGGAAAAAAGAATTGTACTATTATTAGAAAAGGTCATTAAAAAAAATCGTCAACGATCCCAACATAGTATGCAAAGTCATATGAAAAATAATACTATGTACAGGGTGTCTCATAAGTGTGTAGACATTTTAAAAATTCATGACTATTGAATGAATGGATACAATTGAACGCGTTTTTCGAAAAAATCATTCTCATTTTATTTATTTATTTATCTATTGCAAAGAAAAAAAATAATTATTAAGCTATTTGTTGATAGAAGGACCAGACCACCCATTTTCATGAAAAACTGTGCCTATCCGCATGCAAATGTTTACAGTCAATATAAATCCTATTCTACGTGTCCGTCGTCACCACTAATTACAGTTTGCAAACGAGTTCAAACACTGTTAACTGCAGCTTCAGTCGGCGGTTCTTACCTGAGAGAAAACATCTTCACCCATAACGCTTTGTCCACCAATTCAGCATCGCAATTAAAACTTCATGTAGTTGCAAGTAAGAGGCAAATTAAGAAGTAAGATGCGTTAATCGTAAAGAAGTGCAATTTATAGAACTCTAATTTGCATATTTTCTTCTTTCACATCCGTGCGAAAAATTTAATTATTTGTGTAACTGTCGTCGGTAAAAAATGTAACTTTTTTTTCTATACCCCAACCCCCCCCCCCCCCAAAAAAAAAAAAATAAATAAATAAATAAATAAATAAAAAATAAAAAATAAATCCCTTTTCACGAGAATAACTTTTCGCAAACCGCGTTCAATTCTATCCATTCATTCAATAGTTATGAATTTTTAAAATGCCTACAGACTTATGGGACAGTTTGTATATATATATATACTAGCAAGCTTTGCCCGCTTCGCTGGACATTAAACTTAAATGAGTTGTCAAAATCCCATATCTTTATTTATAACCTAAGTTTTCGCTGTTATTGGTAGAGGTTTTCTCGCTCGCAACGTGAGGAGTCTGGGTCCCCACTGCTTTCAGCAGCAACTTACCCACTTCTTACTTCCCCTTCCTCAGCGGGTGAGTTCGAAGTTTTGCAAAATCCCACTAATGTTCATAATGCGTACACTTAATCAATATACACACACTAAAATTCGCCATTCTAAGATAATTCAAACGGAAAAACATGTTTTTACACATGTTTATTGCAATTCAACCCCAGGAAGAGGGGGGAATTTCGAATTTCGTGAAATCCATCTACAATAAGTGCCGGATGCATACAAACAATTTACGCACCAAATTTCGTGACCACAGAAGTCTTTGAAAGAAAATATTATAAATAAATAAATACAAAAAGCACAGCTTTAGTATGGGACCCCTATGGTGACTTTGAATATTTTAAGCCATTTTTGCGATGAACTGAATTGGCTATCTCAATTGTGCAATTAAAGATTTTGGCGAGAAATGTCCGAGCTACATCGGTGCCGAATTTCAAATTGTGCCAAAGGGATCCGATACTAAAGCTGTTCCATACACAAAATAAATAAATAAATAAAATAAAATAAAAACTCTTTTCTAATATTTACAAAATAAAAATAAAAAATCTTAATAAAATCCAAATTATAATCATTTACAATTAAGGGGAGAACATAAAAGAACCTCATAAAGTACATAATAACAACAACAAAAAAAAAATTTACTGCAGGAAAGAAAAGTACGGCTTAATTAAATAAAAACATTAATTTAATGCCAAATATCTCTATGAAAATATTTATCCACATACAAATTCCTGATTTAAAAAAAAATCACCAACTTTTGTAGATATTTTTCTCTCTAATTTTTATTATTATTCACGTGAAAATAAAAATATATATAAATATAAAACCTTCTACCGAATCTGGGTTGAAAACGGAAAAAGGGTAAAATAAATTAGAAATATCAGACCGATATTTATAAATTTGATACCAAATAAAAGGGGCGATTTTTCTGAATCCAGGGGTGCAAACAGTTTTTCGATGCGACAATTAGATATTAAAAAAATAACTAAAGTATGAAATTTAAGTGGCAACGGAAATAGGGGAAAATAAATTAGAAGTATCAGACCTATCGTTACAAATTCAGTACCAAATGAAAGAGGTGATTTTTCTAAATCCTGGGGTGTAAACAGTTTTTCGATACGACAATTAGATGTTTTAAAATTAACTAAAGTATGAAACTCAGATGGCAAAACTTCATTTCAATCTTTTCATAATTTGTAGTGCGAATCACGCGAATGAAGTCTTTATCTTAAAAATTTATTTTTGCATTTTATTTTTCCATTCAAAGCGTTTTAGTGAAAAAATATTTATGGCGCATGCGCAGACGTTTTTTACCCACAATTTAAACACTAATCAGAATTTTGAAAATTTCTATAGATATAATTTTAAGTTGGGTGAAGACCTAAGTTTCTGCCAAGCGCCGTTGAATTCCGTCCAGCCGTTCTCGAGTGATGCCCGGACAAACGTGTTTTAGTCTTTTACCCCCAGGGGGGAACGGGGGAGAATTTCTGAAAAGTTGATGGATATAATTTTAAGTTGGGTAAATACCTAAATCCCTGCCAAGCGCCGTTGAATTCCGTCCAGCCGTTCTCAAGTGATGCCCGGACAAAAAAAGCGACATTCGGACACGATGACACACACACACACACACACACACACACACACACACACACACACACACACACACACACACAGGCAAAATTTTCTGAAGTCATTTTCGGCTTTCATGGGGTGTGAAACGTGAAGATATCGCAAAATTTTTCGATTCCGACAAATTTACAGACAAAACTCTGATTTTATTAATATAAATAGTCGAACCTCGTTAATATGAATCTCAAGGGGGATAAAAAAAAAATTCATGTTATCAGTCGTTCATGCTATCAGTAACTAATCTTCATATAACTAAACTAATCTTCCTTTTGATGGGGATTGGGGAAACGGTTCATGTTAAAAGTAATTCACGTTAACGAGGTTCGACTGTATATATATTGAGGCGCTTTTTTTCCACAATGTACTCAAACTCAGCGTAGGTCGATTAAAAAACAACATCCAGATCTGACATAGGCGATTTCATATCTGAAACGTACCCCTTATGAGAGAGGATTCTGAAAATACTTCCGTATTGTATTGTTGCCGACAATGCAATCCTAACTAAAATTTAAGTAAAAGCGGTTCTGCCTAAGAGCATTAAAAATGAAACACGAGATTTGACACAGATTTTTGCACCTGGAACCTGTCCCGGATGAGTTCCGGCAAATACTTGCAAGTTGTACTGTTATCGGCTCATGTCTAAAATGTGAGAAAAATTCTGTTCGGCAGAAATGCCTCTAAAACGAATCGCATGATTTGAGACTCACAAGCAGAAGGGTGTCCCGCTTCTGGTACGACGGATTCCTAAAAGTACTGGCGTACTGTATTGTCATCGACTAGGGGAATGCGTGCCATATTTCAGCAAAATCAGTTCGATGAAAGCGGTATAAAAATGGACTGCAAGATTGGAACCGGACCTACGGAAAGCAAGCTGATGTCATGTATTTCAATTACTGTATACTAAACTCAAGTATAATAGGTGATGCGTATACAATTTACAGACAATATACAGTAGTCTACGTAATTATAAATTTATATCCAAAATCTTGTAAAACTATGATTTGTGTCATCGAATTTGTCATAAAATATTTATCACTTCACCGGAATCTTAATAAATAAGTATTTAACACTAATATTGAGTTTTCACAAAAAGGGAATATCAAAATATAGGTTAAAGAAAAATTTATGTATATATTGAACGGGCATCATGATAAGTTCACCTGAAACAAAATCCTGATATATCATTAAAATGGCACTAAAAATGATGTTTAATTAATGCATTTGGAAATTTCAGTTAAAATATATTGTAATAGGCCGATAAGTTTTTCATTCAGAATCAAGGTGAACGTGCCTAAAGAAAGCTCCCGATCTGACAGAACAAGCTCAATTGGATGCCTATATAAAAATCGAACTGTCACACAGACAAATAGGAAACAAGATTAGACGCTTCCTACTTTTTTATTAAAAATTATTTTTTAAAAAAGTGGGGGGGATATAACACATTAAAATGACCAAGAAGGAAACCCGTCGTAACGGACATATAGCTAATTAGGTAATACGTGACAGCTGCCTAAAACTTGAGCATCCTACTTTAAAATACTGCAAAACTAAACAGATATACAATATCTGTACAACCTATACAAACATTTATATAAATCTATACAAACATTTAAATACTTTGCGATAATTTTTTCTTAGGCTAACCTTAGCATTCGAGATGTAAATCCCACTAGAGGTGTGGTTTTTGCCGATCACTCCTGAATAATGTTCAATTTCCACGTCCGGGGACAATCTCCAAAAACATGCATCGTCTCGAGTGGTTTGAACTACTCTAGTCACTTGTCGGAATTATTTTCTGGTACATTTACAGACTCTCAACAAACTCACCCTCATTGCCTTGTCATTACCAATAAACTGCGAAATATCCAAAGTATACAATTTTATTTTAAAAAATAATAATAACAATGCCCAATCTCTCCTAAATAGCAAAAGCGCAAACTCTCCCATTTTGACAGGAGAGACTGCGCAATCTTTTATTAAATTATTATTTGCTTTTAGAGAAAATTGTGGTCTCGTAAGTCTAGGTTAGTAACTTACGAGAAATTATTTAAATTAAAAACATTTTGTATTACAACCATTGTATTGAAATTCCTAGGAAGGGTTATGAAAATTTATGTATTTACTTTTGAAAACGAGACAAAACTAGTATGTTGTGGCCACCACAAGACTTTCTTCTATATTTTCCTATACAAATTCACTCAGTAACAATATTAAAAAAAAAAAAAAAAAAAAAAAAAAAATACGATTTTTTCTAAGTGTTTTTTTGTTAAAAGTAAAAAAAAAAAAAAAAAAAAAAGAAAAGAAAGAAAAATCGATAACTTTGTTTTAAATTATCGCAGATTTATAGTTCAACCATTCGTTTTAAATGTATTGACGAGACCTTTCAAAAGATACCCATCTTGAAAATTTACCTCCCCCCTCCCCCATGGGTAAAGTGATGCTCCCACATGCACAGAATTTTTTTCCTAGTTAACTAATACTATTATCAATAATTCATATTAATTTTACAATCAAAAGTTAAAAATAACTCTCATTATGTACATTTATACGAAATTTTGTCCTATACTGCCATGTTAAAAATTTAGAAAAAATGCAATCACAGCGCCACCTGTTGAGCTATTGATCCCCAAATTTAATCAGCACCAGTTTATGTTGGGGACCAACTAAATACCAAGTTTCGTTAAATTTCGTTAAAAAAAAAAAAAAAAAAAAAAGATTTTTTTTTTTCTAAGTTTTTTTTTTTTTTTTTTTTTTTTTTGTTAAAAGTAAAAAAAATCGATAGCTTTGTTTTAAATTATCACAGATTCATAGTTCAACCATTCGTTTTAAAGGCATTGACGAGACCTTTTGAAAGATACCCATCTTGAAAATTTACTCCCCTCGAGGGGTGACTTCCCCCCCAGGGGGGGGGGGGGGCGAGGCTCCTACACATACAAAAAATTTTTCCCAGTTGACTATCTCTATTATAAATAATTCTTGTAAATTTCGTAATGATTACTAAAAAGTAATTCTCTTTATGCACATTTACACAATATTTTGTCCTATATCACCATGTTAAAAATTTAGAAAAAGCGGGATGGCAACGCAACCTGTAAGGCAATTTTTACCAAAAGTTGATAGGCACTAATTTATGTCAAGGTGCAACTACATACCAATTTGTATGAAATTCTGTGCATAAGTTCCTGAGATACAGTTGCCACAAAATTTTGTCACACACGCACACACACAGACAGACTGACAGACAGACAGACAGACAGACATTTTCTAAAAATGGTCAAATCGTGTTCTACAGCTCTCAAAATGTGTAAATCCATCAAAAACCCGAAGTCGAAAATTTTTACGAATCGAATACTTTCTTCTATTGAATATAGAAGAAAGTAATAACTGCGTTTTATCTTAGACTGCTGAAGCAATGGATATGCACATTTAATTCGGCAGTTCACGGTTGATGTTGTACAACGAACTGAAATCGCAACTCGCCCACTCTATACTTTCCCGCTTATCCCCTATAGGCGCAATCTCTCCTAGCTTTATCTTATATTAAATACATATCGCTATAAAAAATTACACTTCGGTCGTAAGGTCTTAAGCATACTTTTTTTTTTTTTTGTAACAATAGTCATAATTGAGAAGATATTTTTCTCAACAAATTATCTAAATTCCCCGAAATTGCATCCCGCATTTGCTTAACCCTTTCAGGGGTAACCCAATTTTCTTCATTTATAATCAACAGCCACCAGCAATCACCAACACTATTAAAAGACAAGAAATACATGAAGTTATTTGTCTAAGTTATAAAAGAAATTCTTATAAAAATATTTCCGGGGACCGTTTTTGCAATTTTGAATTAAAATTTTTTGTTTCACAATGCAACCACCGCCCCTGAATGGGTTAATATAGGCATAAACAATTGTTTTTCCACAGTATAACTACACATGAAAAGAGAGATTTATTTATTTTCTACATCTATGTCTTTAACCGAATTCTTAATTACATTATTCTGATAGATTGAATTTCATTATTTTTCGTCATGCAGGGAATAAATATACATTTCCAATTTACTGAAATGAATTAAATATCAGTTTTAGGATAATTACAGCTACCAGAATTTTTTTCTTTTCTTTTACATTTGCGTGCTTTATATGCAGACGCGTCTGAAAAAGATTCCTATTCTAATAATCATAAACCTAGTAATAACACTCATAAATAATCTTACACAACAGGAATCATAAAAGAAAACGATAAAAGTAAACATTAACAATGGAAATAACATTAATCAATGCGTACCTATAAACCTTCTGTCTTGTGTTGTTAAAGCGTATACAATAAAATAAAAAATAAATAAACTTGCAAAAGTGATTATTTATATAGAGAAGAATACATTAATTTTCATGCTTTTAGTATTCATACATTTTATTACTTGAAAATTGTATTTATGGGGACAGTATCATTTAAAAATACTTTATGGAGGAAAAAAAAAACAAATAAGCTAAAAATATTCTTGAAGCTTCAACAAATGGTGAAATCGGATTTACATTACATGACCATTGCAACTGTCCTTCTTACATAAAGTGGGCTATCGAAATGATGTTTTCGTTGACAATGTTTTAGAATGATGAGGATGTTTCAATGACGATATATTTTATTGTTGGGATGACGAAATTTTCTGTTCATCTTTTCCTAAACTCATTTCTCACTTAATGCATTCTGACCGCTCCTGTACTTCTGTTTCATAACAATGCACCTTCGCGCCAAAACTCAGTTCGGCCTGCCGGGTCGTCGCACGTTGGTACGGTGTGTCTGTAACGTGCGGTTGGGCGTTGCCTTTTTCTGCCAATAGGGCTAGCGCTGCCGTGTGGAGTTTTTGGCATCCCCATTCACGGGGGATGCAGACTTCATCTCTCCCACGACACAGTGGTCTCGTACTCGGTCTTTACTTATCTCTCGGTATCCAAAATACGGCTTTGGGGGGTCCATCTATCATCATTTCTTCTGGAAAGATGGCCAACCTAGCTCCATTTTTAACTTCTTAACTCTAGAAATAGCATCAGTAACTTTGATTGGATCCCTAATTCAAGTGTTTCGCTTTCTGTCTCTTTGGGTGAATCCTAACACGCATCTCTTGATATATTTTTGCGTGTTAGAAGTTTTTGTATAATTTTACACGTTAATGTCTATGTCTCTGAAGCATAAGTTAGAACAGGCAAAATGCACTGATCAAAATCTTTTATATATATACAAACGCACACACACATATATGTTGTTTTTGATCATCATATATATAAATATATATGATTAACTCGCTACATAACAAGATGCGTTACTGAGAAGGTGGGGAGGGACGGGCTACCGCCCTTTCAATCTGCCGTTCTATCTATCTGTCTGTATATGTATAGTAATAGTCTGCCCATCTATCTACTGTAACCATAACATGCTTTTAAATATTCTAATAACATATCTTAATTTAACTATGTTGACTGTAGGCCGATTGCGTTAAAATGCGTTTAAATAAAATTCTGACCACAGGCTGTAATGTTAAGAAATTATTTTGTGTGACCCTGTATTCGAGCCTCAAATATTATATAAACTAATGAAAACTGTACTACTCATTCCACGTAAGTCATTAGAATTTGAACCCGATTTGACTTCATTAGCATAATAACAGAACGTCGTCCGAGTGGTCGCGTAAGGTATTGTAAATCAATTATTAAGTCCGTGCATTTTGCTTTTAAAAGTCTTAATAATACATGTTAATTTCATTATATTGAATGTAGCGTTACAATGCGCTCAAATAAAAATCAATCCGCAGACTTTAATTGTACGAAATATTTTTGTATGTTCTTGTAAACGAGCCGCAAACATTGTATATATCAATAAAAACTGTGCGACCAATTTTATGCAACTAAAAAGTTATTCTGTCCAATTTAAAATCATTTTATATCGTTGTCGTGTCGTGTTTACCATTGTCGATTAATTAAGACTATGTACACTACAGAAAACCTGCATTTAAGCTTCACACTATTGTACGTTAATTTCATTCTGTTAAATGCAATGTGCCCCCCTTAAAGTAAACTTAAACGATATTCAGTCGTAGGCCGTAATGATAAGAAATACCTTGGTGTATCCCTGTAAACGAATCAAAAACAGTGTACACGTCAAAACATAAGCTAATTTTGTGTGGTTGCCCCAGTTTGCAAGTCAATGGTCTGATTGTTGCGGTACACACACATTCTTCCTCAAGCCGTAATGATAAAAAATAGTTTTGTGTGTCTTTGTACACGAACCGTTAAATATGTATACGCCAAAACAATATACAGCTCATTTGTACCATGAACATTTATACCAGTTTACAAGTCAACTGGGTGATTTTTGTGAATACTATCGTGGTACACATCCGTATAACAAGAAACATTTTTGTGCGTTCCTATTCCCAAACCACTCTAAGAATTCATAACAAAAAATGCAGCTGTTGTTGTCTGGTAGAGGAACCTGTTTACCCATTTGTAAGTCAATAGGGTGATGTTCGGGGCCGCTGTTACGGCACATGTAAATTTTGTATCCTTAGCTCGTAATGGTAAGAAAAAGTTTGTGCTATTCCTGCGCATAAATTACAAATAGAATACATACCAAAAAATATACAGCTGATTCCGTGTGGCTTATGAACACGTGTAATAATTTGTAACCGGAGGATTTTTTTAGTTGCTATCGCGGTAGACACAGACAACCAGACACAAAAAACTTTTTGAGTCTCAACACAGAGACCTCCACTAACGTTTCGGTAATAGTGCATGAGCAATAAAAAAAATAATAATAATTTTCTTATTTAGAATGATAATGTAAAAGTATTTGAAAAATATTTAAAACTTAATGCTCTAGACTCAGCTACACTAAAGAATTAAGTTATAGGTTAAGTTATATCTATAAATAATTATAAGATAAAAAAACTTTTTATAAACCATGTTCTTAAATTTTGTGTTGAATCATAGCTATAGAGATACATTAGCACTTTATCAATGCGTATAAAATTTTTAAAGAGATAATGACGTTCATTTTTGTGAGATGCATCATTTAACTTTTTACAGTTTTTTAACGCTCACATTTAATTGAATGCATTTATTTTTATGTCAAAAAATAATAAACACGTATTTTTTTTTTTTTCAACAGTTAAATTATAGCTGATATTTTAATGGTTATTTTTATAGCTATTAGGAGGTTATTATTTTCATATTTTAATTAATTAAAAAACACTAATCAAAAATTCGAAAATCGGGCTTCGAAGTATTGTGTTGTCACCGGGTTCTGAGCTATTCTGAAAGTTTCAAATGTCTAGCTAGTAGGGAAGTTAATTAAAGCTCGATTGCAATATTTGTACCGGACAAACAAACAAACAAGAAACGAAGTTAATAAATATAACAATAAGATAAAAAACTTTTTATAAACCATGTTTTTAAATTTTCTGTTGAATCATAGCTATAGAACAAACTACATTAGCACTTTATCAATGCGTATGAAATCTTATATATAAATTTTTATTTGAATCCCAGTTACATATGAACAACACTATACGTAGTTTACATAATATTTTCTTTCACGTTATTTTCTATATTTATTTAATTTATTCCATCAACCATAAAATGACAACAATTTCGCACCAAATATAATATTACAATGTGCTATGATCGGTTCCGTCTACCGCATGAGACAATTTTGGGGGTTATACTAGTAGCTGAGTTAGTTAATAGTAGTTGGTATATAGAAAAATAAGTAATGAATTATGTAAACCTGATCAAGGTACAGCCTTAATATAGCTCCCCTTGGCGACTTTTGAAATTTTATCGCCACTTTAGACAAAAATAAGTACTTTACGCGATTATTTTTTCCGTTTCTTTCTTTTCTTTTCTTTTTCCTTACCTGTGCTTTCTTTTCTGTTTTTCAATATTTTATAATTTATTTATATTTTTGATGCGCTACTTGGCTTAAAGTACGAAAGTGGAGTCATTGGCGAAAAATGTCCGATCTATTTCAGCATCAAAATTTTGAAAATTACCCAGGATTATCAATAAGTAAAGCTCTTTAGTATAATGCTGAATTAGCTTTCATGCTAAGCGCGATTCATCTGTGCCAAAACCATATTATTTTAACAAAAGAAAAAAAAAATCTAAAATTGAGGTATATTATTATTACTATTATTATTGTTACTAGCAAACCCGTGCGAAATTTTAGCACTTTTATTTCTTTTTCTTAACCTTCAAAATTTGAAACTCATAAATATTATACCAATTTCACCATCCAATTCAAATTTTACTTTACACGTAGTCAAATTATAATTAGAACTTAATTAGCACTGTGCAACAGTGAAACCAAAATCATTCAAAGAAAGATTTAAAAATAAAATTCATGGTTGATAACATAGTTTTCACACTTCCGCAGCAGTGCAGTTTTAGTATAGGACACCCCCCACCCCCCACCCCAATGACGGCTTTTAAATTTATCTCGCCATGTTTACGATAACATTTATTTATTTACCTTGACATAGTTTTTTTTTTTTTTTAAACAAACTAATTCCTCTTTTGATTACACTTTTCATGATTGTGTTTTTTAGTCAATTTATGATAATAATCCATATCAGCATATATACTATAGTTACCCTCATCCGTCACTGATTCTGTCACACTTTAGGCTTAAGAGATAGGCTTAAGAGATTTCCTTGGACTCAGTCTCCTAATTTTCATACTTTAGTTAATTTTAAACTAGTATGTTGTGGCCACCACAAGACTTTCTTCTATATTTTCCTATACAAATTCACTCAGTAACAATATTGAAAAAAAAAAAAAAAAGAAAGAAATTATTCCTAGATTTTTTTTTTTTTTTTTCGTTAAAAGTAAAAAAAAAAAAAAAAAAAAAAAAAAAAATCGATGTTTTAAATTATCACATATTTATAGTTCAACCACTCGTTTTAAAGGTATTGACGAGACCTTTCGAAAGATACCCATCTTGGAAATTTACCCCACCCCGTGGGGTACTTCCCCCCAGGGGGGAAACGATGCCTCCAAATGCACAATTTATTTCCTGATTAACTACTACTATTATTAATAATTCGTATTAGTTTTACAATCACAGGTTAAGAATAACTCTCATTATGTACATTTATACGAAATTTTGTCCTATACTGCCATGTTAACAATTTAGAAAAAATACGATCACAGCGCCTCCTATTGTGCGATTGATCCCCAAATCTAATCAGCACCAGTTTATGGCAGGGGCCAACTAAATACCAAGTTTGGTTAAATTTTGTTAAAAAAAAAAAAAAAAAAAAAAAAACGAATTTTTTTTTTTCTAAGGGTTTTTTTTTTTTTTTTTTTTTTTCCCGTAAAAAGTAAAAAAAAAAAATCCATAACTTTGTTTTAAATTATCACAGATTTATAGTACAACCATTCGTTTTAAAGGCATTCACGAGACCTTTCGAAAGATACCCATCTTGAAAATTTACTCCCTTCGAGGGGGGACTCCCCCCCCAGGGGGGTTGACGAGGCTCCTACACATACAAAAAAAAATTTTCAGTTGACTATCTCTATTATAAGTAATTCTTGTAAATTTCATAATGATTACTCAAAAATAATTCTCTTTATGCACATTTATACAAAATTTTGTCCTATATCCCCATGTTAAAATTTTAGAAAAAGTGGGATGGCAACACAACCTGTAAGACAATTTTTACCAAAAGTTGATAGGCACTAATTTATGTCAACGTGCAACTACATACCAATTTGTATGAAATTCTGTGAAGCAGTTCCTGAGATACAGTTGCCACAAAACTTTGTCACACACACACACAGAGACAGACAGACATTTTCTAAAAATGGTCAAATCGTGTTCTACAGCTCTCAAAACGTGTAAATCCATCAAGAACCCAAGGTCGAAAATTTTTACGAATCCAATACTTTCTTCTATTGAATATAGAAAAAAGTAAAAATGTAATTGTCCGATCGATAAGCTGTTTAAACAGACGTATTCAGAAAAATTGCGCCTTTCATTTTACATTATTTGTAACGAATATATAATTACATTTTTTAAAATTAATTAAAATATGAAAATAAAAGCTTTAAAATACTTTTAAATTTTTAATTGTTGCCATTTTTTCAGCATAAAATGAAATATGCTTTCCCGTAAAAAAATAAAATAAAATAAAACTAATGGATCTCCAGATCAGGAGCCTCAACGTCCTATTTGCATCAGACATTATTCAATAGGTCATTTTTATTTATTCCTTATTATATAATAGTATATATTGATTCGATCGGCTTGTTACCATAATCAGATACATTCATGAGGGGGCTGTCTTCCCATAGGCCGTAATGATAAGACACACTTTGATGTGTCCCTGTACAGGAACGACAAGTGAAATACACACCTAACACTATACAGTTATTTCTGTTGAGCGCACAAACATGTGTACCAAATTTCCAGTGAATAGTGTGATTTTTGGAGCCGCTATCGCGGTACATACAAATTGTTCCCATAGGCCGTAATGATAAGAAAAACTTTAACGTGTCCCTGTACACGAACTACAAATGGAAGGCACACCCAAAACTATACAGCAAATTTCGTGGGGATCATGAACATGTGTACCAAATTTCAAGTCAATAGCGTGATTTTTGCGGCCGATATCGCACGACTGACTGACAGACAGACGGAATCCAAAATCCTTTTGAGTCTCAACAGAGGGCCTCCACTGACGTTTCGGCAAAAATTGGAAGTCAATAGCTTGATTTTTGCGGCCGCTGTCGCGGTACATACAAATTCTTCCCACAGGCCGTAATGATAAGAAAAACTCTGGCGTGTCCCTGTATACGAACTACAAGTGGAATACATACCCAAAACTATACAGCTAATTTCGTGGGGCTCTTGACCATGTGTACCGAATTTCAAGTCAATAGCGTTGTTTTTGCGGCCGCTATCGCACGACAGACAGATACACAGACAGAACCCAAAACCGTTTTGAGTCTCAACAGAGTGCCTCCACTGACGTTTCGGCAAAAATAATAATTTTAAAGGTAACGAAGAGATAAACAAAGCGGGAAAATTTCTCACGGGCTTGCTAGCAAATGAATTATTTAAAGTGAGAGTGAGAAATAAATAAAATAAAACGATTATTTTTCAACGGGCGCCATAGTCGCCCTACAACAAACTAGTTCTGTATATATCTTTAAAGTATTGTTATCTTTAAAATGACGCTTGCAAAGATTCTGAAGATGCAAATTTATTTTTCCATAAAATAATCTCATCAGACAAATGTCGTCATGTTTTCTTATGAGATCATCCCCGTGCTTAAATATTGGGTTGTTCGATAAATAATGTCGTTTTTTAAAACCTTCGCTTGTAAAAACCAAGGCTTCTTCGAACTTGGAATTTTTCAACTTTCCGAAAGATGGTAAAAGGTCATCCAACAAAATGGCCTGTATATCATTGATTAATGTTTGTTGTTAATGTAAATAAATTCACTTTGAAAAACATGAAACAAAACGACATTATTTATCGAACAACCCAATATTATCCATTTATTAATATTTTTTATCCTCGCGTATTTTATTAAGTACATCACTATCGTATCGTTTTAACAAAATATAATCGGAATTGGTCCACGTTAGAGAAATATTGTATAGATTATTATTATTTATTTATTTATTTATTTATTTTTGATAATGACGTCATTTTTTGTGAGATACATAATTTAACTTTTACAAATTTTTAACGCTCACGTTTAATTACATGTACTTATTTTTATGTCGAAAGAAAATGAAATCGTAATTTTTTTTGGCAACAATTAAATTATAGCTAATATTTTAACGGCTATTTATAAGGTATTAGACAGGGCCCGAAATTTCAACTTAGATAACACTCGCTGAAAAAAAAAGTTACTCGCCACAAAATATGATTAGCTTACTCCATTTTTTACGCATAAGGTGACTGTGGTGTAAATAATTCATTTACCTTTTATGTTTTCATATTTTAGATTAATTTTATTAATATTTTTAATTTTAATTAGCAACAGAAGTTACTTAGTGAGGATCAAAGACCTCATGGCGTACATGATCGTTACACTACATTTTGACCGCTAACCCTTTTGTTCTTTTGGTCAGAATGTCTATATATATCTAAATACTTTTATTTACATAAGAGAAAAAAAGAGGAATAAACTCACTTCATTGCTAGAATGCTGTAAAAGGAACAATGCAGAACAAAATAAAATTTGTGAGAAAAACCAAACTATTGCATCAAAGTTCCATTCTTTATTTTCAAACCAACACTAATAAATGCAAATTAAGCAGGATATAAAAATAGATGGTTATTAAAATTTGGATATGTATCCATCTAAGATGATTATATATATATTATTATTAATAAGTAGGCACTCTCTCTCCAAATGATTAATTGGTCACAGTCCTTTAAAAATAGAACATAAAAAAAAAACTCTTTCTCACCCATGCTCCTCTCTTGAGTGCTGCTCAAACCAAACTGAATTTAAAACTGCCGGGATAACAGAAGGTGGGGTCAGAAACATCACCCTATTGGTTCTCAGAATGGTGCGATATGACATCACCACTAGGAAAGAAGAACAAATTTTTCTGCTGTGTGTGTATTGCAGTAAAGCAAACACAACAGGGTGAGTTGAGCCAGCTGAGAGAAACAATGCATTTAAGTGCAGAAACACGATCTTGTTTAAAATTTAAAAAGAAGTGATGTTTTTAACATCACATTACCCCTAACGACCATTAAAAAATTTTGGAAGACTAAAAATGTGAATGGAGAGTGCATACCTACATTTACATGAAGGATTACAATTTTTTTTTTTTTTTTTTTTTTTTTTTTACATGTGGGAAAAAGAAAATTTCATATTGACTACATTATTTTGTAAGAATGGCCATTAAAGGCATGCATGAAACAAAGTAAATTTTTAAGCAAATGAAAGGTCTTACAATACCTTGAATAACATGCACTTGATAAAAAATTTCAGAAATTTTGAGAACAATGTACATGTGACACAAAATCTGAACCAAACATAATACAAAATCGATATGTAATGCTGAAACAATAAAATTCTGACAAATAATCCAACATCAACGCCTACCCTGGTAGGTGATCAATTCTACAAAAATAGGCGAGGAATACACCATTTCATCAAAAACAATACTATTTCAGCACTGTGGTTACAGACATTCTCAAAGAAAAGATTTTACTGATACAAAAGCGGTCAGTGACATATCTATGTATAACAATATTTATTAGGATATAGACAACTAATAAAATATATCTATAAATGCAAACAGACACAGCTTTTATCAACAAGTGACATGAGTAAAAAAAAATATTGATACCTTTTAAAGAAAATAGCATTATAAACAGAAACATTGAAACGCATGCTAAGTGCTGTAAAATTTCTTTCTTATAAATTTGTAAAAGTAATTAGTTAAAGAGAATTAAAAAAAAATTGCATGACATGACAAAAGAAATTTGGTGTATGTGCAATTTCAATAAAAATATTTAACCAATAATCTTGATATTAAATTATGATAAAACAAAATCAGTTATATTTCAGTATAAAATATTTACTGATGACCTCTTGAAGCATTATTATGAAGGAGAAAAAAAAATCAAAATAAATATCAATACAAATGTCAAAATAATCTTACAGATAAATATTACATTACGGAAAAGGCATTCCAAACACTTAAGTATACTATTCGAATAAGATTTTTTAAAATTTTATCATTACCATTATTATTATTACTATTTAAAGAATATACATATTATAAATGGAAATAATAAATGTGAGTGGCTACTGAGGCCACCAAGTTAGATTACTAAACAAAATCAAAAATGCACTTTATATAAACGTCAAGTAATACTCAAAATAAGCATACTATCAGATATAACCAAAATAAAACTGCAATGTCAATAATCACAATAAACAAAGAATTTTATCAAACATTATACATATCATGTGTGGATTGTGTAATAGTGTGGATGTTGTGTATACTTGTGTTGTATAAGTGATGTTTGTGTCTGTGAAAATGGTGTGGAAGCTTCCAGAAATTGTATTTAATAACCCAATATATTTATAAACATGACAATGTGTAGTAATTAATATATGAAAAGAAAGAAGAAAAATTATGTATACACATATAAATATGCAAGTTTCCGATACATATAACACACACATACTGTACATTTTGAGCAGTAAATAATTATAGTATGGTTATCAAATTTAACAAATAAGACAATATATAAAATAAATCAGCATAACAGAAGATTTATATTCATATTAAATACAATACACACTTTATTAAGTTATTGCAGATATTCAACATTTGCCACAGGAAAAAAAAATATGTATATATAACTGCACAATATATATAATAGGACAATATACAAAATACAACTTATCAAATATACCTGTACCAACTCATACTTGTTTACAACAGGCAACTTTGGTGAAACACCTGATAGTCATCTTCTCATTGCTCTTTAAAAAAACATTCTTCCGAGATTTCCATCATAAGATTATCTGCGTCAGAGCTGTTTAAGGAACGACTGAGTGGAGCAGCATCGTTACTTAACAACTGAGGTAAGGAAGAACGATGAGACTCTGATGAGGTGAGTGAATTATCAGATTTATAGCAGTATCTGCCAATTTTGATTTCACAAAAGCCAAAGCATGGGATTCATCCCATTTGCTGTTCTCGGTTTTAAATTTCACTTGTTCAATAAAGAAATCCAATAATTGAGGGTCTCCAGAAAATGGCGTTACTAAAGTTTTGAACGGTAAACATCTTGTCAATCCTTTGTTAGAAGCCATTTTTTTTTTTTTTTTTTTTTTTTGTATATATATGAAACTACTATATTGGTTTAAAAATAAACAACACAGATGTATGAAACTTGTTATTTAAATTTCTTGATTTTTACATGTGTTGATAGCTATTTGCATTTAATAAATTCAAGTAGTTGAGGAGAGAGAGACATACCTACATTTTTTTTTTTTTTTTTTTTTTTTTTTTTTTTCTTTTTTTAAGCCAACAATACAAAGTTCTGTTGGTTATTATTTATTTAATCAGTTATTCAAAATATATTGAACCAAAAAATTTTTTCATTTGTACAAAGTTCCAGCATATCACAATTTTTGAAACAGGGAATTGTCTTGTCAGGACCCTCTTGAACAGGGGTCACTTGGCATATATTCAATCACAAAAAAAAATTTATTGGTTATGTATGACTTTAAAAATAATTTCAGTAATTCTAGCAATAAAAATAAAATAACTTATTTAAAATAAACAATCTCTACACTATCATTCATTCTTAAGAACAATAATCAAGTATTCCTTTCATTTTCCATTTTTATTTATTTTTATGCATATATTCTTCAAACATTGCAGCTTATAGAATCATTGTAGATAATATAAAGTCATGTTTAATTCAATAAACATTTAAATAACCTAATGTTTTCCTCTTTTGCAATATTTTGGTAATCTAAATAAATGTATCTAACAGCTTAGTTTAAATGAATATTTTGGTTTCTGATCTCAATCTTTTACCATCGGATCACAATTTGACATAACCGGCACCAAATGTGGTGTAAATAATTCATTTACCTTTTATGTTTTCATATTTTAGATTAATTTTATTAATATTTTTAATTTTAATTAGCAACAGAAGTTACTTAGTGAGGATCAAAGACCTCATGGCGTACATGACCGTTACACTACATTTTGACCGCTAACCCTTTTGTTCTTTTGGTCAGAATGTCTATATATATCTAAATACTTTTATTTACATTAGAGAAAAAAAAAAGGAATAAACTCACTTCATTGCTAGAATGCTGTAAAAGGAACAATGCAGAACAAAATAAAATTTGTGAGAAAAACCAAACTATTGCATCAAAGTTTCATTCTTTATTTTCAAACCAACACTAATAAATGCAAATTAAGCAGGATATAAAAATAGATGGTTATTAAAATTTGGATATGTATCCATCTAAGATGATTATATATATATTATTATTAATAAGTAGGCACTCTCTCTCCAAATGATTAATTGGTCACAGTCCTTTAAAAATAGAACATAAAAAAAAACTCTTTCTCACCCATGCTCCTCTCTTGAGTGCTGCTCAAACCAAACTGAATTTAAAACTGCCGGGATAACAGAAGGTGGGGTCAGAACCATCACCCTATTGGTTCTCAGAATGGTGTGATATGACATCACCACTAGGAAAGAAGAACCAATTTTTCTCCTGTGTGTGTATTGCAGTAAAGCAAACACAACAGGGTGAGTTGAGCCAGCTGAGAGAAACAATGCATTTAAGTGCAGAAACACGATCTTATTTAAAATTTAAAAAGAAGTGATGTTTTTAACATCACAGTGACTAAAATTTTTTATTGGAAAAAGAGGAGAAATTACGCAATGTCTTTTATTTTGTAAGAA
The DNA here is from genome assembly GCA_963930645.1 of Salticus scenicus. NCBI lineage: Eukaryota > Metazoa > Arthropoda > Arachnida > Araneae > Salticidae > Salticus > Salticus scenicus. The sequence goes on along the minus strand of OZ005654.1, from coordinate 3,171,289 downwards.
AATAGAAGACATTAAATTTTGAAAAACTGGTCATTTAGAGGACACAAATTGAATGAAAATGAATATAAAAACCGTTTCAAAAGCTACTTTACACAAGTGGTGGAAATTTTTTTTATCTCAAATGATGAATCTGGATCAGTACACCTTAATTTAAATTAATAATATACGGATACGAGAGGAAAAATCTCTAATTTTTATAGGTGTCAATGGACAATATAGATTTTTAGTTCCCCATCATACTATAAGGAAAGGGCACGTGACGTCACTTGCAATCAAATTAAGGGTAAAGTGGCAAAATATTGGTATTTCCACCAATAGAAATTGATCTTTTGCCTCTCCAGAGTGGCAAAGATTGATTGACGGAGCGTTTGTTTGTAAACATGCCCTTTCCTTATAGGTATGGGGAACTTAGGTTATCGTGAAAAATTTCGACCCGGGTTTTTTGACTTTTTTATACGGTTTCAGGTGTGAAGAATCCGAAAATGACAAAATTTGTATGGTGCCTGTCTGTAGGGTGTCTGTTAGTGTGTCAGTCCGTTAGTGTGTTAATTCGTTAGTTTGTTAGTCTGTTAACACGATATCTCACGAAAAAATGATCGCAGATTCGTCAGATCAGTTTTAAAATATTACTTTCGATACTGGCAAGAACCCTATTCATTTGCAACATTCGAATTAAAAAACTTCGTAAGTTATGAGAAATTTACGATTTTCTTAACATGGGAGAATAGGACAAAATTTCACTTAAACGTGCATTAAATGGAAACTTTTTACTGTAAAAATGTTGGACCAGTTTTAAAATATCAGTTTTGATGCCGGAATGAACATCAGTAACTATAAAAATACTACTTTGAAAATTTTGCCGGTTATTGGAAATTTACGAATTTCTTATCATGGCAGTATAGGGCAAAATTTCCCATAAACGTCAATTTTTAGAGATATTTTCATCGTAAAGATGTTAGACTATTTTTGAAATATTATTTAGAACACTGGCATGAATATTAATGACTATGAGTTTTCCAATATAAAAATTTCGTAGTTATTGGAAACTTACGAATTTCTTAACATGGCAGAATAGAGCAAAATTTCACATAAACGTCAATCTTGGGGGATATTTTCATTGTAAATATGAAAGACTTTCGAAATATTATTTTGGATACTGGCATGAATATCATAGACTATAATTTTTCCAATTTAAAAAATTCGTAAGTTATTTGGAATTTACGATTTACTTAAAATGGCAGAATAAGGCAAAATTGAGCATAAACTTCTATTTTGAGGATCATAAATACATTAGACAACATCAAAATTACATTTATGATATTTGTTTCAACATGATTGAATACAAATATCCTAATAGGAAAATTTCGTAAATCATTCGTAATTTACGATTTTATCAACATAGCGAAATTGTAAATTTTTCATATAAATATGAATTTTGAGAATTATTGCTTTGGAAATAGTAGCATGAAAACAAAACAACGGAATTGACCCTGATAAAATAAATAGATTAGAATAAGATAAATATATGGAAGAGAACAGTGGATAGCCTATTAGGCGGGGATTTCCTTCTGTCACTGTATCAAGCTTTGGTCAAATTCATTTCTTTTAACATGATTATGATATGTCTCGCACTAGAAATTTATGAGAACATAAATAGGATGGGGAACTGAGCAGAGTCCACCTATGCCAACTAGTTTTAAATTATTATTATTAATTTTTGCTATAGACAAAAACTTTTTTTTTTTTTGAGTTAATTTCATGCAGTTACATAAAAAAAGTTGGTAGAAATATTTTTGAAATTAAAATCATAATCACAAAAATAAATAAATAAATAAATTAAATTAAATTACTATTCGGCAGATTAAACGCTTTGTTTTAACGAACAGTCATTCTTTATCAAAATTTGTTAAAAGTTCTCACAAATATAACATAAATTAGTCTTAGTAGTTAATAAGTTTTTAAAGTAGGTATATAAAGGGGATTTTTTTCACATTTATACTGTCCTCTTAAAAAGAGGATGTCCGTTCACCTTACCTAAGATTATCATGATTTTACGTTTTTAAATCTTTTTTTTTTGTTGTTTGTTTGTAGCACCGTATACTGTAAGAATTCTATCTACATTTTGACCAAAATTTTACTCGTAACAGTAAAATTTCCACTCGCAGATGGCGAGCTGGCGAGTGGAAATTTCGCGGAGGTTATTATTTTCATATTTTAATTAATTATAAGAAAACTATTCGAAAATCGGAGTTCGAAGTATTGTGTTGTCATCGGGTTGTGAGCTTCTGTGAAAGTTCCAAATGTGTAGCTAGTAGGGAAGTTAGTTAAAATTCGATTGCAATATTTGTACCGGACAAACAAACAAACAAGAATAGAAGTTAATAAAAACATGGTAAAATCTCCTTATATTATTAAAATCTGTGCGCATCTGTCTTTCTGTCTGTCTGTCTGTCAGTCTGTCTGTCTGTGAGAAATGCCTTGTGACCGCTAAAGCTCCGGCGCTAATGGTCGCATCGCTTCGAAACCGGTGTCGACAGACGCAGAATTTCTTCATCTCGACATCGCAATAATTCGCTAAGCGATGCGACCCTAATTAGCGGAGATATTAATTAAAACGTCCACCCTTGTCTACCGAAAAATGACCCAGAATTCATGATTAAATGCTTAAAAAGCGACATTTTTACGGAAAAAGTGGAAAATAAATTAGAAATATCAGTCGTATCGTTACAAATAAGGTATCAAATGAAAGATCCGATTTTTCTGAATCCGACGGTTTAAACAGCTTATCGATAGGGCAATTAGATTTTTTAAAATTAACTAAAGTATGAAAAAAAAGGTGGCAACAAATTACAAGAGTTTTATTAATTTCGCAATAGACGTATTTCGGTTACCATGGCACCGGGCGAAAGAATAAATAGATTTTACTTCCTGCTTTACTGATTTTGTACTGGAAATAAAAATTGCAAATTTCAAAATGCTTCAATTTTATTCAAAATTATTTCAAACTTGCTACACACTTTTAACATCACAAGACGAAGTAGCAGTTAAAATTTCACCGGGTTTCCAAAATAAATAAAAAATGTACAATTTAATTGCAAATTAAATTTTATTCTCATACGCGTATTTCAAATTCTAACTATGCTTAAATTATTTTTAATACATCATTCGAAAGATATTTTAAAGTACTTTTATATTATCGAAAGTGGGATTCAAGATTTCGCTTCATTTACACGTTTTGAGGTCTCCTGAATCGGTTTTCTTTTGTATCTCAGCTACTAATTAAAATAATTTCATAAGTAATACATCATTAGATAGCTTTGTTGATTTGGAATCGAACAGTAGATTACAGAAATTTCTATCGCCAGATGGCGCTGTAATATTTTCAAATTTCAATATTTCAATTTCTAATTATGATTAAATTATTTTTAATACATCATTCGAAAGATATTTTAAAGTTTTTTTATATTATCGAAAGTTTTCACCACATTTACACGTTTTGAGGTAACCTGATTAGGTTTTCTTTTGCATCTCAGCTAATTCAGTTAGACTGTTCAAAATTGATATATGTAGGTTAATTAGGAAGGGCTGAAAGGGTGGGGAAGATATAGGCGTGCACCGCGCTCACGGGACAGCGCTGCCGAAGGCAGTGGGGACTTGGTCCGACTTTTTAACCGATGAGAAATGATTTTTTTTTTTCAATTTCTTTTCTTAAGAAAAAAATTTGACTTGAGAAGGAATATGTGCGCGTAGCGCGAGTATACCTTCACACGTGCGCGCGCAGCGCGCATGGGTCTGCGCTGCCGAAGGCAGTGGGGACACGGTGTGAGTTTTTACACGATCAGAAATGATTTTTTTTAGGGGGCACGAAGGGTCAGGGAAGGAATACGCGCGCGCAGTGCGTGTATTTCTTAACTTAAACGCGCGCAGCGCGCACGGGACTGCGCTGCCGTAGACAGTGAGGACCCAGTCCGACTTTGTACCTGATGAGAAATGATTTTTTAAATTTTCTTTTCTTAAGAATAAGAATTTGATTTGAGAAATCAAATTTTATTTGGACCCGGACCGACTTTTTACCCAATCAGAAATGATTTTTTTTTTTTTTTTTTTTTTTTTTTTTTAATTTATTTTCTTAGCACTAAAAGTTACTGTTAGTGATTCATTAATTTTAGTGATTCATTTGAAAATACTGACCCGCTAGCGGGCGAAGCTCGCTAGTAAAATAGTAAAAACTGTCATCTAGCCCAACACATTTTTTTTTTTTTTTTTTTTTTTTTTTTTTAACCTCTCCACTATCTATTAAATGAAATTGAGAAGACGCAGTTTAAAAGTAATGTTCCTTAGTTGCTTGTATTAGTAGTAATAAAATAAATTGTAGCAATGAACATTTCGAATCTGGTTTAACCACTTTAAGAAAAATAACCACGATTTTTTTTTTTTTTTTTTTTTTAATGTTGTTTATAAACAGGTATCGTTCGTTAAAAAAGTTAGCTGTTAAAAAACTCCACTCTTTCGAAAAAGTTCTAACTGCGAAAGAGAATCGCTGATCCTTTTAAAGATAATCATAGGAAGATTTATTTGCATCAGTTTAACTCAGAGTTTTAGGAGAGTACTCGTAAAATACTCAACTGTTCTTATTAAGACTTCAGTTTAAATTGTTACCCTATTGTCTGTAAAACAATTTTTAAAAAAATTATTATTATAAATATTTATTTATTTATTTATTTTCAGCAACGGTAAAAATTTTATATTTTAACTTAGGTAACGTAGCATAGTAATTAATTAATTTATTTATTTATCTTATTAAAACCATAATACTATGAAAGAAGGATTTAAAATTTAATTTCATAGTAATGTTAAGTAATATTGTTAACTTTTAATCACAAAATATTTAACACGCAATAAACTATTGCTTCTAATAAAGTCTCGTTTTAATAAGTTTTAATGGACATTTCATTTCTTGAATATTTTGCTTTTTTCCACCATGCTTTTATGAACGTTTTCCCTAAAACTTTTACGTTTTCCCTAATACGTTTTCCCTAAAACTTTTGTGTCATAAACTTAAATAATGACTATCCTAAATAAACTCGAGCAGAAATAATCATAAAAGAAACCAATAAAAATAGGGATTAGGATAATAGGCTCCATAATTCTAAAACATATGTATAAAATATTAAACTTCCCTCGTTAAACTAGATTACCGAAAAAGGAATAAAGCAAATACAGAACAAAGTCTATTTGTTTAGTCATAAATACGTTTTATTGAGCATTATTGCCTATTTATCTTACTGCATTTGTTAACAGCTTTTTAATATTTCTAGATATTGATTTTTTAAAGTATTAAACTTCCCTTGTTTAGGTTCTTTGTAACAGGAATAAGTTTGTAAAATATACTTTTGAATTTTTTGAATTAAAGTTATTATAAAATATAACATTTTAATGCCCGCTTAAAAATACATGACATTTGCATCACGTGAAGTAATTCATTTTTGTGAGAACAAAAATACTAAAAAATTATTGTGTTCGTTTTAGATAGGGGGGGTCTTAACCTCGATACAGATAAAAGTAATAAAAATTGAGGTCAATTTAACCCATCTTCAGAAGTGACCGATTTTCTCTTTGATGTAACTTTTCACAGAGACGAAATGTATCCAATTCTACCTGGTATAGGGCAAAATTAATTATTTTCTAATCGGGGAACTGGAAGAATGAACATGCTTCAAAGTGACATTATTCCCATTTTTTATTTTTAATCAACATGTCCATTCCCTTTTGAAAAATATTGTTTTCTTTTTTCTCCTTTTTCTTTTTCCTTTCTTTTTTTTTTTTTTTTTTTTTTTAAATCCACAGAAACTCTCTATTTTTAGAATTTTTGAGGATGTTCTCAACTTTCAAACTAATTTCCCCCTTTCCTTCCCCAAATCTACTTCCCCCTTTAAAATCGAAAATTCAAAAATCAGAGAAATTGATTTTTAGTTCCCCGGGGAACTTTGGTAATCGTGAAAATTTTCGACCTCGGTTTTTTGATTTTTTTATACGTTTTCAGGTGTGAGGAATCCGAAAATGACAAAATGTGTATGGAGTCCGTCTGCAGGGTGTCTGTTAATTTGTTAGTCAGTTAGTGAGTTTGTTAGTCTGTGTACACGATATCTCAAGAACAGAGAAATCAGATCAGTTTTAAAATATTACTTTCGACACTGGCAAGAAACTTATACATTTGCAACAATCGAATTAAAAAAATTCGTAAGTTATTTGAAATTTACGTTTTTCTTAACGTGGGAGAATAGGACAAAAATTCACTTAAACGTGCATTAAATGGAAACTTTTTACTGTAAAAATGTCAGACCAGTTTTAAAATATCAGTTTTGATGCCGGAATGAACATCAGTAACAATAAATAGGCAACTTTGAAAAATTCGCAAGTTATTGGAAATTTACGAATTTCTTAACATGGCAGTATAGGGCAAAATTTCACATAAACGTAAATTTTGAGAGAAATTTTCATCGTAAAGATGTCAGACTACTTTTTAAATAATATTTAGGACACTGGCATGAATATTCATGACTATGAATTTTCCAATATAAAAATTTCGTAAGTTATTGGAAATTTACGAATTTCTTAGCATGGCAGAATAGAGCAAAATTTCACATAAACGTCAATCTTGAGGGATATTTTCATCGTAAAGATGTCAAACCACTTTCTAAATATTATTTAGGATACTGGCATGAATATCACAAACTATGGTTTTTCTAATTTAAAAAATTCGTAAGTTATTTGAAATTTACGATTTACTTAACATGTCAGAATAAGGCAAAATTGAGCATAAACTTCCATTTTGAGGATCCTAAATACATTAGACAACTTCAAAATTACATTTATGATATTGGTTTGAACATGATTGATTACAAATATTCTAATAGGAAAATTTCGTAAATTATTCGTAATTTACGATTTTATCAACATAGCAAAATTGTAAATTTTTCATATAAATATGAATTTTGAGGATTATTGCATTGGAAGTAGTAGCATGAAAACTAAACAACGGAATTGACCCTGATAAAATAAAATAATAGATTAGAATAAGATAAATATATCGAAGTGAACGGTGGATAGCCTATTAGGCGGGGATTTCCTTTTGTTACTGTATCAAGCTTTGGTCAAATTCATTTCTTTTAACCTGATTATAATATGCCTCGCACTAGAAATTTATGAGAACATAAATATGATGGGGAACTGAACAGAGTCCACCTATGCCAACTAGTTTAGTATTTGAGTCTATTCCCCCCATGTACAACTTCTTGACCATGAAGTAATTTGGAGCTGAGTTAAGCTCGCAAACATGTTCTTAACCTCTGCCCCTCAGGTGGGAACCGTTCGACTTTTTTTCATTTTTCTCTTATGATACATCTACAGACCAAGACCTTCTTTTAGACACCTCAACCAAATTTTTCCATTTAGCCATTCGCTCAATTTAGCGGAAATAGACAAAACATGTTTCAAATTAACCCCTTCCGCTCCAGGCTAGCTGTAGTGTAAATGTCTGACATACCAGATTATAATTTTGAAATAGTATCGTATACTTTCTTTGGACGTATGCACGTACGTCCATGGTATTAATGGCCATTAACACTAGGACGTACGCACGTACGTCCTTGGAGTGGAAGGGGTTAATATATAGATACTGCGCATTCAATCAGACATTCGGAAGTAGTCAAAATTAAAATATAGGAAATATTGAGCGACAATTAAAAAATATAGGAAAAATAGGAGGTTTCATAAATATATAGGAAGTACAAGAAATATAGGATCGCTGCGAGGCCTGCAAATGTGGAAGTCGTTTTCGCTTAATAGTTTCACTCAGAACTTTTATATCAGAAACATATAAAAAAAAATTTTACTAACCAATTAATTCAGACAAAAAGATATTTAGACAGAGGTTCATAGCAAAATTAATGAAAATCAACCTTTTTTAGATACCGATGTTGGTAATCCATCCAATTTTATCAAAACTTTGCAAACACATCTGTACACTGGAATTCAACTAATACATATGAAAGGATATTTAAAAGGTAGATAAAATGTTGATTTTTCAAACAAACCTGTAGAACCATTTTTTTTTTTTTTTTTTTTTAGAAATCGAATGCAGAGTTAAAATTGGACTACGAAATCAGAACCCAACAATTTTCATGCAAGTAACCAATAAAAAGCATCTGCAAGATGGTATATATGGTGAATTTAAAGAAAATCGTTAAAATAGTTTTTGAGATACAAACAAAAATAAAATGTAACTTGATTTACAACTTTCCAATTTTTTAACAAAATTTGGTAAACACATGTGTACACGTAACTTGTCTTCATTATTAGGTTATATTGTTTTTATTTTTATTTATTTATTTTTTATTTTTTTTTTCGTTTCTATGATGTGTCAAATAAAAAATCCCCCCCCCCCCCCCACACACACACACATCCTTCCCCACATGTGAATTGTGTTTAAAGAATCAAATTTCGTAAAAAAATCCAGGATGGCTTCATGAATTTTCTCTCTTAAAAGTAAGGGGAAAAAAAAATAATAATAATTCTTAATCGCTAATTTGAAAAATTTTGCGAAATTTTCACCAAGAAAAAATCAGCGCTCCCATAAGCAGGCGACAGGAAAACTAAAATTGAGAGATGCCTATACAGCTAACAGCAAATCTATCGGTCAAGCAAGCCAGGCTTAGTGTTTAAACAGCTTGTGGCGACTCAATTCAGGCTTAGTGCGACAATGGCTCAACGCTTTACATAACTTGTGGATGTAAGCATCACGCCACCACATGCACTCACTTAAATGATTAAGGAACTGTTGTTTGCACTGCTTGATGTCCAGTACTGATAACCAAAATCTTTTTAGGTTGTAGTTTCTGCATATTGATTAGAAGAACAATATTTCTAATTGGCCATATAGGAAGATAAAATAAAAAATAATTTGGATATCAAAGAAAAAACTCATAACTCTGATCATACACCAGTGGAGGTCAAATTGCAACAAAATCCTTTTTTAGGTAAAGCATTGTTTTGGAAAAAACGACAAAATGCAGGGCGCAATTTCATTTGAATTCTGGTTCTTTTGTCTGCAAAATTATGCAACATGAAAAACTCTACTTAAATCTTGTTTTTTAGTTGTAATCAAGTGCCAATTAAGAATTTTGATTAATTAGTATGCAGCATAAATTGCTTTCTCACAGAACTTGTGAGTTATTTGAAACATATGTGTAATCCGTAAAAAAATATAATAATTATAGATAAAACTTGTGAATATTTACGTAAGTATCTATCACATTTAGCTTTATAAAATTTCTTGATTTTTTTAAAAAAAAGAGGGGGAAATATTATGTAATTATTTCAAAATACTTGTTGATTATAGATATTTGCTAAGAGGATATATGAAATGTTCATTACATATATTATAATGTTGTTTGTAAATACTATTTACAAACAACTACGAAGTGTGAAGGCTAAAAATTGCAATAATTATACGTTAAATAATTTAGGTTATTCCAGCACTCTTTGAGTGCTCAAAGTCAAATTGAAAATAATCTTTAAAACAGATTAAGTAATAGCATGAGCATTTTCTTCTACATTTCTGATGAAAATTTAGATTCTGAATACTGAAGCAGTACCTGTCGTTAGTCAAAAAATGGGAAAAAAAAAAATTTCCATTTTTACATTTGATTTTTTTTTTAATTGTTTGATTTGCAATTGTAATTTTCTAAAAAGAAATTTGCAAAAAGTAAATTATGTAATTTCCCACATAAATTTGAAATATCCCACTTTTTTTTCTTTTTTAACAATAAAGGGTGGGATTGCGAGAATCTCGCAATATTTTGAAAAACCTCACTCAAAAATACATTATAAGGGGGATGTCAAATTGAAAATAAACTTTAAAACAGATTAAGTAATAGCATGAGCATTTTCTTCTACATTTCTGATGAAAATTTAGATTCTGAATACTGAAGCAGTACCTGTCGTTAGTCAAAAAATGAGAAAGGGAAAAAAAATAAATAAAAAATAAAAAAATAATTTCCATTTTTACATTTGACTTGTTTTTTAATTGTTTGATTTGCAATTGTAATTCTCTAAAAAGAAATTTGCAAAAAGTAAATTATGTAATTTCCCACATAAATTTGAAATATCCAATTTTTTTTTTTTCTTTTTCAACAATAAAGTGCTTACGCATTATTTTGTTTTATTTTTCCTCTATGTGTAAAGTTTATGCCTTTGTATGAGTTCTAGAGTATTGTGTATATTTTTTAGCACTGGAAACTACTTTTATTTATTTTTTCTTCTGCTTTTTATATGTTTATTTAAAATGTTACCATTTACATTTTTTCTCTCTGCTGCATATGTATATCTTATTAAGTATATTCAAAAAATTACATATGCTTACAATATTTGCAAGATTATACCTGATGGAGATTGTTTTGTGCATTATGTAAAGAAAAAAGAGAACTCAGCAGTTTGTATAATGCAACCAAAACATATCAAAATTCAAAACTAAACTAAATAAATAATTTGAGTAACTAATAATAAAATACTTATTTTCGGTGCAATACAGAAATATTGATAAAGCTCGATGCAATTTTCATCAGGTGCAATATCGCGAAATTTGTAATAATCTAACATTTTAAATATACTATGCACACAAAACATTAAAAAATGTAAACAGTAATTTTTCATATAAATGTATACAAAGTAGTAAAAAGGTTAAAATGCTAACAGTAACATGAAATATAAACGTAACAAATGTTAACAGGAACACTAAACAAAATATCCATCACAATATTATTACAATACTCTAGAATGCATGACAAGTATAAACTTTAATTACGTAAAAAAAAAACAGATAATAATAAAACAAAATAATGCATACACACCTTACTGTTTCTAATATAGAAAATTGTGAAATTTATATCCAATATTAAAAATTAGCGACCATGATCCCTGAGTCTCGAGAACGCATGAGCCAAATTCGTATTCTGATTGGTTCAGGTTTCTGAATTCGCTCACTCTAGATATCCGAAGAGGCTCTCAGCGATTGGTCACCGGTTTCGTCTAAAGACAGGAACAACCTCCGCGCATGCCCAGATCGTGCGATTTTGGTCTTGCAGAAATTCGCACGTGTTTTAATATAATAGATTTAAGGGGGAAAAATAGACATTTTGAAATATATTTCAAATTCAAATATATTTTTCAAAATTCGCAGATATTTGATTTTCTATTCTTAATGAAACAATAATCTGACAATAATGAAACAATATTTGCATTTATTGGACATAATATGGCTGTATTTCTTATTTTTGCTAAGTTGTTTGTATATTTCTTCATAAGAGCATCTCTGCAATAAATATTTCGCGTGTAATACTTTGAAATCCTTCCGACGTAAATAACATCAGTTAAATCAGTCATCTTTTCATTTTCTGATATTTCATTCTTTTAAAATGGTCAAAGGAAAAAAATGCGATTTAATTATGCTAGCAAAAGAATTGGGATTGGAACAAGGTCCCAATACCGTAATAGTGTCTTTAAAATAACTTATTACAAGTAATGCTTCTTATGATGAAGCAATGTTTGGAACAGTAATGTCTACTATAAATTAAGTGGAATAAGAAAAGGATGGCTAAGATGAAGACACAAGAAAGAGAAGTGGAAGTAAAGAAACAAGAAAGGGAGACAGAAATTGAGATAAGAAAAACAAAGTGAGGCAGAAATTGAGATAAAGGAACAAGAAAAGGAGGCTGAAATTGAGATAAGGAAACAAGAATTGCTTCCGAAGAAGAAGAAACAAGAAAGGGAATATGTGCTTCGGAAGTTAGCGATGGAAGCGGAAAATAAAAAAAAAAGAAACGAAAGAAATATTCCGGTTAATGTATTGCCAGAATTATCCAAGGCTATGTCAAAGTTTGACGCAAATTCATTTGATATAATTCTATATCTTTCCTTATTTGAAAAAAGGTTAAGCGTTTCAAGATTGAAGAAAAAAATTGGATGTGTAGTTTATTTTCCCTTGTGCCCCCAGATAGACAAGGGAAGTATGAATGAGTAAAATTCCGGTTTAAACAAAACCGAGCTTAAATTAAAAAGCATGGTCGAAAACATACGGTAGCGTACAAATTTGCTGCAACATCCCCCCATGGAGCGAGAAAACGACCCTAAAAGTTTTAATTGTTTCTGTAAAAATCTACGAAAGAGATTCCGCTAGTAAGACGGTGTGGGACAGTGGTTAGAGTATTCAATTCCAGTGCGAAAGGTCGTGATATCGAACCCAGGCGACTGCTCGTTTTTATTATTATTATTATTATATAAAAATGAAATAAAACAAAATATTAAAATAAATGAATAATTTTAGAGAAAATACTGAAATTGATTATGAAATTTATTTATGAAATTAAAAAAATATATACTGTATACAAATATATTATTAAGGAATATACGGTAAAAATATCTGTTTACGGGAAAATATATATATATATATATGTATATATGCTTAAATTTTCGAATTTCGTGTCAAGTTAATAATGACTATGATTAAAAATTTTAAAAAAATGATCAAAACATAAGCATTTTTCAATTTATAAGCGCAACGTATAAACGAAAATTTATCACAATAACGACTATATAAGTAAAAGTTCTTTCTTTTTCCACATGAAAAATAATTCAATTAATAGCAGACGATCAGCTTTTGGAGGCGCTTTATGCTTTAGCAGCGTTGGCAAAAAATATTAATTAAGAATTCATAAAAGCAAAAATAAATAAATAAATAAAGGTAATATTTTTCTTTGAATTATTCATTTATTTAATTTAGAAAGAAAAATTAAAAGCATTTTTTCGCTTGAAATAAAATGTTTTAATAATTTAATAGAAATACTATTCATTTTTTTTATGTACGAAGAGTAACAAAATTAAAAGCAGACGACCACCATTTGCTACTAGCGGCTTTGACGTAAAATATTGATAAAAAATTAACTGAAAATTTAGGAAAGAAAAAAAATATGTAAATAAAATTTATTTTTTCTTAAACTCCTCTTTTATATAAATTACAAAGAAAAATTAAAAATAATTTTTTTCAGTTGAAAAAAAAAAAAGTTTTAATAATTTAATTAAACATTTAAATATATTTTTAATTAAATTTAATAATTATCTTCCTTAATTTTTTCCTTTATTTTATTAAAAAAAAAGGTATGCATATATCTGTATATGTATATTTGGGAAAGAAAAAAAAAAAAAAAGTAAGTGTTCCGTCGGGGCTCGCACGCAGGAACTACGTAACACGAATCCAAGACCTTGCCACAGCACCACGCTTCTGCGAGCTGGAGTCTTGTTTTTTCGATTTTGATAAAAAGCATCTAAAAGTTCAAGGGTCATTTCTTGCCCCCTGGGGAGTTGTTACAGCAAATTTGCACGCTATCCTATGTTTTCGACCATGCTCTTTAATTTAAGCTTGATTTGGTTTAAATCGGAATTTTACTCATTCATACTTCCCTTGTCAGTGAAACTGATTTCTAGAATTCAAGAGGAAGAATTTGAAAATTATCAATTATAAAGAATTTTCTATTGAAGAGATTTCAGCTGAGTGCCGAAGGATTTCGCCAGAAATTTGTTCAGCATCAGAGGAGTCCTGAAAAGGAATGGGAAGACTCCGTATATGAAATAACGAATTACTTTTAAGGATGGTTAAAGGATCTCGGCATAAAAGACTTTAAGGATTTAAATGATTTAATAATCACGGACCGAGTAAAGAATAGAGATTCTCAGGCTATTCGTCACCATTTCGTAGACAACTGTAACCAAATAATAAAACCTGCATGTTTGGCGGATAAAATCGATGAATATGTGAGTTTTAGTAGGGCTTTCAGAAAGCAGAGCAATCTGAATCAGAAGCTGGGGAATTTTAAATCTTCCAAGAATCCGGTGAAAAGTAATCCGCTGGATAAACCAAAGTAGTACACGAAGCCACAGGCAGCTACTGGAAAATTACGCTTGAAGTTCACGTGCTTCTCGTGTGGAAAAAGAGGGTCGCACAAAAAAAAGTTTTATACAGAGGTTTCTAAAGCAAATACAAATCAAGACACGAGAAGAAAGGTTAACGTCAATAATGCAGTTTTTGAAGAGAAAAATCCGGAAAAGGAAATTCATGGTGGAACGGCACTGGTTGCTAAAGTGATGTCCCATCGAAGCAAAACTCTGGGGGATAAGCTTTGTGATCTTGCGAGAACAGACATTTGTGTTAATGGTAAACCAGCAAAAGCTTTAATAGACTTAGGGACTGAGATCACTATTGTAAGAAAGGATGCATTACGAAACCTGTTAGGAAATAAGCCGTCGGTTTTCAAAAAAGATATTTTTGGACCTGCAGGAAAGTGTCCTCTAGTAAATATACTCATGGAACTTTTCATAGGAGGAAGAGGGAATGTAATCCATCAGGCAGTTCTCTGTGCAGTTCCTCCCTCATTGGTGGAAGATGTCATGATGCCGCCAGATATAAGAAATTTTCTCAGATGCAATCCGGGCATTCTGACAGAAGAGGCGTTTACTCACTGGGAAAATGAGAAGTGTTTGAAACATGACTCCGTTAGTGAAAACAGCATGAAAGTACAAATTGTAGAACCCATAATAGAAACAGAAGTACAAGCTGTTGAAATTACTAAAGAAGAGATTCCCTGCTCTCCAAGTCAGAACTGTTTAGGAATGAACAAAAGGTATGCGATGACCTTAAATAAGCCAGAAAACAGGCTGAAGAAGGATCAGGGGGATTCTGTATCTATGAAGAATTTTTTATTCCATAAAGAAAAAGTATTGGGAGAGACTGTTGGACAGTTAAAAGAGCCGAAATTATGCTGTTGGCCCATAGCTCATTATTTAGTGGTCACACGGGCGCCAATAAAACTACTGAAAAATTACGACATTTATTTTACTGAACTCGTCACTGAAAGACGTCCGAAAATTTAATCAAATTTGTAAAGATTGCCAAATGACAAGTTCTGTAGGGATAAAAGGAAGAGCTCCAATCACACCAGTATCAAGGTCCAGTCTACCCTTCCAAATGACTAATGTTGATATCATATAGGTCGAATTCATTCTCAAAGTTCGAAAGGACACAAATGCATCTTAAGTATGGTAGACACCATACTCGTCGGGCTGAGACAGTTCCTCTGACCAGTCTTAAAGCTAAAGCAAAATGTGAAGCATCGCTGTTGATGTTTATGAGAACAGGGATACCAAATATAATAGCCTCAGATAATGGAACAAATTTCAATTCTAGACTGACGCAAGAATTTGAGAGAAGGCTCTAGTCCGAGATTTTCTACACCGGCATATACTCGATCGAATACTTTGGTTGAACGATCTCTTATGGGCTTATACAGAAGTCTAATACTCCAACCGGAGTGACACTGTTCCAGCTGTTACACGGACGATAACTGGAAGGTCCATTCTTCAAAATACTTGTTCAGGAAAGTTGCAAGGATTGCAATTAGACACCACACCTGTATGTGACTTCCTGGAACTATTTACAGCGCAATTAGAGGATGCGGGGAGAAAAGAAAAATTACATCTGAAATACAGCAAGGGAAAATAACTCATTATTATAATTTGAGATCATGAAACAAAATTTTTAAGCCTGGAGACAAAGTTTTAGAACTCATACCAGATTCCAAGAAGAAACTGTTAGCCAGATTGAGAGGTCCGGGTGTTATATAAAAAAAAAAAAAAAACAAAAAAAAAACAAGCATGCATTTTTTTGTAAAAATGACAGATAATAATGTTAAACAATTAAGCATACCCATCAAAATAAGATAAGAAAATTCATTGATGCAAATTGTAATGCTGTAAATGTGATGTTCAAAGGTGAAGGAGAATTTGAAGAAGTGGAGAATACACCACTATCAGGAAAAGAGCTATTAGGAAAGAAACTCTACATTTCACTGAGAAATTACAACCATAGAAACAACATGTATAAATCAGACTCAACGAGAACAAATAGTTAAACTTTTAGAACAATTTAAATTACATTGACGTGACCTGTGCAGCCTTCCTGAACTGAAGAACACAAGACCGAACTGTTGCTCTATTCCATTCGACGTAAACCTCACTCGTACAGCATACCGATGTCTGATCGCTCTGAAGTTGATAGACAAGTCCAAAAACTCTTCGACCTCAACCTCATTGAACATTTGGAGGCTGATATCACGTAACCTATGGAATGCGTAGCAAAGGAAGACTCATCCATAAGAATGTACGTTGACTATAGAGCTCTTAACTCTGTCATTAAAGTGCCCATCTATGAAAGACATGCAGGAATTCGTTTTTACTGTAGGGATAACTATTTGGCTTACTTCTGAAAAAAGGATATCAGATAAAAACGCATGAAGGGAGCAAAAGTTTTACTGCCTTCTCTACACATACCGGTACATAGGGTCAAAGAGATGTCATTAGGCCTAACGGGCGTATCGGGAACCTACCAGAGGACGATGAACGAGGTACAGAAGGGATCATTCGCATTATGCAGAGACATATATTGATGACATCATAGTGTTTTCCAAAACCTGATAAGAATATTTCAGACATTTATACAATGCTTTACTTGATTTGGAAAATTTAGGCTTTCCTATAAGGTAGATAGATGTACTTTTACGGCTAAGGAAATAAAATTTCTAAGCAACAGATTGGGTAATGACAACCATGCACCAGATGACGATAAAACGTTTACTATCAAGTAGTTAAAGAGACTCACTAGGAAAAAAAGATGTATTTTGTGAGATCTGCATTGTAGTTAATGTGATTCTACAGGAGTTATAATCCAAAATACGCTGAGCTAGCACACCCGCTGAGTGAGTCAACGAAAGGGAAAAAATCTGCACACGTTTGTTGTGGTAAGAACGAAGAAAATGTTTACCGGATATTAAAAATTTCATTATGCGAGGTAACTGCTTTGTCTACACCGTATTGTAAACTTTTCCTTTTCATGTAAATGCTTCGGCAGTTGGAGTTTGCGAGTGTTTAATTCAGATGGATGAAAAGCCAATAGCTTTCGTAAGTCGCAAACTAAACGATTGCAAAGCGTAAGTCGCAAAAAAATCTAACTTGTTTGGCTCAGAAAATTTCGACAAATGGCTACATGGTAGTAAAGTAGAGATAATGACTGATCACAATAATAATGAAGGTTTCGAGTCATACAACGCCAAAGAGTCCAAAATTGTTCAGATAGTCACTGGCTCTACAAAAATGGGATTATAAGATGACCCACCGACCAGGTGTCTTCCGTCAAGGAGCTGGTGTTCTCTCTAGGTTAGCGATGTAATGACAAGAAATAATTTTCTTCTGTCATTTTGGTAGAAAAAAAAATGTATGGTTTTTATTTAGTTTTATAAATATCTTTAAAATTAGTTTTATGTTTTGTCTAGTAATCCATTAGAAATGCATGTGTGTATTTTTATGCTAGTATATATATATAAATATATTATGTGTAATAATGGTTAGTGTGAGTGGTTTGGTAAAACCACTCACTCACTTAAAGAAGCCGCCTCTATCTCAAACACAACTCAAAATAAAACTATTTTGCTCGGTATTTTTCTATTAACGATATTTCTATTTTTATTTTGCAAAACGTGCGTTTTACTCTTGGTGAGGACTTGTAAGAAAAGAGTTTTTATTATTATTATTATTATTATTATTATTATTATTGAAGTTGGTAGCAAGAAAAAGGAGGACGACAGAGGAGAAGAGGAGAAGCATGGAACGCCCTGTCAAATGCTCATAAATTAATTTTGAACTAAAATTATTTGTAAATAATTTATGTCCTTATTAAACGTTTTTAAAAATGTGCTTAATCACTTTTCCTTTATGAAGTTTTTTGAATCTGTGCCCCTTTGCGATTCCCAACCATTTTATTTGCAAATATTTCATTGAACACATCTCTCCCAAAAGTTAATGATTACATCGCAAAATTATTTTATGCATCGATTAAAATATTAAATGCTAGAGAAAATATCAGAAAATATTTATTTATTCATTTATTTTTATTTTATTTTATTTTTTTTTTATTCTAATTTTTAAAAAAATCTTGCATTTAAGAATATTATGATTGGAGCTTTTTTTAAAAAAAATGACAGTTTTTTAACGAAAATCTATTTTTATTGTATGTTTCTGTGTGTATGTTTTTTTTCCCCTTCTTTTTTTTTTAATCTGCGAAGGGGCGACTAGTAATTTTACTTTCCGTTTTTTTTTTCTTCTTCTTTTTTTGTCTGTTGATAAATACGTGTATTTATTTATTTTATTTTTTGGTGAGAGCTATTAAACTTAAATTGCATAAATATCATTCTGAAGAAAAATTAAAATTTTTCTGTTTATGCTTTTTTTTTTTTTTTTTTTTTTTCTATCGGAAGATTATTTTTTCTGCCTGATGAAAAAAAATGAAGAAGAAATGCAATTAACTTGTGATTAATAAAAATTACTAAAAGCTTTTCTTATTTATTTTTTAATTGTTTTATTGTAAACCCTATGCGTTTAAATAGTCTATTAATTTACAAAATACAAAAAGCCTTTATTACGTCTTTGGATAAAGGTGTATATACATAAAAAAAAAAGAAGAAGAAAATCTTTTTTTTTTTTTTTTTTCACGAAAAATAATTTTTTATGTGTAATTTTTCTTAAAATATTTTTTTTTCTCTAGATTTATTTTTCGCATGTTTTTTAAACTGTCTAAAAGGACAAGATTAAATCCAAAGGGAGAATTCTTTTTTTTTCTTTTTTGGGTAGGAAGGATACGTGATTCCTGTTACGCCAAATCTGCACCGCAAAAAGAATTAATTGTTCTGTCGATTATATTATTTATTATTATTTTTTTATTAGTAATCAATTATTTTAAGTCTCTCGAATAAAAGGAATGTAACTAATTATTTTCCATTATCAGATATATAAAAATTTTTAACGAAAAAGGAACCTATAAAGAAATGGAGCCATGGATGACAATGCATTGCTCTTAACAGGCCCTGTAGTACATAATGGTAAAATTAGCTTCAATTTTATGAATGAGCGTTTTTATCTTTATTCTTTATACTTCATGACAACAACGAAACACAAAATCCGTAATTCATATTCAAACTTGAAAAGGAAGATAGGAAATGTTTTTAGAAATCAGTATACGAATCTAAGTTACAATGTGAAATAAGCAACGAACAGCAGCAGACGGAAGTATAATAGTTTATTTTACCAAACAAACAACGAAAATCAATAACAGAAACGTGTTAAAGAATCCGGTGTGTCACTCGCATGACTTTCTCTTACCCTGAAATTGAATACTATGAATACAGGTTGGAGATTAAGAGGTAACGTGTAGTGTTATGTAAACCTGTGTTAAACAATTCAAATTAGGCTTCGAGAGAGTTTTATAGGGTAATCAGTTCTGTGTGAGGGTGGGGGGGAGATACCGGCCCCCTCAACCCCCCGTTTCATTAATGCACCTACATTTATATAGAATTTTTTTTTACTTTTATTTTATGAACAAATGGGTGGAATTTTAATCTGATTGATAATTAATTTAATTAATTTTGATTTAAATTGAGGCTCAATAGCTTTACAAATAAATCACCTAATAGATGTCTCTACCGTGTTCTAATTCACCTTTTTTATGTGAAGGCTATATCTCAACTTCTGTAGGGTATAAGCACTCCAAATATAGTGTATGAGAGAGATTTTATGCAAAGTTATGTAGCTTTAATTTGTGTGTGTATCGTACAATAGGTGGTGCTTCTGTGCTGCGATTTAATGTCGATTATGAGAAGACACTATCTCAGCTTCTATGATTTATAAATGCACCAAACTTGGTATGTGACATGGATAAGATATAAAATTATACTGACTCATTTTGGGTGCATATCGGGCTACTATGCTACAATTAATTTGCATTTACGGAAAGACTCTATCTCAGCATCTACGTTACATACACTTTTAAACAGTCGAAGAACTTAAACATATATATTCTAAACATATGCATTCTAAACATATATATTCAACGAAAGTATTGTAATTCCGATTTGTGGAATGGATTTTGTAAATTGCATAGCTCAAATGTTGCAAATTTATAGTTGTAATTTTCATGATGCCTAGTTGTACACCTCCACTTCTGGTTTGTTACGCGAACTCCTCTTTTAAAGATAGCTTCTATTTTACACGTTTTATTCATGATGTAGGTATGTGTGCATGTATGTATGTGTGATGTGTGTATGTATGTGAGTGAACACGATAATGTCTAAACGCTTTGTTCGAATGAACTGAAAGTTGGTACGTATAATAATAAGTCACTGTAGCATGAACTGTATTGGTTTGGGTAAATATAGAATTTAGTTTATTTACAGGGACACAAAGAAAAAGTCTTTATCCTTATGAACTCAAACCTAATGAACTCAAACTATTTTAAGTGCAATAGCGCCTAAAAACTTTATTCGAATGAACCGTAAACTTATATACATGTTATTGGTCACTGTCTAAAGAACTAGTATATAGATTTTGGTGAATCTAGCACTCATAGTTTTGTTACAGGGGCCAAAAAAATAAATAAATAAATAAAAAAATAGCATTACGGTCTATAGTTTGTAATTATGTAAAGTGCGATCGCGTCTAAATGATAATCCGATTGAGCTGAAATTTTATATACGTTATGGGTCACCTTCGCAAGAACTGTAGAGATTTTGGTCAGTATAGGACTTTTAGATTTTAACAGAAGCATAATGAAACATTCTCTATTATTATGACCTGTGGGTTCACATTATTTGAAGTGCAAGAGCGTTAACATACGAAAGAAATCTTTTCAAACATGTAATCTAAAATTGAAGTTACATTGTATTCATTTGGATAATAATAATAATAATAATAATAATAATAAGACCTTTTTTTGATTTTAAAAGCACTAATTTATTAATTTTGTTGAATCTTACGGAGAAAAGAATGGGCTGTTTGTTTCAAGAGTTTTCTTAATCTTACACTCTGCTTTTTTCATTGCTTCAGTTTCGTATTATTTCACTGCACTCTGTGTGACCAGAAAAGAAACTTCGTTGAGAGAAAACACAATAAATCGATATTGTCTTCAAAAGAAAGGCTCTTCTTTATTTCACGGCAATTTCCCTTTTGCAGAAAAACTATTGTTTCCTTCGTTTTTTTAAATGAGGTATTTAGTTTTAATTTCTTGCCCATTATTCTAAATGAAATGTACACGAAAATTCAGAGATTTTCAAGTACGATAAATGGAATGAAAGTCCGTTTAACTTGATGAAAATTATATTGAAGTAAATATCAGTTATTAAGAAAGTTAGTTTATTGAATAATTAGTGTTAGGTGGGGGAAAATGTATGTCGAGAAAAGATATGTGTGTGTTTGTGTTAGCAATAGGTATGATGAGCCTTTTCCTTTCTTAAAATGGTATATCGAGTTGCAATAATTTTGCCATGTTAAATCACGGATATTTGAAAATGGGTGTTAAGATTTGGAAAGTAGATGAATGAACTTCTGGGAAATAAGTAAACATCAACTTTTAGCACTATAGCAGCTCTTTAAGGAACTGTAGAAATTTCAAAAACACTTTTTTTTTTGGGGGGGGGGGGGTGGAGGGGGTTGCTAAAAGATGCTTTGAACCTTTTAAAGTAAGAGGCAAAAATTCTAATACCTGAAAAAAAAATTGTTCTATTCTCTAGCGCTTCGGATGACCCGAAACGGTCTACCTGAGCCAGCTCGATATCCGCGGAGAAATTCCCAATTTTTGAATTGTAACTTCTTCAAAAACCTCCGTAGATGTCGGTAGTGTAGTGTAGTGTTTGAGTATAGTTAGAAGCATTTCAAAAATAGAATGTTTTCACTTGCTTACGCCTATTACTCATTTCAAAACTTCAAACGCGAATTTCTCGAAAAAAATGATTATTAAAAATGGCACGCAGCATAACTCCAACAATTTTCAATCTTTTTATTTGAAAATTTAACAAAGTGAATCATGTAGGGGATTTTCGATTAGTTAATCTAAACAATATTTATTAACAAATAACTGTCCTTTCTTGGGTGAAAATTGAACAACTTTATTCAAACACTCGCCAAGTACAAAAAATCGATATTTCTAATATTTCATTAGCTACACTCATGTAGATCACACAGATTTTTTTTCTTTTTACCTGCTTCAAATTGGCATCAGGTATAGGGTGGGTCACAAATCGCCTCAAACTGAACATTCCTCGATAAAATTGCTGCAGTGTCGCCATTTTGTAATATTTTTCGACAAATATTTTTTGTAATATACGTAAATGTATGCTCAATAACTACCCAAGTGTTATTTCCCTATCGCCTTTCCTTCCCCCCCCCCCCTCAAAAAAAAAATAAATAAATAAAAATAAATAAATAAATAAAATAAAATAAAAATAGGCCGTTACAGTGGTGTTATCCCTTAAATTAATGGTTAACATTAGGAAATGGTATTGGATAAGTAAATGTGCGGGTAGAGGCAATAAGTGTAATTCATTGGCATTTTTATTTTTTAAGTAGGATATTCAGTTTTCATTTCTTTGCTATATAAATGAAATACACACACTAGATTACAAAAAGTCAAGAAGTATAAAAGGAAAGAGATTGGTTAGATCTGTTCTATACACACATACAGACATATGTGTGTGTCGCTAGTAAACAGATAAAATACATCAGGAAATGATTCAATTATTTTAATGCAGTCGTTGGCTTCGTAGTTCTCTAATGAATTCAAGTGCCTCGCGCGAAGATGAACCTTTCTGAACTCAAAATCAAAACTAAGTCATCTTTATCGGCTGCTAGTTAACACAGAAATCGCTTTTCTTATCTCACTTTTAAAACTGGACTAAAAATTATCTTTTCCATTCTAAACAGCCGTGGTCATGCGATCGCGACTGTCCCGATTGACTCAGAGGGAATCATATAATATAACCCAAGCAGCACCGAAACGTACTCTGAACGTTCAAAAATTGTTCTGCAAACACGTTCTAAGAACGTTCCCTTTGAACGTGTTATAGGCGTCTATATATCTGTCCATCTTGAAGTCGCACGGTTCAGGGAACGTTCAATGAACGTGTTACTATCACCATTGGTGTTATAGAAGCGTTCTGAGAACGTTCTATGTATACTGTCTCAGAACGTTCTAAACGTTTTTAGAGCGTTTTCAAAACGTTATACACATTCTCAGAACGTTCTAGAAAACGTACTGTAAACGTTCTAAAATAGTGTAGAAACGTTCTGAAAACGTTCTATACACACGTTCTCACAACGTTATGTAAACAATTTTTGAACGTTCTTTGAACATGCTAAAAATGTATTTCATGTATAATAAAATGGAAGAACTCGCAACAATTGTTCCGGGTCGAAAGAAGACACGACCTTTCGTCAGACAAACATAGTAGGCACGAGTGCTGCAAATATAAGAGTTACGTTGCAGATTTTTTGCAGCACTCGTGCCTACTTCGTTCAGTTGATGAAGGGTTGTGTCTTTTCTCGACTCGGAACAATTGCTTCGAGTTCTTGAATTTTATAGTGTCTATTCAAAGTTTTGCACTTGTTATTTTATTTACTTCTTTTATTCTTTTTTCCTTCCTTTCCTTATTTATCTTTTCTTTTCTTTTTTTTTTGTGTAGTTTTTATTTTATCTTTTTATTTATTTATTTTTTCATTATTAATTGTCTTAGTGTTATAAAAGTTTACATACATGCATTGAAATATGGTATAACAAAAGATCAAGTATTTTGAATATTCTGGATAAGTATTTGAATTCAAAAACAAATAAATAAATAAATTCAAGTTTTGGAATATTTTGAAAAATTTTAAGATAATTTGCCCTGCTAACTAATTATTATTCCCCCCCTCCCCCCCATAGATTTTACATCATTATAATTTAACAATAGAATATAACCATATTTGGATATTAATTTTAATAAGTTAACGGCCCTCTTCACTTACCGTCGCCGGAAACCCGAGCCAATGTTATTCTATGGGGAAATTTTCTTTATAAATAACATATTAACTAATACATATTTTTACTTTCTT
Source organism: Salticus scenicus (assembly GCA_963930645.1). Lineage (NCBI taxonomy): Eukaryota > Metazoa > Arthropoda > Arachnida > Araneae > Salticidae > Salticus > Salticus scenicus. The sequence continues at coordinate 3,147,214 of OZ005654.1, read as the reverse complement.
CACATGTAATATGGAGAAAGTATTGGATTCGCGATTCGACCTCCGATTTTTGACGGATCTACGCGTTTTGGGGTCTCCTGAACACGAATTGATAGTTTTTAAAAAATGTCTGTCGGTCTGTGTGTGTGTCTGTGGTTTAGTGTTTTCACCGTATCTCCCGAACCAATGAATGACATTCAACCAAACATGGTATATAGTTGGACCCTGGCGGGGCATTGTGTTGATTAGATTTGGGGATCAATCGTCCAGCAGGTGGCGCTGTGATTGCAAAATTTCGTATTATTCACCGTATCTCACGAACCGATGAATGAAATTGAACCAAACTTGGTATATAGTTGGACCCTGACATGGAATGGTGCTGATTAGATTTTGGGATCAATCGCCCAGCAGATGGCGCTGTGATTGCATTTTATGTAAACTTTTCACATGGCAGCATAGGGCAAAATTTCGTATAAATGTACTTAATGAGCGTTATTTTAAACTTGTGATTATAAAATTAATATAAATTATTGATAATAGTAGTAGTTAACTACAAAAAAAAATTTGTGCATGTGGGGGCACCGGTTCCCCCCCTGGGGGGAAGTACCCCCCCGGGGTGGGTAAATTTTCAAGATGGGTATCTTTCGAAAGATCTCGTCAATACCTTTAAAACGAATGGTTGAACTATAAATCTGCGATAATTTAAAGCAAAGTTATCGATTTTTTTTTACTTTTAACAAAAAAAAACCCTTAGATTTTTTTTTTTTTTTTTTTTTTTTTTTTTAAGTATTGTTACTGGTTGAATATGTATTACTTTTAACAAAAAAAGAACTTAGAAAAAAAATGTTTTTTTTTTTTTTTTTACATTGTCACTGATTGAATATGTATATAGGAAAATATAGAAGAAAATCTTGTGGTGTCCACAACATACTAGTTAAATTCTGTTTTCACATTCAGAAAATTCACAACTGTTAAATGGACGGACCTTCTTTAAAAATGTATTTTTTTAATTTTTAATATTTTATTTTGAAATTGCAAGATGAAAAAAATTCACATGTTGAAAATTCGTATTTTGCAGCTTCGAAGTAAAATATAAAAAATTAAAAAAATAATTTTTTTAAAAAAGGTCCGTCAATTTAACAGCTGGGAATTTTCAGAATGTGAAAACAGAATTTAAAAATATGTATTACTTAATAAGTTATTTGTAAAGAAAAATTTCACATTAGCTTCGGCTTCCAGCGGCGGTGAGTGAAGAGGGCCCTTAAGCAAAAAAATTTAAAAATATTTTTATGTCTAAATTTTGAAACTTGCTGCAAACTTTTAGCATTCAAACGCAAAAGTATTTTATTAAATTTTAAATTATCAATGAAAGCTCAAATTAATGCCCAGATATGTTACATATTCTATTTTGAAACTATAATAATGCACAATCAATGGAAAACAAAAAATAAAAATCAGTTAAAAGAAGTACACAAGTGTACAAAATTTAAACAATAAAATGTTTTCTCGTTTTCTTTTTTTTTTCCACATAATTCTTAAACAAATAAACACAGAAGTATAAAATTTGGATAGCATGTTTTTTAAAATACCATAAATCGAATACATAACTTTAGCATAAGTAATAATTTTTAAACTAAATATCAGTAAATTTTTCTCAAAAGTAAACATTGAAACAATGAAAAATTTCAGCAATTTTAGAAAAGAGTAGTCACTTTTTTGTTTCTTCTTTTTTTCTTCATTTTTTCGCGTGTGAATAGTTTTTAAAAAATTTTACATAGTAACATGAAAATCGGATAAGTCGTTCATTATTAAATGATTTATCGACGTTTTTATTATTTTGGTGATGATCGCAGTTTATACAAATTAGTAATTATTATTATTATTTTTTTTTTCAAAAATTCCGTTATTAAAGTAAAAGAAAAGTGAACATAGAAAGTAAAACCAGGATTTTCTTTATTTAACATTTGAGAGCATGTGCGTCTTCACTTGTCTATAATGCATCATTAACACAATTTTTCATTGACTTTTCTTTGCTAAAATTGTTGAAATTTTTCATTTTTTCCAAAGCTTAGTTTTGAGAAAAATTAGTAATTATTAGTTTAAAACTATTACTTATTCTAAAGTTATGTAAAATTCCATTAATGATATGATAACGAACATGCCATCCAAATTTTATGTCCATGTGTTTATTTGTTTAAAAGTTATGCACAAAAGAAGAAAATGAGAAAGCAGGTTTGTTCCTTTAATTTTGAACAGCGGTGTATTTTAAATACGTTTAAAAATATAAAAAAATAAAAATTATTATTATTTTGTTTTTATATTTAAATAGATTACGTGAAATTTACTTAATATTTTTATATTTCAAATCATGCGTATGCGAAATTTATTTAAATTCTTGATTTTGAGTTTATAAATTTTACATACACATACAGTGAAATATAACAGTATAAAATGTGGTGAAACTTTTTGAAAAATAAATAAATAAATAATTAAAGTTTATTCTGTAAACAAATAAATAAAAATAAAATAAATAAACTTCAAAATTTAAAACATTTAGCAATATTAAAATTCACCTTAGTAACTATTTCTTTTTTAATACTTCCCCCTGCTTGTACATTTCTACAGTGTAATGTAAAATGTAAACATACATGATCAAATCTATCTATATAATATTTCTTTAACGTGGATCAGTTGCAATTAATTTTTGCCGAAACGATACGATAGTAGTGTAATTATTGAAATACGCGAGGATAAAAAATAATATTTAAAAATGAACAATATTTAAGCATGCGGACTCAACTCAATGAACTAATAAGAAAAAATTACGACATTTGTCTGCTTACATTATTTTATGGAAAACTGTATTTTTAAAAATTGCTTCTTCAATTTTTATAAGCGTCATTTTAAACATAGAAATACTTTAAAGATTATACAGAATATGAATAATTGTCATAAATTGACTAAAAATCATAAACATAAAAATATATTCAAAATAAGAATTTTTTTTTTTTTTTTTTTTTGTTTTTTTTTTTTTTTTTTTTTTTTACAAAATATTATACCAAAATAAATAAAAAGTCATCACCAACATCGCGACAAAAATTTAAAAGACATCATGGAAATCCTATACTGTAACTGTACTGCCTGCGAAAGTATGAAACTGGGTATTCAGCCATGAATTTTATTTTGAAACCTTTCTTTGAATGATTTTGGTATATATTAATATTAATATATACCAAAATATATAATATATACACAATATATATGATATTGTGTATATATATAATATATACACAATATTAATTTGATACTAATAATAATTTGGCTTCTGTAAATTAAAATTTTAATTAGATGGGGAATTCGGTATAATATTTATGAGTTTCAAATTTTAAAAGTTAATAAGAAAAGAAAAGTGCGAAAAATTTGCATGGGTTTGCTAGTTTAGACTACAACGTTGAACTGTAATAATAAAATATCGAACGAAATAAATTTAGGAATTCGCTTGAAATATGTAAAAAACTTAAAACTTTCAAATTTAATTAAAAAAATAAAATGGTTTTTTGATAAATTTTAATAAACTAAATTTTGTAAGATTTCAATGCATACATTTGCAAAATTTTACAGAAAGGAAAAGTGAACTTATCTGTATCCTGAGCTGAGCTGTAGCGTATATCCGAAAGTTAAATTCAAATCCGAATGTGGAGTAAATACAAAATATGATGAGTAAGCAGGCAGTAGTTAGAGTCAGAAGCTTTGGACTTTGCATTCCACCCTTACCCTACGAATACCAACTTCCTGCGTAACAGCGCAACTGCATATGGCCGTTTACACGTGGCGAAAGTTTCTGTTGATTAGGCAATTTATTCAACACCCGTTTTTAATACAGAATTTTCCTACTATAACTTAAAACTTAAACTTTTAAAGACTTAAACTTTTTAAAAATTATTATACTGAGGCCATCCTAAAACTTTCTTCTATATTTTCCTGCGCAGGTCGATGTCATAAATATTATTTGCTAAAATAATCTATCAAAATTATTTTCCATGGTAAATGTATGCGATTTTCATCTCAAACAAGTATAACACTAAATATCCAAAAAAATCAATTTTATTGTATACAAAATATGTATCTTAAGAAATGTATTTTACATAATGAAAAATGTGAAAAGTCGATAACTTTGTTTTAAATTATCACAGATTTAGGGTTCATCCTTTCGCTTTAAAAGTATAGACGACTTTTCTGGCAAGAATATTCAAAATTTTAATACAATAGTGAAAGCGATGAACTATACAAATTGCCCATACTTCTTTTTTAAATTAAATATTACTAATATAAATTTATATATATATACATACGCATATTTAATTTTCCATGGAAAAGTTAAAAACAATGCTCACTCATGTACATTTATACGAAATTTTGACCTATTATGACATATTAAAAATTCTGAAAATAATGGTATGACAGCGCCACCTATTGAACGATTTATTAACAAATATAATCGCTACCAGTTTAGACCACAGTCCAAGTAAACCAAGTTTGAATACATTACGTTCATTAGTTCGTGAGATACAGCATCCACAAAATTTTAAAATTTATTAATTTAATCATAAAAATTTAATCAGCACAGGTTTTTATAATTAACATTTTTATATATGAAATTTTGTACATTTTTCACCAAAAAATTCTGAAATACAGATATCTGAAAAATCGCAGAAAGCAATAGCAGCACCATCCGTCGGTGGATATATACGGAAACTGAAGCAGCACATTTTGTCATTATATATATGTCTCACATACAAGGTTTGATAAGTATTCGTATTATAGAACAGGGGTGGCCAACCCGCGGCCCGCGGGCCGCATGCGGCCCTCCGTGTAGTTTCGTGCGGCCCGCGAGGAGTCTAACGATACTTAAATTTTGGCCAAATTTGGTTAAAAGTTTAAAAATTAATAAATCCTTTCTCACTTTTCGCAGTAAAAGTACCTTTCAACGATCATGGTAGCTAAATCACACTGCTGTAACGAAATTGTTATTAGATCCAGTATTTGTTCTTTTTATTATACTTCTTAATGTATAGTCATAATTTTTCCCGATTATGTTGTTAATTTATGAATGAAAAAAAAATTATTATGCTCCGAATCTTCACCCTGCCGTTCCCCCGAAAAAAGTATATACTTTCACTGTCATAAAAATTTGCACACCAAGAAAGGGTTGACAGAATGAAACAAAATTTTACATACGTAAGTTCAATGTTGATATAAGTAAATGATTACAAAATCAAAGCGAAATGATCATTTATTACAGGAAAAAATTACAAAAGAAGGGAGGTTTTAGTACCCATTTGGGCTACCTCTAGCGTGAATGCACGATGCGATACGGGCAAGCATTGTGGCATACATGTCCCGTATGATGTCCTGTGGCATCTCGTTCCGCATTTGTTGTAAATGTGTGTGTGTAAAAATTCGCCCGAACTCGTAGACTGCCAAATTTACCCTCCCAGATGATCCCAGATATGCTCAATTGGTATAGTGCGACTTTCACGAGTTGGCCCCTGTCAATCAAGCGTGACGTAGGCAGCGACGATTCTATTACCTTGAAATCGGTTGAGGGAGAAAAGGGAGGTGGTGTGCTATATTTACGAGTTTTGCGACATTTTGGCGAAAATACTGTTTATTATCTATTTACTTATTTTCAAATTAGGAGAACTTTTGAGCTTTCTAATATGTTATATCATTAAAAAATATTTGTTATATTATAGCTAATAATTAATACGAACGATGAGGAGTGTCATGATTGTTTAAACGATATTTCAAATTTCGGTTTGTAGTCTTTTTTTTCTCCTTCATTTCTTTTTCTTTCTTCCCTTATGCCCTAATTTGGACCTAGCACCATAAAAAAGAAAAAAGAAAGAAAAAAAACTACCAATCTACCAACCTTTCTTTCTTTCTTTCTTTTTTCTCTTTCTTTCTCTTGGGAAAAAAAAAAAAAAAAAAAAAAAAAAAAAAGATTGATTATTTTAAAATTTAAATGAGGAACTGCACTCCTGTAATTAATTTTTCTTTTCTTTCTTTCTTTTTCCTTTTTTAGACAAAATACATAGAAATTCAAAGCCATTATAACAATAATATAAGAAATTATCTTTTATATTCGTAACTGTTGTGTATTTATTCAAATATTATGAGAGCTATTGCACATAAACCTGTAAATTATGTGTACAGCTCAATTTATTTTAATAAAATTCCCCATTTGTTTATTCAGTAATTTTTTTAATGTTTTTCTTTTCTTTAAAAAAAAAAAAAAAAAAAAAAACAGCGTAAAAACTTTTTCTTATTTTTATTTTTAAAATTTTTTCAAACAAAATTAAAAAGCGTTATGGGCTGAGTTTCGTTTCTCTATTAGTCCTAAAGATAAAAGCATTTTCATGAATAAATATCTTTCATAAATATGCTTGGATAATCATAAATTTGATACATTACTGCAATGCATTATATGTTACCTAAAAAAAAAAAAAAAAAAATAAGTGCATTTTATAAACTACTTTAGCATAAATACCTCGAAATTTGCATCTGTTATAACAGGACGTCTGTTGAAAATGGATTCGAATTCAGCACCTCCAGCTTTGAGAGCAGAACCTCCCGGTCACTGATGGGAGGCCTAATAAATTCAAATTTATTGTGCGATTAAGTGAAAATTGTTTGAAACATTTTCAAATTTTTTTTCTTCTTCTTTATTTTATTTTATTTCTTTATTTATTTTTTAAGTATATCTTTAATTTTTAATACGCTATACATGATGCGTACATTTTCATAGACGCTGTACAGAACCACAGAAATGCAGCCACATTTATACTTTATCTTTAACAGTAAAACTATTATTATTAATATTATTATTATTATTATTTTTTCCTGAAATACAAAATAAAGTGTGTGGACAATAATTTATAATCCATGCAAACAGCACGATGTTTCTTTCTTGTTTAAATTTATTGCTAGAAACTTCTTACTTTTTCTTTTTTTAAATTTATGCGTCATTGATTTTTAAATATTAACTCGTGTTCATTTTAATAGGCAAAGCGGATTTCAGCTGGCGAAAAGCAAAAATTATTGGCTTGAAGTGTTATTTTCATGGCAACCTTCTTTTTTCCCCATCCATTCATTCTTTTCACTTTGTGCACCCCTTCCTTAAAGTAAACTCTTCGAAAAGAAGGAGGGACGAAGGGCCAACTCGTGAAAGTTGAACTATAACAAATCTGATATCGAACAGGCCAGAGAAGGGTGTATTATGACGGAAGCAGTCCTGAGACACCCTTGCTGTGTGCGGCTGTGCATTGTCTTGTTGAAAAATGGCTCCTGGGAGCCCTGTCATAAGTGACAACCCTTATGGCTGAAGGATGTTACGAACGTACCGCTGGTCTGTCATGGTGTCGTGGATCAATATTAGGGATGACCGTGTATCGAATGCAATGTCATCCCCTACCAATACCATCTGTGGGTGAAGTGTGCAGCTGTAAAGCTAAGGCAGGATTGAGGCGTTTACCATGATGCCTCCATACACATGCATGTTTGTCATCACTGCCCATATTGAATCTGGATTCGTCGCTGAAGACGACCTGGTTCCATCCGGTTGCAATCCAAACCCGTCGAGCGCGACACGACACTACTCCAAACAGATGATAGAAGGGTATTATTGGCAACATACGTAATGGGCGTCGCGATAGTAAATGCCTTTCAGCCTGGGACCTTGTGATGGTACGTTCAGACACAAGGACAGATCATACAGGAATAGGTGTTGCATATGTCCGGATATCGGACAACGAGACAGTTGGCGCTATATGTGCGTTTCGTATGATATGATGATTTTTTCGATTATATGTCTAGCATGTCCTGAGCCTAGTCGCCGTGTAAGCGGCCTCTCTTTTGTCTACTAGTCACAACACCTCCTCACATTAAAATCAGAACGGCCCGAGTGGCTGGCTACTCACCAAGCTGATCACCCGCATTCCATCACACCGTTGATTCTTCCCCTCTCGGACTCTGACAGCTGTTCGTATTGTCTTCGATGGCGGCGTGACGGCATCTCTATTTTGAAAGTGTCCCTCTGCAACAGATTATGCACATCAAGCAAGCTCTGGTTACCTGTTTTATACTCCAAGAAAAACGAACTTCAACGCCCTCTGGCGGCATTACACAATACGCATTCATGCTGCATTTCTAATCATTTGCATATCTGCCTGGCACGTACCTTCATGCCACGTTTCATTGCGGTCCAATAATTATTTCTTGGTGCGCAAATTTTTATGGCAATGAGTGTACATGCATGATTTATACACTTACGAACATATAAACACATAAACATATATACATACGATGCGGCCCGCCTGAATAAAAAAGATTTCCAATGCGGCCCACCTAGTGTTTTGGGTTGGACAGGCCTGTTATAGAAGGTGAGGTACAGGCTTCCCGTAAGTTGAAACGTAACAGTGTCGCCTGTCATTTGATATATACCCGAAGTGATTCAGTAAAATTTACGTAATATCTATTTCACGTGCGAAATTTAGAGCATTTATAAATCATAGAAAATGAGCTATTGCGTTCCGTTCCCTTGAATAAAGTTAAATTGCAGCATACCAGTGCCTCCAGTTGTCCGATATGCACGCAAAATTATTCTGCAAAGTTTTATATGATATTAATTTTACATACCAGGTTCAGTGTATTTATAATTATTTATATCACAAAAACTGAATTATTGCCATTACGTTAATGGGATTAAATTGCAGGAGAGAAGCGCCACCAGTTGGTCAATATATGCACCCGAATTAAATCAGCTTAGTGTTATATGATATCTGTTTCACATATTAAGTTTGGTGCATTTGTGCACTGAAGAAGCTGAGATATAATCTCCCCATAAAAGGGAGAATTTACACAATAGAAGCGAACCCTATCTGGTGATACATTCCAGAGGCTAATGAGCATCAAAGCTGATATTTAGGTCAATATCTAATTAAATATTCCTGATATTTAGCAAATTAATTTAAAGTCTAACTGAACATCAAGTTTGGTTAAATTCCGTCCATTGGTTTGTGAGATACAGAGTCCACAAAACTTTGATAACACACACACAAAAAGACAGACTGGCATTTTGAAAGAATGGTAGAATTGTGTTCTGGACATCTCAAGAGTGTATAAACCCATGGAAAACCGGAGATCAAAAATTCCCAATTATCCAACACATTTTTCTTGGAATATACAAAATAATAATAATAATAATAAAAGTAATAATAAATAAGTAAATAAAATAAATTGATTTTTCGTAACTTAATTTATTAACATTTTAAGAAGCAAATAATAATGAATATCTGCAAAAGTAGTCTGGAGTAATGTGTTTGACAGAATTCAACAACATAAAATTTAAATAAAATTATAAATAATTATAATGATTATAATAACATATAATTAAAGTTTAAAATTTTGTAATTTTTTCCCACCTCATCTCTATTACATTTCAATGATTATTCTATATGTCAACAAAATTTCAAACTGAAAATATGGAAAAAAAACTGAAAAAAAAAGGCATTTGTCATATTCATAATAATCACACTGTGACAGAACATGTTACGACGGTGATACACTTGAACGTTTTTCATAGAACTAGACTTGTACGTTTTATAGATGGTACAAAGCAAACCTTTTCAGAACGTTCTAAGTAATACTATTTTTGAACGTCTAATCGAACGTTCTCTTGACACGAAACACGGTGTTTGAACGACTGTAACCGTTATTAGACGTTCACAGAACGTTCCCGTGCTACTTGGGAAGGGAGGAGGGGATCGAAATTTCTACACTAAAATTATGTTTGAATTGCATAATATAATAAGTAACGGGTTTGTTTCATCGGAAAATAAAATTAAATAGGTTTAAGAATTGAGAACAACTTAATGAATTTGAAATTATGGAAATATTTAGAAAACGAATTAACAGAGAATTAATTAGAGCGCTGTCAGTGGATTAGCGCATTTAAGTTTGGAAACGGAGCTTTTATTTTACGGGAGACTTTTAATTATATTTCATATATAATAAGTCTGCAGAGAGCAGGGGCCTCTGTCCCCCTGCTCTCTTCGTTCACCAACACCTGCGGCAGCTTGCCTATCAGGCTTTGTCCGCTTTGCAGGTTTTTTTTTTTTTTTTTTTTTTTTTGTCGTGTCCATGACGTAGTCGAATTAGATTAAACCGTGAATCTTTATAACTGCATCTGCGATTTGTTGGATGTTGTCGTCATATAGGTCTATCAGTGACGGCAATACACCAATTTCTCTCAAGTTCACACTTATTGCCGGACACTCAAAGATATGGCAAGGTGTAAGCTGTGTATCTGGGCAATTGTTACAGTTTCTATACACCCTTCCACCCTCTTTATTAATTTTCATGCCTCTGTGATGACCAGTTCTTAGCCTTATTATAGTTTTTGTTATTAATCGATCTGCCTTTATTTCACAAAGCTGGTGTTTCGTTTGGATTGTTTTTTCTCTAAGTTTAGATTTAGTTATTGCATTTGCATCTTGAAGAGAGACACTGTTGCTGTTATTGTTGAGATTTCTGGACTCCTTGGCTAGTTTATCAGCATTTTCGTTGCCTGCTATTTCGACGTGTGCAGGTATCCACTGAAGTGTACAGGTTTTATTTATAGCTTGAAGATCTTGAAGTACTGAGATGATTTCATGGGTGATAGAAGAGTGCCCTTTGAAATGGCCTGGAGGGCAGCCTTCGAGTCGCAGAAAACCACTAGGCCCTCTGCCTGCTTAGTAGTGGGAAGGGACTTATACATATTAAGTGCCTCCAGAATTGCACGTAGCTCGCAGGTGAAGTTAGAGACTATATTTCCCGCACCAAATTTGCCCTGGTGAGGCGTATCATCTGGAGTAGTTAAAAATACACCTGAACCCCCATTGGTGATAGTTTTGTCAGAGGAACCATCTGTATATGCATGTACAAACTTCTCTTTTGGAAAGTTTTCAATTGCATCGAGTCCCTTTTTCCTAATGATATCATTCTGTTCATTTTTGTCGCATGGCTCTAAAAGGTCGGTATGAATGTTGGTGTTCAGTGGAGCTTTGCTGGTTAAATTATTTAAATGAATATTCAAAATAACTGAATAATTCAAACGTTTAAATAAATATATTTCGATTGGCGAGTATTTTTAGCTGGAAAAAAAAAAAAGGCCAAATCCCGTTTTATACAGCCGTTAATCAAATGCGAACGGCGTTTAAGTATTTGCGTTTGATTATATTGATTAGAAACATGGTTAATATAAAAATAATTATGCATTCACATTAGTTTGCGGACGATAAAATGAAGAAAAATAAATGAAAATTGCGAGATAAAAAAACTTTTTATATACCACGTTTTTAGTTTTCTGTTGAATCATACAAACTTGACACATTACCCAAATAATTACAAATGTATTGTCATCGTGTTTTGAGCTATTCTAAAAGTTTCAAATGTCTAGCTAGTTGGGAAATTAGTTAAAAATCGATTGAAAGATTTGTGCTGGACAAACAAACAAACCAAAAAAAAAAAAAAAAAAAAAAAAAAAGAAAGAAAGAAAGAAAAAAGAAAGAAAGAAAAGAAAGAAAGCGAGTTAATAAAAGCATGGTAAAATACATGTAAGATCTTTTGAGTAGTTGAAATTATTATTTAAAAAAAATAAATAAATAAAAATGAAAAGTTTAAAGTTATTATGACGCCCTATTTATCAAAAATTTTTAATGGAATAGGCTTAACTTTCTTTTCTTTTCTTTTTTTTTTTTTTTTTCACGTGTAAGAAAATGTTTCAATCTGATGTGTCACTCATACAACTTTATCTTACCCTGCATTTCAATCATATAAAGATACATTGCAAATTATGTCGTAAAACGAAGAAGGTAAAATAATAAAGTTTAATTTACTATTTAAATAATTTAAAATAAGTTTACAAACAATTTTATTTGATATATAATTCTGTGTGAAGGTCCCACTCAACCCCCCTTCAATTAGAGTGCCTGCATTTAATTTATTATTATTTTTTAAACCAAGTCTGTTTTTAGATTGCCTTCAAACGTGCCAATCTTAATCAAATTTTTCAGTTGACAACCAAACACGACCCACTTTGAATTTCCTAAAGTTGTTATTATTTTTCTCTAAGTTATGCTGATAACAGATATACATGCAAATCAACCGCTAAAAAATGGACCTTCGTATTCACTGCACCTCAAAACGAGATGTTGTACAAAATAATCTTCCGTGTCACTCACACGACTTTCTCTTACCCTGCTATAAAGACAGATTGCAGATCAAGACGAAAGGCCAACGAGGTAACGTTAAAAAACTCAACTTAGTTTAAAAATAAATTTAGCAACAGTTTTATTTGACATATAGTTCTGTGTGAGGGACCCCTACATTTCTTTTTAAAAAATCAAAGCTGCTATTAATATACGAATCTTTATCAAATTTTTCAAATACCAACCTCATACAAACTTCAAAACACCCAATAAAAATTTCCTTGCGCTGTTTATTTTTCAGATTGGCTGATAACAGGTAATAAATAACTGATATAAATAAACTGTTTAGAAATTTGAATTTCGTATTCAGGACACCTCAAAACATGTTTTATACAAAAATCAGAGTTGAAATTAAAACTTTGTTTACAGTATGTGTATGAGAAATTAATTTTTTAACCTCAGTAATGTTCGTCGGAAAGTACTTCCATGCATTATATTGAATAGAGAAGAACTTTCAACTTAATTTTGGGCAGCCCTGTATTTTGTCTATAAACTATATACACATCACATTGCATATTTAAACTTAGTCCTATATGAAAAACAACCAACCAGCGGCCAAGCGGTTCTGCGCTCACAGCTGGTATATGTGAAGTACCGGGTTCGATCCCAAGTCGCGCTCTTCGGCCTAGCCGTTCGGAGTTTTCAGTGTTTTTCTCCGAAACGCGTAAATTCGGACTAGAACCCTCTTAGAAAGACCTCCACGGAAGGCACTCTCCCTTAGGGATAGGACCCTAATGCAGTCAGTCGGTTTTAATCCCAACATATGACAAACACACACAAGGCAAAATGAAATATACCTCCAGTATTTCCAAGTACAGCCAAAATATATCCAAATAATTTAGGTAGCCCTATCACCGAATGATTTCCATGCCACTGTCTACACAAATCATGCTTTTATGCCTATAAAAACAAATATTCATTCCATTTTGTTTCAGGTATGTAATAGGTGCTACAATGTACTTGCCCAAAATTTCGCCCATAGACGTGAAATTGAAATGTATTTGAAATCTCTAGGATGAACCTGTGCTCGAATTATTTACTTTATCTCAACGAAAATTTTAGTGTAGCCTCCCTATACGATACACAATTTGAAATGCAGAGTTTGGACATTCTGCCGTTATTTGTTCTTGAGATAGGCTGATAACAGACACACAGGCAGACACTCAGACGCACACGCACACTAACTGCTGAAAACATCTTTTTGGAAACCCCAGAGAACCTCAAAACGTGTAAATATAATAAAAACTCAATTTCGAAAATTTGACACAAAAACAATACTTTCTGTACTCTATATATGGGTAAGAGAAAGTAAAACACCAGAGTTGAAAATAGAACATGAGAAAAATACTTTGTGTACAGCATCTGTATGAAAAAGTCTGGGTATGAAAAATGTATTTTCACACAGTTTTCAGTTTTTATGTTAAAAGTATAGATTACGTTGCATATGTATTCACCTTTTTATCGAATATAGTTAAAAGGTGTAAAGGATTTTATAATTACTTTATTACTACCCTTATAGAGGGTAGAGAAAGTGTTGTTTTTTGGGTTAAATTTTTGAAATTGAGTTTTGTTTTTAAGGTAATCTGAATCCTAAAATGAGATATTTAGCGGTTATTCTGCGTGTGTGTGTGTCTATGTGTCTGTTATCAGCCTATATCAAGAGAATTCCGAACAGAAATTCCGAACTCGGTATTATAAATCTACATAATATAGGGATGTTACACTAAACTCTTCGTTGAGATCAAGCAAATGGCTTGTGTACAGGGACATCTAAGAGAATTCAAGTACATTAAGTGTATAGTCGAAATTCATGGTAGGTACAGTTTAAGAACTCTAGGCTGAGCTAAACAAAATAAAATGAACCTATATTTTTTATATGCATACAAGCATGTTTTGTGTAGATTAGGGTATGAAAAAGATGCACTCTTCGTTTACAGGGCTACCCAAAAAAACTAGAATAGAGTGGGACTATACTTGGAAATTGCTGGAAGTATATCTCAGGTTGTGCTGTATGTCAATATAGGATTACATTTAAGTGTACATAATAGCTAGCAATAATTAAGCGGAAACGTTCTTTATTCTATTGAATGTAATTGATAGTATCGCCTTATACTATATTGACCACTTCCGGCAAAACTGCTCATAAATGAAGATTAATTTCCCATGCCCGTACAGTAAATACATTTTTTTTTTTTTTTTTTTTTAATTTTCAGACTTTTTTTTTTTTTTTTTTTTTTTTTTTTTTTGTATAATTTTGCTTCAAGTCAACTAAAGTCAAGATTTTCACGGTTGGTCTTAGAGAAAAGGAAAATATCTAAGTGCGTTTTTTTTTTGTCCCACACTGTATGTTATGTATATGTAGATAAGTATCAGTTATCAGGAGTTAACATATTATTCGGGCTACCAGACTCTCTCAAAATTCGGTCGGTTCTTGAAGTTCGTTGTTGGTTAAACAAATAAAAATTCTATCAGAATAAAACGTTAGCAAAGAGAGTCCTAATCTCGTAAATTGTTCTCAATGAGTAAAAAATGTTTTACCATTTGCAAACATTTTTCTAAGACGCATATGTCTCATTAGAAGATTAATTTTTGTTTTTATTTAATTTTTAATATTATTTATTTATTTTACTTTTTTCTAAAAATTTTAATATGGATTTTGATGTGGACCTACATTTTCATAGATTTATTCATTTAAGAATTCCCTCTATATCGATGCCTCGACAGTACAACTCAGGTGTGATTAAATTCTGATCGATTAATTATTTATCAATAGGTCCCTTATATATTTGTTTTAATATTAAAATAGCTTTAAGGAAACCATTCTACATCCAAAGAAAATACTTATTTTCACGTTAGTTAAAGATCAATAACCAGAAACGAGCAGTAGAATATCGATTGGAAATTGTACCTAAAACCGGCAAATTCCTTAAATATTGACAAATGTATTTAAGCTGAAATGGGTAACTGTTGTGAACATAAATGAAACAATATTTTTTAATAATTACATTTTTTTTTTTTTTTTTTTTTTTCAAGAAATGTGGCAGTTTTTGATGTATGACAGCTCCGTAACTTCGACCGATTCAACATATTCAAATAGATTATACGCATGTATCCTAAATATCGCATACTTCTTTTTACTTACTTCTAGTGTATATTCAATAGAACAAAGTATTGGATTCGTAAAAAAATTAGACTTCCGCTTTTCGACGGATTTACACGTTTTGAGAGGTCTCGAACACGATTCGACCATTTTTAGAAAGTGTCTGTCTGCGTGTGCGTGTGAGACAAAAATTTTGTGGCAATTGTCTTTCCGAAACTACTGCTCAGAATTATATGTAAATTTATATGCAGATGCTAGTGCCTGTCAACCGCTCAACAGGGGACGCTGCTATACAGTGATTTCCGCGATTTAAAGGGAGGCTATATCTCAGGTTCTATCGGTTATCATCAAACAAAACTTGATATGTGAGAAAGTCATTTATATGACATTATGCTGATTCAGTTTGGATGGCGTATGACTGTTCGAAACTTGATGGGTGAGATAACCATCCTAAAAAAAGTATTTTTATGATGTTATTTAAAGACAATAAACTATCTTTCTTTGGATATTTAGTGTTAGTTTTCTCTAACATGAAAATCACTTGCATCCATAACGGTAGATAATAAAAAAAAATAATAGCTTTGATAAATTATTAGCACCGAGTGAATGTGCATAGGAAAATATAGAAGAAAGTCTTGTGGTGGCCACAACATACTAGTTTACTTTCCGAATATGCATATGTAGGAAAGTATTGTATCATGACAAAAATTCAACTTTGAGATTTTGGTGTATCTATACATTATGGGTTCCTCTGAGTTCATTTTTGCTATGTTTACGGTGATGTGTGTGTGTGTGTGTACACACACACATACATACATCACCGTCTTTTTTTACACACAAAGAAGAATTCTTTATCATTCGGTGTATGGGCTCAAATTATGAGTGCAGTAGCGTTAAATTAAACGACACACATTGTGGACTCAAACACTCTTTTGTTTATTGAACGATGATCCTCTTACTTTTATTTATTTATACAACCGTTAATTCCTTGATGTTTAGAAAGTCGAGTGAATTCACTCCAAAGATTTTTCTATTTATTCGTTAACTGGACACGATATTTTTTTCTGTAAAAACAGCCTATTGTGTTTACGATGAATTAATTACTTACGATTTTCACCTCAATGGGATGCATTGTTTATTTTTGTTAAAATCGTTATTTTTTAAGCGATGCTAATACTGAGCCGAGAGTTTTTTTATTTTTTTTCCATGCTTTATGACTCGCCTTCCGAAACTCGTTAAATGAAAGCTAAAATGCGTTTGGGAAGAACGTTAACATTCAGAAGATCCAATTTGAATACTACTGTTATCAGGAGAACAGAGACACACATTTTACTTTCTTCTCAGTTCATAAGAAGAAGTTATTGATTTCGTAAAATTTTTCGACTTCCGGTTTTAAGAAATATTGAACACATATTGACTGAAATTAAAATTATATCTGCCTGTCTGTTTTCCGATTGTCCTTAATCAAGTATGAACGTACATGAAATTTTTATGCATCCTGACGTAAACTGAGGTCTGATAACGTTTCGTGCCTATATTTAACAGGTGGCGCTGTCCTCTCATTTTTACATTACTTAATACGGCAGCATACAACAAACTTTTATATAAATGTATACAAATAAATTACATCAATGACTTTTAATTACTATTTGTGAAATTAAAAAGACACTCTAAGAGACAAAATAAAAGTATACTTTTAAAAAATTAAAGAACACGCTTTTATTGAAATGGGATCCAAAAAGCACAAAATATCTATCTTTATAGTATTGAAATGCAGGGTAAGAAAAATCGTGTGAGTGATACACAATAATATTTACATCTTTAATAAAAATAATTTAGAATTAAACAAAAACCATTTTTTAAAAATCTCCCCTGACTGGGCTCGAACGTTACACCTTTAGGTTCGTAGGCCGGAGTTTTACCCCACAGCCACAGCGTATCATCGTTTTCAGAAAGATATAAAACTTTTTGGCTGTTTAAGCTGGAAATTTGGCTGTAAACGGCCACGTTGCTCATTTGAGCGAGATGACTGCAAGTTAAAAGGACATTGTTTAAATGTATTTATTATCAGTACAAAAAACCTTTAACGGCTTAAAAGTTTGTGAAGCCGCTACTTTACGGCTATAAGAATTTAATATGAGTCTTAAAAATAATGATATCAAATTTTAGGTGACGCTTTGCAATTATTTAAAATATACATAGATTTTCTTATTTGATCCTACTTTTTTCTTTTATTTATATTTATAATGCAAACGTAATATATAGCAATTATGAAAAGTATTTTAAATGCAAGGGACGTAGCAATTAAGGATGGCACATAAAGTTTTAATTTTAGAAGGCAAAACAAAACTAGTATGTTGTGGCCACCACATGACTTTCTTCTATATTTTCCTATACAAATTCACACAGTAAAAATAATTTATTAAAATTATTATTTTAAAAAATTACCTTTCATGATAATGCAGACGATTTCCATGTTAGAGAAGTAGTATAGCAATAAATATCCAAAAAAAAAGTCAATTTTATTCTCAATATTACATTATTATTATTATTATTATTATTATTGGTTAAATTTGAAAGATACCCATCATCAAAATTTACTCCCCTCGAGGGGCAACTTTCCTCCCCCGGGGGGGGGGGGGGGGCTGAGGCTCCTATACATACAAAAAAAATTTCCCAGTTGACTATCTCTATTATAAATAATTCTTGTAAATTTCATAATGAGTACTAAAAAATAATTGTCTTTATGCACATTTATGCAAAATTTTGTCCTATATCACCATGTTAAAAATTTAGAAGTGGGATGGCAACACAACCTGTAAGACAATTTTTACCAAAAGTTGATAGGCATTTATGTCAAGGTGCAACTACATACCAATGTGTATGAAATTCTGTGCAGTAGTTCCTGAGATACAGTTGCCACAAAATTTTGTCACACACACACAGACTGACAGACAGACAGACATTTTCTAAAAATGGTCAAATCGTGTTCTACAGCTCTCAAAACGTGTAAATCCACCAAAAACCCGAGGTCGAAAATTTTTACGAATCCAATACTTTCTTCTGTTGAATACAGAAGAAAGTAAAAATAATTGTGATTATAAAGGTGATTATATTATTAAAAAGTATTCAACTTCAAGATCAAACACATATATAAAATGCACTCACTGATGCTTTTCCATTCGCATTTCAAATTCAAAATAAGTTTTAAAAGGAATGATATAAAAATTCCAGTGGCACCTCGGTGTTATTTTAAAAGATTTGTTTTTAGATTCCATTAAAATTACTTTTGTTTTGTCTAATAAAGTATATTTACACATTGAAACAGTGCTTTTAATTTTCAAATATACTGTCAAATAATTAGTTTGCATTATAAAGTAAAATTATTTATTTCAATAAATTGATTTATCTTTTGCATCACGCTATCCAAAACATAGTACCATAGTATCCAACTGAGTGAAAATTTCCGCAAAGAGATAGTGTGACGTAAAGAAAACATTTACATAAATTTTGCTTGCTGTTTTGGATAGCGTGACGCAAAAGACAAATCAATTTATTGCAATAAATAATTTTAATTTATAATGCAAATTCAGTGAAAGTATAATTATTTGTCAATATATTTGAAAATTAAAAGCACTGTTTCAATGTGTGAATATATACTTTATTAGACAAAACAAAAGTAATTTTAATGGAATCTAAAAACAAATCTTTTAAAATAACACCGAGGCGCCACTGGAATTTTTATATTATTCTTTTTAAAACTTATTTTGAATCTGAAATGAGACTGAAAAAGCATCAGTGAGTGCATTTTATATATCTGTCTGATCTTGAAGTTAAAAATGTTACGTTTGCATTATAAATATAAATAAAAGAATAAAGTAGGATCAAATAAGAAAATGTATGTATATTTTAACTAATGGCAAAGCGTCACTTAAAATTTGATATCATTATTTTTAAGACTCATATCAAATTCTTATAGCCATAAAGTAGCGGCGCACAGTGGATCGAACAATGTTAAAATACGAACATAGGCCCAAAAATCAATCTCTAAATAACTGATATTTTGCAGTGAAATAATTTAAAAGAGTGTCTAAAAAATACAAATATATGTTTATTTCTTCAATTACACGAAGTTTTATTACATATAAGTAAGTTCAAAACGAAAACTTTCAGAAATAAGATTTTTTGACGAATTTCAGTGACTTTATTTGAATAGCCATCAAGTGGTACTTAAGATAACTATGAAAAAATACGAAATAGAAATATTTTTAATAATGTTCTAATAAAAGTTTAAGGTACTTCTGCCAACATTTTCTTGGTTTTTTTAAGTTGGGATTCACGCATGAAATGTGAATATAAAATTATCAAAAAAATTAAATTTATAAGTTGTGCAACTTTTTTTGTCCAAAATTGTCCAAAATTTCAAACACATTTTACTACTCCCAAAAATATACATTTTAATCTGTGAAAAGGATTTTCGCCACAAATCGCCACTTTTAGAGAAAAATAAATTTTTATTCTGTTTACCCCCAAATTATCAATCGAGAAATTTATCTGAATAACTGTATTCATTAATGACAGAAAATATATTAAACATTTTATAGTGAAAATATTATAGAAATTAGATGATTAAAATAGATTTAATAAATCAAAATTTGTTTCTTATTTTTTTAAATATTTAATAAAATAATTAATTTTACTTTAAAGGTACTGAAAAGTACCTTTGCATCCAAAAAAGGGGGGAAATGTAAATGGTTGCTGTGATATGTCATAAAATGTTAAAATTAAATAAATGTTTAATGTTAAATTACTAAATGTTAAATATTATAATCCAAATTACGATTTAAAGTAAAAGTTTCTGTGCAATAAAAATAAAGACAAATGTGAATTTTTCATAGAGTTAGTCAGTAAATGCTTGCCTGAGTTTTCTATGCAAGCTTGAATGAGTTTGCTCATAAGCTATTGAAATAGTGTATATAGAAAAAAAGAAAAAAGAAGCAGTAATGTGATGATATATTCAACATTGTGTGCTAAATTAATTGTGTTATAAATATAGATTTTCTTCACGAAATTTTTCTTTATTTCCTTTTATTATCTTCTTTTTTTTACAGCATTTGTTTCTTTATCAGGTATGTTTCTAAATACCTGTTTGCAGCAGAAAAATATTATACCGTTTAACCCCTTTATAATGCCAATTTTTCCTCAAATGGCACATTAAACTAATTTCACGAATAAAAATTGATGTGAAGAAAAAAATGCATTTAGCTTATTAGAAATAATTAATTTTAATTTTGACACATTATCCTCTTAGTTAATCGCAAATTTCTCACGACCCATTATATTAGCATAAGCAGAATTGCCACAAATGACTACTTTTTTTATTTTTTTCGCACCAATATTATAAAAATAATATTTATACTGATATTTTTCTAGAGAAATGATACACAGGAATTATTATTAAAAAAAAAAAAAAAAAAATGGTGCCAGTTGAATAAAATGATAACGAATTTGGTGGGGAAAATATTCCTGTGGCCTTATAAAGGGTTAAAAAAACATAGAATCGCTTTTAGTATCATACATATATAAATATTTAAATCGAAGTGTGACAAAAAACATCATACATAGATAATACCATAACCTTCCTATGTTCGCCACTGCCTATACTTCGATCCACTGTGCGGCGTCACAAACTTTTAAGCCGTAAAGGGTTTTTTGTACTGATATCATTACCTTTTAGGGGTTATTGATCAAAAAATTAACACAAGTCTTTCTGGCTACTAGGAAGGGTAAACTGATTTATCTTTTATTATGAAGTTGCCACCACTTTTTTTTCAAAATGGCAGCTACAATTTATTAAAGGACTTAATATTTCTTCTACAATTTATTAAAGGACTTATATATTCTTCTAATCCAGAAAGAAGGAAAAAGTGGATTATAAATTGCAGATGTAACTCGTGGATACCCGGAGCAGGAGCACATCTTTGTAGCGTAAGATTTCCCTTATTTTCATATTATTTCATTTTATTTTCAAACTTGTTTGACAAATTTAATATGAATGTACTGTTTTTTTAAGTTATTGTTTTAAATTCTTTTAAAATTAACTTTAATATTACATTTCTTTTAACGTGAAGGGTTGCAGTTTTGAGAATGTTGGCGATGTTCTTAAAATTCCCAACTTGTTTGTTTCGTGATAAGAAGTTTTAGCTCACTTGATCTCTATAGAAGTTTAAAGGCGATAACAACGCTAATCAGGTAACCTAGCTTTTTCTACCGCCAACATTTTCCCCGACGGGATAGAAAATGGCGGACACTGCGCCAGCTCTTATCATATAGGAGTCTTAGTCTTATTCCCAAACACCAACACCATCATCGCCAAACAGTGACGAATATTTAAAAGCCGCAAAGTTAGTCATATACTAATGCAAAATGGTCCATATATTAAGAATTATTTTCTATTCTGAAAAAAATTACTGACCTTTAGCATAATATTTCACTTAAAAAAAAGGGGGGGGGGGGATGTTAAATATTATGTATTACAATTTGACATTGAATATGGGGATTTCTATAAAAAAAAATTTCTTATTTTGTCTTGTGTTATGTACTATTAATATTCCTATTCAGTGAAAGGCAAAGAAGCGAATAGGCGGGGTTAGAGCGCCTCAGGGGTTAAAAAGTGAAGTGAATCGGGGAGAGGCGAATCCTCCCTCGGATGTTGATAAGCAGAGCTAGCAGAGGACAGAGCCCCCTAGTTTTGTTCATTTTATTTTGCTTGTTTTTATTTATTACCTATCTCACGAATTTTAATTGTAACTTATTACTTTTTATGTTAATGCAAATTTTATTGATTGTCTAAACTTTTGGTAAACAGTGTATATGTATATAAATCAACAGAAACGTATACCGTTCGTTGCTATGATATTTAGTTAACTAATTTAGTTTAACTACGTTAAAATAAATGCAATACGGCTTAGAGATGAAGAAAATGGGGGAAGTTTTCGACATGGGAAAGGAAAAACTTCTTTCGCGCTAGAAGAAGAAAATAGCTGTAAAATGCGGAATTCGTGTGTACACATATATGCCTTGGAAATTTGCATAAAAGAATCGGTGTTCCCTTGCACTTGCTAATAGCATGCAACAGCGACTCTTTCCAGCTTGACTTTATTTGTGTGGACCGCCCAAATGCAATGATGTAAAAAACTTATATGTTTGTGAGAGGGGGGTAAAATCTATATGAAAATTTGCAATGCATGTAGTATGAAGAGGGTCGCTAAGGATATGCTTTCTGAATAATGGGTCGCAATGTACAAAAGTTTCGGAACCCCTGTCATAATGAATTAAGTACTCACTGCAAATATGTTCTCGCTCCGCTCACGACAATTACGTTTGCTCTTCAATAGGAAAAAAATCTCACGAGTTTATTTAATTTTTTTATACAAAAAAGCAAAGAAATCTTATTTGTGTAATAAATGCACACTTCATGCAAAAGAATCGATTATCATTATATCACGCCTTTATTTTTGTGGAAACATAAGGTAAGAAACCGGTTACGTGTCGTTTGCAAACACTGTCACAGGAGACTGAAAAGTGTAGAGTCTTCTGAGATGAATATCGTTGTCAAATGACGATAAAAATCACTAAACAAGTCTATGATGAAAATGGTAAGGAAAAAAAACTTAATGCCGAAAGAAAGGTCTTTTTCTATGACAAGTTAAACAAGAACAAAATATCAAGGGGTTCACATTGATTATTAGCCCTTTCCAACTGAGCGTACCCGTTGCTTCAATGTTCTTTGGCTACGTTATCACACAACGGACAGGCAGAAGGACAGAAAAAGGAAACAGATAGCATAATTGTATTCATACTCACTCTCAAACATTGTTGGAAAGTATTACAAATGCTTAACACGAACGAAAAGGCAATTTCCAATTACAGTCCTTATTGTATCTGAATATTTTAGTGTAGCCGTGTAGATCTGATCGCTAAACATATTATATTCTATACAAAACATTATTTCAGCATATTAACAGTAGCTGTTAAATTCGTTATTAGTTTTGCAGTAGAAAGTTATTTAAATGTGATTTATAAAAATGTCTCTCATAAAATTTGGCATTTATTTTGGCCTGTACACATCATCTGTGAACCCTACTTCAATTCCATTAAGATTTATGCAAAGTTATTAAAATAGGGTTTGTAAAAATACCTCTTAGAGCACAATGCCTTAAAACACTTTCGGGTGTTCGTGTATGCAAGCCGTTTGTAGTACTTACTCCCTTTTCAATTGTGAATTTCTAATGGTGAACATATATAATATTTCAATTTCATTATGATTTGTGTAAAGTTAAGGTATTAAAATTTGGTTCATAGAAATACCTCTCATAGAATACAATTCTTTGGAATACTTTCGGGTGTCCCTGTACATAAACCAGTGGTGGTATTCGCTCGATTTTTAACGGGTAACATCCAGAGAGATGGACAGACACACTGACAAAACGAAGTCATAAACATTGTGTCATTCAACTTTGTTTGAAAAAGTTAAAAATTAGAAGAGATCATCCATTTTTTCCTTCTAATCTATACAAAGTCATTTTGCTTTGCTATAGCAAAGCAAATTTTTTTAACAAAATAAATCGTTCTAAATACCTTTTCGAAAGTAAAAGTATACTTTCCTTGTGAAATTCTCCCTTTAACTGTAATTTGGCTTAGAACTGATTTTCACCTTTTTATTTATCCTATTTTTCTCCTCATTAAAACAGAAGCCGCATATTTATCTTTGAAACTTTCGTTTCCAAGAGTAGCACATTGTCATTTATTTGCAAATACTTTGACAAGAAACAAAGATGTCTTTACTTTGGAATTTTTCCCGGTCTTTTTTATCATCGCTTCTTATTTTTAAGGTCGTTTTATATTCTTACAAAGAAAACGAGTTAGACAGCGAAACAATTTGAGTTGAAAGAAAATGCAGCAAATTGAAACTTTCTTCGATAAAAAAAAAAAAAAAAAAAAGGAGGGACCCTCTCAATTCACAAGTAATTTCCGTTTATGTTAAAGAATTTTTCCTTTGATGTTCTCTATTGCAATTTTCTTTGGCGCCGTAAACTTTGAAAGACAGCAAACAAGACTTGAATAGAATTTAGCTGGAGGTTATAATACATTTTGAGAGCATTGAATATTATTGATAAAATGAACGTATGTGTCGCGTAACAATTTGTTGTTTATGGCATATAGAGTTCGTCAATGATCACTCGATAACAGTAATTAGAATTGCTTGTGTCATAGAATTTCTCGTGCGTCTTAAGTTTTGAAAGGCAGCAAACTCTCATTCGATACAATTTATTTGAAAGTTAAAACACGGGAGTCCGGAAAATATTGATGATAGCTTGAATTTTGGAGACAGATAATACAAACCACATTAAAATTATATTTTATTAGAGATAGTGATCTTTACAAATTTTGATGATAAAGTCATTTGAAATTATTTTGCTAATTTAATATAAAATACTAGCCAACTACGCCCGCTTCGCTGGTCACTATTTTTTGAATGAATCACTATGATTAATAAATTCTCAAAATTGCATTAGTTTGTATCATGTGAAAAAAAAAAAAAAAAAAAAAAAAAAAGAGAGAGAGAGAGAAAATTCTGATTGGGGAAAATGTTGCACTGGGTCACCACTGCCTTCGGCAGCGCAGGCCATTGTGCGCTGCACGCGCGCATTTATGTTCGACACTCTTAATGAACCACTATATATTATCGTAAGAGAAAAACCTAAATATAAAATGCAAAAATTTCTTCTCTCATTAGTGGAAAAATCGGTCCGGGCCCACTCTGACTGCGGCAGCATATACGCGTGCGTGTTCCGTCGTTCACCGTTCCCGTTCAACTCCTGAGTCTTCCGAGATCTGAGTGAAGAGAAATATTTGTAGAAAGAGAACCTAAACAAGAACACGATGAGACTTATTCAAAGTCGCGGAAGAAATATTTGCCTCAAGCAATCACAAGCAAACGATAAATATTATTTATATTTTTGTTGCGCTACTTAGCTTAGAATGGTTGTTGCTATATTAAACTTCTTGTCGAAAAACGTCGGTGTACTTCAACCCAAAATTCAAAAAATCGCCCAGGAGGATCTGTTAATGAAACTGATAAAACAAAAATATGGTTCATAGAGTTTAAATAATCTATTTTAAAAAAAACTTTTAATACCCAAATTCTTAATACACATATTCTTATCACATAAATCTTTTCGAAGTGAGAATAAAATTTAATTTGAAAAAAAAAAAAAAAAAAAAAAAAAAAAAAAAAAGTAATTTGAAATGCAAGTTGGTCTTGTGGGGTACAGGCTGTATATCATATTTTTGTGTTCGTGAGAGAAAATATATTTGAAAACTGCAATTTTTAATTCCACTTCAAAAACATGTGACTTAATCTGAAGCAGATTTTTTTTCTTTTTTTTTTCCTCCTAACGGTTTCCATACAATCTTCTGCTGTTGCCACCCAAAATTCATACTTCAGTTATTCTAAAAAAAAATCTAATTGTCTGATCGATAAGCTGTTAAATGCATCGGATTCACAAAATTTTTCCCTTTCATTTGGTACCTAATTTATAACGATACGACTGATATTTCTAATTTTTTTTTTTTTTTTTTTTCATTCAAAATGTTTTACTGAAAAAGCCTTAGGGCAAGCGCGAGCGTTTTTTACCCATATCGCTAAATCTAATAAATTTTTTTATATGTTGGACAGATATAATTTTAAGTTAGGTACCGGCCTAAATTCTTACCAGGTATCGTAGAATTCCGTTCAGCCGTTCTCACATGATGCCTGCAATTTTTTTTTTTTTTTTTTTTTTTTTTTTGGAGCCCCTTGGTACTCCTGAACCGGACCCTTAAGTGGGTAAGGCGACCGGGAGCCAAGCTTGAGTGGCTCTCCCCCCCCCTCAATTTTTTTTTTTTTTTTTTTTTTTTTTGAGCCCCTTGGCTTTCCTGAACCGGACCCTTAAGTGGGTAAGGTGACCGGGAGCCAAGCTTGAGTGGCTCTTCCCTCCCCCCTTTTTTACTCTCTTTTTATCCTAGTTTTTTTTTTTTCCCTTTCCTCTCCCCCTTGGGTCCCCTGTGCGGCCCACTGACGGAGTGACAGATTCCATCCAAGAACCATCTTGTTCCAGCTACCACAGGCCCACAGAGTTCCACTCGCCTTTTTGCAGTTCCCAGAAACCTCGAGGGTTACTAACTTTTCAACAAATTTTCAGTAATCCCATATCAACAGCCTTACAAAATAATCACCTTAATTTTTTTTTTTTTTTTTTTTTTTTTTTTGGGGGGGGGTCATCTTCCCGAGGGTGTGGCGGTGTCCGGTCCTCGTAAAAATGTGCTGCACCGTCAAGAGCTCGATGGGGTCGTTAAGCAGTCGTCGGGCTACCAACGCGGGGCACCATCCCCCCGTGGTGGATCAAAATTGTGATGGTTCCTCTTTCCTCTCCTTTTAGGCCTTTAGCGCATGGTTCCATCCCCCCTCTCGCCCAGCCACTTCAAATTTCAAGACTATGTGCTACAAAAGTTTTCCTTCCTTCCACCAGTGGCAAGAATTAAAAATTCCCGCTTTTTTTTTTTTTTTTTTTAGCTTGAAGTTTCGTTTGTCGTTCAGCAGTTTTGGTGTTTAGCTCCCCCCCCCTTATTAGGCCTCCTCTTTTCGGCGTAATTCTGAGTGCACAACTTATCATCTTGGGTCCCCTTGCGTTTCCCCCCTACCCAAAATTCAAAAAATAAAGCAAAAATAATTTAATATTTTGTTTTCCCTCCTTTTCGTTTCTTCCTTTTGGCTCTCTGATAGTTGTGCACAATTTCAAAATTTCTGCACCCAGGTAGCGTGTCTGTGCGCTTCCTACCTTGTGCGATCTGGAGGTGTGGTGTGCCAGTCGAGCTTAATGTGTCCAGAAGCAGAAGTCGCAACCCTGCCTTACCAGAGCTGTCTTGTGAAGTCACTTTGTTGCCTAGCAGAAGAGTAGTCCTCTCTCCCGATTGAAGCCAGAAGCCTGAACGAGTCGTCGGACACAGCTCATTCTCTGTCGCGACTAGATTACTATCTGGCAGTAGGCAGCTATCATGCAGTGATCCGGCGATTTATTCGCTCCGGCGGACAGCATCCAACCCGTTAAGCTTGGCACGCCCAGGCAGGCAGGGGCTGTCCAAAGGTTTCAATGAGTCTCAATGATGCCTGCAAAAAAATAGCGTTACAGACATACAGACACAACGATTCACACACACAGAAAAAAATTCTGAGGTCATTTCTGCCTTTCACGATGTGTGAAACGTGAAGATATCGCTCAATGTTTTGAGTCTGACAAATTTACACACAAAAGTCTAATTTTTATTAATATACATCAAAGATATTTTCCATTATTTTTTCTCTCTTCACTATTTAATTGAACAACGCATTAGATTTATAAAAAAAGCTTTCGACTTTTCCTTTTTCCTGTCTATTTACACACTTTGAGAGGTCTAGAAAACGATATAAGCATTTTTTTAAAAAGTTTTTCTGTGTATCCATGTATGAGAAAATTTTTGCGTAGCTCTAGTTCTAGAACTAATGCATGGAATTTCGTGCATATATATATATATATATATATATATGTAAGCACCTCGACATAAGTTAGTCCTATCAACATTTCGCCCAGTAGATGACACTGTCATTTTATTTTTTATAATTTTTAACGTGACAGTATAGGACAAAATTCAACATCAGTCTACAGTATAAGAATTATTATGAATCAATTATTATGCAATTTTTAAAAAATATGCTCCCCGGAAGGCGTTAATTTTCAAGTAAACAAAAACAAAACAAACAAACAAAAAAAAAAAACTAACCACTGCATTTAAAAAAATGTCGCCTGTAAGGCGCAAAATTGACTTTCTTTCGGCATTTAGTGCTATATATGATTTCTATGAGATTGAAATCGTCTGTATTCACCAGGAAATATATTTTTAATGAATAATAAATTTAATAAATAATTTGCACTGTGCATAATATAAGAAAGATGACTGTTACATACTGATTCATTATATCTTTTCTTGTAAAAAGAAAATTGTCATTTATTTTAGAAATTCCTGAATTCCACAGAGCATTTACCTTATTATCGAAAAGAATATGCCTGTCAAGATTTATTTTTCCCCCAGATTCTCATTAAAAGTTTATATGGATTTCAAAAGTTAAAAAATAAGTAAATAAATAAACACCTTTATATAAAATTTTGAGCATATATATATGTAGGATGTAGAATCCCCAGAGTGTTTATCTGTCCCCAGTAAGTCTCTCTCCAATACCTGTCCCCATCTCGCAGCTATCGATAGAGCAGCCGGCATACCTCTCAACCCAGAGGAGAAAAGAGAAACGGGCACCTGGCAACGTGGCAACAGCCCGGTGAGCGGGGAGAAGTGTGTCTCCGTGGTCAGCCTCATAGAATAATAATAAAGGAAGAAGGTGCGTATATGTTTTGGTTTCGGTTTGTAAAATCCAGGAATACCAGGTATAGGGTTATAACAATGCTTCAATCTGATTGGTTGGCCACTTGTTGGCGAGATTTTAGAATCGTCTCATCTCTCTGACAATCAGCCAGCGAGGCAGCATCCACAACAAACAGCGATAAATGTGCCGAGCATGGGTGCCCTACTTTAAGGTTTTGAGTAGCAAAAATAGCTTTCGCTGGGAATTCACTAGAAGTAGTTTGTAAGCATTAGAGTATTGACGTGCTCCTTCTTCCTTTATTATTATTCTATGGTCAGCCTCAGCAGTCAGCAACGATGGAGAACAGATGTTACGCGATGAAGTGAAGACGCAAGGTTTTTATTCTAAAATGAACTTTTTTTTTTTCTACGACGTAGTTCAAATTTTAAAGCCGATGTATCTAAACTTGCCTTAATTGTATATCTATATTAATAAAATCAGACTTTTGTCTGTAAATTTGTCGGAATCGAAAAATTTTGCGATATCTTCATGTTTCACACCCCATGAAAGCCGAAAATGACTTCAGAAAATTTTGCCTGTGTGTGTGTGTGTGTGTGCGTGTGTGTGTCATCATGTCCGTATGTCGCTTTTTTTGTCCGGGCATCACTCGAGAACGGCTGGACGGAATTCAACGGCGCTTGGCAGGGATTTAGGTATTCACCCAACTTAAAATTATATCTATCAACTTTTCAGAAATCCCCCCCCCGTTCTCCCCCTAGGGGGTAAAAGACTAAAACACGTTTGTCCGGGCATCACTCGAGAACGGCTGGACGGAATTCAACGGCGCTTGGCAGAAACTTAGGTCTTCACCCAACTTAAAATTATATCTATAGAAATTTTCAAAATTATGATTAGTGTTTAAATTGTGGGTAAAAAACGCCTGCGCATGCGCCATAAATATTTTTTCACTAAAATGCTTTGAATGGAAAAAAATAAATTTTTAAGTTAAAGACTTTTTTTATTCGCGTGATTCGCACTACAAATTATGAAAAAATTTAAATGAAGTTTTGCCATCTGAGTTTCATACTTTAGTTAATTTTAAAACATCTAATTGTCGTATCGAAAAACTGTTTACACCCCAGGATTCAGAAAAATCACCTCTTTCATTTGGTATGGAATTTGTAACGATAGGTCTGATACTTCTAATTTATTTTTCCCTTTTTCCGCTTTTCCGTTGCCACTTAAATTTCATACTTTAGTTATTTTTTAAAAATCTAATTGGCGCATCGAAAAACTGTTTGCAACCCTGGATTCAGAAAAATCACCCCCTTTCATTTGGTATCAAATTTATAAATATAGGTCTGATATTTCTAATTTATTTTACCCTTTTTCCGTTTTCAACGCGGATTCGGTAAAAGGTTTTATATTTATATATAGGCATTTATATATATTTTTATTTTCCAGAAATAAAATGAAATATTTTTAATTTCACGCGAATAATAATAAAAATTAGATAGAAAAATACCTACAAAAGTTGGTGATTTTTTTTCTTCTTTTTTTTAATGAGCAATTTGCACGTGGATAAATATTTTCATAGAGATATTTGGCATTAGTTTAATATTTTTATTTAATTAAGCAGTACTTTTCTTTCCTGCAGTAAAACAAAATTTTTTGTTGTTATTATGTAACTTATGCGGTTTTTTTTTATGTTCTCCCTTAATTGTAAATGATTTTAATTTGGATTTTATTAAGATTTTTTATTTTTATTTTGTAAATATCAGAAAAGAGTTTTTATTTTATTTTATTTTAGTTTATTTATTTATTTATTTAGTGTATGGAACAGCTTTAGTATTGGATCCCTTTGGCAAAATTTGAAATTCGGAACCGAAGTAGCTCGGACGTTTCTCGCCAAGATCTTTGATTGCACAATTGAGATAGCCAATTCAGTTCATCGCAAAAATGGCTTAAAATATTTAAAGTCACCAAAGGGTTCCCATACTAAAGCTGTGCGTTTTGTACTTTTATTTATATTTTCTATTAAAGACTTCTGTGGTCACGAAATTTGGTGCGTAAATTGTTTGTTTACATCCGGCACTTATTGTAACTGGATTTCACGAAATTCGAAATCCCCCCCCCCCTTTTCGGAGTCGGAGGGTAATAAACATGTGTAAAAACATGTTTTTACACATGTTTTTACACATGTATAACTTCAGTATAACCCCACAGCTGAATTTGGCGATTTTTCTTTGGCGTCGTTTTAAAGGATAACGATGTCGTTCTGGACTGTTTGCGATATAATATGGCAGCCTAATATGTTGCTTATTTTGGATTTATGATTTAGATTATGATTTTATCATATATGATTTATGATTTTTAGATTTATGATTTAGCCATAATCGCCAAATATCGTTGTGGGCTTATACTGAAGTAGTTCCCAATAAACATGTGTAAAAACATGTTTTTCCGTTTGAATTCGCTTTGAATTATCTTATAATGGCGAATTTTGGTGTGCGGATATTGATTAAGTGTACTCATTATGTACATTAGTGGGATTTTGCGAAACTTCGAACTCACCCACTGAGGAAGGGGAAGTAACAAGTGGGTAAGTTGTGCCTAAGGCAGTGGGGACCCAGACTGTATATTGATTAAGTGTACGCATTATGTACATTAGTGTGATTTTGCAAACTTCGAACTCACCCGCTGAGGAAGGGGAAGTAAGAAGTGGGTAAGTTGTGCCGAAGACAGTGGAGACCTAGACTCCTCACTTTGCGAGCGAGAAATCCAATCACAGCGAGAACTTAGGTTATTAATAAATATATGGGATTTTGACAACTCATTTAAGTTTAATGTCCAGCGAAGCGGGCAAAGCCTGCTAGTATGTAAATAAATTAAACATTTGTATCCAGCTTTCATAAGTTTTAATACATTAAACTTCGTATTTAAAAGTATGCCTTAAGATCCTTATTTCAACTAATTATGATAGTGATAATGTGTGTGAGTAGTTTCTCATATATATATAATTAAATATTATATTACAAAATTTTCATTAAACAAGTTGGCATAGGTGCTCAGTTCCCCATCATATTTATGTTCTCAGAAATTTCTAGTGCGAGACATATTATAATCATGTTAAAAGAAATGAATTTGACCAAAGCTTGATACAGTGACAGAATGAAATCCCCGCCTAATAGGCTATCCACCGTTCTCTTCCATATATTTATCTTATTCTAATCTATTGATTTATTTTATCAGGGTCAATTCCGTTGTTTAGTTTTCATGCTACTATTTCCAATGCAATAATTCTCAAAATTCATATTTATATGAAAAATTTACAATTTCGCTATGTTGATAAAATCACAAATTACGAATAATTTACGAAATTTTCCTATTAGAATATTTGTATTCAATCATGTCGAAACAAATATCATAAATGTAATTTTGATGTGTCTAATGTATTTATGATCCTCAAAATGGAAGTTTGTGCTTAATTTTGCCTTATTCTGCCATTTTAAGTAAATCGTAAATTCCAAATAACTTACGAATTTTTTAAATTGGAAAAATTATAGTCTGTGATATTCATGCCAGTGTCCAAAATAATATTTAAAAAGTGGTTTGACATCTTTACGATGAAAATATCCCTCAAGATTGACGTTTATGTGAAATTTTGCTCTATTCTGCCATGTTAAGAAATTCGTAATTTTCCAATAACTTACGAAATTTTTATATTGGAAAATTCATAGTCATTAATATTCATGCCAGTGTCCTAAATAATATTTCAAAAGTAGTCTGACATCTTTACGATGAAAATATCTCTCAAAATTGACGTTTATGTGAAATTTTGCCATGTTAAGAAATTCGTAAATTTCCAATAACTGGCGAAATTTCCAAAGTAGCGTATTTATAGTTACTGATGTTCATTCCGACATCAAACCTGATATTTTAAAACTGGTCTGACATTTTTACAGTAAAAAGTTTCCATTTAATGCACGTTTAACTGAATTTTTGTCCTATTCTCCCATGTTAAGAAAATCGTAAATTTCTAATAACCTACGAAGTTTTTTAATGCGAATGTTGCAAATGAATAAGGTTCTTGCCAGTATCTAAAGTAATATTTTAAAACTGATCTGACCTCTCTGCGATCATTTGTTCGTGAGATATCGTGTTAACAAACTAACGGACTGACACACTAACGGACTGACACACTAACGGACTAACACACTAACGGACTAACACACTAACAGACACCTTACTGACAGACACCATACAAATTTTGTGATTTTCGGATTCCTCACACCTGAAAACGTGTAAAAAAGTCAAAAAACCGAGGTCAAAATTTTTCGCGATTACCTAAGTTCCCCATACCTATAGTATGATGGGGAACAAAAAATGTAGTAAATTGTGCCGATGGGACCTTGTTTCCGGAATCCCCTTTAACAAAGCGGTGGACACGATTTCTCAAGAACTAATGCACTCGCTTCTTGAAAATAGAAGTCATTTGTGCTGCTTATTTCACTAGTAGCAGGATTATTCATTTCACCCCATCCAACACGATCTAACTTCAGTTACTTCTCCCTCCTTAAATGTCAGTATCACACGCGCATAAAATTAGGATCCCAACGATGCGGTCACAAGCGGAACGTACTGTTCGGATAAACAGATCATTCATTCGAATTAAAGAACAATCCGTGCATTCATTTTTTAGGAACATGAGCTAAAGAAACATTGCGAATGATGAAGAAAACAAATCTTTTGAAATACATATCAAATGAAGTACGAAATCGGCAATCGCAAATGCCTATTGATCAGTTATCCATTATGTTCTAATTCTGAATTCTTAAATTTAATTCAAAGAAGGAGAAAAATTGAAAAATAAGAATTTTATTTTTATGAAACGATCGAAGTAACGTTGCACGTAATTACTCGTCAAGTTAAGGAATTTATTCTTTTACTTTAGTGGTCAGGATCTACCGTTTTCAATTTCTTCCGTGACGTCAATTTTCCAAGGCACTTCAAACAAAGCGGTTAAAGAACTATTTGCCGATGAGATCGGAATTCTTTCGCTGTAATTTATTGGCACAGGTTGCTACACACAGAGCACTCTGCAGTACTAGAAATACCAAATAATCGTTTGAAATGGATGATCTGTTAAAAGAAAATTCAAATACTGAATGTTTTAAACAATAGTCATACATATGTAACATTTTCCACGTATGTATTTCTTTGAATTGAATTGCTTATCAGTTTATTTACAAAAAGAAATAGTAAATTACTTTCTCACATTAAATAATGGAGTATTGGTTACAATGTGTAGTCTGAATTATTGTTTGTGGATAAATAAAAAGAAAACAATGTTGTGGCCATCACAAGACTTTCTTCTATATTTTCCTGTATTAATTCACTGACTGCAAATAATTTTTTTTAAACTATTATTTATTAAAATTATCTAACAGGATAAATGCAAACGATTTCCGTCTTAGAGAAAACTAACGCTAAATATCCAAAGACAGACAGTTTTATTGTCTATAAATAGCATCTTAAAAAAAAAAAAAAAAGTTGCACTCCGGGAGTGCCGACAGAAGTGAAAACTTGAACAATTACGTGTGTATTTCTTGAATCTCAGGAAATATTTTATTGTCCAGGAAATACTTTTAAATGAAGTGTTTTTTTATTCATTAATATAAACTACTACTACAAAGATTATATTACAATTTTTATTTAATGCGCTATTGTACATGAAAAATAATGCATATTATTTTACATACAAAAATTGCAATCGATTGCTTAAAACGTGAATTTACAAATACATGAAATATGAAATTTAATTAATTGGTATTTTTTGAAATGAATACCAATGAAACTTATGAATTTTCATCCACGATTTCAACAACTCTTCCATCATCATCATCATTAGTATCATTATATTCCAAAACGATAGGTTTATGGTATTTTTTACTATAGGTTTATGGTAACTATACTATAGATAGATAGGTAGATAGGTAGATACTATAGGTTTATGGTAACTAAAATAAGAAACAAACAATTTTGATTCGAATCTATTTAAATATCTTGTAAAGACTGCATCCATTGTAGTTTTATATCTCGTTGTGCTAAGATTGCGATCATGGGTCATCGTTCAATCAAATTCTCTATTTAAAAATTCATTTAATGGTAGATTTTTATCATCTGCAAAGCCGATGTTGAAATCCCCACTGAAAATCATTGTCAAATCATCCAATCTCTTCCCCATTCTATCTTGAAGTAATACAGAAGCGTGTTTAGAATAAATAAATAAATTTTCATACAAAAAGTCACGTAAAGACTTATCCGGTGAAATAGAAAATGCAACCATTACAATTAGCTGTCCATTTTCAGAGTGGCAACGACAAACACATATATCACCGATACCAGAAACATTAGTACTAAACATACTGGTGTACCTCGCATCCATATGGTTTGTGCAAAACATATACCCGTTACAGCAGACAACCTTTTATAAATAGCTACTCCTGCTGCTGGACGATCTTGTCTCATGAAACTTGCAACAAAGTTGAAATTAGGGATGTCAATTATTTCTTCGTCACCCAATGTGAGTTTCTATCAAAATTAACACATTCATTTTTTTAACGATAGCGTCTATTGCTAGATCTTGAACTTTGACAATCAAATGAAAAAAAAAAAAAAGATAATGCATTCTTTTTAGAAACGAAATTAACGAATGTTTGAGAAATGGTTTTCAAACTATTTTCATGCAAACACCGAGTGATGGGCAGACCAGCGACCTCTTTTCTCTGTATCGCTTACATTTTTCTCTGTTTTTCCGATTTCTTTCTTTTCTGCTTTTCCATCATCACATGAGTCATTTATCTGTCTTTTTCTTTTTCGTTCTTCGTGAGAATCATCCGTATTTTTTTCCATCATTGCGTGAAACCCAAAACCAAAAGTATAGATTATTTGAAAGCTGTATTTTTGGAAGTTTTTTCATTTTACTATAATAACGTTTTAAATTTAGCTCTCAATGTTTGGGTATTCAAAATTTAAAAGCAGAGAGAAGGCGCGCATGCGCTGCATGCCTGCACCGTAACAGTTGGTACACATCTCATGACCAACATAAGAAAAAGAGACAGCTGACGTGTACATATATACTATAGAGTGATACACATTTTTATCCACGTGTTAGCTCTTTTTTTTTTTTTCATTTGTAATTAAAAATAATGTACGTAAAT
Source organism: Salticus scenicus (assembly GCA_963930645.1). Taxonomy (NCBI): domain Eukaryota; kingdom Metazoa; phylum Arthropoda; class Arachnida; order Araneae; family Salticidae; genus Salticus; species Salticus scenicus. The sequence continues at coordinate 3,111,163 of OZ005654.1, read as the reverse complement.
TTATTTATTTATTCAAATAATTGTTTACTTACGTGATGATGAGCAGCAGTTCAATTAATTTATCAGCAATGATAGATTTATAAATACAAACTCAAAAGAACTGCAGTACAATATTTGTTATTTAAACAATATACAGTATATAATTATTAACACTTCACATTAGTAAGTTAATTGTATGATACATTATTTGTAGCTAGCAAAATCAAAGAAAAAAAAATTTGGACAGTGCTTATTTTATAAATATCTTAGATGAGTTTGTTAACCAAGTTGTGGAGACCACTTGAAATTTTAAATTGGAAAAATCGTATTCCGAATTTGTTTGAATTTTGATGTAAATGCAGACTACATAAGGATCTCAATGAAGTTTATTAATGAACTGTATCCGCCATTTTTAATAAAGTGGCAGATATCTTAAGTTAAGCGGTGCCACATGAAATCAGGCTACCACTTGAAAATTTAAAATCATTATAACTTCTGAAATAATACTCCAAATCGAACCAAATTTGGATATTATCTTAACTTATCTTATAAATATCTTAGATGAGTCTGGTCATGTCACTCCGACTTATTTTCCAAGTAATGTCACTTGAAAATTCCTTATGACGATAATTTTTGAAATACTGATTTAATTTGAACTAGAACTGGACAATCAACTTATCGTACAAATATATTGGTGATTTAACTGGGCAAGTTGTTTCGCTATTTTGTTTCGAAGTTGCAGCCACTTAGACTGTCACTTGAATATTTGCCAGAAAAATAACTTTTGAAACACTGCACTGATTTGAACCACAGTTGGACAGTGAACTTATGCTTTAAATATTTTGGATGTGTTTGCTCGGCAACTTGCTCCAATCTATTGTTTCCAGGTGGCGGACACTTGAAAATTTGTTATCACGGTAACTTTTGAAATACTTAATCAATTCAAACCAAAGTTGAAAAATGGATTTATCACTCAAACAACTATGATTTCGGGGGGCAAGTTTGTTTCCTAGTTGCGTCCACTTGAACGCTGCCACTTGAGACTTTGTTATCGCAATTACTTTCGAAATACTGAGTTTATTTGAACCAAAGTTGGACAGTGGACTTTTTTTACAAATATTGTTGCGTACTTGCGGGTTCGTAAGTTTTCCGAGAATGAAAGGTGAAAATTGCAAAAGTTCAGTAGTTTATTTACAGAACATTCCAGAAGAATACAGGTCTATGAACCAGGTATCAACTTCAGTTTCACCAGTAAACACTGCTTAAATAACAGCTGTCAACAACAAAATCACAGTGCAAACAGTATCAAAGCATTAATATAAAGCAAGGCTCATTCAAAGAGGCTCAGAACTCCTTCAATAGCAATGCAAGTGTTTCGAGAAACTCAACTGCGACTGACTGAGTTGGTGCTTTTGACCACCTTTTATACCCCTTTATCGATACCAGAAAAATCTAGAAATTTCACGTAACTGGTGAACCAATCACGTTACAGCGTAGATCTTTGGTATATCGATAATAAGGATTTTCTCGCAAAAAGTCGCCAAGGGGGAAAAGTTGCCAAATTTGGCGCCAAATCCATTACCTGCCTTATTGAAGCTTTTTAATGCATTTTTAAGGGAAATTTAGGCTATATTATAACGCGAAAACAAACTAGAAATGCAAAAAATTAACATTTTATTAACTTACTAAGCCTCTTTGAAAAAATTTCTACAAAAAAAAAAAAAAAAAAAAAAAAAAAGAATTGTTTTTAAACTTGCTATATAATTTTAGATTAATTAGTTCACTGAGCAACTTTTTCTGCCATTTTGATCCAAGTGGCAGCCACTTAATTTTTCAACACGATGACTTTTGAGATTCTGAATTAATTCCAACTATATTTGTACAGTAGTCTTATCTCACAAATGCATTTGATATATTTGTCAACTTGGCTCACCCTCTTGTTTCCAAGCGCCGGCCACTTGAAAATTTTAAATTCACATAAAAAGGTATTTGTGAACCAATTTGCTTAAAACTCCATATGTAGATAGCCTACATCAATATTTCTACTAAGTCCATTAATAATTTTAGCCGCCTTTTTGAAACAAAATGACGGCTACTTAATAAGGAAAAAGAAATCAACCTACCCTTACGAATAAAACGGAAGGTCTTGTTTTTATTTATTTAATTTAATTAATTTTTATTTTTTAGAGAGAGAGGAACTGAAATTTTGTTCATTCTACAATTCATAACTGTTGGAATTTACACAACATTTTTGAGTGTTTTCATGTAAGTAACTCAATACTTCTGGCTATTCAATTATACAAATGAATTTTTTATAAAGCTGGCGCATGCGTATTTAAAAAGTATTTAGTAAAAAGGCTCGTATTTGGTAAGTTATTTGATATTTTTGCATTCTGATATCATTATGCTGTGTTCATAGTTGTCAAGTTTCCTAAAAAGGGCTTTGCACTGGGTCAATACACTGCGTAGTACAGACAGCCCAAAAAAAAAAAAAAAAAAAAACGCCCCCCCCCACACCTAATTTCGCCGTAAATTATCGTAGAAACATGTGGTTGGTACCAATAAATTTGTAATAACGTCTAGTTTATAATGGTATAGTTAGATTTTGCTTAAGGGGTAGTCTACATATTAAAACTGGTATCAACTTCATTTTTTTCAATAATAACCCCCATTTTTTATAATTTATTTGAATTCTTTGGACAAAATCATCGCGGAAAATTTTATAGTTTATATATTTTGCTCAATTCTTCACAGAGTTATAAGCTGTCAAACTATGAAGGCGCTAATGTTAAATGAATGTGACAAACATTAATTCATATCTTCCAAAATAATTATGATATTCAAATTCTGTTTTTTTTATATGATAGAATGAAGTGACCCAAACATATTCCATGCATATTTTTGATAAAAAAAAATTTTTTGAAACATGAAAATTATTAATAATTTCATATTTGAAAAAATTATGAATTATGACCTATGTTAATTTTTGCATAAATAGAACGGGCATCATCAAAAACATGGGTTTCCAAATTTACAGCTCGTTCTTAACATTATTTTTTGAGTTACAGTGATATTTAATCTTTTACTGTTGTTAGGGGGCCGTCACTTATAATAATTTGTATCCTCTGTGAGTAAATATCTGTATATATTTTGACGAAAAACTATTTTAATTTACCTTAATGTTATTCTAATTGTTTTCTAAGCAACATTTCGATGTTTATGATACAAATTGGATTATTTTTATAAAGTTATCGCAATGCAAGCGAGAGATTGTGAAAAAATTCCAAAAGAAATGAAGCCCCGCCTCTATATTGCGGAAGCAATATTAAAAAAAAACTAGTTTCTGTATTCGTATATGACTCTCTATGTGACGCTGGTATGCATAAATGTCAATGGCATTTACTACATCGAATGCTGAAGACAAACTTTAAATGATTTAATTGGAAGTATGTAAAATAATTTTGTTTTATAAGGCAAAGTTGTAGAAAACACTGTAAAGGGGAGGCTTCCGTTGCAAAGAGGTTTATACTCGATTCTGAAATGTTAAGTCTTTGTTCTTAAATATTACATAACGTTTCCCAGTTTCTCACTGCTAAAATTCTATTTTGTCCCTTTTGTCTTTTGTTTTTAACTTTAATATTCTACGATTCGTGCACCTCAAGTTAAGTATCATGACGGTAAAAAAACGCGGTAAGACGAGGACTATTATTTGAAAGAGCAATACGCAGTGAACAATACTTTTGTTTTTTCCTTTTTTTAAATCAATATAATTGATTTTTATTAATTTTTATCAGATTTTTAAAAAAAAAATTTCTGTTTTAATCTTGTTGTGACATTTTCGCATTCGCTTACTCTACCGTTTATGCTATTTAAATTTTATCGCATGACGTAACATAATAAAATATAAAATTTTTATTAAATGTTTTTTTTTATACTGAATAATAAAGTTTTTTTTTTTTTTTTTTTCTTTTTTAAGTTTTTAATATCTATTATTGAAACAAAGTGCAATATTATTTATTTTCTATTATTCCAATCACGGTGTAAAACTGGCGTCACGTTTATCACGGAAAAAAAAATTAAAACAAAGTAATATGTCTTATTACTTTTAAAGATATAGATTTTACACATTTAAAATTAAGAATTCAAGTACAGTAGACGACTGCAGAACGGGGAATATTCGTTCTAGGCAATAGGAAACCGTTTTTTCTATATCCATATTTCTTTTCATATGGATATACATAATAATTATAATCTTTCTAGTGAAAGTATTTGTATTCATACTATTTTATTTATATATATATGAATAAAAGGAATATTCTTAAGAAATATCGTAACACACAAATTGTGAAAGAAACGCCCACTGAAGGAGTTACAGATTTCAAAATGACGTAAAACTACGTCAGTGGTCGCGAAAATGTTAAATATCCTTTCTCAGATTTTAGTTTAAATCTTGTTATCTATATTTTTGTATATTATCTATTGTTGGTTTGTACGCCTAAACTTAAATGTAAATCTTTATAGTAACACTTTCATGCGAGGCTTACTGTATAAAATAAAAATATACCCAACAAGAAGTAGATAATAATTGTTCGTTAGTAGATTTTAATTGTTTTTATATATATATTTTATTATATATGTATTTTAACTTAAATTTTTGTCTCTTAAATAAAACAGTTTTTGCTTTTAAGAAGTAGAAAATTCTTTTTCTTAAATATTAAACACTTTTTTTTTTTTAACCGCTATTAATATTATTATCATTATTACTATTGTTCTTTTACCTTGGTATCTAGATTTTTGTAATTCAACATTGTAGGGTTCATATGATTCAAGCTATTTAATTTTCTTTATATTTAACTATTCAATGTTTTAACAACAAATGTAGAATGTTCTTAAAATGTATATAAAAGATGACTTGTCTCATTATCGCACTTAAAACACAATTTTAATTTCAAGACGGACACAGGGCCCACCAGCGGCCGAGCGGTTCTGCGCTCAAAGCTGGTAGATGGGAGGTGCCGGGTTCGATCCCAGTTCGCGCTCATCGACCTAGCCGTTCGGAGTTTTCCGTGGTTTCCTCTGAAACTTGCGTAAATACGGGCTAGGACCCCTTAGAAAGACCCCCACGGAGGGCATTCCCCCTCAAAGCCTAGGACACATCAGGAGTCAATCGGCCTAAAAATCCTACAACCAATCAAGACGGACACACATGATTAAACACAACATACAGAAGAAGTAACTATTTACAAAAGAAATGATACGGATTAATTTTAACATTTTCGAAGAATCGGCTAGAGAGCCACTGCTACATCTTTGCACAACGCAACACCACTATTCTAACTGAAACAAAAGTTAATAATCATAGTTCTCTTTTTTGAGTGAGTCACGTGACATCGTTCGATGGGAAGGGGGGGAATTCACAAATAGTATTACGCAATACTCGGAGCTTTCAAAAGTTTGTTTTAACAGTCAATGTTAAAGAAGAAAAGTATAAATCTGACTCTGACCAGAGCCTCCTTAAGTAGATGCCTTCCACGCGCTTCGAATCCCAATGTTAAATTAGGCAACATTTAAAAAACAAAACTAACGCTAGGTGACAGCACCTACGCAGAGCAACAATTTTCTTCTGTTTCATAGATAAGTTATATTTTTCATATAAAATCTAGCTATTAATTTCAATTTAAAGTCACAAATTGTACTTTTTTTTCTTTTAATTTGAAAAAGTGATGTGAAAGTGCTTTATCGTAAATATTTTCAAAAAAAAATATTCAAATATTTATATTTAAAAAAAGTATAAGGTTTAATTTTCTTCGAAAGTGGACAAGACCTATTTTAGCTTTTCAACTAATTGAATTACAACGTATCAAATAAATAACACCTTTTTTTTTTTAATATATTATTAATTAAAAAACGAAATTTAAAATTAAATAAGCAAAAACATGGCATGTCTATCACGCGATTAAATTATTTTTTATATATTTATTCAATAAAAATTTCAAAAATTTTTTTTAATTTAGATATCAGATGAAAGTTTCGTTTATATAAATAAAAAACTCTGAACTTTAAATGAGTTCAGTTTAGAATGAATAATTTATAATGATAAATTATTAAAATCATGTCTTTTTTTTCTTTTTTTGGTCATGTCCTTTACGTTACATTTTTATCTTATTAGGTGTGAATTATTTTTCTTAAATCGAGAATTTTATATTATTTATAAGAAAAATAGACCAGCACATTAACGAGATAAGTTAACATTCAGTAATAAAAATTGGAGAAGAAAACAATCTGTTGTCTAGTCCGTCACAAAAAATAAATAAATAACCATTAAGATTTAAATTTTTTAAATTAAGGATTTCTTGAGTATAAGTTTTCTCTCGCACGAAAAGTTTTTTTTTTTTTTTTTTTTTTTTTTTTCTCCAAGATTTTATTAGCTCCACCAGTTCCGAGAGGGTATGCTTTCGAAACTGATAGATATTTTCGAAATAAAGTTGTGTTATGTTTACATGTTTTGAGGTCTCCTGAAACGAAAAATGTTTTTAGCGGTTGGTTTGTGCGCGTCGGTTTGTCTATCTCGGATATACTTGGAAAATGCTGAAAGTGTATTTCATTTTGTGTTAAGTGTTTTTCATATAAGACTAAATTTAAATGCACAATCTGATGTGCACATAGTTTATTGAAAACATACAGGGCTATCCAAAATTAAGCTAAACGTTCTTTTCTGTAGAATGTAATTGACGGAAGTGCTTTGCTACACTTTTTTATGTCGACGAATACTGTTGAAGAAGGAAAATTAATTTTTCGAACCTATAATGTAAACAAAGTATTTTTTTGAAGTTCTATTTTCAACTCAGGTTTTTGAATAAAGTCACGTTTTGGGGTTCTCTGAATACAAAAAGAAAATTTTTTTTTTAGTTTTTAGTGATTGATTTATATGCATATTTATTATCAGAATAACTTAAAAACAAACAAATGCAGGAAATTCACAATTGTATTTTAAAAGTCGTATTAGGTTTCAATTTGAAAAATTTGATAAAGATTGGCAAATTTAAGGACAAATTAATAACATCCTTGAAATATTTTTACTTCCATTACCCTACTACCGTAGGTAATGAAAGTATTGTGTTCGGTCCAAAAATTCAAAATCGAGTTTTCCCCTGATTTATATTTTTAAGGTCTCATGAGTCCAAAAAAAGTAGTTTTTGGCAATTAGCCAGTATATGTGTGTGTGTGTATATGTGAGTGTATGGATGTGGAGAATTTCTATTTCAAAAAATCAAGTCATCTTTCTGTTATATCTGATAATTTTTCAAATCAGTAATCATGATATTTAATTTTTACATGAATTTTTAATTCCATATTCCATTTGTGTGGTAAAAGGTTAATAAAAGTAATGTTATGAATCTTAAAACTTAATATTTTAAAAAGAACAAAAGTAGAAATAAAAATTTTCTATTTTTTCTTTTCAAGATTCCCAACACTTTTGTTTCGATTTAACTGAAATAATCAAATTTTTATACGCATTTACACAAGTCTTTAAAAAACAGTGGTATTAGAAAAATATAAATCAATCTTGTTCCTATATTGGAGTATTTTATAGTTTTATTCATAAGATACTAATGTAATTTATGAATAAAACTATAAAATACTACAATATAGAGTTACTTCAAAGTAACTAAGAACAAGTTATTTTTCTGTATTCCTACATCAATAAATAAAAATTTCATTTCATTTTGTAATAAGCATAACTATTTTATTTGTTAAATCTAACTTACTAACAGAGGTGTCAACCCTCGGAATTTTTATATCATAATTTCTTTTAAATTTATCTTCGTCTTAATCACAGAATTTACGATAATAAATAAAAATAATTTTTTTGTGAAAAATATTATTGATATTCAAAAATCCGGAGGGCTGGTAATTTTGCATTAATTACTTATGCAGTTTACATACCTTGTCTTGAAATATGAAACCGTGAAAACTTATATTTTCACGGCGACTCTCCAATTTACAAAATGGAACGACGCAATACACCATATTATATATATAAAAAAAAAAAAACCTCTCACATTTGTTAAATTAATAAAACATAAACCATGAAGAACTCAATTGAAACTCAATTGAATCGCGGGAAATAAACAGAACTTTACGACACGGTATCAAGCGCCATCTACTGGCTATGTTCTTCTTGTACTGTTGCCAAGTTTCCGAGCGACTCGCTAGGCATCTACTTAAGGAGGCTCTGCTCTGATGTATATTTTTTTTTTTTTTTTTTTTTGTTTTTTTTTTTTGCTTTACAATGTTTAATAAATTGAAACCAATAAAAATCTTTTAATTCATAAGCTAACACAGAAAGTTCTGCGAACTTGAATCGTTTTTTATTTTATAACTAACATTTCTGAACTTTTTTTCCGGTGTGAAGTTAAATAAATAATGTATATTAGGTAGTAGATCACGATTTATTTTCCTAAATGTATAGACGGTCCCCTAACACATTTTCACGCGTAACTCTGTTTAGAATTGATTTAAAGTATATAAATAGGTAGGTTTTCCGAACTGCCTTGATCTCAAAAATCTGAATATAAGGTCAAAAATAGGGGTCGTCTTTGAAGAAAATGAAGTTTATACGTGTTTTAATATGTAGACTAGCGTGTTTCACCCGCTAGCGGGTCAGTATTTTCAAATGAATCACTATAATTAATGAATCAGTAACAGTAACTTTTAGTGTTAAGAAAATAAATTAAAAAAAAATCATTTGTGATTGGGTAAAAAGTCGGCCCGGGTCCCCACTGCCTTCGGCAGCGCAGTCCCGTGCGCGCTGCGCGTGCACAACTTAAGGGATACACGCGCTGCGCGCGTGTATTCCTTCCCTGACCTTTTGTGCCCCCTAAAAAAAATAATTTCTTATCGGGTAAAAACTCGCACCGGGTCTCCACTGCCTTCGGCAGCGCAGTCCCGTGCGCGTATTCCTTCCCTAACCCTTCGTGCCCCTAAAAAAAATCATTTCTGATCGGGTAAAATCTCGCACCGGGTCCCCACTGCCTTCGGCAGCGCAGTCCCGTGCGCGCTGCGCGCGCACAACTTCAGAGTACACGCGCTGCGCGCGCGTATCCCTTCCCTGACCCTTCGTGCCCCATAAAAAAAAATCCTTTCTGATCGGGTAAAAACTCGCACCGGGTCCCAACTGCCTTCGGCAGCGCAATCGCGCACAACTTCAGGAATACACGCGCTGCGCGCGCGTATTCCTTCTCTGACCCTTCGTACCCCCTAAAAAAAATCATTTCTGATCGGGTAAATACTCGCACCGGGTCCCCACTGCCTTCGGCATCGCAGTCCCGTGCCTTCTGCGCGCGCACAAGTTCAGGGATACGCGCGCGGTGCATGCCTATTTCTTCTCCACCCTTTCAGGCCCTCTTAATTAACCTACGTATACCAATTTTGAGCGATCTAACTCATTTGGCTGAGATACAAAAGAAAACGTAATCAGGAGACCTCAAAACGTGTAACTCTGGCGAAAACTTTCGATAATTTAAAAGAACTTTAAAATATATTTCGAAAGATGTATTAAAAATAATTGAATCATAATTAGAAATTGAAATATTGAAAATATTACAGCGCCATCTGGCGGTACAAATTTCTGTATGATTCCAATTCAAAAAAGCTTTCTAATGATGTCTTACTTATGAAATTATTTTAATTAGTAGCTGAGATGCAAAAGAAAATTAATTCAGGGTACCTCAAAACGTGTAAATCTGGTGAAAACTTTCGATAATTTAAAAATAATTGAATCATAATTAGAAATTGAAATATTGAAAATATTACAGCGCCATCTGGCGGTACAAATTTCTGTTTGATTCCAATTCAAAAAAGCTTTCTAATGATGTCTTACTTATGAAATTATTTTAATTAGTAGCTGAGATGCAAAAGAAAATTAATTCAGGGTACCTCAAAACGTGTAAATCTGGTGAAAACTTTCGATAATTTAAAAGAACTTTAAAATATTTTTCGAATGATGTTTTAAAAATAATTTAATCATAATTAGAAATTGAAATATTGAAATTTGAAAATATTACAGCGCCATCTGGCGGTTCGAATTTCTGTATTCCACTGTTCGATTCCAAATCCAAAAAGCGTTCTAATGATGTATTACTTATGAAATTATTTTAATTAGTAGCTGAAATACAAAAGAAAACCTAATCAAGAGACCTCAAAACGTGTAAATCGGGTAAAATCTCGCGCGGTGCACACCTATTTCTTCCCCACCCTTTCAGCCCCTCCTAATTAACCTACGTATACCAATTTTGAACGTTCTAACTCAATTAGCTCAGATGCAAAAGAAAACCTAATCAGGAGACCTCAAGACGTGTAAATCAGGTGAAAACTTTCGATAATATGAAAGAACATTAAAATATCTTTCAAATGATGTATTAAAAATAATTTAATCTTAATTAGAAACTGAAATATTGAAATTTTAAAATATTAAAGCGACATTTTAATTTGCAATTAAAATGTACTTTTTATCTTACTCAAAATACCTCCGATTCTCAATCAGTGCCAGCTGTTATTATTATTATTATTATTATTTTTTTTTTTTTTTTTTTTTTCGCTTACGTCGAGAAATTGAACGGGTTGCTATGGTGACGCAATGGACGTCTGCATTATTTCATTTTGCAATGCTTCATTTGACGGAAGGAAGGTCGGTATTCTGTTTCAATGGGTTTAAAGCGTGAAATTAAAAAAATTATAACTCATTCAGTTTTTGAAATTTTCTCTCAATCTTTTAGGAATTAAATTATGAATGCGAGATCTATTTACAAAAAAAAAAAAGAAATGATTTATCTCTAAACGCTTTTGAGTTATAAAATGTTTTACGAAAAAATCGATGTTTCGTAAAATCTAAAAATATGGATCGCTAATCCGTATTTTGTAAAAATGTTTATATGGTTCGAAAGAGGATTAAATGGCCTTTCTTTATATACCAGCTGTTAAGAAATGGAAGGAATACTGCGTCGTACAGGTCGTTTAAAAAAAAACGACCGCAAAAAAGAGAAATTTTCGACTTTTTTTAAAACTTTTTTTAAAAATATAAAAAATCCGTATTTTTTAAAAAAAATTGTACCGTAAGAATCGGTAATAAATGCTCTTTCTTTTGGTAACAATGTATTTTCGATACGTCGAACCGTTCAAACAGGATCGCTTTACAAAAACCCCCGAAATTTTCTCTCTTTGCTTTTTCTTTCGAGGTAGGCTGTTCCGTAACAAAATGGCGGTCACCTCCGATTTCGAATCGTTTTTTGATTTGACATAGGTCACCATTTTAATTAATATCTCCGCTAATTAGGGTCGCATCGTTTAGCAAATTAGATAACCCAGATTTGCGATAAATTCTCTGTCCATCGGTACCTGTTCGAAGTCCGTGCGACCGTTAGCGGCCGAGCTTTTGCTGCGTCAAGCCGTTTCTCACAGACAGACACACACACACACACGCGTACAGATTTTAATAATATAAGGAGACTAGCGGGCTTCGCCCGCTAGCGGGTCAGTATTTTCAAGTGAATCACTATAATTAATGAATCAGTAACAGTAACTTTTAGTGTTAAGAAAATAAATTAAAAAAAAATCATTTGTGATTGGGTAAAAAGTCGGCCCGGGTCCCCACTACCTTCGGCAGCGCTGTCCCGTGCGCGCTGCGCGTGCACAACTTAAGGGATACACGCGCTGCGCGCGCGTATTCCTTCCCTGACCCTTTGTGCCCCCTAAAAAAAATCATTTCTGATCGGGTAAAAACTCGCACCGGGTCCCCACTGCCTTCGGCAGCGCAGTCCCGTGCGCGCTGCGCGTGCACAACTTAAGGGATACACGCGCTGCGCGCGCGTATTCCTTCCCTGACCCTTTGTGCCCCCTAAAAAAAATCATTTCTGATCGGGTAAAAACTCGCACCGGGTCCCCACTGCCTTCGGCAGCGCAGTCACGTGCGCGCTGCGCGCGCACAACTTCCGAGTACACGCGCTGACCCTTCGTGCCCCATAAAAAAAAATCCTTTCTCATCGGGTTAAAACTCGCACCGGGTCCCAACTGCCTTCGGCAGCGCAATCGCGCGTATTCCTTCCCTGACCCTTCGTGCCCCCTAAAAAAAATCATTTCTGATCGGGTAAATACTCGCACCGGGTCCCCACTGCCTTCGGCATCGCAGTCCCGTGCCTTCTGCGCGCGCACAAGTTAAGGGATACGCGCGCGGTGCACGCCTATTTCTTCTCCTCCCTTTCAGGCCCTCTTAATTAACCTACGTATACCAATTTTGAGCGATCTAACTCATTTGGCTGAGATACAAAAGAAAACGTAATCAGGACACCTCAAAACGTGTAAATCTGGTGAAAACTTCCGATAATTTAAAAGAACTTTAAAATATATTTCGAATGAGGTATTAAAAATAATTGAATCATAATTAGAAATTGAAATATTGAAAATATTACAGCGCCATCTGCCGGTACAAATTTCTGTATTCCACTGTTTGATTCCAATTCAAAAAAGCTTTCTAATGATGTCTTACTTATGAAATTATTTTAATTAGTAGCTGAGATGCAAAAGAAAATTAATTCAGGGCACCTCAAAACGTGTAAATCTGGTGAAAACTTTCGATAATTTAAAAGAACTTTAAAATATTTTTCGAATGATGTTTTAAAAATAATTTAATCATAATTAGAAATTGAAATATTGAAATTTGAAATTATTACAGCGCCATCTGGCTTTTCGAATTTCTGTATTCCACTGTTCGATTCCAAATCCAAAAAGCGTTCTAATGATGTATTACTTATGAAATTATTTTAATTAGTAGCTGAAATACAAAAGAAAACCTAATCAAGACACCTCAAAACGTGTAAATCGGGTAAAATCTCGTGCGGTGCACACCTATTTCTTCCCCACCCTTTCAGCCCCTCCTAATTAACCTACGTATACCAATTTTGAACGTTCTAACTCAATTAGCTGAGATGCAAAAGAAAACCTAATCAGGAGACCTCAAAACGTGTAAATCAGGTGAAAACTTTCGATAATATGAAAGAACATTAAAATATCTTTCAAATGATGTATTAAAAATAATTTAATCTTAATTAGAAACTGAAATATTGAAATTTTAAAATATTAAAGCGACATTTTAATTTGCAATTAAAATGTACTTTTTATCTTACTCAAAATACCTCCGATTCTCAATCAGTGCCAGCTGTTATTGTTATCTCCTATATTATTAAAATCTGTACGCGTGTGTCTGTGTGTGTGTCTGTGTGTCTGTCTGTGAGAAACGGCTTGAAACGGATAAGGCTCCGCCGCTAATGGTCGCACGGACTTCGAACAGGTACCGTCGGACAGAGAATTTATCGCAGATCTGGGTTATCTAATTTGCTAAACGATGCGATCCTAATTAGCGGAGATATTAATTAAAACGTCGACCATTGTCTACCGAAAAATGACCCAGAATTCATGATTAAATGCTTAAAAAGCGACATTTTTACGGAAAAGGTGGAAAATAAATTAGAAATATCAGTCGTATCGTTACAAACAAGATACCACTGGAAAGGGCTTTTTTTTCTCAATCCGATGGTTTAAACGGCTTATCGATCGGACGATTAGATATTTTAAAATTAACTAAACTATAAAACAATTTTGGCAACGAATCACAAAAATGTTATCTTTGCAGACGTTAAGTCTCCAGCTGTCTTCAACGGAAACACAGCTGGTATTCATTAAGGACACGTGATTCGTAGTGCGATTAAAAATTACAATTTTCTATTTTCTTCAATTTTTAAAATTTTACACATTTTATTTAGTATATAATATTTACACCACAAAACAAACTTGCATTTCAAATTTCATCGACTTCCGTCAATAAACAAAAGATTTACATTTTAATTGCAAATTAAATTTTATCTTCACACGCCGGACATTTTTGCAATATTTTAATACGCGTATTTCAATTTCAAATTACGATTGATTTATTTTTTATACATCATACGAAAGATATTTTAAAGTTCTTTTACATAATTCAAAGTTTTCAACAGATTTACGCGTTTTGAGGTCTCCTGAATCAGTGTTCTTTCATGGCGCTGTAATATTTTCAAATTTCAATATTTCAATTTCTAATTATGATTCATTTATTTTTAATACATCATTCGAAAGATATTTTAAAGTTCATTTAAATTATCGAAAGTTTTCACCAGAATTACACGTTTTGAGGTGTCCTGAATCAGTTTTCTTTTATGGCGTTGTAATATTTTCAAATTTCAATATTACAATTTCTAATTATGATTAAATTATTTTTAATACTTAATTCGAAAGATATTTTAAAGTTCTTTTATATTATCGAAAGTTTTCACAAGATTTACACGTTTTGAGGTGTCCCGAATGAGTTTTCTTTTGTATCTCAGATACTAATTATAATAATTTCATAAGTAATACATCATTAGAAAGCTTTTTTGATTTGGAATCGAACAGTGGAATACAGAAATTTCAACCGCCAGATGGCGCTGTAATTTTTTCAAATTTCAATATTTCAATTTCTAATTCTAATTAAGTTATTTTTAATGCATCACTCGAAAGATATTTTAAAGTTCTTTTAAATTATCGAAAGTTTTCACGAGATTTACACGTTTTGAGGTGTCCTGAATCAGTTTTCTCTTATGGTGCTGTATTATTTTCAAATTTCAATATTTCAATTTCTAATTCTAATTAAATTCTTTTTAATACATCATTCGAAAGATACTTTAAAGTTCTTTTATATTATCGAAAGTTTTCACCAGATTTACACGTTTTGAGGTCTCCCGAATTAGTTTTCTTTGTATCTCAGCTACTAATTAAAATAATTTCATAAGTAATACATCATTAGAAAGCGTTTTTGAATTGGAATGGAACAGTGGAATACAGAAATTTCTACCAACAGATGGCGCTGTAATATTTTCAAATTTCAATATTTCAATTTCTAATTATGATTAAATTATTTTTAATACATCATTCGAAAGATATTTTAAAGTTCTTTTAAATTATCGAAAGTTTTCACCAGATTTACACGTTTTGAGGTGTCCTGATTAAATTTTCTTTTGCATCTCAGCCAAATGAGTTAGATCGTTCAAAATTGGTATACGCAGGTTAATTAAGAGGGCCTGAAAGGGTGGAGAAGAAATAGGCGTGCACCGCGCGCGTATCCTTTAACTTGTGCGCGCGCAGCGCGCACGCGACTCGCTGCCGAAGGCAGTGGGGACCCGGTGCGAGTTTTTTCCCGATCAGAAATAATTTTTTTTTAAGGTGGCACGAAGGCTCAGGTAAGGAATACGCGCGCGCAGCGCGTGTATCCCGGAAGTTGTTCGCGCGCAGCGCGCACGGGACTGCGCTGCCGAAGGCAGTGGGGACCCGGTTCGAGTTTTTTCCCGATCAGAAATGATTTTTTTTTAGGGGGCACGAAGGCTCAGGTAAGAAATACGCGCGCGCAGCGCGTGTATCCCTTCAGTCGTGCGCGCTACTACGCTGCCGAAGGCAGTGGGGACGAGTTTTTACACGATCAGAAATGATTTTTTTTTTAGGGGGCACAAAGGTTCAGGGAAGGAATACGCGCGGGTAGCGCGTGTGTATCTTCAGTTGTGCGCGCGCAGCGCGCACGGTACTGCGCTGCTGAAGGCAGTGGGGACCCGGTGTGAGTTTTTACACGATCAGAAATGATTTTTTTTTTAGGGGGCACGAAGGCTCAGGTAAGGAATACGCGCGCGTGCAGCGCGCATGGTACTGCGCTGCCGAAGGCAGTGGGGACCCAGTGCGAGTTTTTACACGATGAGAAATGATTTTTTTTTTTAGGGGGCACGAAGGCTCAGGGAAGGAATACGCGCGTGCAGCGCGTGTATCCCTGAAGTTGTGCGCGCGCAGCGCGCACGCTACTGCGCTGCCGAAGGCAGTGGGGACCCGGTGCGAGTTTTTACCCGATCAGAAATGATTTTTTTTAGGGGGCACGTAGGGTCAGGGAAGGAATACGCGCGTGCAGCGCGTGGGGACCCAGCCCGACTTTTACCCAATCATAAATGATTTTTTTTAAAATTTCTTTTCTTAACACTAAACGTTTCTGTTAGTGATTCATTATTTTTAGTCATTCATTTGAAAATACTGACCCGCTAGCGGGCGAAGCCAGCTAGTCTCCTATATTATTAAAATCTGTACGCGTGTGTCTGTGTGTGTGTCTGTCTGTGAGAAAAGGCTTGAAACGGATAAGGCTCCGCCGCTAATGGTCGCACGGACTTCGAACAGGTACCGTCGGACAGAGAATTTATCGCAGATCTGGGTTATCTAATTTGCTAAACGATGCGACCCTAATTAGCGGAAATATTAATTAAAACGTCGACCATTGTCTACCGAAAAATGACCCAGAATTCATGATTAAATGCTTAAAAAGCGACATTTTTACGGAAAAAGTGGAAAATAAATTAGAAATATCAGTCGTATCGTTACAAACAAGATACCATTGGAAAGGGCTTTTTTTTCTCAATCCGATGGTTTAAACGGCTTATCGATCGGACGATTAGATATTTTAAAATTAACTAAACTATAAAAAAATGTTGGCAACGAATCTCAAGAATCGTAGCTTTGCAGACGTTAAGTCTCCAGCTGTCTTCAACGGAAACACAGCTGGTATTCATTAAGGTCACGTGATTCGAAGTGCGAATAAAAATTACAATTTTCTATTTTGTTCAATTTTTCAAATTTTACACATTTTATTTAGTATCTAATATTTACACCACAAAACAAACTTGCATTTCAAATTTCATCGATTTCCGTCAATAAACAAAAGATTTACATTTTAATTGCAAATTAAAATTTATCTTCACACTCCGGATATTTTTGCAATATTTTAATACGCGTATTTCAATTTCTAATTACGATTGATTTATTTTTTATACATCATACGAAAGATATTTTAAAGTTCTATTACATAATTCAAATTTTTCAACAGATTTACGCTTTTTGAGGTCTCCTGAATCAGTGTTCTTTCATGGCGCTGTAATATTTTCAAATTTCAATATTTCAATTTCTAATTATGATTCAATTATTTTTAATACATCATTCGAAAGATATTTTAAAGTTCTTTTAAATTATCGAAAGTTTTCACCAGAATTACACGTTTTGAGGTGTCCTGAATCAGTTTTCTTTTATGGCGTTCTAATATTTTCAAATTTCAATATTACAATTTCTAATTATGATTAAATTATTTTTAATACTTAATTCGAAAGATATTTTAAAGTTCTTTTATATTATCGAAAGTTTTCACCAGATTTACACGTTTTGAGGTGTCCCGAATGAGTTTTCTTTTGTATCTCAGATACTAATTATAATAATTTCATAAGTAATACATCATTAGAAAGCTTTTTTGATATGGAATCGAACAGCGGAATACAGAAATTTCTACCGCCAGATGGCGCTGTAATTTTTTCAAATTTCAATATTTCAATTTCTAATTCTAATTAAGTTATTTTTAATGCATCACTCGAAAGATATTTTAATGTTCTTTTAAATTATCGAAAGTTTTCACGAGATTTACACGTTTTGAGGTGTCCTGAATCAGTTTTCTCTTATGGTGCTGTATTATTTTCAAATTTCAATATTTCAATTTCTAATTCTAATTAAATTCTTTTTAATACATCATTCGAAAGATATTTTAAAGTTCTTTTATATTATCGAAAGTTTTCACCTGATTTATACGTTTTGAGGTGTCCTGAATTAGTTTTCTTTGTATCTCAGCTACTAATTAAAATAATTTCATAAGTAATACATCATTAGAAAGCGTTTTTGAATTGGAATGGAACAGTGGAATACAGAAATTTCTACCGACAGATGGCGCTGTAATATTTTCAAATTTCAATATTTCAATTTCTAATTATGATTAAATTATTTTTAATACATCATTCGAAAGATATTTTAAAGTTCATTTAAATTATCGAAAGTTTTCACCAGATTTACACGTTTTTGGTGTCCTGATTAAATTTTCTTTTGCATCTCAGCCAAATGAGTTAGATCGTTCAAAATTGGTATACGCAGGTTAATTAAGAGGGCCTGAAAGGGTGGAGAAGAAATAGGCGTGCACCGCGCGCGTATCCCTTAACTTGTGCGCGCGCAGCGCGCACGCGACTGCGCTGACGAAGGCAGTGGGGACCCGGTGCGAGTTTTCACACGATCAGAAATGATTTTTTTTTAGGGGGCACAAAGGGTCAGGGAAGGAATACGCGCGCGCAGCCCGTGTATCCCTTCAGTCGTGCGCGCAGCGCGCACGGTACTGCGCTGCCGAAGGCAGTGGGGACCCGGTGCGAGTTTTTGCACGATCAGAAATGATTTTTTTTTTAGGGGGCACGAAGGGTCAGGGAAGGAATACGCAAGCGCAGCGCGTGTATCCGTGAACTTGTGCGTGCGCAGCGCGCACGTGACTGCGCTGCCGAAGGCAGTGGGGACCCGGTCCAACTTTGTACCCAATGAGAAATGATTTTTTAAATTTTCTTTTCTTAAGAATAAAAATATGACTTCAGGAGGAATATTTGCGCGCAGCGCACGTATACCTTCACACGTGCGCGCGCATGGGTCTGCGCTGCCGAAGGCAGTGCGGACCCGGTGCGAGTTTTTACCCGATCAGAAATGATTTTTTTAGGGGGCACGAAAGGTCAGGGAAGGTATACGCGCGCGCAGCGCGTATATCCCTTAGGTTGTGCGCGCGCAGCGCGCACGGGACTGCGCTGCCGAAGGCAGTGGAGACCCGGGCCGACTTTTTACCCAATCAGAAATGATTTTTTTAAATTTCTTTTCTTAACACTAAAAGTTACTTTTTGTTTCTGTTACTGTTAGTTTTCTTTTCTTAAGAATAAAAATATGACTTCAGAAGGAATATGTGCGCGCAGCGCACGTATACCTGATGTCAAATTATTTCCATGTTGTTTTTTTAGATAGTTTTATAATTTTTATATAAAGAATTTGTTAGGCAAAAATAGTAAAATAAAGTGTTAGGCTTGATTAACATAGGAAATAAATTTTAGGCTGTTGCATAAAAAGCATTGTTTACATGTGGAAAAATTGTCTTTTTATTATGTATAAAATTGGGTAATCATACTATAGTTAAAAATGTTTAAAACCCTATTACTCACCTTTAATACAGAGCTTATCCTTTTTTTGGAGGTATTGTTTACATTTCTCCAGTAGAGCACGATCAACGGAAGTTCGTCGTTACCGGCATCCACGCAACACTTGCAAGCTTTACTTGTCTATCTGGAGTAGTATCCATCGCCGCTAATAGATGGCGTGGCGTTCGGCTGTTACCGCGAGTTTTCATTGGCCAGGTGTTGAGATCCGCCGGGCTCTATTTATAGACAAGGAGGTGAACTACGCATTGCATCAGTTTCCCTGTTTTATTTTGTTTTGAATGCAGCATGGTAATAGTCGATGGCTCTTAGTATTTTTGTGGGCGTCAAAAGTTTTAAAATGCCGTGACAATATTGAATTAAAGGATGTTTCTTGCCTCTCCATTATCTCCTCTCGTCTGGGCTCTGGTGATGTTTTCTTTGAATCGGCAGTTGTCGTCGTATGTTTACGTGAGTTGTTTTTCCATAGTTAAGTGTGGTATAATGCTGTTTGTCAGCCGTTAGGCCGACATCGTTTTTTTTTTCCTGATAAATTGTTAACTTGTTGAATTTTTGTTGTAGTTAATATCTTTGAATTATATTGCCGTTGATTATGAAACTTGTTGAGTTTTTGTTGTTGTTAATACCTTTAAATTATATCGCCGTTGGTTATGTCGTTGTGTTTAACGTTTATATATATAGTCTATTAATGTTGAAAATATGGCAGTTGATGTTTTATTAAGTTTGAAATGGTTTAAGTCTGTTAAGTTTTCCCTATTAAGTTTCAGATAAATTAGAAATGTTGGTATTTGTTAAGTTTAATATAATTTATTTAAAGTTGAAGTTAAATAGATTTATAGCAGTTGGATGGTTTGTTGTTAAGTTTTTGAAATTTAAATTTACATTTGTTAAAGTTAGGTTTTTGCTAAAATTTAAATGATTGTTATAAAGATTGCTGGTTAATCTTTATTCTGGTTGCCTAAGGATAAATACAAAATATAATTAAGTTAATGTTAATATTGTTGATATTGTTTATTAATTGTTGAATTTAATAACATTGTTGAAATCGTTTACAAGTTGTTAAGATATGGAGTTTAATAAAAGTTGTTAGTTTTTAAACTGTTCTCTTTATTTCATAACAAAGTTATATTATTTTTGAACACTTTAGCTGTCAATTTTTCAGTAGCTTTTACTGTGCATTCTATTTGCTCTGCAAACTATTCTTGAGCAAAATTTGTTTTTCAAATTTGCTAACATATGGTTATGGGCTTTTGCTGAATGGCAGCTCATTTGACGTTTCTATTTTAAATATAACTTTTGGCAGTTGGGATTTTGAGAATGGCTTTAAATATCCTGCCGGGAATTGAAAAACTAAGTACGCATAATTATGCAACTTGGATTAAGGATATTAGGTTTGTACTTATTGAAAAAAACGCATGGGACTTGGTCAATGGTGACGAAACTTTGCCGGAGCCTGATGAGAAGGGGGGAGTTGCAAGTAAAGGCAGTATCAACGATTTCAAGGCTCGTTCTCGTTTAGCCTTATCCACGATCTATTTGAATATAACACCTGAATATAGAGGATTAATAGATAATTGTTCATGCCCTAAGGAAGCTTGGAAGGTTTTAAAGCAGCATTTTGTGAAAGATTCGCGTGCTCATCATATGCATCTCGTAAATGAATTGTTTAGCTGCAAAATGAAACCTGATGAGTCTGTTAACTTGTATGCTCAACGTCTATCAAGGATTGCTGACCAGTTAAAAGATATGGGTCATCCTATGGAGGATACCTACATTTCCTACCAATTTTTGCAAAATTTATCTGCTAAGTTTGAGTCGGCCGTCCAGTATATCCTCAGATGGGAAAATAACTTTGAGTTCAGGAAAATTGTGATAGAAATGATCGCAGAGGAATCACGTTTGGAATTAAGAAATATAAGTATAAATCACCGTGTTGAGTTGCAGAACACTAGTCATGCCAGAAATTTTTCAAGTAAAGTAAAGTGTTTCCGCTGTGGCCGTCTTGGTCATATTCGTAAAAATTGTCGAGTGACTTTACCTAAACAACCTGTTAATAGTCAATATAAAAATACTTCAATAGATAAATCTTCAAATGTTTATAAAAGTAAAACTAAAGCTGTCAACCGTAATGTTTCATCCAAAAATTATTTCATCGCTCAGGCTAATTTTAGCAATGTTGATGATGATAGCTGCTGGGCGTTCGATACAGCAGCTTCACATCATTTCTGTAAGAATGTGGAATATTTTTGTGAATTTACACCAATTGAAGGTGAGGATTTATACGTTGCGGATGATGGCGTTAGTTTCCCCATTGAGGGGGAAGGTTCTGTTAATTTGAAATTTGATAATAATGTATATATGTTGAAAAATGTTTTATTTTCCTCTAAACTTCGTAAAAATCTGATTTCTGGTCCTGTAATGGACATTAACGGGGCAAGTTTTTCTGGCAAGGGGGGACATATTGACGTACTTGACAAGGATGGCAAAAAGATTTTTTCTGCTAAATTAAATAACGGTGTTTATAATGTATACCCTAAGGTCTTAAACAAATGTGATAATCAGATCTCAAATAATTTAAATTGTAGTGCCTTTAATGTAAAAGCTAATAGTGTTGAATCCTGGCATGCTCGTTTTGGCCATATAAGTCCAGATCTTGTGATTCACACTAGTAAATGCAATGGTGTAAAGGGTCTGCCTAAATTGATATTTTCTAAGTTCATTTGTGAAC
This sequence comes from Salticus scenicus, assembly GCA_963930645.1. Taxonomy (NCBI): domain Eukaryota; kingdom Metazoa; phylum Arthropoda; class Arachnida; order Araneae; family Salticidae; genus Salticus; species Salticus scenicus. Next base: position 3,089,311 of record OZ005654.1, on the reverse strand, counting down.
CTTGTCGTTTAAGTAAACAAAAGAGGATCCAGTTTAAAGCCTTTTCTGGTACCCAGTGTGATGGTCCTTTGGAACGTATTTTTATGGACATTTGGGGGCCTATTAAGATCAAAGGCTATAAAGGGGAAAGTTTTTTCTTATCAATTGTTGACATGTTTTCTAAAAGGACTGCTATCTATCCATTAAATAATAAGTCTGACGTTTTTCCTATTTTTGTTCGCCACATTGCTCGAGCTGAGAGACTGTTGGGGAGAAAATTAAAGTTTTTACGAACCGATAAATGGTTCTGAATTTGTGAACGACGATTTCAAGAACTTTTGTGATACGAATGGAGTTGTTCATGAATTAACAAACACATATACCCCTGAACAGAACGGCGTTTGTGAACGTCTTAATCAGACGGCAATGAACTGTGTTAGAGCAATGTTGGTGGACAGTGGTTTACCACTACGTTTTTGGTCCGAAGCAGTTCTTTATTTTTCTTATACTTGGAACCGTGTGATTCACAGAGGTGAGAAAAAGACCCCTTTCGAGTTATACTTTGGTCATAAACCCTCGGTTAGACATCTAAAACCTTTTGGATTGGTAGTATATGCGGGTATCCCCAAACAGAGGCGTCAGCACAAACTGTCACCCAGGTCCCAAAAAGGAGTACTAATTGGTTACGCCCTCAGAACTAAAGGTTACCGGGTTTGGCTGCCACAGGAGGACAAAATCATCGAAACGCTGAATGTTTCTTTTGGTGTGGACTTGTATGGTAAGGACAGTGGAGCTGTGCTGGGCACCCCGTCTTCCGATTTAGACCTGCTCGCCGATAGTCCAGTAGATCAGAACATATCTGATCCTGTCGATATAATCGCGCAGAGTGGGCCTGGAGAGGTCGACGAAGGTGTCTCAGATGAACCTGTCGATTCCCCTGTTGGATTGCAGTCTGAACTTGTGTGGCGACGTAAAGCTGTCCCGAGACCTACTAGTAAACGGGTTGACATATACTATTATCCAGATGGCTCTACTACGAGATTAAGGTCGATTAACGATGTCCAAAGGTTTTGTTTAGATAAGAATATTTTGTTTAATCCCGATATATTTGATTTTTCTGGGGGGAATTTGTTTGAAGGGGTAGTAAATCAGAATATTGTTCCATCATCACAATTAACAAAGTTCAAGAAAAGACGTAGGCAGAAAGCAAAATGACTAGATGTTTTGGTTCCAAAGACGTTTAACCAGGCTATTAAATCCCAACAACATGACGAGTGGAAAATTGCTATGGATGAGGAAATGGAAAGTATGGAAAATCGTAAAGTCTGGCACTTAGTTGAGCTACCTAAGGATAAAGCTCCTTTGGGAAACCGCTGGGTCTACGCCTTAAAGAGAGACGAGCATGGAAACATTGCACGCTTCAAGGCTAGACTTGTGGCACAAGGTTTTTACCAGATTAAAGGCGATTCTTACGATGAAACATTTTCACCTGTAGTAAATTTTTCCGTAGTACGTTTTTTCTTTTCCCTTTTGGTGTCAAATTTGAAATGGTTTAACACTCAGTGTGATGTTAAATGTGCATACTTGTATGCCCCTCTGGATGAGGATATATACATGTGCCAACCACCTGGGTATATAGTACGAGGGAAGGAGCACCTTGTGTGCAAACTTGATCGTGCAATATATGGTTTACACCAAAGTGGGCGTTTATGGTTTTATGAATTGAACCGGGTTTTGTTGGATTTGGGTTTTGAAAAGTTTAATTGGTGCAATTGCACATATAAGTTTAAAAGTTTTATTGTTCTTCTAGTCTATGTGGATGATATTGTCATCTTTGGCAAGAAACAATCTCAAATTGACGACATGGTTAAACGTTTGGGACAGAAATTTGACTTAAAGATTTTAGGCAAGACTCAAAAACTTTTGGAAGTCGAATTTTCATACGATGATGGTGATGTTCAATTGTTTCAGTCATCATATATCGAGGAGGTAGCCGATCGTTTTAAGTCTTTTCATATTCCTATCTCTTCGCATCCAATTGTAAAAGGAGTTAAATTTTCTAAAAAGGACTGTCCGACTAATAAGCAAGAAAGTGACGAAATGACTAGATTTCCATATAGGAATGTTTTAGGATGTTTGTCATTTGTTGCCAGTAGGACACGCCCAGATATAGCCTATGCAGTCAATATCTTAAGTCAGTTTGAAAGCAATCCTGGTCTGCCTCATTGGAATGGCTTGTTAAAACTTTTGGGATATGTTTTATATACTAAGCAATTCAAATTGAATTTAAAATGTCGTAACCCAAATTTAAATGCTTATTCAGATGCCGACTTTGCGATGAATCGAGACGACTTTGTGTCTATGGGAGGTTTGATTGTGTTTGTGGATGAGAGCCCTATTTCATGGAGAACCTTCAAAGAGAGGGGTGTAAGTTTGTCTACTATGGAAAGCGAGTTCGTCGCAATGTGCGAGTGTGTGAAGGAGTTGATGTGGTTGGACCATATATTGGAAGACTGTTTTAAATTTAATATAATTCCTGGTTCACACACTCCCCCACTTTTACTTGCTGACAATCAACCCGCGATCGATTTTACAAAGTCCCCGATCGAAAATAATAGATCAAAACATATTAACGTCAAATTATTTTTTATTCGCGAATGGTTATTTGAAGAACAGTTTAAGCTTAGATATATTCCCAGTCAGTCCAATTTGGCAGATCCTTTCACAAAGCCTCTTACTAAATTTAATCTTAATAAATTTATTAATAAAGTTTTTTTAAAAGTAAATCAAGGGTAAAAATTAGTAAATTAAAATTGTGTCGGGTTAATGGAACCTATCAAAATCCATTTAAGTTTTTTCAAGTTTAATATTTCGGGTTTATGGATCCTATCAAAATCCATTTAAGTTTTTTCAAGTTTAATATTTCGGGTTTATGGATCCTACCAAAATCCATGTTTTTTTGAAGTTTTCTATTTCTCATTGCCTTTGTGATGTTTTGTATACGTTTTTTTAATTTATTTTGGAATGAATGGTGTAAGACATGAGCGCTCATGCATGGTTAATGTTTATGTGGTTGTCAAATCATTGTATATACATCATATTAAATGTATTCATACCTTGTATATATTTTTTTGTTTGCAATGAGGAAGTGAAAATTTGGTAAATGTAATATGCAATTAATGTTTTTTTGAAGTTTTTGCAGCATCCACTTAGTGTTAACATACTGTGCCATGGACTATCAATTAGCAGATGTTTGTTCTTGCTGCTTAAAGTTTTTATGAGTTTTTCAACAAAGTAATGTTGAAGTCTTGTTGGAAATTGGTTTGTTATATGTTAAATATTTTATATCTTGTTAATATTTTCTTGTGTAAATCTTGGGCAACCATTTATTTATTTATTTTTTTTTAAGTAAAAAGAAAAGGGAAAAAAATCAACATGGAGGGGGAAATCTGATGTCAAATTATTTCCATGTTGTTTTTTTAGATAGTTTTATAATTTTTATATAAAGAATTTGTTAGGCAAAAATAGTAAAATAAAGTGTTAGGCTTGATTAACATAGGAAATAAATTTTAGGCTGTTGCATAAAAAGCATTGTTTACATGTGGAAAAATTGTCTTTTTATTATGTATAAAATTGGGTAATCATACTATAGTTAAAAATGTTTAAAACCCTATTACTCACCTTTAATACAGAGCTTATCCTTTTTTTGGAGGTATTGTTTACATTTCTCCAGGAGAGCACGATCAACGGAAGTTCGTAGTTACCGGCATCCACGCAACACTTGCAAGCTTTACTTGTCTATCTGGAGTAGTATCCATCGCCGCTAATAGATGGCGTGGCGTTCGGCTGTTACCGCGAGTTTTCATTGGCCAGGTGTTGAGATCCGCCGGGCTCTATTTATAGACAAGGAGGTGAACTACGCATTGCATCAGTTTCCCTGTTTTATTTTGTTTTGAATGCAGCATGGTAATAGTCGATAGCTCTTAGTATTTTTGTGGGCGTCAAAAGTTTAAAAATGCCGTGACAATATTGAATTAAAGGATGTTTCTTGCCTCTCCATTATCTCCTCTCGTCTGGGCTCTGGTGATGTTTTCTTTGAATCGGCAGTTGTCGTCGTATGTTTACGTGAGTTGTTTTTCCATAGTTAAGTGTGGTATAATGCTGTTTGTCAGCCGTTAGGCCGACATCGTTTTTTTTTTCCTGATAAATTGTTAACTTGTTGAATTTTTGTTGTAGTTAATATCTTTGAATTATATTGCCGTTGATTATGAAACTTGTTGAGTTTTTGTTGTTGTTAATACCTTTAAATTATATCGCCGTTGGTTATGTCGTTGTGTTTAACGTTTATATATATAGTCTATTAATGTTGAAAATATGGCAGTTGATGTTTTATTAAGTTTGAAATGGTTTAAGTCTGTTAAGTTTTCCCTATTAAGTTTCAGATAAATTAGAAATGTTGGTATTTGTTAAGTTTAATATAATTTATTTAAAGTTGAAGTTAAATAGATTTATAGCAGTTGGATGGTTTGTTGTTAAGTTTTTGAAATTTAAATTTACATTTGTTAAAGTTAGGTTTTTGCTAAAATTTAAATGATTGTTATAAAGATTGCTGGTTAATCTTTATTCTGGTTGCCTAAGGATAAATACAAAATATAATTAAGTTAATGTTAATATTGTTGATATTGTTTATTAATTGTTGAATTTAATAACATTGTTGAAATCGTTTACAAGTTGTTAAGATATGGAGTTTAATAAAAGTTGTTAGTTTTTAAACTGTTCTCTTTATTTCATAACAAAGTTATATTATTTTTGAACACTTTAGCTGTCAATTTTTCAGTAGCTTTTACTGTGCATTCTATTTGCTCTGCAAACTATTCTTGAGCAAAATTTGTTTTTCAAATTTGCTAACAATACCTTCACACGTGCGCGCGCATGGGTCTGCGCTGCCGAAGGCCCGGTGCGAGTTTTTACCCGATCAGAAATGATTTTTTTAGGGGGCACGAAAGTCAGGGAAGGTATACGCGCGCGCAGCGCGTGTATCCCTTAAGCTGTGAGCGCGCAGCGTGCACGGGACTGCGCTGCCGAAGGCAGTGCGGACCCGGGCCGACTTTTTACCCAATCAGAAATGATTTTTTTTTTAATTTCTTTTCTTAACACTAAAAATTACTGTTAGTGATTCATTAATTTTAGTGATTCCTTTGAAAATACTGACCCGCTAGCGGGCGAAGCCAGCTAGTTATTATTATTATTTTTCGCTTTCGTCGAGAAATTGAACGGGTTGCTATGGTGACGCAATGGACGTCTGCATTATTTCATTTTGCGATGCTTCATTTGACGGAAAGAAGGTCGGTATTCTGTTTCAACGGGTTGAAAGCGTGAAATTAAAAAATTTATAACTCATTCAGTTTTTGAAATTTTCTCTCAATCTTTTAGGAATTAAATTATGAATGCGAGATCTATGTACAAAAAAAAAAAAGAAATGATTTATCTCTAAACGCTTTTGAGTTATAAAATGTTTTACGAAAAAATCGATGTTTCCTAAAATCTAAAAATATGGATCGCTAATCCGTATTTTGTAAAAATGTTTATATGGTTCGAAAGAGGATTAAATGGCCTTTCTTTATATACCAGGTGTTAAGAAATGGAAGGAATACTGGGTCGTACAGGTCGTTTAAAAAAAATCGACCGCGAAAAAGAGAAATTTTCGACCCTTTTTAAAACTTTTTTTAAAAATATAAAAAAAACCGTATTTTTAAAAAAAAATTGTACCGTAAGAATCGGTAATAAATGCTCTTTCGTTTGGTACAAGTGTATTTTCGATACGTCGAACCGTTCAAACAGGATCGCTCTACAAAAACCCCCGAAATTTTCTCTCTTTGCTTTTTCTTTCGAGGTAGGCTGTTCCGTAACAAAATGGCGGTCACCTCCGATTTCGAATCGTTTTTTGATTTGACATGGGTCACCATTTTAATTAATATCTCCGCTAATTAGGGTCGCATCGTTTAGCAAATTAGATAACCCAGATCTGCGATAAATTCTCTGTCCATCGGTACCTGTTCGAAGTCCGTGCGACCGTTAGCGGCCGAGCTTTTGCTGCGTCAAGCCGTTTCTCACAGACACACACACACACACACGCGCGTACAGATTTTAATAATATAAGGAGATGACCCCTTAAGCAAATCTGACTACACCATTAAGAACTAGACGTTATTACAGATCGATAGGTACCAGCCGCATGTTTCTACGATAATTTACGGCGAAATTAGGTGGGGGAGGGGGGGGCTTTTTTTTGGGGGGGGGGGGGGGGGTGACTGTACAAGAGTAATACAGTGCATGGTGTTTTTTTTTTTTTTTTTTTTTTTTTTTCATTTTTTTTCAATAAACCGTATCTCCTTGGATATATGTGGTAGACTCATAAAAATGTATACAGATAATTAGAAGAATGCTTATAATTACATGCTACAGCGAAAACGCATTTCAAAAGTATTACTTTTTACAGGGTGAGGCAAAACGTTTTCATTTTTCTTTCATTTTTTACTGGTCCCCTTTTCTGAAATATATGAGAAGTTACATGTTCTTTATCCTTCCAAAGTTTCAAGATGATTTCTAATATTTTTTTCTGAATATTTGACAAAACGTCTAAATTTGAAAGTGTCCAAATACTTAATGGTAAGTATTGTAATTAAATCCATTCAAATTTTATCGTACCTTAATTACGATTTTTTTTTTTTTTTTTTTTTTTAATGAGCAAGGCAATACGCGGCTAATCTCTCAAGGCGCGGGACTCTTGGCGTGCGCCAACAGCGCCTTATGGGAAATCCGCCACTGCCAAATTGCTATCTGCAACAATATAATAGGCGAATGCGTTCAGAACAAAGACAGTAACTGAAAAAAAAAAAAACATTCTAAACTATTTTTAAAACATATTTCAATCAGCTTAAATATAATAAAATTCAAACTATATAACAAAATGCAACCAACATCGTTGCTTTCTTTATTCTATTCTATTTCTTAAAATAATTTTTATAGATGCCACACGCACCACATAAACTTTACATTTACATTTTAAAATAGCACGCGATCATGTTTCATATACAAATTAAATCAATAAATTCATTTTTTACTTATTTTTATTTCATTTTGCACGCGCACTTTTTATTTCCTAATTCAAAATTATTAAAAAAAACTTTTTCGATACTGATAATTATTAATTTTTTTTTTCTTTAAAAAAAAAAAAAAAAAAAAAAAAAAAAGATTTTGATGAAATTCTGGCAAAAGCATAATTTAGTTTAGGACGGAGGACTATTAGTTTTTTTTTTTTTTTTTTTCAAATTATAACATCGCTTTCAAATTATTCAATTATATTTTCGATAAATTTTAGATTTCGATAAACGTACAACTATCGAAAAATGACACCGCAAAAATCCAGATTGAGACTAATAGTCCTCAGTCGTAAAAAAAAAAAAAAAAACCTAAATGTAGGTACTATAATTGAACGAGGCTTGAGGGGGATGGCATCCCCCTCAAATAAAACTGTACCTAGATCTATTTTAAATTATTATTATTACCTTGTTTTTATTAACTCGTATTCTTGTTTGTTCCGGTACAAATCTTGCAATCGATTTTTAACTAACTTCCCGACTAGCTAGACATTTGAAACTTTCAGTATCGCTCAGAACACGAAGACAATGCATTTTTTTAATAGTTTTAGCCAATTGTTTCGGGTCCCCGCTGCCTTCGGCAGCATTTATATTATTCAACAATCATATAACTTCCCAACAAGCTAGGCATTTGAAACTAAACTTTTATAATAGCTCATAACACGATGACAATGCTAGACATAGCTCAGAACACAAAGTCAATGCATTTTTTAATACTTTTAGCCAATTGTTTTAGATCCCCGCTGCCTTCGGCAGCATTTATATGGTTCGACAATCATATAACTTCCCGACAAGCTAGACATTTGAAACTTTTAGAATAGCTCAGAATATACGATGATGATGCATTTTTTAATAGTTTTAGCCAATTGTTTCGGATCCCCGCTGCCTTCGGTAGCATTTATAGGATTCAACAGAAAAACTAAAAACATGGTATGTAAAAAGTTCTTCTTATCTTGAAATTATTTTTAAAGTAAATTGATATTTATTATCTTACATTATTAATATTACGACTTAACCTGCAATAGTCTATAAATATAAGGTAAGAGAAAGTCGTGTCAGAGTCATGTCAGTATCACACCAGATTACCTAAGTATGTTATGATATTAGTTGCCAAACTTTATGCTTTTTGGATACTGGAAAATAGTTACCAGAAATTTAATTTTTCTAATCAGTGAAAATTATTTCAAAAATAGTATATAAAAACACTTCTTTGATTGCCAAAAAGCGTAAAAGTTGGCAACTATGTAATAAGTTAGATAAGTTTTAGCTAGATAAGTTTTCACTTTTGTCGTGTGGTCACCCCCTTTTTGTTAACTGTACTAATCTAGGGAAACGTTATTAGATCTGCGTGCATCATGCCGAAACGTAACTCGATAAAAATCACATGGCCTGAAAAAGCAATGGAAAGATAAATTGTGTTATGCTCTTTGTTAGAATAATTCCTTTTAAAATAAAATCCTCCTTAAATACATATTTAAATGCTAACTTAGCTGGATGTCACTTTTACAAAGCAATAAAATTTACTCGAAATATGTTTTATCATTTCTTCCAAATAAACGCATTTAATACATTCATATTAAACAAGTTCGATAACTTGATTAAAATTCTATCAACGGGTTAGCTACATTTCTGATGCAGTAACTTAGAAAAACGATCTGAATTTTATTCAAATTTATGTAAAATTTTTAAATATATTTACTTGAAGAAAGGTAAATAAATTTCCAGCCCCGTGTATTACTTTCTAGAAACTCGTTTTTATCACTTTTCAGGGTTTGGATACCGGAATTTGGAAAAATTCTCGATTGAAATTTATTTACTTTGGTTTGTTCATCCATCCAAAAAAAAAGAATAGATGCAAATATTTTTGTTCTTTTTAAATGGTTTTCATGTAATCCTGTTTCCTCTCCAAACTATTTTAATACTGGACTGTTTCGTTTTATTGATTTTGATAGAAAAGCTCATTTAAGACCAAGTTGAAAAAACAATATAAAAATATATTTTATATTCTATTTTCGTAAATCGTTATTTAAATTTTACTTTTTTTTATTTTTACTTTCTTCTATATTCAATAGAAGAAAGTATTCAATTCGTAAACATTTTCTACTTCCGGTTTTCAATGAACTTACTCGTTTTGAGAGGTCTAGAACACGATTTGACCCTTTTTAAAAAATGTCTGTCTGTGTGTGTGAGAGAGAGAAAAGTTTTGTGACAACTGTATCTCCTAAGCTACTGCTCATAATTATATATAAATTTATATGTAGATGCACCTTGACCTAAATGAGCGCTTGTCGACTTTTGGAGTCAACCGCTCAACAGGTGGCGCTGCTATACAACGATTTCCGGAATTTCATAGAAGGCTGTATCTCAGGTTCTACTGCGTATAATCACATAAAACTTGATATGTGAGAAGATCATTATGAGACACTATGCTGATTCGATTTGAATACTTATCGGCCAACAAGTGGTGCTGCTGTACAGCGATTTCCGCAATTGAAGGAAAGGTTATATTTCAGGAAATACCTCAGAGAATTGCGTATAAATTTGTATGTAGATGCGCCTTAAGGCTGGTCATCAGTAACCAAAAATTTCGTGTTCGCTCTTCCAGGGAAAAAGTCCCGTTTAGCCTTGAACTGTCATAGGTGCTAGAAAACGATTAGCGCTAACCCCCAAGACATCTGGTAGTGGCTATCAGTGACTAGTATTCATTATTTTACCTACTAGGAAGTCTGAACTGAATTATCTTGTAATCTCTCACCTTCATTCTTCCACTGAGTTTTTCTGAAACATTTTGGAACTATCCAAAGCCATGAAAATTTCTCTTTTCACTTACGAAAGATTAAATATAGTTAGATTGACAGCTTCGTCTCTTCTTATAAAGCGATTAAAATATTTAAACTGAAACGATATTTTACTGTAGTTGAAACAGTACGTACAATTTATGTAAAAACAGTTATTTTATTTATTAGAGAATCGTAATACGTAAATCTTGCACCTTTTATTATTATTATTATTATTATTTATTTATTTTTTCACGAAATTGAAAATAGTTACAGTTTATGCATACCACCCGCTGCTTATCAAAGTCACATTCGTTCTGAGCAAAAGTGATTTTATTAAATGGGTATTTTCTTTCTTTTTTTTTTTTTTTTTTTTTTTTACGGAGACCGTTTATGCACTCAAGAAAAAGGTATTATTTACCTGAATTTGGGAAGAAATTTCAAAAGGCATCAAATAAATAGAACTATTAAACGATATTAATTAACTTTTAACTGATAATTATTTGATTGTTTCTTCAAAGTAGGTGAGTTGAACACATCCGAAATTCAGAGGCGTTTTTCTTAGTGAAATATCGTCAATACTTTGCTAAACATTCAAGCTTTCCTTTAAATTTAAAACCTTTTCGTTTAAGCTTTTTTCTTATTAATTTTATTAGAATAAGGACTAGAAATTGATCTTTTATTAATTAAACATTATAAAAAAAACATCACTTGCTAATTAAATTAAATTTGTAATTTATTACTGCGCTTTGAAGAATACATTCCTTGAAATTGTCACTAAGACAAGTGATGGGCGTGCGTAAATGCTATGTGAAATTTTCGACAAAGAGAGATAACGGAGGGATTGCTGTATTTTATCTTCTATTTTATTAAAAAATAAAGAATCGCATTGTAAATAAAAATTTATTTAGCGTGCATAGATAAGATTTTTGTTGCTGAATAGATTTTTTTTTTTTTAGTTTTTTAACCAGTGGCTTTATAAAGGCTGACACACACCCACAGATAGAGTCCTGCATCGGGTCGGGTAACGGTCGGGTTCGGGTTGGGTTTGGTTTTCAACAAGTCGGGTCGACTTGAGAACACTTTTCAAAATATTTTTTACAATTATAAATATAAATTTATAGGCATGTTTACAACTATGTAACTAATTTAAACATTCTGCACATACTAGACATGTATCGATTGGTTGTTTGGTTGGAGGATTTAAGGCCGATTGACTCCAGATGTGTCCTAGGCCTATAGGGGGAATGCCCTCCTTTTGGGTCTTTCTAAGGGGTCCTAGCCCGTATTTACGCGTGTTTCGGAGGAAGCCACGGAAAACTCCGAACGGCTAGGTCGATGAGCGCGACCTGGGATCGAACCCGACACCTCCCATCTACCAGCTTCAAGCGCAGATCCGCTCGGCCGCTGGTGGGCAAACATGTACCGGAGCTCCCTATTCGTATCCGCGGATATCTGCCAGAAAAACAGATCCGTATTTCTATCTGGATCTGTTTTCTTTTCTTCAACGGAACTAATATGTATATTTTGTAGAAATTGCATGAAAATTAGAAAAGTATTATAAATCTTTCTCGACTGTTGTTAATATATAAATTAAAGAAATACAAATACAGTATAACCTCACATTTACTTTCTGGAAATTGAAAAGATTTCGCAGTTTACAAAGTTTTTTTTTTTTAACTTTCTTCTATATTCAGTAGAAGAAAGTATTAGATTCGTAAAAGTTTTCAACTTCCGGTTTTTGATGAATTTGCACGGTTTGAGAGTCCAGAACACGATTTGACTTTCTAGAAAATATCGTCTGTGTCTCTATATGTGTGTGACAAAAATTTTGTGGCGACTGTATCTTAGGAACTACTGCACATAATTGCATATAAATTTATAAATAAATGCATCTTGACATAAATTAGTGCCTATCAACTTTTGGTGCCCATCGCTCAACCGATAGCGCTACTATACAGTGATTTCCACAATTTAAGGCAATGCTATATCTCAGGAACTACTGCAGAGAATTGCATATAAATTTATATGTAGATGCACCTTGACATAACCTAGTCCCTATCAACTTTTTGTGTCAATTTCTCAACAGGTGGCGCTGCTACACAGCGATTTCCACAATTACAAGGAAAGCTATATCTCAGGTTCTATTGTGTATCATCAAACAAAACTTAATATGTGAGAAGGCGATTATGAGACATTATGCTGACTCAGTTTCAATGCTTGTCGGCCAATAGGTGGCGCTGCTATACTGCAAATTTCATCGATAACAGGATGGCTATATCTCAACTTCTATGCCATATAGCTGTACGAACCATGATATGTGGGATAACCATTATAAAAACGCATTGTTTAAGAAGTTATTTATAGACGATAATGGATATTTAGTGTTAGATTTCCCTAAGATGAAAATTATTTGCATTCATCACGTTAAACTTTTTAATAATAGTTTTAATAAATTATTCGCACTTAGTGAATTTGACAGAAAAATATAGAAGAATGTCTTGTGGTGGCCACAACATACTAGTTTTCTTCTTATAATTTACCAACTGTGTGACAATGAAAATTTACTTTATTTTATATCATGTTATATCATTTTACCTTGTTTTGCATGATTTTTAGATGAATAAGTAATGTTGATTTTTTTTTTCGGGTTTCAGGTCGGGTTCGGGTTAGATAAGTCGGGTTTCGGGTCGCAAAAAATTCTCTGTTGCGGGTTCGGGTCAGTTTTCGGGTTAATGAAATTTTTTTTGTCGGGTTCGGGTTGATTTAAAATTCATCTATCGGGTTCGGGTCGGGTTGCAGGACTCTACCCACAGACATATATATATATACATGCATACACGCACACACACACACATGTATATATATATATATATATATATATAATAGCCATTGAAATTGCACAAAGCCTTGTTTTGGTGTAACATTCCAGTAGTGTCTTCCCCGAATCTATTATGTATAACGTTCGAGTTCGCATTGCCATCAGCAGTTAGAAATCTCGCTTCCAGCATCTCGTCCCTCTGCTTCTTTCCCGGATACATTTTGTCTCGTATTTTTCCTTCCAAGTGCAGTAAGAAATAAACAGTTAAATAATGTATTAAATAAATTTATGATAATGCATACAGTATTTTCTTGAAAGAATTATTATTATTATTATTATTATTATTATTATTATTATTATTATTATTATTATTTTGTCCCTGAAATAGAAGTATAAGTTAAACACTCATCAAATTATATTTGAATTTTGCGACGATGACCTATAACATACCTATAAAGTTTTAGCTCAATCGAATAAGGTGTTTAGACGGTGTTGCACTTTAAATAATTTGACTTCATAGGCTATAGTTATAAAGAATTTTTATGTGTGTGTAAAATAAAAATTTTAGGCTATTGTTAAATTAAAAAAAATATATTCACTCGCATTACTCCTTGAAAGTTATCAAGCAGCTTTTGGAGTAGCAAAAATATACATTAGAATTATCTGCAATTATTTTGTTTCTTATTTACGCTGACAAGAAGCATTACGCAAAAATCGATCGTTAAAATCTTGACTATAATGTAGAACCTCAAAAAGTGTAATAATACCAAAATCCCAACAATAAAAATTTAATTTAAATGCATTTCCTTTATGGTATGAGTATGATAAATTAATTTTCATTCCTGTTAATTTTTTCTGGAGATGGTAAAATATTATATTAAAGCATTTCCATCAATTACATTCAATAAAAAACAATGTTTTTGCTCATTTATTAGTGTCCCTGTATATTTACTAAAAGATGGGTATACACCGTATTGTGTATTGAAATATAGTCTTACTTTAATAATACACAGCGTTACCTTCGTTTTAAAGGTATTAGAGAGCTCTTTTGAAAGATACCCATCATGAAAATTTACTCCCCTCGAGGGGGACTTCCCCCCAGGGGGGAGGCGAGGCTCCTACATACACATTTTTTTTCCCCTGTTGACTATCTCTATTACAAAAAATATATATTCGTTTCATTTGGTTTAGTGCAGTCTATAGACGTTAAATTCTACTTACCTGCAATTTCCCCCATAGTCGTAATGTATTAGTATTCTCTTGATTGTCCCTGTACACGAACCATTTGCTTGATCTTTACGAAAAGTTTAGTGTAGCATCCTTATATCATACACATTTAGAATACCAAGTTTGAACTTTCTGCCATAATTTGTTTTTGAGATATGCTGATAACAGACAGACAGACAGACACACAGACACACACACAGACCATTTGCTAAAAACATGATTTTCGTATTCAGGGGACCTCAGAACATGTAAATATAACAAGAACTCGCGTTCGAAAATTTGAGCCGAAAACAATACTTTCTCTACCTTATGGGTAAGAGAAAGTAAAAAAAAAAAAAAAAAAAAAAAAAAAACGTAAACAGAAGAGTGAAAGATTGATAGGAAGAATGAACAATGATAACTTGAAATATTGAAAAACTAAAAGCAAATTGTTATAGGAAGTTTTAGATCAAAACTGTTTATAATGTTTCTTTCTTTTAAATTTATTGTATTTTCAGCCTACGTGAAAATCAGTAACAATCAAGCGTACAATGTTTCTGTATAAAAACTTACCTGCTGCAATAAAACTATTTCTATTATTATTGTTTAAAACAAACATTAAATAAATAAATAAAAAGTTTCCTAATACACAAATTCCCTAGGCATTGGGAGTGATTAATTGAAAATATTTTCTATTAAAAGATATCCCCCTAGAATATATTTTACTTTATTTATTAATATAATTGTCATAATTATATAATTGTCACTCACACGACTTTCTCTAACCCTGAAATTTTATACTATAAATACAGGTTGCAGATTAAGAGGTAAGATAACGAGTACTGTTATGTAAACCTGTGTTAAATTATTCAAATTAGGCTTAGGAAGAGTTTTATATGATAATTAGTTCTGTGTGGGGGGGCAGTAGCCCCCTCAACCCCCCCCCCCCCCTCCGTTTCATTAATGCACTTACATTTATATAGAATTTAATTCATTTATTAAAAAATAATTCTGTTTTTAAAAAATAATTTATTAAAATTATTATTAAAAAAAATTATCTTTTAGGATAATGGAGACGATTTCCATATTAGAGAATTAGTATAACACTAAATAAAAAATAAAAAAAAGTTAAATTTATTCTCAATATTACATATAAAAAAAAAAAAAAAAAGTTGTTAAAAATGAAAAAAAAATCATAACTTTGTTTTAAATTATCGCAGATCGATGGTTCAATCATTCGTTTTAAAGGTATTGGCGAGCTCTTTTGAAAGATATTATGAACATTTACTCCGCTCGACGGGGGACTTCTCGCCCAGGGGGGGGGGGGGGGGGCTCCTACATACACAGAATTTTTTTCCCCTGTTGACTATCTCTATTCCAGGGCCTGACTATCGCACGGGCACCCGGGGCTAGTGCCCTGGGCACGAAATTTCCGAGGGGCACAAAATTTTACTAATGGCTAAAGTATATGGTTAATATCTTCCTTTTTCTTTCTTTCATTCTTTTTTTTTTTTTTCTTTTCTTTTAACTCAACTGTGTTTCACTTACATACATTAATAAAATTTTAAAACAAAAACTGTCGTTAGACTGACTGGGGTAATTTTGTCTTTAGAACCTAGCCTAAAACAAAACCAGATTAAATTTTTGTTCAGATAATTTTTTTTTTCGATCTGCTTTTTCGCCTGCTAAAAATTGTGGTACATTAGTAACCGGTCTTTTGTTTTGGAGGCTCTTCTAAGGGGGCACGAAAATTTTAAAGTGCCCTGGGCACAAAAATTTGTTAGTCGGGTCCTGTCTATTACAAAAAATATATATTCGTTTCATTTGGTATAGTGTAGACTGTAGTCTATAGATGCTAAACTCTACTTACCTGCAATTTCCCCCATACACGTAATGTATTTGAATACTTTTGAGCGTCCCTGTACACGAACCATTTGCTTCATCCCAACGAAAAGCTTACTGTAGCATCCCTATATGATACACATTTAGAATACAGAGTTTGGAATTTCTGCTACTATTTGTTCTTGAGATATGCTGATAACAGACATCCACACAGACCATTCTTTAAAAACATGATTTTCGTATTTAGGGAACCTCGGAACATGTAAATATAACAAAAACTCATGTTCCAAAATTTGACACTAAAACAATACTTTCTCGACACTATGGGTAAGAGAAAGTAAAAAAAAAAAAAAAGATATTTGCAAACACTGATCAACTTTGTATAAATGTATTTATAGTAATAATAATAATAATAATAATAATAATAATAATAATAATAATAATAAATACTCCTGTTTAATTTACTTTATAATGGATTAGTAAAAACAGAATATTTATATGCAGGAACTTTTGGAACACACAGATACAACCCCCCCCCCTCTCTCTCTTTCATGGGAAAAAAATATAATATAGATAGATAGATAGGAATTTTCATTTGAGTTTGGTTTGTGATAAGTTAGCGGATACAAATCAGCTTTAAAGTTGATAAAGAGTTAATGACATCCCAAAAAACTTTTTCTATTCCATAACTCTTAAAATAAACTAATGATGTAATTAAAACATTTGGGATATTTATTATAGTTCTTCAAGTAACTGACTTTTTTTTATACTGTCATTAGTGGCAAAATATCAAATGTCCTTTCAAATGAAAATTACAAATTTTATATGAAAATAATTTATTAAATTCGAGATCGGGGGGATAACTTTACACTTATTTGGAAAAAAAAAAAAGTCGTTTTACACACAAATTCCTTGTACATTTACTTTGATAGTTTTCAAAACAGATAACCACTACACTTCTATTTTTAGAATATTCCCTTCCCTCCAGGTAATTAACGAAAAGGGGAGATTGAGAAATTCGCACTAACAGTGGGGAACAACCACCCGTGAAGTGATGGATTACTGGTCTTGGAGTACGAAGATTCAACATTAAAATAAAAATGTCTGTTTTATTATTAAAATATCTCTTTTTCATTTTAATAAAAATTCAATATTTTTAAATCAACGCACAGATAAAAAATTGAAGTTATTAGCCTCGTGATTAAAATTTCAAATATCTCAAACAGAACTGAGTAAATTCCAGTTTTTTGATGCCTTGTCTAATTTTCATGATAATGTTTGAGTTTTGAAATTAAATTAAATATTAATATTAACTTTTTTTAAAAAAATGCCCACTAGTCTAAAATCTAAAGACCTTCAAGAATTGCATGCAAAAATCCAAATTCGAAAATCACAATTTTCTTTTGAGATATTTTTAGAAAACTGAAGGTCCTTAATTCCCATAGGATTAACATGGAGAAAGGATTTTGGAGATTTCACTGATGTACAGCCTTAACATAAACTAGTGTCTGTCAACTTTTGGTGTCATTATCTCAACAGGTGGTACTGCTACAAAGCGATTTCCACTATTTAAAGGAAGGCTATATCTCAGGTTCTATTGCGTATCATCAAGAAAAACTTAATATGTGAGAAGGACATTGTGAGACATTATGCTAATTCAATTTGGATGCTTATCTAAAAAACGCAATAACAAAAAATACAGTATCGCCGCTTAATAAATTCACTGATTAGTAAAATCAGCCGCTTAATCTGATCAAATTGCTAGGAACAGAATCAAACCAATACAAACTACGTTTAAAACCGCCGCTTACTAAAATCAGCATCGCCGGTTAATAAACGCAAAAAAAAATCTCTTCAGCAGCAAAAATGTACATTTATGTTCGCTAAAAAATTTTTTATTCACATGAATTTTTAAATGAAAATGAAAATAAAACACACTAATCCTCCCACTACTTCTCTTTGTGAAAAATTTTACAGCTGCAGCATAGTAATAAAATAAACACGCCCATCACTTGTCTTAGTAGCTGGTATTCTTAGCACGGTAATAAGTTAGAACCCAAGTTTATAAGTTGAACTTTCGTTAAAAATTACGCAGCAGCAGTCATTTTGAGTAGAACAGTAAGAGGAATGATGAGTCTTCTGTAAAACAACTCTGATTTTGCATCAGATCTCTCTCCTGTCGAACCAGCAGTTCAACGTTTGATCCCATTTCCTTCAGCAATTTTAGATCTTCGAATTTCATTAGAAATACGACGGATTGGAATTATCCCTCCACTTAAAAAACACATTTATCATACTTCGCTACATGAACGTTCTTTTTTTCGAGGAATTATCGGTAATGTCCGTCCAAGAAAAATTGAAGGCTTATATATGAATTAATCTAGCTCAGTAGTTAACAAATTCGCATGTCCACTGTAATATATCCGCTAGTAAGTTAAATAAAACGAAAAAATCTTGATTGTTCCCATAATTATGAACATCTAAAAACGTGGAAGAAAAAATATTTTGCACTATTTTTTATTAATTTTGTTTCATATTAAAAAAACTATAACAGTTTTGGTTGTTAGAATACTAGCTATATTAAGTGCACTTAGTATATGCACTTAGTATAATCTTGTTCACAATTATTTTTGAATTAGTTATTTCAAAACATAAAGTGTTCTTATAAATATGAGAAGGAGTGTATATATATGTGTGTGTGTATGGGTTGTGTCCAATGTGAGACCTAAAATTTTCTCGTCTAAAAAATTCAGTCAATTCAAAGTTGGCATTTAAATCGTTTTTTTTTTTTTTTTTTAAATCTGAAGGAAAGGATGGGAAAAAAATAAGTATGTGAAAGAAGCTGTACCCCTTTTGTTATAACATTGACTTTTGATGTGGAGAAAGTCAATGAATGCGTAAGAAAGACGAGTAGCTTGCTTAGCAAACCGATTGGCTCTTTCATTATCATTCACGAAAAGAAGCAAAGAATTCTTTTTAAAAATATATGCATAGCGTAAGTGCGTGTGAAATTAAAAATGGAATGAAATAAAATTAATTTAGCTTAATTACTTGTTCAAGTGAGCGTATACTTTATTTTAAAACAATGTCATATTGGTATTTTACTTTACGGTATTCTTCTCATGGAGTTTCTCTACAAAATTTAATTTCAAATTTGTAGCGATTAAGAAATATTGAATTTGAAAATGCCTGAGGAAGGATCGGATCATCCATATTTGAAAAAGAAAATGTCACTCAAACACCGCTTTTATTTTGATAGGCATCTAAATGTACTAGTTAAAAAAAAAAATTAAAAAGAAAGAAGTGGATGTTGCAGCAGTTATTAGAGGAAGAAAGGTAATTAGGTGAAGAAAGGTAATGTTTCCACCATTTTGGTAGAAAGAAAGCATCCCTCTTATGGTATCTTAAAATAAAAATGCCTGAAACAATCATGAAGTTCCTTAATAGCATAAATGTATGAGTACAAACACGGTTGTAAATCAGCACTCAAAATATACATAAACCAGAACTGTATTTTATTTTCGAAATATTATAGGCAATTATTGTATTCTTCTGATACCGGCGGACATCCAATTTCAGGTTTACTGGATTTCTTTTCTCTCCAATAGCTCGTCACTCACTTTCTATCGTCTACACAATACGAAATCGTGTCGTACCTAAAATTATGAAATCACAAAACATTATATTCCAAATTTTGAACTACAAAAAATTTTGGTACCGTTACTCTTATAGACCGAATACGTTCTTGGTTTTTATAAGTTTGGGGCAGGTTCCTGAGAATAACAGCCCTAGTATCACATTTGTCCACAGAACATCCTGAGGACGTCCATATGATTTTCCTTATCCACAGAACATCCTAAGGATGCTTTTCGGAGAAGATGTGCTGCTTTGGAGGAACCAGCAACATAAGCAGTCAGGAGATAATCCTAATAATAAGTCAGGAAATAGCAGGTTCCTCAGAATAACAGGAACCTGTGTCCAGGAATCAGGTTCATGAGAATAACAAGAACCAGGAACGTCCATGATCACGTTCCTGATTTCATTAATGGAGTATTATTTTGAATGAGTGTCTACTGGATGTTTACTGAAATAGTAAAAGGACATTACTGATAAATATAGGGCACATTAGCTGCCAAACACCGATTTTATACAGTGTGTGTGTAATTTTATTGATTATTAAACTTATTTAATTTTTTGTAATTATGTATACATATATTTAAAATTTATGCACAGGAACTTGCATTAATAATATAAATTCATTACTGTTCTATGACAAAGTTTACAAATGTGTGGGGTGCAAATCAAAATAATTCCAAGTTTTCAGTGAGAGGAACAAAAACCTAAATTACTTTATTTTAATTTTAATTTTAACTGAATGCAAAGGTATTTTATGTTCAGTTTTATATGTTATTGAAAAACGACGATACATACTCATTTTTGTTAACTGTATTTCTATATTATGTTACATACTGTAGCAGGACGTTCGAGAACAAAAATTTGTTGGCTGTTATCTTACATAAAACAAGTGTTCAAACGATAAGTAGACAATAAGACTTCTTCACACTCCATAAATTTTAAGCCATGCTTTTGCCTCCAAGGCAGTAGCACGTGTTTTTTTTTTTTTTTTTTTTTGCACCTGATGAAGGAAGGCTACATCCTTTCGAAACCGGTTGTGCTGGCTTAAAATTTATGGTGTGTGAAGAAGCCTTATTGTCTACTTATTGTTATCTTACATGTTATTGCAATTCTTTTACAAAATTAATTCGATGAAAAGTTTTACGGGAACTTCCGTGACTATCAAAAATTTTAGATGCTGTATTAACAACATAAAAATGTTACCCTTTCTCAATTTATTTCCCTTTCCACAAAATAAATTGAACAAGGTCAAAATAATAACAGGAGAGTCATAAGTGACTTTAAGGTTTGTATTTTTATCCATTCAAATACTTTTAACTGTCTAATTCATTTTTAGAGTTGTGTAACATGAATCGTTTAAAATTTCTTTTTATAAATTACTTTTCGTACATTTTAAATTTTAATTGGTTTAATATTAACTATGTGTTTGTCGAAACCTGACAGGAATGTTTGTCAAAGCACATATCCCGCATCTAATTGCATTTTCACTCTAAACGCTCAAACTGTCAGAAAAAAAAAAAAAAATCAAGATTTTGCGATTATTATTTCATACTATTAATCAAAAATAAAATTTATTGTAACTGGGTGAAGAAATTTTCTTATTAAAAAGAAGCACGTTTTCATGGAAACTTAATTCCAATTAACTAACTTCATAAAAGTCGAAAAATTCTCACCTTCGTTCTTTCCAATTTTCTACGAAATCAGTTATTTTTTCGCATTCATAGAATTTCCGTTTCTTTCCCCTACAATGCAATCATCCTGTCACTTTGTATTTACTTTAAAAGAGAGAGAGCAGCTTCCTCAGATTTGTTTATCATGCTTGCCACACATCGAGTCTCGAGAACTCTATTTCGCACTATTGCAGAGAATGGAAGGGATTTTAAATCCCGAGAAAATAATGGAGCCAGAATGATTTCGAATAGCTGCGATTTTTATTTCCTTTCACTTGGTACACAATTCTCCGTTAAGTGGAAATCAAACATGGTAAAGTTCAATTGAATTTAATAAAATTGTTTTACTGAAAATTATATTACATATTTATCTCTTGATCTACAAAATTTTACTTGTAATTGTAAAATTTCTAAATTTGTCTTCTGTTGAAATTGAATGGATTTATTATTAGTAGTAACAGGCTTTGCCCGCTTCACTGGACACAATACACTAAGGGACCAAAAAAAAAAAGGCGCACTGAAGAAAAATTGACTTACACCTTTTGTGTTTGTAATAACTTAAAAACCAATGATTGAAACAAATAAAACTGTTATGTTTGTACAACACGGAAGTCATAACATGATACCTATGTGCATTTTTGATTTAATAATTAGCTTTATGACACTCTACGAAGTATTTAATAAAAATCTACATAAAACTTTCTTTTTAAACGTAATGCAATAACCATACACTTTGTATTCTATTGTGATTTATTATATTAAGTAAACACGTTATATTTTAGTGTATGAAATAAAACTATTTATTTGTTAGATCTAAAGAATTTATTACTTAATAAAAATATATATTAGATAAAAAATGTATTGGATAATTCCACCTTTATAGGGAATGACTGCTTTAATGCGCAATGACATTGTATTTTATAGTTTTTTCACAGAAATTTCACTGTGCCAAATATCATAAATAATTTTTTCTTGCATTGGTGTACGCTACAAATTTCGAATCCCCACCCTCTTTTTATAGACTAAACATTTTCGAGCGGATTAGGACAAGTTTCAGGTCTGGTAAAGAAGAAATTCTACGATATTATTTGTAGGATTTAACTTAAAGTGAAAAAAGTTATGATTACTTACAAAATTATAGGTGCTCATGGGAATGGATAGGTAATTTTAACAACTTGAATCAAATAAAAGTACCACAGGCTCCATGTAATAAAGTGCATTATCATCTCGAAATGCTGTTTGTGGAAAAGTCTGAAATACCTCCAAAATAGTCAGTCAGGCAACAATTTTTTAATGGCCTAGTTTAATTTCAGGTTTATGAACAGGAAAATTTCCCTTGAACAGGAAAATTTGCCCGACTCATTGAAAAATTATGCACTTTCGTATCGTAATGTACGGAGAATATGTCACTGTTTTAAAAGGGCGATTTTCATTAAGTTGGTCACATTTTCGTCATCACACCTGTTTGTTTCCGTCAGCTCGAAATATGTTAAATTTGACTCATCATAGAGGTCAGCCCAATAATTAACTGATCATTTTTTATTTTTTTATTTTTTTTACTCTCTGAGGCCTTGCTTTCTAATTCTTTTCATTACATTTTTTTTTTTTTTTTTTTTTTCAGATTTTCTGTCACTTAAACTTGCTTTGTTTAATCATTGTTGCACCATATTTAAAGAAATGATGTTACTAAACATTTTGTCTGAATCCCTTCTATGTTCTAAATGTAATACAAACTCATTTTTTAAGCAATGGCTTTTTAACTTGCTGTCCAGTCGATTGGATGAGCAATGTGGCCCGACTAGAGACAAATTTCCAGTTTAAACAACCAAAAAGTTTTATATCTTGCTAAAGGCCAGCTCACCAATATTTCATTAAAATTTAATCATTTTGACATCCCGCGTGGCTTTGAAGCCACTAAAGAATTTCGACTAAGTTTCATTTTTATGAATTTCGATTTAGGTTTATTAAATTTAGAATCTCGGATTAAGAATTTCTAACGAGTTTATTTTAGATTCAAATTCTGCAACTTTTACTTAATCATAAATCAGAATAACATGCATATTAATTAAATGAGAATAAGTTTAAATCTACTTACCCCCTCTGCCAGCATTCCGAAGATTAACGACACAACCACTAAATCACTAGAATATAATTCGACATTTGAAGAATAGTTTTATTTGACTTGAATACTTAATTACGAATTTTGTTAATATTTAAGAATGATTACTGGAAATATAATGAATACGATTAGAAGATTTTAATAGTTCTGATTTGATTTTAATGTCCAGAGATACCTTGTACCTCGTCCGGATTCGAAAAGCGACTGAACCAAAACTGCTCAGCGCCGTTCCTAATCAGTTCAGATGTGCGCATCACCTTCTCCACTCCCTTCCTCCCCGACATTCTCCGGGGGGGGGCTGAGCATGGCAGACTGGCGATTCGATTCACGGGTCTTTTGATGACTCCAACTGGCGTCTTCAGCGTGACCACTCGGATAATTCCATCCTCACCCGGATGGACGTCCAGGATGCGTGCTAGACTCCACTGAGCTGGCTGAATAGAGGGTTCCAACACCAGGACTAGCTGACCAGGTTGCAGATGGATAACACCGCTCTTCCATTTTTCTCTTGGCTGGAGTGAAGTCAAATAAGACTTTGCCCAGGTGCTCCAAAATTGCCTCTTGATCTGCGGGAGGAGTTTCCATCTGGAAGAAAAACTGGTACAAAATGGATTAGTTTGGTTAAGAGATTGTTCAGGAAGCTGAAGAAGCGGAGCCCCAATTAGGAAGTGTCCTGGGGTAAGTACTAAGAAATTATTGGGTTCGGTGGAAAGTGGTACTAAGGGGCGTTTAAGCAGGCTTCAATGTTAGTGAGAATAGTGTCACATTCCTCAAAGGTCAGGCAATTGCCTTTACACGCTTTGAGTAAATGGCGTTTGGCCAATTTAACCGAAGATTCCCATAGGCCGCCAAAGTTAGGCCCGTAAGGTGGCATGAAATGCCAATGAATTTGTCTAGTTGTGGCATAGTCTTGAATAGTATTGGTTTTTGAAAGTGTCACGAGTTTCTTCAAATGGGCATGGGCACCAACAAAGTTGCGTCCGTTATCGGAGTAAATGTCAGTAGGATAGCCTCGACGCCCTATGAATTTTTGTAGGGCATATAAAAAATGCTCGGTAGATAAACTAGTGACTAATTCGAGATGAATTGCCTTGGTGCACATGCAGATAAATAGGCAAATATAGGATTTAAATTTGGTACTTTTCCGTTTGTGGTCACACTTCGTTAGAATGGGACCTGCATAATCCAGGCCAACATGTTGGAAGGGTCTACAAGGGTTGACTCTTGCACTGGGTAGGTCACCCATCATTTGTTGAATGGGGGTCGGCTGGACTTTGGCACACGTGACACATTTTCGAAGGTCCTTTTTCACAGTGGACCTACCATCAGGAATCCAGTAAGACTGGCGAAATAAGTTTAATACTAGGTCGACACCTGCATGCTGCATGCAGACTGTTCACATGAAAATGTCTGATTATAAGAGAGGTAAAAGGGTGATTTTTAGGCAACAATAATTGATGCCTAGTGTCAAAGGGAAGGGTCTTGGCTTTGTCAATTCTACCTCCCACTCTTAATAGATTTTCGGAATCAATAAACACACGGAGAGGTTTTAATTTACACACGTTTTAATTTACTGTTGTTTGCAACGGGTTTGCCGCGCTGCAAAAGGGCTATTTCTGAAGCAAAAGACCTTTGTTGGACAAATTTAGTCACCATGTTTTTAGCTTCTGAAATTTCTTGTACTGAGACTGGTCCTTTCAACTTGGTAGGATTTCTACTATTATTTATAAACCGCTTCATAAATGCAATTACACGAAAAAGTTTTGTACATGAAGAGAATTTTGAAACCAAGTCGTCTATCATGGAGTCATTCATTGGGTTTGGCTCTATTAGACTTGGTGTTTTCACAACTGTACATTTAACTGAGGTCGACATTTCTGAATCGTGCCCTGAGACCTGGATCTTTGGCCAATCAGGTCCAGACCACCACAAGGCAAATGTTTGTAATTTGTTTGGTAACAACCCACGAGTTGCACAGTCAGCTGGGTTGTGTTTGCTTGGTAAGTGATGCCATGTGGTTAAGTCTGTCAGAGCCGCTATTTTGTTGACTCGGTGTAGGACGTATGTGTTGCCCTTTAAGGGTGGATTTAAGATCCAACTACGGGCGATTGTGGAGTCTGCCCATAGACGAATTTCCTCCACCGGAGAATCTAGTGAGTTCTGGACGACTGACAAAAGTTCTGATAACAAAACAGCCGCGCATAGCTCCAACCTAGGCAAGGTAATGGGTTTTAAAGGAGCTACACGGGTTTTAGCTGCAATCAATTTTAAAGGTGCGTTCTGTCTGGGACGTATATAAATTACAGCAGCATATGCCTTTGTTGACGCATCACAAAATATCTGTATCTGGTAAATAGTTTCGGATTTCAAATCTAAAAATCTGGGTACTGACATGTCCTTAAAGGAAGCAATTTTTTCATAAAATTTGTTCCACCTGTTTTGAATGTCTGGTGGTAAAGGATCATCCCAACCAAGTTTTTGCTTCCAAACATCTTGTAGTAGCAATTTTAAAAGAATAGTGGCAGGGGATAACAGACCCAAAGGGTCGAAGATGCGTGCAATTACGGACAGTAATTGTCTTTTGGTTTTTACGCTTTCTTCGGTGTTAACTGCAACCTGTAGGGTATCCGATATTAAATTCCAGTTTAGTCCTAAAATACGTTGGGAATGATCGGGGTTTAAGGATAATTCCTGATTTGTTTATTTTAAAGCTTCTGGGACCTGAACTAGAGCTTCCACACAATTTGAAGCCCATTTTCGCAGCTTGAAGCCCCCAGCATTAAATAATGCCTGAAGGTCTGTGACCAAAGATTGAGCGGCTTCGATTGTTTCAGCTCCTCCAAGGAAATCGTCCATATACAGGTTGTTGCGGGCAGCCTGCACAGCTACGGGAAAATTGGGTTCTTCATCGTTTAATAGCTGTAATATGGTACGCAGGGCTAAAAATGGAGCACAGGCTGTGCCATAAGTAACAGTGTTCAATTGATAAATACGAAGTGGGTCTGACACACTGGCTCTCCAAAGTATTCTTTGGAAAGTCCTATCATGCTCTGCGACTAGAACTTGCCGGAACATTTTTTCTATGTAGCTCGAGAGGGCGACTTTATTTAAACGGAATCTAATTAGATTGCTAAAAATGCTTGTTTGAAGTTTTGGCCCTTTTTGCAAGTTAGAGTTCAGGGATTTGCCATTTGTAGTTAAGGCCGATGCATTGAACACTACTCGTAGTTTGGTAGTGCTACTATTTTCATTAATACAGTCCCTGGCCAAATTATTAGACGCACTGTAAGATTCTATGTAAAATCTTAATTATCAGGTGATACTATACAGCTTTATTGTTTTTACTAGATACAATATATATATATATTTTATTATCCACCTTATTACCTGTTTTTTAACACAAATAAAATACTATAGTTATAGAAAAAATATGTATTTATTAACTCTTGAAAAAATTTGAAATTAATGCAATTAAATGTTAATATTTTGTTGAGGCACCTTTAGCAGCTATGCGAGCTTCAATTATGCATCTGAGGATGGTGATTCCACACATGAATGACCTTTTCTAAGAGTTGCGTTTTGTTTATGATCACACCTTTAGCCACTTCTCTCGTCATCAGCTCCCTCACGTTTTCAGTAGGTTTCACATCTGGGCTATTACCCGGCCAATCCAACAAGGGATTTTTGGCACTTCCAAACAATCTTTAACAGGCCGTTCTGTGAGGCAGGGAGCTCAATCTTGCATAAAAATGAATGCGGTTATCCATTTGGAAACCATTCTCTGAGCTGCAAAACATGTAATTATTAAAAAACTATAGTGCGTCTAATAATTTGGCCAGGGACTGTAACTCCATGATGGGGCATATAATAAGTGGGTGTACTGTTAAGTTCCTCAGCTCTTAGTAGCGTCATATGACCTAAGTCAGAGTATTCACACATAAATTTACAGTATTCCCGTTTGAGATTAGGGTTCTGAACAAATCGATTTTCAAGCCTTTTAAACATTTTTAGTGCACAGTTGGCACTTTCACCTAAATCTATCTCATCATGGAGGGGTAATTTCACCACATAGCGACCTTCGGGGTTGTGCTTGGTGGAAGATTTATATAGTTCCTCTGCCGGATCGGCTTCGGTTTCACTCTTAGAAGATATTATTGGCTGATTGTCAAAAAAATCGTTTAAGTTCACACAGTGTAACGAGGAGCTATATGTTGATTCTGGTTCCATTCCATCCCTTGAGAGGGGGCCACTGAGTAAGTACCCAAGTGAACTGGGAATGGCAGATGGTTCTCCTCGATACTGGTGTGCCACAAATTAGTGACGCAAAAATATCTGCGCCTAATAATACTTCGATTGTTTGTTGCTTGAAGAAATTCATATCGGCTAACTGAAGATTTTTTGTATGTGGCCAAGACGTCGTTTTCACCCGAAAATTTGGCAGAGGGGTAGTAACCCTATTTACTACTAGCGCTTTCAAGTTCCTATACTCGTTAGCGAAATATGGCGAGAATGAGAATTCCGTAAAATTTAAAACAGTTTCTGCGAAAAGACCGTTTATGCCTACAAGTCGATGAGAAGTGCCAAACAAAGGCAAATTTAGCTTCTCAACGCACTCCTTTGTTATGAGGCTATTTTGTGAAGCACTATCAACTAACGCCCGACATTGAATAATTTTGCCGTTAGGTGACCTAACCTTTATAAGGGCAGTAGCCAATAACACCTTTTGGTTATTAAAATTTGCATTAGATTGTGAACTATTGGCCACCGACGTAGTAACAAGGCCGCCTCCCTGATCTGCAGAATTCTGTGCATAAATGTGCAGAAGAGAGTGATGTGAACCTGCACATACTTTACATTTAATATTAATTCTACATTGACGCACTTGATGATTAGTTCGCAAACAATTTTCACACAGTGATTTTGATTTAACTAAGTCCCATCGCTCCTGAACACTAATTCGATTGAATTTGGGACATTTAAACAATTGATGTACTTGAGAACAGGCGACGCATTTATTTTCTTTGACTATTATTGAATTATTGACACAAGATTTTTTTACACTACTACCTTCTACTGGCTTCTTAAACATTCCTGGTTTATTTTCAAGTTTTGTTTGACTCGACGCCTCCCTTTCTATGAATGTACGAAACGAATTTAAATCGGGAATAGTTTGCGTATTCTCTAGACTGAGCTCCCACCTATGCCTAACGGATGAGTCCAATTTTGAAATCATGAAATTTATAAGAATAAGATCGCTAAGAGGATTAGATTCCAATCCTGGGGTCGATAAATTTCGCACCGCTTCGTTACAAGTATCTATTAAATTGAAAAACGATTTAGGATCATCCGCTTTGTTTACCTTTACCGAAAAGATTTTATTTATTTGAGTTATAGCTAATTGGCGTTTATTTTCGTAGCGCTGAGTAAGGATTTCCCAACAGTGTTTAAGATTTTCCGATTGTAACGAAAATCCACGAATAAGTTTTGATGCACCACCTCTTACACACGATTGGAGGTATTGTAGCTTTTCAACCTGACTAAGGCTGTCATTATCCAGAATAGATGATTTAAATAAATTTTTAAATGACAACCAAGATTCATTATCCCCGTAAAAATACGGAATTTCAAGTTTGGGAAGACTAATATGCGAATTAACAGAAGTCCCTGGTTTTGTACGTACATCATTATTTACATTTGGGGTATTTGGTTGCGATTTACTCTCTAACACGACAGACAACTCCAACAGAATGTCCCGATTTTTCATCACTTCTTCAAAGTTTTCATCGTTTTCTTCTTCGGAAAAATTTGTAACTATTTCCTCGAATTTAACCTCCAGTACATTTACCTTATCTTTTAGGATCTTTAATCTGGCTTGATCGCTTTTATCGCAATCATTGACCTTCGATTTTATAAATTCTATTTCTCTAATAACATTTTCAAATTTTATCACTTCATTAGATTTTGGGAACAACGCACTCTTTTCGGCGTCAATCGCCCTTGTTTTCCCCTTTCTACCCATCTTTTGAGCAAACTAATTACAAACAATTAAATTTAAATATGAATTAATCGATCAAATTAAATTATTGTTCTACAGATCAGGAAGTAAAGCAAAACAAAAAATATAAGAACAGATGAAAAGAAACACACATATAGAATAGATTTTTTTTTTTTTTTTTTTATTGACATAAATAAACTAATAAAATATTAAATGCACTTTTTTCATTCTCATACACATTTTTTATTCAACAATTATTTAACATGAATAGCTATTTCTTAAATTCCCTAACCGAAATTGTTCCGGTTTGAAACCCAAAGTATTCTGAATTACCTACTTTGAATTACGTTTTCTCTCAAACCGAAACTTCTGAAACCCAAACTACTTTGAATTACGTTTTATATCAAAAGAATTTAACTTCGTATTAATGATTTATTTCAACAAATTAACTTTAACTTCCTTTAAAGTTCTTATACAGATAATTTAATCCTACGTAAACAAAAAAATTTTTTCAATTTACAAAAAAAAAAAAAAAAAAAAATTTTTTTTTTTTTTTTTTTTTTTTTAATTTAACGAATTAAGATTAATTATCTAATTAAATTAATAGATAACTAAGCCTCCGTGAATCGACGGACCACTTTGGCTTTGAAGCCACTAAAGTATTTCGACTAAGTTTCATTTTTATGAATTTCGATTTAGGTTTATTAAATTTAGAATCTCGGATTAAGAATTTCTAACGAGTTTATTTTAGATTCAAATTCTGCAACTTTTACTTAATCATAAATCAGAATAACATGCATATTAATTAAATGAGAATAAGTTTAAATCTACTTACCCCCTCTGCCAGCATTCCGAAGATTAACGACACAACCACTAAATCACTAGAATATAATTCGACATTTGAAGAATAGTTTTATTTGACTTGAATACTTAATTACGAATTTTGTTAATATTTAAGAATGATTACTGGAAATATAATGAATACGATTAGAAGATTTTAATAGTTCTGATTTGATTTTAATGTCCAGAGATACCTTGTACCTCGTCCGGATTCGAAAAGCGACTGAACCAAAACTGCTCAGCGCCGTTCCTAATCAGTTCAGATGTGCGCATCACCTTCTCCACTCCCTTCCTCCCCGACACCGCGTATTACAATATTTTTTGATTTTCATTCTGAAGTTAATTTTTTTTTGTGTGTGTGTGGTATCATTAATTGCCTTATTCTTGTCGCTTTTCAAATACTTTATAAAATTACAATTTTTCGAAAAATTGCATCTTGTTCAATCTTTAATTGTACGTGGAACACAACGTAAAAAAACCTGTTAGAAAATTTACTTTTAAAACAATAAAATTGGCGATTGCAGAAAGAGAAATAAAAAACATCCAAATCCTTTTTTTTTTTTTTTTTTCGTCCCTTAGTGTATTTAAATGAGTAATAATAATAAAAAAGAATCACTATTTTCACTTCATGAGTAAAAACTTAAAAAACAAAAATACATAGAAATCGCTCAAAAACTTGCTTCGGGTCCCTGCTGCCTTCGATTGCGTCTTTTTCACCCACAATATTTCGATTCCTTGTTTGCCTACGACAACAAACTTGGACTTTAATTTGGTTGTTTAACGGCCCTCTTCACTCACCGTCGCCGGACGCCCGAGCCACATGAATGCTATGGGGAAATTTTCTTTACAAATAACTTATTAACTAATACATATTTTTAAATTCTGTTTTCACATTCAGAAAATTCCCAACTGTTAAATTGACGGACCTTTTTTAAAAATGTATTTTTTTTTTTTAATTTTTAATATTTTATTTCGAAATTTCGAAATTGCAAAATGAAAAAAATTCACATATTGAAAATTCGTAATTTGTAGCTTCAAAATAAAATATAAAAAATTAAAAAAATATTTTTTTAGAAAAGGTGCGTCAATTTAACACCTGGGAATTTTCAGAATGTGAAAACAGAATTTAAAAATATGTATTAGTTAATAAGTTATTTGTAAAGAAAAATTTCCCATAGAATAACATTAGTTTCGGCTTCCGATGGCGGTGAGTGAAGAGGGCCCTTAATGGACGACTGATCCGAAACAGATGACATATATATTATTTATTTATTTAATTTTAACTGTAAATTGGGCAAAATACAACTCAACTTTGTAATTTAAATTAAGTAGGTTTATAACATTCAAAGGCATAAAAGAATGCTTTTTATGGAATATAGTAAGATTAGCATCTGAATGTTCGTACTGAATGTTCACACAAAAAACATTCAGTTATATTATTACTATTACTGGCAATTTTCTGGAATTGCATTTCCGTTTACATTAGGTGTTTTTAAAATTTTGTATTGGTTTTTAAGAGTGAATATGATTTGAATTAGTTTATCTCTCTGTCTGATTGTTCGTCCGCCCCCCCCCCCCACCTCCTCTTTCAGAATCCGCAAATACTTTTAGAATTTCTTCAGAATGTTATATGTTATTCAAATTCACTATGGAATGTTCCCTTTTTTAAATGATATTAATGGACTCTGTACAACTGGTTTGTGTATAAGAACTCCCAATTAATTGCCAATCCATTGCATTTTAGGAGAGACATTTTTATAATCCCATTTAAATAAATTTCTGCTGCAAAAATCATAATGAAATTGACATGTATTGTTAAGATGCTAAAATAATGTTTTGTATGGAATATGATTTTGTTATCCTTCAGATTTACAGGGCTACACTAAAATATTCAGGTGCATGAAGGGCTGCAATTGGAAATTGCATTCCCGTTTGTGTTAAGAATTTTTAACACTTCCCAGCAATGTTTAAGAGTGATTATCAATCCTATTAGTCTGTCTGTCTGCCTTCAGACTTTTTGTCCGTCCGTTGTGTGTTAACGCAGGCAAAGAACATTGAAGTATAAACGATGCAACGAGTATTTACAGTTGGAAAATATTAATAAGGATTACCGCATGATTTTTTCGTTCATTTTTATCGTTCTGGGAATAAACACACAGACTCTTACGGGTAAATAATACTAATTCATATTATTTTATATTTTCCGGCCAAATTTTCTCAATATCGCCTTTCCAGTGGCCAAGTGGTTCTACCATCAAAGCTGATTGACAGGAAAATGATTGAAACCCAGGTCACCGTTGTCGGCCAAACCGTTCGGAGTTATTTGTGATGTTCTCCGAAACACCAAAGGTTACGAGTTAGAATACTGTGAAAGAGACTTTCTACGGCGGGCATTAACCCCAGTTTTAGATACCTTGGCCCTAGTTCAGACAATTTAGAATTATTTTTCTTATTACATCCAAGTTTATCGTTTCTGCACCTTGGAAAATATACAGTTTGATATTTTAGGAATTTATTTATTTTATTTATCTAAAGAAAAGCACACTACAGAAACATCCAATTACAGTGTTGCTTGAATAAAACTGTAACATCAAACATAGAGAAAAACAAAATGCTATGAATTTAAAAGTTCAAAACACTTCGCCTTAAAAAGAGTAAAAGACGTGTTAAAAATATGTTATTCAAGCAAGCCTCAAACATTTGCCGCATTGCTTCTTGCTGTGGCTGGTAATCAGCCTTCTTCTTATGCATAATAATTATTTCTTTAAAATTAAATCATTTTCAAAATCTCTTTTTCGACATTGGATGCATCGCTTTTGTTTTTCGTTTTTAATAAGGCTAATGCGTATATTAAAAAATAAAAACTTTGTGAACAAATACTACGCATTGCAAAAAATTATGCGACATTTATTTCGGATTCAAATAATCGAACACAGTACTTCGTCAAATAATTCAAAATGAGGTACTTGTGCAACATGAAGGAAGCAAGAGGGTTGCTGGTTTTCCACCTATATATAGATGTTTGTAGGGTGGACTCTATCCAGCAGCTGACTCAAAATGATTTTTATTATTGTCGATTATAGATATATATTAAGTAAAATTTAAATTGCTCGTATACATTCAAAAATAAGTTAGTTATGTATATTCGTAGTAGCTTAGACTGGCCTTTAAATTTAAAAACATTTTAGATATAGTTTTAAAGGCTTATTAGTTCCCCCATCATACTATAGGTATGGGGAACTTGGGTAATCGTGAAAATTTTCGACCTCGGTTTTTTGACTTTTTTACACGTTTTCAGGAGTGAGGAATCCGAAAATGACAAAATTTGTATGGTGTTTATCTGTAGGGTGTCTGTTAGTGTGTTAGTTTGTTAGTCTGTGTACACGATATCTCAAAAACAAATTGTCGCAGAGAGGTCAAATCAGTTTTAAAATATTACTTTCGACGCTGGCAAGAACCCTATTTATTTGCAACATTCGAATTAAAAAACTTCGTAAGTTATTATAAATTTACGATTTTCGTAACATGGGAGAATAGGACAAAAATTCACATAAACATGCATTAAATGGACACTTTTTACTGTAAAAATGTCAGACCAGTTTTAAAATATCAGTTTTGATGCCGGAATGAACACCAGTAACTATAAGTATGCAACTTTGAAAATTTCGTAAGTTATTGGAAATTTATGAATTTCTTAACATGGCAGTATAGGGCAAAATTTCCCATAAACGTCAATTTTGAGAGATATTTTCATCGTAAAGATGTGAAGCTACTTTTGAAATATTATTTAGGACACTGGCATGAATATTAATGACTATGAATTTTCCAATATAAAAATTTCGTAAGTTATTGAAAATTTACGAATTTCTTAACATGGCAGAATAGAGCAAAATTACACATAAACGTCAATCTTGAGGGATATTTTCATCGTAAAGATGTCAAACCACTTTCGAAATATTATTTAGGATACTGGCATGACTATGATATTTTCCAATTTAAAGAATTCGTAAGTTATTTGGAATTTACGATTTACTTAACATGTCAGAATAAGGCAAGATTGAGCCTAAACTTTCATTTTGAGGATCGTAAATGCATTAGACAACTTCAAAATTACATTTATGATATTTGTTTGAACATGATTGACTACAAATATTCTAATAGGAAAATTTCGCAAAATATTCGTAATTGTCGATTTTATCAACCTAGCGAAATTGTAAATTTTTCATATAAATATGAATTTTGAGGATTATTGCATTGGAAATCGTAGCATGAAAACTAAACAACGGAATTGACCCTGATAAAATAAATTAATAGATTAGAATAAGATAAGTATATCGAAGTGAACGGTGGGTAGCCTATTAGGCGGGGATTTCATTCTGTCACTGTATCAAGCTTTGGTCAAATTCATTTCTCTTAACGTGATTATAACATGTCTCGCACTAGAAATGTATGAGAACATAAATAGGATGGGGAACTGAGCAGAGTCCACCTATGCCAACTAGTTTTTATCTGGAATGTCACTGGCTCGTCATTTTGCTTCCTATCCTGTGTCTGTAAGTAACAACATCTGTTGGATTTATGCGATTGAAAGCTTTTTAGTTTAAATTAATAAATATATTGAAAACTTTATACCACGACATTGGCCCATACTTGCACGCATGCTTTTCCAGAACAGTTCCAATTCTCTCTAAAAAGATGGGAAAAAAAAAAGGAACCTCATTTCATGCTTAATTTGAATTTTTTAAAAGGATCGCAACTTCTTTTATCCTTAAAGTGTTTCATCTCTTTTATTGCGGCGAAATTTCATTGCCGTTTCAAAATAAAATATTTAAAATGAAAAAAAAAAGAGAACCTTCAACACCGAGTTTGCCTCTTTTATGGAAACGAATTTCAGGCTCTGTCGTAAACGGAGCGAGTTTTTGAGATAATTCTCTCGTTATAAAATGACGCTTGGGAAATAAATACAATGAATATTGAATTAGTTTCATGAAATTTTATCTCTCTCTGAAGAGAGAATATTTCAGAGTATAATTTTGTTTATTGCATTTCCCCTTTTATTTTGCCTTCTAATATAAAAAGAAATGCTTTAATTGAACTTGAACGTTATTGTATTTCTCGTATGCTTCCTTCACGGCAGAACCAGATACGTTTATTTTATGTTCGCATTAAAATTTCATGTTAAATTTCAGACCGTGCATTTTTCACGAAACCGGTTCATCAGTTTGTCGAATTCTGGTGTTTTCTATTTTTCAACGCTTATCAGTTCCATTTTGTATTTTTCTAAATTTAAACTTGTCAATAAACATTTACGTGACATAAAAAGGAACTTTATAAAAATTTTAAATAGAGTGCATATTTATGTACAGCTGACGTATGTAGGATACTTCGTTGTATTTACAGTGGTTATCTGTTCTATTTTGCATTTTTCTAAGATAAAATTATCTTAACTATTTACATGATTTAAACTAGTTAGCGTAGATAGCCTTTGCTTAGATCCACATTATATTTTTTGAGAAGTATCTAACACAGTATTCACGTTAAGAGAAGTAAACTCGCTCGACGCAGTGACAGATTGAAATGTCCCACCTAAAAGGTTACCCTCCTTTCAGTTCAATACATTTACCTTATCCTAATTTGTTAATTAATTGTAGAAGGATCAGTTTTGTGTTTTGGTCAAAAATAATGTTTCAAAAATCGTCACTCTTCGATTGTTCCTGTCTGTTTCTTAAATCCGCATATTTAAATGTCACCAAGGTCTTGGAGAAAACGGACAGAAACTGTCGAAGAGCGCAGCGGGCGTGATATGGCTTGTGACAGAAAGTAAATAAATTTCACGTCAATTCAGCTTACTTTAACAACTCTACGCTAGATAGTGGTGAAATGATTGAAATTTTTAAAATTTGTTTTTAACTATCTTTATTGAGTAAAAAAAAAAAAAAAAAAAAAAAAAGAGTACAAATGGAAAGAATGAGCACGAATACAGTAGCAAATTCTAATTGAGTATTTCATTGAAAACGATATTTTAGGTCCAGTCATCGGCCACGGGACGTCCAGGTGAGTCTTTGTGAGTGATCTTGACTGCCACGGCACCCTTTGATCTAAGCCTTGAAAGAGCGGCATACAACAATCCATGAGGAAATACGGATTCTGGAAGATAAACGCCAACAGTACTAAGTGTTTGACGGTACAACTATAGTATTTCCCCTCAGCTGAATTTCGCGATTTTTCTTTGGCGCCGATTTGAACGATAACGATGTCGTTCTGGCTTGTTTGCGATATAATATGGCAGACTACATGCTATTTATTTTGGATTTATGATTTATAATTTAGCTTACGATTTTATCATTTATGCTATATGATTTATGATTTTTAGATTTATGATTTAGCCATAATCGCCAACGAAAAATCGCCAAATCTAGCTGAGGGGAAATACTATAGTTGTTCTTGTTTGACCTCCACTCTTATTCACTGTCATCGCAAACAATAATATAATCCGGATTTGACGCCTCTGGATGGTGAACGGAAAAGCTGAGTCACTTGGAGTGAGCGGAATTCTTTGAAGAGTATGTACAGTTCCCATGAACTCGCCGCTTAAGATTTCGGCAGAGATAGTATTCGGATGAAGAGATTGGATGATCCTTCGTGTTCCGTTAACTAAACCTTTTCTAACATCCAAGTTTCTAATGAGCATAATAACTGCGCCAGGTTTCAAACGAAGAGTGTGAGGAGGTTAACCGCTCATTTCGATCGAATGTAAGAATTCAACTGGATGTCGCATGCGTTCGCTCTCGTCTTCAGTTACTATAGAATCAAGACTATGGTAAGTTATTTCAGATCCAGGCAACTGTTGGATGATTTTATTGTTGATTTCCAAGCAATGTGAGTTATTGGGACATAGTATCGCTTTGCTTTTAAAATCTTGCTCTGACAGAGCAAGATGGCCCGTAAATATATCTGGCCCGTAAATACGTTCAATCAAATCTCCATCACAAAACGTTTCTCTTGGAATTTAAATAAAATCGGTGTCCGAAGCATTTGCTGAGCCTGAGCCAACGTCCAATAGGAAGCGGTTGAATTCTACCTCACCTAGATTTGTTCACATGTTTTCTGTCAAGGTGAACTTCTCGAAATAATCCCAAAGAGTGCAGGAGATCAAACAATTTTCAATGATAGTAGCTCTAGCAATACGTGGAACAACTGATAAAACTTATTAGAAATCTCCTCCAAGAATCAAGACCTTACCGCCAAATGGCATGTCGTTATCTTGAATGTCTCTGAGTAATCTGTCAAGGCAGTATAACGCATTGGATGGAATCATTGATGCCTCATCAAAGATAAAGCTCGCGAAGTTCATGTCCTGCCTTTGATGCTAGTCATAGTTCGGGCGTAATCAGTTATTTACAAGTTGGCAAGCATGAGTTCCATCTCAGTAGGCTGCCTTGAAGTTAACGGTTGAGGACTGGATGTTCTGCGCCTCTTTGTTTGGTTGGAAATTAAGTTGTTTTGACTTTCTAGTTGCGAAGAACAGAGCTAGTTGCGAGTTAGTTGCGAGTTAAACTCTTTACGAGCTAGTTGCGAGCGTTCTTCATCGAGCCTTGTTATTGTTGTTATTTGGCGTTTACTGGCTCTATATCCAGTAAGGCGTTTTAGCTGTTTCGGAGTTTGAGGCATTAAAATAGATGGTGAAGATCCAATATCAGATAGAAAACTGAAAAAATAAAGAAATAAGAGATAGAGCGGCAAAATAAATAAATATTCTTTCCTGTTGCCACACCGTAAAAAAGGCGCAATAATATAAAAATAAAAAGATAACACGTGTACTTTGTTTTTATAAGCCAATAAAAATCGAGACTCACTCGCTGTATTTTTGCATTTACGAAAATGACGTCATTCTAAAAAGGAAATGTGCATTTTTCGTATATTAATTTAAAAATGTAACTATAAATGACTATAAGTGTGTTAAAATAATGTGGCATCATTACTTAAATGTATTTCAAGTTAAAACATCTAATATAATTTACAACATTTCACTTGAAAAAAAGAAATTCAGAAAAATTCTTATAAATAGATATACCATATATGACATCACTTTCTACGAAGAACTGTCAGTGTGACGTCAAACTGACTCCAAATAAACAGATGCTATCTTTTATTTTCTATTTCGTTTGACTTCGTTAAGACTACATGTTAGCTGACCCACCCGGCGTTGCCCGGGCCCATGATAATAACCTCAAATGAACCTTAAATTTGTATGATCGATTTTGTTTGAATTTCTATTTTTAAAAGAATCGTTAAAAAATAATCAGCTGTAACAAAAAATTACCTAGAACCAAACGAAACTCTGGGTCGTGACCCCGGTGCCTGCGGCAGCGTATACGCGGGCAGCTAATAACATGAAAAAATTCCGAAAAATTAACCTGGAACCGAACGAACGTCTGACTCGTGTTTCCGCTGCCTACGGCACCGTATACGCAAGCGAAGTGATGACGTCACTGGCCGTTCGTGGATGCAAAAAAAAAATTTACTATGTTAAACGCCCATTGGATTTTTTTGTAAAAAATTATTAAAAATCGAGGAAAATTATTTCCCGATTTTAATCCCCATATTTAGGTATGGGCGAGATTATTTATGGGCGGCCGATTTTAAGCCCCATATTAGGTATTATTATATGTATTAGTTATCATGTCCATGCGTTAGATTAAGTTATTTTTGTTGTAAAATTGACAAAATTTGGATTTTTAATTTCAAAACTCTAGAAAAAAAAATGGCAAACTTCCATATTCGATTGAAAACACAAACATTTCATTTCAAAGGATGATATTAACACAATAAATATCCAACTAAATATCTATATATTAATAGGCAAGCATAAAATTTGTTGTCCCTTTTTAACATATTAATTATGGGAGTAGAGGGTTGAAAATGGTATCATTCGAAAGGTATGGTTAGCCGGAAGGTGCGAATACAAATATTATTTTCTTACGATGTCAAGAAGGTATTTAAAAATACATTTATTTTTTATGCATTTTCCCCCATTTTTCCCTTTTATACACGTATTCCTTCACATTAAAAAATACCTAAAAGTAGAAAGTTGTTAAATCTGGCAATTTCATAAAGCTCAAATAAAACCATAGACACAGTAATTTGTATAATGTAGCATCACTATATGCAAGCGAAGTGATGACGTCACTGTCTGTCCATGGAGCCATGTAAAATATTTTCTATGTTAATTGTCCATTGAATTTTTTGTAAAAAATTATTAAAAAATAACGGAAATTATCTGCCGATTTTAATTCCAATATTTGGGTATAGTTATATATAAGTTACTGTCTACATGTGTTTGATTGGGTTATTTTTTCTGTAAAATTGAAAAAATTTTAATTTAAAATCACAAAACTCCAGAAAAAAAAATGGCAAACTTCCAGTTTCGAATGTAAACATAAACATTTCATTTTAAAGGGTGATATTTAAACAATAAATATTGAACTAATATACTAAATAAAAGGAAAATGGATTTGTTACTAACTGCTGCATGTATAAGTAGACGATACGGAAAAAATTCCGATTTCCGTTTTTTGCTGAATTTACATGTTTTGAGCTTTCTTTACGTTTCAATTAACTGAAATTGGCTACTTATTTTTTAAAAAAGTGTCTTTATTGCTAGCTTTTGTGGGTAGAAGAAGCAAGTAGAAGATACGTAAAAACTTTTGATTTCTGGTTTTCGATGAATTTACACGTTTTGAGATTTCCTTGCATTTTAATTAAGTGAAATTAGTGAAATTGACTACTTATTTTTATTTTTTTAAAAGTGGATTTATTATTCTTTCCTCTGCATATATAAGTAGAAAATATAAGATTCAGAAATGTTTTAGATTTTCGGTTTTCGATAAAGTTACACGTTTTGAAATTTCCGGAACTCAATTCGACCATTTTTAAAAATATTTTTTTTTTTTTTTTTTTTTTTTTTTTTTGTGTTCAAACACTGTACTTTATGAACCAATCGAATTAATTTAACAGAATTTGATACTTGGTTGGACCTTGGTCTGACATGGTACCTATTAGCTTCTGGGCTGTATCACACAACAAGGGGCGTTTTCACGTTGCGATTTTCTCTCATTTCAGGAAAGGCTAACATCTACAGAGAGAAATAGTTATATTAAGTAAAACTCTGCTGATTCAGTTAGAGTGAATATTGGCAAACAATTGCCGCAGCTGTGTTGCAATTGCATTTCGTTTAGGACAAGGCAATAACTTTGCTTTGCCTCGCTTTGCAAAAAAAATGGTCGAGTTTCGACCACTGGGCGATACTAGTACTAATTAAAAGGAAAATGATAAATATTCTATCCTAATTTGAAGTCAAATTTGTTTTCAAATGTCTAAATAAAGTATCTGATATAAGATACTAATATGTTGCAGCGGAATAGATTTGATATCGGTCATCCTTGGCAGAAAAAAAAAAAAAAAAAAAAAAATCGCCAAATTATTTGGCGAACATAATTTAATTCCTTTCAAAAATCATGGTCATTTTAACAACTTATATTAAGAGAGTAATGAAAAATATGAAAGCATATTACGAAAATATACACCTGGCATGTATATTTTCGTATTACGTTTTTGATCACCAAATACAATATGCGCCAAGAACGACAGAGTTTTGAAATTTAAAATTAAAATTTTGTCAATTTGACAGCAAAATAACTCAATCTAACACATGCGCATGATAACCAATACATATATATATATATATATATACCCAAATATGGGGATTAAAATCGGGTAATAATTTTCCTCGATTTTTAATAATTTTTTACAAAAAATCCAATGGGCGATTAACATAGGAAATCATTTTCTTGCATCCACGGACGGTCAGTGACGTCACACTTTTCTTGCGTATAGCAGACGTGCTACGCACGCGCTGTAAAATCCACTTTCCTCCACCAGGGGCGCACTGTGTTCTGTACGAACATCACCAACGGTCAGGAAATACCAAAACCTTAAAATAAGGTGTAACATGATAGGATTTACTCCAAAATGACCTAGTTCCATTTTTCACCACCAGGGATACACTATCATAAAAAACGACAGTTTTTTGAGTGACGCAGCAATGCTCAAACAAAGCTTAGCAGCGACACTCTATTATACAGCTAGTTTTACATCAAAAGAATTTGGAAACGCCGACATTTAATATCTCAGTAAATAGGAGATATTTTGATCTGATGTTTTCAGAATAATCTTTTATCTTTTGCATGATGCTATCCTGAAAGTTTCACACTTCCACATTCTATATATTTTGAGATCTGAAATTGCAATTTAAGACTTCAAAGGAAAAATGGTAATTGTGTGAGTTTTTTTTCTCGAAAGCGGCTCGAAGAAATTTTATGAAATTGATATATGATATTAATTTATTTTGTCTAAGAATCGTGACGTGCTTCGTTTTTCCCAAAAAACTCTTGTTTTTTATATATTTCACTTTAAAAATGGAACTATATTACCTCGCGGATTACACTATTTTCTTTCGCATCGCTCAAAAGAAAAGAATGTAATCCGGTTTGGAATGTTCGCGGACGTATACAGTCTTCGTTTCCATTTGAAATATTCAATCTCAGATAGGTAATTTGGCTCCATCTATCGGCAGTTAGTGTCAAAAACAAACTTACAAAATAAAATATTTTTCTTTCTTTAATATATATATTAAATGAGTTATTTATTTGGAGATTTGTATTTTATATAATATTTTTTTTATCAAAAATATTCATTCAATTCCATTGTTTTCAAGTTGATACGTTGTTAACTTTCAAAATTGGTTTTATTTTAAAAAGTGATTAAAACAAAAACAAAAAAAACCTTTTTCTTTACTTTCATAAAAATGATAGATAA
The DNA here is from genome assembly GCA_963930645.1 of Salticus scenicus. Taxonomy (NCBI): domain Eukaryota; kingdom Metazoa; phylum Arthropoda; class Arachnida; order Araneae; family Salticidae; genus Salticus; species Salticus scenicus. The sequence continues at coordinate 3,047,389 of OZ005654.1, read as the reverse complement.
TATCATAATCATATGCAAATATTTGTAATTTTTTTTTTTTAAACTAAGTGATAAATCACTTAAACTATAGATAGAAAAAATCCTAAATAATAATAATAACAATAATAATAATAATAATAATAATAATAATAATAATTAATTGATTAATTTGCTCATTAAATTTCTATAATATAGTATGTAAATGAAATATTTTACAAAGATTGTAATAATTATAATATATCAAATCCAAATCTAAAATTTCATGTTTTCTGTTATTATTATTATTTTTTAATTTTATAAAATAATATTGTAATGACATTAAAAAAAAAAAAAAAAAAAAAAACTCTGTTACCAAACACTTAAATGCATTGGAAAAACTCTGAAAACAGAATTAAATTTAGTAAAATAAGTAATAAAATAAATTGAAGTAAAATACATCTTTATTTGACTTTAATTTAAACCCATAATATATTTTTAAAAATATTATTTAATTAATTTTGTTTTTCGTATTGTGATACTTAATTTTACGAAATAATACATTTCTGCAAAGCATACTGGTAAAATAATTAAGAATTATACAGTGTATTATTTTATAAATTACTTTGTTCATTAAATTTCTAGTAAAAAACTATACTACTTAAGTATTTATCAGTATAAAAGTTTCACATTTTAAAGATTTTCTATTTTTATTTATTTTTCTCTTTTAAATCAAATCTGTACTACAAAAATAATAATTATTTTTTTCTTAAATTTAACAGCAGGGAGCAGGCATGAATATAACAATAAAAGCTACTCTAGAAAAAAAGAAAAAAAAAATCCTCTTTCACTTGTACAGACTTATTTCTTACATATAATATTGATATAAAATGAAATTACCATGCATCTGCAACCTTTAAATTAGAAATTAATAATACATTTCAAATTTTGTATTATTTGGCAAATTTTGTTTATTGCCTTTATTCAGATATTGCAGTTTATTGCCTTCCCTTAGTCATTTCCGATAGATTTGGGGAGGAAGATGGGAGTTTTAGAAAAAAAAAAAATTATAAGTTCCTTAAAAATGCCCCACCAGCGGCCGAGCGGTGGATGAGAGGTGCCGGATTCGATCCCATCCTGCACTCTTTGACTTAGCCGTTCCTTCCGTGCTTTTCTCCGAAACTCGCTTAAATACGGGCCTCGACCCCTTAGAAAGACCTCATGGAGGTCATTCTACCTATATGCCTAGGACCCTAGCGTAGTCAGTTGGCCTTAAAACCTACTACCAACCAACCTTAAAAAAGTATCGTTGAAGTGATTGCATCTAGAAGATTTCTCAAAGTGCTAAAAATCCTTATCATTTAAAATTTTAATGTTAGATCTCTTAGTATACTTTTTACCCCCATAACACAATTTTAGAAAATGAGGCAATGTCCAAAATTCCTTCACCACGTTTTAGAAAATTTTCAGGAATTCTAGCCAGGAAGAATGTGGGAACTATGTACAGTATATTTAACCAGATAGGAATAAAACTACATTCAACAAAACATTTTCTGAAAAAAACGTTTTCCCGATTAAAATTTCAAAGTGGTCTAACTGATTGCCCCCCTCCTATTTTCCCCATCTGAATTAATTTTAAACCAAACAAATTCTCCCTCAGATTGATTAAGCATCTTTTTTAGAATTATCAGAGTTTCCAAAGGAGGATCTGATCCCCACCCCCATGGTGTTAGGTATTTTGGAAAATTACTGTCAAATCCTTACAACATTTTACTTTAAACATCTCCAATTAAAAATATAACAAAATATTAATATTTTGTTCATTCAATTGGACCATTTAAAAACTTGTGTTTAATTTTTTTTAATCTAACCAAAATCTATGCGGTGAATGGAGCTCTTTAAAATCTTATTCATAACACTTTCTTACAAAAACTTTCGTACACAAATTATTTTTTGAATATTTATTTTAAATATTCTGTTGAACTATTTAAGAAACAGATGAACCGTTGAACCAAAGAAATTGAATATTAAATAAAATAAAATATCTCTCTCTCTCTCTGTCTTCTTTTTTTTTTTTTTTTTTTTTGTAGAAATTGTTTGTTATTTTTAAAATATACTATATTATGCCTTTGTAATGTTGCGTGTTTCCATCACACAACAAATATTCTTTCTTAAAAATTTTTATTTATCTCTTTTCATAAATTTTTAAAATTTCATTTAGTTTGTTATTTTCTTGGAGGTAAAATTTAATGTGGTATGAGCTATGAAACTGCACTTTTTAAGGGTTACAAACTCATTGCCATGCTCCTTAATTTTACATTTTAATCATTAACCCCTAAAAAGTAATGATATCAATACAAAAAACCCTTAACGGGTTAAAAGTTTGTGACGCAGCACTGCACTTTATGGCTATAAGAATTAGAAATACGGGTCTTAAAAATAATGATATCAAATTTTCAGTGACGCTTTGCTATTAACTAAAAAATACACAGATTTTCTTATTTGAATTTGTTTTTTTTTCTTCTATTTATTTTTACAGTGTAAACGTTATTTTCAACATAAAATAATATATAACATTTACTTATCGATACCTTTTTCATTCACATCTCTTATAATATCAAAATATGTGTTTTAAAAGAAATGATATGAAATTCCAGCAACGCAGTGATGTTACACTAAATGATTTGTTTTTAAATTCCACTGCAATTATTTTGTTTTGCATATTAAAGTATATTTGCACATTGAAATATTGCTTTTAATTTTCAAATACGCAGTCAAATATATCACTTTCATTAAGTGTATATTATGTACTGAAATGTATTTATTTCAATGAATTATTTTATCTTTTGCGTCACGCTATCCAAACCTGTAAGTAAAATTTATGGAAATGTTTATTTTGTGCCATCTTACTGAAAAAAAAAAAAAGCGAAATTTTTAGTTGTAGTTTTGGATGGCGTGACGCAAAAGATAAAATAATTCATTGAAATAAATACATTTCAGTACATAATATACACTTAATGAAAGTGATATATTTGACTGCGTATTTGAAAATTAAAAGCAATATTTCAATGTGCAAATATACTTTAATATGCAAAACAAAATAATTGCAGTGGAATTTAAAAACAAATCATTTAGTGTAACATCACTGCGTTGCTGGAATTTCATATCATTTCTTTTAAAACACATATTTTGATATTATAAGAGATGTGAATGAAAAAGGTATCGATAAGTAAATGTTATATATTATTTTATGTTGAAAATAACGTTTACACTGTAAAAATAAATAGAAGAAAAAAAAACAAATTCAAATAAGAAAATCTGTGTATTTTTTAGTTAATAGCAAAGCGTCACTGAAAATTTGATATCATTATTTTTAAGACCCGTATTTCTAATTCTTATAGCCATAAAGTGCAGTGCTGCGTCACAAACTTTTAACCCGTTAAGGGTTTTTTGTATTGATATTGTATACGAACATCACCAATCGACATGAAATTCCAAAATTTTTAAAATGAGGTGCTATATGTGTGGGTATAGAACAGATTTCCTCCTCAAACTAATTTCCCCCCAATCTATTTTCCTCCTTTAAAATCGAAAATACCAAAATCGCAAAAAATGATTTTTTTAGTATTCGAGTCTAGTCCTCCTATGTACAATTTTTTCACCGTGAAGTAATTTGAAGCTGAGTTATGCTCGCAAACGTTTTTTTAACTTCTGCTCCACTGGGGGGAACCATTGGACTTTTTTTTTTATTTTTCTCTTTTGATGACACATCTACAGACCAAGACCTTTTTTTGGACACCTCAACCAAATTTTTACGCCTAGCCGTTCTCTTTGTTTAGTGGATACAGTAAAAACACGTTTCAAGTTAATATGTACACTCATATGCTCAAAAAGTTATTTTCTGTAGAATACGGTAGGGGAGACTAGGATTAGTTATGGCCTAAGGGACTAGTTGGCACTCAGCTCCTCTTTCCTGCCGCAGTGGAGGTAGAACGCTGTCATTTTACTATTGAAGAATGTATGTATAAGTGTACCATAAAGTCAGTCTGCTTGGAAGTGTCACGTACAAAAAATCTCTGTTTCATCATTTTTCTAAGGGGTGAGCTAATTTTTTCATCGTGCATTTTTGAAGTCAGGTGATCCAACTGAGGCGCTGATAACGGTGGTTTTCGAAAAGGTGGTTAACTGGGGTTGCATTGCAGGCACGATTAATTTTGTTTCTGATGCCTGGGATTCTATGATATCCAGCTTATATTGGGTATCCCTGTGGGGCTAGTTGGCATAGTTACGTATGAGGTTAGTTGGCATAGATAAAATTTAGCTATGGCATAGGAAAAATTGTATTAATGTTAATTCATAGGTTGAATAACGACTCCATAAAACAAATTTCAGACTCCTTCTAAGACGATGGTGAAGGTTTCCATTCGACGGTTTCTTTCTACAATATTTGGAAAACTTCAGAAAGACACCGGAAAGTCGCATAAACCAATACGAACAACAAATCCTCCACAAAATCAAGGATCCCCTGACCACCTTGAATAAAATCAATTACTTTTTTTTTTTATCCAATACCAGTTCCCTTTCCAACCCAGGCCGCACGATCGTGCGGGTTAGACATCCACTTACATTTTTGCATCTCGAACAGTCGTATGTAATAAAATCAAGAAATGAACGATCGAGCTAATTAGCAGAAAGTGTAAAGTACAATTTTCAATCCACAAATGTCGGTTATAATCCATATTTTTCTTTCAGTTTCCAAAAACAGAAGAATGTAATGTTTTAAGGGGGGGAATGTTTCAGGTCCGAAAGGTTAGTACCTAAGAAAAAAGGACGAAACTGTTGGCAAAGAGATTTACATGTTCAACACAGGAAAAAGAGGGGGATAAAATGGAAATGACTAGACTTGAAGAACTCAATTTTGTGGTGAAATTGTACAAAGGTGAAATTGTACAAAAATGGAACCCACCTTTTCAGATAAACGAACGCGTAACTCTTACATTCGTGGTGGATTTCAAACGTTCAGATAATTCTATTTGAATAACTGCAGGTAGCTATAATAATAAGCAATTTTTTCTCCGATAATTCATTATTTTTTACTGAATTTAAACAGAAATTTTTATCAAAATATTGTTAAATAGGATGTTTCGAAAAAACTACGAGTAGTTAGAAAAGATGGAGTCTGCTCCGTTCCCCATCACACCGTTATTCTTATAATTTTTTACTATATTCATGTTAAGAAAAAATTAATTCGACCGATCGCAGACTGAAATGCCCCGCTTAATAGATTACCCACCATTTAGTTCAATACATTTACTTTATCCAGATTTTTTTTTTAATTATTATTAATTTTATTGGAGTTAGTTTAATATTATAGTTTTTGTGCAATTTCATATTATTTCCAATGCAACGATCTCCATAAGGCCATCTTATATGAAATATTGCTCTATTTTTTATTTTAAAAAAATCTTAAAATACGAATTAAATACGCAATTTTCAAGTTAGAATATTCATGCTTAATTATTTTCAAACCAATATCATAAATGATATTTTAAAAAGGGTCTGAAATTTTTACTTTGAAAATATTCCTCAAAATAGACGTTTATGCATTCTGCCTTGCCGCATTCTGTCATGGATTTTCATGCCAGTATCCTAAATAATATTTTAAAAGTGGTCTGAAATTTTTACACTGAAAATATTTCTCAAAATGGAAGCGTATGAGAAGTTTTGCCCTGTTCCGTCATGTTATAAAATTCGTAAATTTCAAATAACTTACGAAGTTCTCAAAGTTGAATTTTCATAGCTAATTATATTCACACAAGTATCATAACTGATGCTTTAAAGCTGGTCTGACAAGTAAAGCATCAGTTTCGTAAATTTCGAAGTTATTAAGTTTCGAACTTACTAAGTTTTTAAATTAGAATGTTGAAAATGAGTAGGGTTCTTTCAGTGATAAAACTGGAATGACCCACTCTGCGATCATTTATTATTGGGATATCGTGTACACAAACACAAACTAACCCCCTAACACACTGACAATTTTGTGATTTTAGTATTTCTCACACCTCAAGAGGTGCGTAAAAAACTCAAAAGAAATGAAGTGGAATTTTTTGACGGTTACATAAGTTCCCAAAACCTATAGTATGATAAGGAACTAGTACAATGCTTTTCCTCAAAATTGCAAGTACGCTTATCCATATCACGTCAAGCCAACTCGCCCCGCATCCAGAGTTAGTTGGCATAATTGCAAGCTCTTTGGAAAAGTAATTTTGGGGTTATTTAAAGACGTATTTAATTGCTAGTTTATATATAATTTTTTAGCAAAATAAACACTCATTTTTTTTTTCTTTTGGGGTATTATGCGTATCTGCCTGCCTCTTCATTGGAATGAAGTGTTCATGTTACTTTGAACTCGAAAATAGTATTCATTATGAAAAAGAAATGCTAAATACAACATGATATTTGAACGACACTTCATAACTTCTTTGTTAATATACAATTTTTGCCTTTGTGTTTTTATGAACAATAAACTTTTTTTTTGTTCACTTTCTCTTACCCATAAAGTAGAGAAAGTATTGTTTTTGGATCAAATTTTCGAATGCGAGTTTTTGTTATATTTACACGTTTTGAGGTGCCCTGAATCCGAAAATTATGTTTTTAGCGAACGGTCTGTGTGTGTGTTATGAGCATAAGAACGAATAGTAGCAGAAAGTCCAAATTTGGTATTCTAAATGTGTATGATACAGGGATGCTACACTAATATTTTCGTTGAGATGAAGCAAGTGGTTCGTGTACAGGGACACCCAAGAGAATTCAAATACATTACCTCTATGGGGTAAGTTACAGGTAAGTAGAGTTTAACAGCTTATAGACTGCACTAAAACAAATGAAATAAATATACATTTTTTATATGTGTAAAAACATGTCTCATGTAGAATAGGGTTGGGAAATCATTCACTGTTCATTTACAGGGCTACACAAAAGAACTAAGTTATAGTACGACAATAGCTGAAAATGGATGGAAGTGTATTTCAGGTTGTGCCGTGTGTTATTATTATAGGATTATATTTAGGTGCACCATTTGGTCTGTACGTAATCTTCAAAAGATATACATGGCTGCAAATATTTAAGTGATAACATTTTTTTTTTTTTATTATTATTATTGTTAGTGGAAGGGCTTTACCATAATATTTTATCATGTCCTGGAAAGTTGCTCAGGAACTGAAATGAATTTCTCATAGACATACTGTAAATAATATATGTTTTCAAGCTAAATATTCATCGCTTGTTTTTTGTATATTTACGCGTTTTGAAGTTTCAAACATTTGATCTTTGTCTGTGTCTCTTAGAGTAACTTAAAAATGAGTAATTTTTGGAGATCCGAAATTTGTATTTTTAAGTTAATATAAGTGTGTTGCTGGAAAAGCTTGATCAAGACTGATAAGTTTCAAGGAATGTTGCGTGTGAAAGTTGTCTGAATAATTTTAAGAGACCTTTTAATTTTAATAACAGATTTAAATTCTATATAAATGTAGATTCAGTAATGAAACGGGAGGTTGAGGGGGGGGGGGGGGTAGCCTCCTCACATTGAACTAGTTATCAATGTCATATAAAACTATTCCGTAGCCTAATTTGAATTGTTTTAACATAGGTTTACATATTAGTTCTCGTTATATCTTACCTCTTAATCTCCAACTTATATTTATAGAATTAAATTTCAGGGTAAGAGAAAGTCGTGTGAGGGACACGCCAGATTTTATTTTCTTGTAGCAAGTGCCCTTTTTCTCAATTATTTTGTAGAATTCGATACAAGTTAGTATTAAAAGATTAATTGATCATTTTTATTAAATGTATAGTTATCCTTTCTTAAATTTAGTTTATTTTAGAAACTTATTACTTTTCAAATAAAATTATTTCGAATGTCTTGGGATAATAAGCTTAGATAGCAAAAATAATAAAGTTTAAAAAATCTAAATTAAATGAGGGTATTTTTTCCGAAATATATTTTTGTTTGCCGAGATTCATTGTAATAGGTCGAAAGGGTATGAAATGAAATATAGAATGACAATCATGTTTAAAATAAATTAGTTTTGTCAAAATATTATTATTTCTACGACAAAAGATATTTGATATAACAATATTTTCTCGATAAAGTCTGTCTTTTATTATCTATTTATTAAAGAAAGAAAGAAAGAAAGTTAGCAATTGAAAATCCGTTTTGACTTAGGTGTCAAGTCTTTTGTACGGTTTATTTCATTTCAAACAAAAGTAATTTTCCCTTATATTTTCATCTCTTATAATATATTCAGTAGTTTCTAAATTGCCTGTCGATGTCCATTGACATAAAATAACGTGAGCGAGCTATCAGCATAAGCAATACTAAAGGAATACTGGAAAATATCCCTTCCTATCCCAAGAATGTTTTTAAGAAATTATATTAAATTTTATGTGCATAATATAATTTTTTAGTGAAATTATAGTTTAAAATGATACATACTTATAAGCTAAATGAAGAAAAGCAATATAATATACGTTACATATTGAGTGGGAAAAAAATGCACGATATAATGGGATCATTGTAAACGTATTTAATAATTTATTTAACGGGTCTACGTCATTCAAAGCCTACATTTAAAAAAAAAAAAAAAAAAAAAAAAAGTCGTCTTTAAAAGCATATATAAAAGTATACAATTTTTTTTTTTCCTAAAATCAAACTTTTTTTTTTTTTTTTTTTTTACTTTATCTTTCCCATGTTCATGTATGGATAAGACAGTACTGTTTTTGAGTCAAATTTTCGAAATTGAGTTTTTTCTTTATTTACATGTTTTGAGATTCACTGAATCCGAAAATGAGGTTGGTCTGTATGCCTGCGTTACCTCAAAAGTGTCAGCAAAAAGATGTGTGTCACATGATTTTGAAATTTGAAACTTTTTGTTAAAATCGAAAAAATAGTTTGATTTTTTTCGATATATTGGCAAATAAATTTCTCAATATTGGTAAAACCGAAACTATTCTATTCTCATGTGGAAGAGATCCTATGACACCTGATAACAGACATAAATATTAAATTAACCCCACATACCATGGTCAAATCACTGTAAACACCTTGGAGTTATTCTTGACCACTTTTAAACAACATAATACCATTACGCGTAAGCAATTTCGAGCTGCTAAATGAAAATGAATGCCGCTCGGAATAGTAAATAAAACATTAAAAATAGGATGCTCCTGGTACACGTCCTAAATACTTTATTTGCCTTGGCACGTTCGAGTTTTTCATATTTATACGGAGATTCTCACTCCGACGACTCTTAATAATTTCATTTAAATGTACAATTTACTTTGGCTCTCGAATCGTTAGGTAACTCAGCTTTAAACACATTAGCAGCGTATGAGCATAACGATCCTATTAACAGACGCAGACCCAAAGCGGGTCTCAGTCTAAACCCCCACCTTTAACCTTTTTGCGGTTTTTCTATGTTACGTAATGTTTATTAGATTGAAATTTATATTTAATTAAATAACAAAATTTTTCGTTTTTATGGACAATTTATGTGTAACTTATGGGATTCTTTTATGTTCTCACCTTAATTTTAAATAGTTATAATTTGGATAAGACTTATTTTTATTTTGTAAATATTATATATATATATATATATATTTAGGGTGGAGCTTTAATATTGATCCCCTTTGGCGAAATTTTAAATTTGACACCGAAGTAGCTCGGACGTTTCTCCCCAAGGTCTTTACTTATGCCATTGCTGAAGCCATTTCAATTCATCACAAAAAAGACCAAAGATATTTAATGGCGCCAAAGAAATCCCAAATGAAACTGCGCTTTTGTATTTATTTAATTATCTATATATATATATATATAAAATCGTTTGACCTGAGTGAGTGCGTGAGTGAGTGAATAAGGTGATTCATCATCGTCCAACCCAAACCCCTGGACACTGGAGCATGAAATTTTATGACAATGTTCTTTCTATTAGATAGACATCCACTAAGAAGCGATTTTGCAAAATTTACCCCCCTCTGAATCCGAAAATCATGTTCTTAGCGGTTGGTCTGTGTGTCTGTCTTTTATCAGACTATCTCAAGAACAAATAATAGTAGAAAGTCCAAACTTGGTATTCTAAATGTGTATTCTATAGGACACTAAACTTTTCGTTGAGATCAAACAAATGGTTTGTGTACAGGGACATCCAAGAGAAATGAAATACAATTACGTCTATGGAAGAAATTGCAGGTAAGTACAGTTTAAACATCTATAGACTGCACTAAACCAAATGAAGTGAATATACAGGGTGATTCAAAAAAACGTGGACAAAATGACATGGTAGATCAGTCATACAACAAGGATCAAAAATCGCATAGGAACAGAGGGTCGCAACTGCGATCCGGAGCCGCTACAGGGCGTCTAAAATAGTACATAACACAAAGAGAAGAAACAAAACCATTACAGATCATTTTATTGATAGTTACTCACTCACATGCAACTAATGCAAGCCAAATGTTGAGCCTACAGGAGATACTCAAAGTTTTTGCCAGATGCATCGAGACACGCCTGGCATCTACGTTGCATAGAACACCGCACCTTCTCAAAGATACCAGGTGTATCTCGAACACATCCTGCTGCCCCAACGATTCTTCCTACTAAGTCTTTCGGCGTTACAACAAGTGTTTCATACACAAGTCCTTTTAAAAATCACCGTAAGAAAAAATCCAAGGGAGACAGGTCTGGTGATCGTGGAGGCCATGCGATTGGTCCATCGCAATCAATCCAGCCGCCAGGAAAAGTAGTCAGCAGATGTGCTCTGACATCTGTGCTGAAATGTGCTCCGTCGTGTTGAAATCGAATTCGTTGACGAATATGCATCGGAACACCATTCAGCATTTCTGTCAGAACCTCTTGCTAGAATGTTAGATAAATGGGACCGTTAAATCTTTCTGGGAGAATGTACGGACCAAGTAAACAGTCTCCTACAATGCCAGCTCACACATTAACGGAAAATTTTCGTTGTGCGCCGTGCGGACATGTAGCATGCGGGTTTTCCTCCGCCCACGTATGTAGGTTGTGAAAGTTCATCCCACCCTCTAATGAGAATGACGCCTCATCCGTAAAGAAAACACTTACTGCGAAGTTTCGGTCTGCAGCACTTTCTTACAAAAACTAAAACGCAAAATCCATACGATTGTCTCCCGGTTCCAGTGCCTGGACGCGTTGTAAATGATACGAGTAAAGATGTAGTCCTTCGTCATGTACAACGCGCCAGAAGGTAGCTTGGGAGAAATGGATCTTTCGGGATACAACTCGTGTACTCATTGAAGGATTATGCTGGAGTTCTTAAACAACTCGTTCTTCAGCATCCACTGTCGGAGTTACTCGATGGCGACCAGCATCCGTCTTGTGCACGTCGAACGAGCCGGTTTCACACAATCGTCGATGCAGAGTGGCAAAGAATGAGATGCTAGGGACCTTTCTACCAGGATATTTCTCACGATACATTCACATGGCTTCTCGTCCATTGCAGTTGGCCATGCCGTAAATTAAATGCACGTCAGCCATTTCGCGGTGCGTGTAACTAGCCATGTTATGCCCAACCCATCCAGAACTAAAATGAAGACAATCTCCATTTGCTCAGTTCGAGTTTGTATTGCAACGCCCTCTCGTGGCTCTAGCGCCTTCTACAGGCGTTTGCGACCCTCTGTTCCTATGCGATTTTTGATCCCTGTTGTATGACTGATCTGCCATATCATTTTGTCCACGTTTATTTGAATCACCCTGTATATCTTTTATATGCATAAAAGCATGTTTCATGTAGAATAGGGTACGGAAATCATTCGCTGTACTTATATAGGGCTACACAAAAGAAGTAGATTATAGTGCGACAATGCTTAAAAATGGATGGAAGTGTATTTCAGGTTGTACCGTGTGTGTTATTAATATAGGATGATGCTTATTTACACCATGTAGTGCGTACATAACCTTAAAAAGATATACAAGACTGCTAGTATTTAAGCCATAACATTCTTTTTTATTGTTGGTGGAAGTGGCAAATCCGTGCGAAATTTTCGCACTTTATTTTCTTCTTATTTACATTTAAAAATTGAAACTCATAAATCTTATACCAATTTGCATTGTAATTTATCAGAAGTCAAATTATTATTAGAACCAAATTAATATCGTGCGATTGTGAAAACAAAACCATTAAAAAAAAAAAAAAAAAAAAGTTTCAAAATAAAATTCATGTTTGACGACCATAGAATAATTATTAAAGGAAGAAGGAGCATAAGTGTTTCTAATAAGCTGTTGTGTTGCCACAACAAACAGCGATATTATTATTATTCTATGGCCCTTCTTTAAGGTTTTGAGTAGCAAAAGTAGCTTTCGCTGGCATTTCACTAGAAGGGGTTTGTAAGCATTAAGAGTATTGGCATGCTCCTTCTTCCTAATTATTATTCTATGTTGACGACCCAATTTTCATACTTGCGCAGGCAGTGCAGTTTTAGTATAAGGCCCCCATGGTGACTTTTTGTAGTATAGGACCCACATTGGCGACGCTATTTTACTTATTTATTTACTTTGACATAATTTCTTGTAAAAAAAAAAAAAAAAAAAAAAAAAAACTCATACCTATTTTTATTATACTTTTTATTATTATGTGTTTTAGTCAATGTTTGACAATAATTCGTATTCTGTTTATATATTTAAAGTATTGCTAGCTTTAAAGTGACGCGTGCAAATATTGTAAAGATTAAAATGCATTTCCCTATCAAAACATCTCATCACACAAAATGTCGTAAATTTTCTGATTAAATCATTGAACTAAGTCCGCATGATGCTGATAAATATTTTTTATCCTCGCGTATTTTATTAAATAGGTCACTATCGCATCGCTTTAACAAATTTTAATCGTAACTGGACCACGTTAGAGAAATATTATATATATTATAAACTAGCTGTTACCCGCGACTTCGTTCACGTGGAAATTTTGAAGTGTATGTGTGGGAACTGACGGTTTGATCATAATATGTAATGAAATGAAACCTTATCATTGTGGTGCTGTGCAAAACAGAGTCTGATAAAGTACACTCAAAAAAATTTGTAACTCATTGAAAGCCAAAATAAAATGCCAAAATAAATAAATAAAAAGTTATCGCCAACATGGCGATAAAAATTTAAAATTCGTCCATAGGGATTCTGTACTAAAACAGTACTGCGTTGTGGAAGTATAAAAACTGGGTCGTCAATTATGAATTTTATTTAGAAACCTTTCTTTGTATGATTTTTGTTCACTATTGCACAATATTAATCTGGTTCTAATAATAATTTGGTGACTGGTTAATTAAAATTTTAACTATGTGGTGAAATTCATATAATATTTTTCAGTTTCAAATTTTTAAGTTTTTTTTTTTTTTTTTTTACAAATAAATGATTTTTTTTTCATTTCCCAGCGAATTGTTGAATAATATTTTAGTTCTTAAACAATTTTGGACGGCTTTGCCCGCTTCGCTGGCAAACCCTTTTCTATATGCTTTATGAAAAAAAAAAAAAAAACTGAAATCGGTCAAAAGCTTGCTTTGTGTTCCCGCTGCCTTAGGCAGCGCCTTGTTCGTCCATGCAATCTCCGGTGCCTGTCCCTATTGCCTGCGACAATGGCTTACCCGTGGGCTTCCATTTGGTTGCTTATCATACATAACAGTTTCGATACGGACAGTATCGAAAATTTTGAAGTAACTCTTTTATATCTGAATCCCAGTTACATATGAACAACATTATATGTGATGTACATAATATTTGCTCTCAAGTTATTTCCTATATTTATTTGATTTAATCAATCAACCATAGAATGACAGCAATTTCAAGCCACATATAATATTACAATATGCTATGATCGGCAACTTCTATCGCATGAGACAATTATTATTTTGTGGTTATATATACTTCATGCTTAGTTAATTGTAGTTGGTATATAGAAAAATAAATAAATTAGTATGTAAACTTGATCATGGTACAGCCTTAATGTCCTTGGCGACTTTTAAATTTTTGTTGCCGTTTTAGACCAAAATATAATTTATGCGATTATTGTTCCTATACGCAAGCGAAGTGTGACGTCACTGACCGTCAGTGGATGCAAGAAAATGATTTCCTATGTCAATCGCCCATTGGATTTTTTGTAAAAAATGATTAAAAATCGAAGAAAATTATTTTCCGATTTTAATCCCCATATTTGGGTACACATATGTATTAGTTATCACGTGTTAGATTGAGTTATTTTGCTGTCAAATTGACAAAATTTTAATTTTAAATTTCAAAACTCTGTCGTTCTTGGCGCTTATTGTATTTGGTGATCAAAAACGTAATACGAAAATATACATGCCAGATGTATATTTTCGTAATATGCATTGTACGAAATATTGTTTCATATTATTCATTACTCTCTTAATATAAGTTGTTAAAATAACCATGATTTTTGAAAGGAATTAAATTATGTTCGCCAAATAATTTGGCGATATTTTATTTTTCTACCAAGGATGACCGATATGAAATCTATTCCGCTACAACATATTAGTATCTTATATCAGATACTTTATTTAGACATTTGAAAACAAATTTGACTTCAAATTATGATAGAATATTTATCATTTCCTTTTTAATCAGTATATTAGTTGGATATTTATTGTGTTAATATAATCCTTTGAAATTAAATGTTTGTGTTTTCAATCGAATATGGAAGATTGCCTTTTTTTACTTCCTTATACAAAGTATGTATAAGGAAGTATAGTAATCCCGATTTGCGAAATGGATTTTGTATTTCACATTGCTCGAAAACGAATGATCGCCGAATGTTGACAATTTATACGTGTGACTGTCATGATATCTAGTTGCACACCTGCAAGTGTCGTCTTAACACGAGCTCTCGTTATAGAGACATAAGGGATTTTACACGATTTTTCGTGACGTCTGTATGTGTGTGTGTGTGTCTGTGTGTGTGTGTGTGTATGTCGCATAACTCAAAAGCGGTTGGACGTAGAAAGTTGCGAATTGGTACATAGGTTTGTTATAACATCTAGTTGTGCACCTCCCTTTTTGGACTTTCTATGATTTTCCGTTATGGAGATATTTAGGAAAATTAGGTTCATAATGACAAAAATACATAGGTTTTCGCCATAATGTATCAAAAAACGGTAATAACTCAAAAACGGTTGAACGTAGAAAGTTGCGAATTGGTACATAGGTTTGTTATAACATATAGTTCTGCACCTTCCTTTTTGGACTTTGTATGATTTTCCATTTTGGAGATATTTTGGAAAATTAGGTTCATAATGACCAAAAATACATTGGTTTTGGCCATAATGTATCAAAAAACGGTAATAACTCAAAAACGGTTTGGACAAATCTTGCAATTTAACTGACTTCCCGACTAGCTAGACATTTGAAACTTTCAGAAAAGCTCAGAACACGTTGACAATGCGTTTTTTTAATATTTTTGGCCAACTGTTTCCGATACCTGCTGCCTTCGGCAGCGTTACCAGTACAAATCTTGCAATCGATTTTTAACTAACTTCCCGACTAGCTAGACATTTAAAACTTCCAGAAAAGCTCAGAACACGGTGACAATGCATTTTTTAAGTATTTTTAGCCAATTGCTTCGTGTCACTGCTGCCTTTAGCAGCGTTTATATGATTCAACAGAAAATCTATTTAACTAACTTCCCGACTAGTTAGAGATTTGAAACTTCCGGAATAGTTCAGAAACACGGTGAAAATGCATTTTTTAACACTTTTATCCAATTGTTTCGGATCCGAAGTCCCCCCCCCCCAAGGCACAACTTTGACATGAGTCCCCCCCCAAGGCACATGAGTCCCCCCCCAAGGCACATGAGTCCCCCCCAAGGTACAACTTTGACATGAGTCCCCCCCAAGGCATAACTTTGACATGAGTCCCCCCCCAAGGTGCAACTTTGAAATAAGGCCCCCCAAGGCCCAACTTTGACATGAGTCCCCCCAAGGCACAACTTTGACATGAGTCCCCCCCCCCCCAAGGATTTTAAAATGAGTCCCCTCAAGGCACAATTTTATTTATTTATTATTTTTTTTTTTTTACGTATGCATGCATTTTTTTTTAAATATTTTTAGCCAACTGTTTCGGGTCCAGTGACAATATTTTTTAACATTATGTATATTTCTCAAAGTGTATAAGGAAGTCATGTGGTGCCCACATCAGATTTTTTTTTCTAGAGTTTTGAAATTAAAAATTCAAATTTTGTCAATTTTACAACAAAAATAACTTAATCTAATGCATGGACATGATAACTAATACATATCTATGCCTAAATATGCGGATGAAAATCGGGAAATTTTTTTCCTCGATTTTTAATAATTTTTTACAAAAAATCCAATGGGCGTTTAACATAGGAAATATTTTTCTTGCATCCACGAACGGCCAGTGACGTCATCACTTCGCTTGCGTATTTCTTTCTATCTTTTCCTTGGCGAAAAATGTCCGATCTACTTCAGCATCAAAATTATAAAAAATTGTCAAGAATTATCAATAAGAAAATACCTTTAACATAATGCTGAATTAACTTATATGCCAAGCGTGTTTCATCCGCCATACTAAAAAAAAAAATCTGAAGTTGAGGTATATAAAAAAAATGCTGTGAAATAAAATTCAGAAGAAATATGTTAGATTTGTAATATTACTATTTTATTTTAAAATTATAATGTGTCATTTTCTCATCGACCAATTTAAGATTTAGTAATTTCTTATTCTTCGCATGAAAGCATATTTCATTTTATGCTGAAAACAATAAATAAATATATCTCGTAAACATTTTTTGGCAACAATTAAAAATTTAAATGGCTTATATTAAGTCAATATAAGTCAATAAGTTTATTATTTTCATAATTTAATTAATTTTAAAGATATTTTCAATTTTTTTTTTTCCTAAACCATCCCTGACCTATTAGGAAAAAAACAAAAAAAGAATGATCGAAATCGGTCAAGCCGTTTACGATTTTATAAATAACATACAGACAAACATTCATTTTTATATATATAGATATGAATGTCCGTGAATTTATTTGACTGAGTTTCACGCCAAAACTGCTCGACGGATTTCGATGAAATTTGTAATGAAGATAGCTTATACCCTAACTTACAAAGTTGGCTGCCTTTTATTCCGAAAAAAAAACTTTATTTTAGTGCTAGAGGCCTATTTCAGTCGGTACAGCGTTGTCGAATTTTTATACGTCACTCTTAATAGTGCTAAGGGCCTATTTCAGTCGGTTTATTGAATGGGAATTTATTGAATGGAGATTTTGTAGACAATTTGATATTACTCATAACGAAGGTTACAAGTTTTTAAATAATTATACAGACACGAAATTATTTCATTATTTAAAACATGAAAATCTGACATTGACAGATTTTAATTTAGTGCCAGAGGCCTACTGCTAAACTTGTTAATATCGACAAATTCTTCTTTAGTTAATTCGTGACGATCTAAATTCCATGATAAAGTTTTCATTAAATCAAACCAATGTGTTTCAGCTGCAGATATTGTAACAAATAACGTTGGAAGTCCAAACTGTCTTATAGCCGCAAAACAACATTTTTTCTCTTTTTCCCAATGAGGGGGAGGTGTGCCTTGGGGGGGACTCATGTCAAAGTTGTACCTTGAGGGGGACTCATGTCAAAGTTGGGCCTGGGGGGGGACTCATGTCAAAGTTGTGCCTCGGGGGGACTTCATTCAATAAATCCCCATTCAATAAACCGACTGAAATAGGCCCTTAGCACTATTAAGAGTGTATTATAAAAATTCGACAACGATGTACCGACTGAAATAGGGGTACCTTGGGGGGGGGACTCATGTCAAAGTTGGGCCTGGGGGGGGACTCATGTCAAAGTTGTGCCTCGGGGGGACTTCATTCAATAAATCCCCATTCAATAAACCGACTGAAATAGGCCCTTAGCACTATTAAGAGTGTATTATAAAAATTCGACAACGATGTACCGACTGAAATAGGGGTACCTTGGGGGGGACTCATGTCAAAGTTGGGCCTGGGGGGGGGACTCATGTCAAAGTTGTGCCTCGGGGGGGGACTTCATTCAATAAATCCTCATTCAATAAACCGACTGAAATAGGCCCTTAGCACTATTAAGAGTGTATTATAAAAATTCGACAACGCTGTACCGACTGAAATAGGGGTACCTTGGGGGGGACTCATGTCAAAGTTGGGCCTGTGGGGGGGGGACTCATGTCAAAGTTGGGCCTTGGGGGGACTTCATTCAATAAATCCCCATTCAATAAACCGACTGAAATAGGTCCTTAGCACATTAAGAGTGTATTATAAAAATTCGACAACGCTGTACCGACTGAAAGAGGGGTACCTTGGGGGGGACTCATGTCAAAGTTGGGCCTGGGGGGGGACTCATGTCAAAGTTGGGCCTGGGGGGGGACTCATGTCAAAGTTGTGCTTTGGGGGGACTTCATTCAATAAATCCCCATTCAATAAACCGACTGAAATAGGCCCTTAGCACTATTAAGAGTGTATTATAAAAATTCGACAACGCTGTACCGACTGAAATAGGGGTACCTTGGGGGGGACTCATGTCAAAGTTGGGCCTGGGGGGGGGGACTCATGTCAAAGTTGTGCCTCGGGGGGGACTTCATTCAATAAATCCTCATTCAATAAACCGACTGAAATAGGCCCTTAGCACTATTAAGAGTGTATTATAAAAATTCGACAACGCTGTACCGACTGAAATAGGGGTACCTTGGGGGGGGACTCATGTCAAAGTTGGGCCTTGGGGGGACTTCATTCAATAAATCCCCATTCAATAAACCGACTGAAATAGGCCCTTAGCACATTAAGAGTGTATTATAAAAATTCGACAACGCTGTACCGACTGAAAGAGGGGTACCTTGGGGGGGACTCATGTCAAAGTTGGGCCTGGGGGGGGGACTCATGTCAAAGTTGTGCTTTGGGGGGACTTCATTCAATAAATCCCCATTCAATAAACCGACTGAAATAGGCCCTTAGCACTATTAAGAGTGTATTATAAAAATTCGACAACGCTGTACCGACTGAAATAGGGGTACCTTGGGGGGGACTCATGTCAAAGTTGTGCCTTGGGGGGACTTCATTCAATAAATCCCCATTCAATAAACCGACTGAAATAGGCCCTTAGCACTATTAAGAGTGTATTATAAAAATTCGACAACTGTACCGACTGAAATAGGCCTCTAGCACTAAAAATATAAAAATTTCTCCCAAGGTACAACTTTGACATGAGTCCCCCCAAGGCACAACTTTGACATGAGTTCTCCCCCAAGGCACAACTTTGACATGAGTCCCCCCCAAGGCACAACTTTGACATGAGTCCCCCCCAAGGCACACCTTTGACATGAGTCCCCCCCAAGGTACAAATTTGACATGAGTCCCCCCCAGGCCCAACTTTGACATGAGTCCCCCCAAGGCCCAACTTTGACATGAGTCCCCCCCAAGGTACAACTTTGACATGAGTCCCCCCCAAGGCACACCTTTGACATGAGTCCCCCCCAAGGCACACCTCCCCCTCATTGGGAAAAAGAGAAAAAACGTTGTTTTGCGGCTATAAGACAGTTTGGACTTCCAACGTTATTTTTTACAGTATCTGCAGCTGAAACACATAGGTTTGATTTCATGAAAACTTTATCATGGAATTTAGATCGTCACGAATTAACTAAAGAAGAATTTGTCGATATTAACAAGTTTAGCAGTAGGCCTCTGGCACTAAATTAAAATCTGTCAATGTCAGATTTTCATGTTTTAAATAATGAAATAATGTCGTGTCTGTATAATTTTATTACTATTTTATTTTAAATTTATAAAGACATCATTTTCTCACTCACCAATTTAACATTTAGTATTTTTTTTATTGTTTTTTTTATGCATAAAATAGCAATTTTGTAAGCTAATAATAGCAAAAAATTAGCGATTTAAATTGTATCCATATTTTAATTGTTGCCAAAAAAAAAATACAAGTTTATTTTTTTTTTTTCCAACAGGAAAATAAATACATTTATCTAAACGTGAACAATAAAAAATAAAATAAATAAATAAATTATGCATCTCACAAAAATTGACGTCATTTTTAATTTAAAATTTCTTTTACACATTGATAAAGTGCTAATATAGTTTACGATGCTAATATATGTTGTACTAAAATCAGTTTTATTTATAGATCCTCCTGGGTGACTTTTTAAATTGTTGCGTTGAAGTACACCGAACATTTTTCGCTAAGAGGTTCAATTTAGCAACAGCGGTTTTAATCTAGGTAGTTCAAGAAAAATGTAAAATTTATAAAATACTAGCAGACCCGGCCACGCGTTGCTGCGGCTAAGTAATACGTTAATAATTTGATAAGGTATATAGTATTTCCCCACAACTGGATTTAGCGATTTTTTTTTTTTTTTTTTTTTTTTTTTTTTTTGTCGCCTTTTTGAACGATAACGAAGTCGTTCTGGATTCTTTGCAATAAAATATGGTAACCTGCATGCTTTTATTTTAGATGTATGATTTAGCTTATGATTTTATCATTTATGAGTTTTAGATTTAGGATTTAGCCATAATCGCCAAATCCAGTTGTGGGGAAATACTATAGTTGTTACCCACAACTATAACTTATAATATAACTTCAGTATATTCGGATAATTATAACTTCAGTATATCCCCACAGCTGAATTTGGCGATTTTTCTTTGGCGCCGTTTTGAACGATAACGGTGTCGCTCTGGACTGTTTGTGATATAATATGGCAGTCTATATGTTGTTTATTTTGGATTTATTATTTTATGTTTTTGATTTATGATTTAGATTATCATTTATCATTTATGATTTATAGATTTATGATTTAGCCAAAATCGCCAAATATCGTTGTGGGGATATACTGATTAATATATTATTGAAAAGATTAATATATTTTAACGAAGTGGTGAGAAGATTCTGAGTACGTTAAAATTTTAGTAGTAAATTCAAGTTAATCAAGAAGGAAAGCATTGAGGATTAAGATAAGAAAATTGCAGATTTTAAGATCGCATTTTCAGCAATAAATATGAGTCAAAATTTAATGCAAAATACATATATAAATCACAAATTTAATCAGGAACATTAAATTGGTAAGTTATTAAAGAAAAAGTAAAGAAAAATAAGAGAAATAATTAATTAAAGTTTCGAACATCGATCATATAGATTAGCATTACAAAACAAATAAACAGACTTAAACTCTTCCAGACTTTTATATAAGTTTTAAATTAAGTTTTAAAATTTAATGTTAAATAAAACAGACTTTTAAATAAGTTTTAAAATATTGAAATGGTTACTTTTTGTTTAGAAAGTTATGTATAGATCACAAATTTCTTAAAGAAAACGAAGTGATACAGATTAGAATAATGCAACAAAAATTGAAAAAGCAAGGTTATGTCGTAAATAAATTTTTAACACACGTGTCACGTGAAATAAATTGTAGCATATACATAATGTATCTGATATAAATATTAACATGTTGCAGCGGAATAAATTTCATATCTATCATCCTTGGCGGAAAAAAAATAATATCGCCAAATTATCTGGCGCACACATTTAATTCCTTTCAAAAATCATGGTTATTTTAACAACTTATATTAAGAGAGTAATGAATAATATGAAACAATATATCGCACAATACATATTACGAAAATATACATCTAGCTTGTATATTTTCGTGTTACATTTTTGATCGCCAAATAAGAAAAACTCCAAGGACGACAGAGCTTTGAAATTTAAAATAAAAATTTTGTCAATTTGACAGCAAAATAACTCAATCTAACGTATGCACATGATAAATAATACATATATATACAAAAATATGGGGATTAAAATCCAGAAATAATTTTCCTCGTTTTTTAATAATTTTTTACAAAAAACACAATGAGCGATTAACATAAGAAATCTTTTTCTTGATTTCACAACGGTCAGTGATGTCACACTTTGCTTGTGTATAACTACATACTTTATAAATGCGAATAAAATCTTTTAACTTGATTATGACGCCAATTTTCGTGAGATGTATAATTTAACTTTTTATAATTTTTTAACGTTCACGTTTGATTAAATGTATTTATTTTTATGTCGAAAGAAAATGAACTCGTATTTTTTCTTTTTGGCAACAATTAAACTTATGGAACTCACAGATATTTTGGAGCAACTGTAACAAAGGTCTATAATTAACAAATAATTGCAATAAAACAATATTGTGACAATAAATTGAGATAAAAACTATCCTATCTCTCAAGTTGGACCAAACTGCACACAGTGTGCAAAATTTCATTAAAATCGGTTCCTTAGTTTAAGAGTTTATCGCGGACAAACATCGTGACACGTAATTTTTATATATATACAGATATCTATGATAGAACTACATTAGCACTTTATCAATGTGTATAAAATCTTTAAATTGATTATGACGTCAATTTTCGTGAGATGCATAATTTAACTTTTTATAATTTTTTAACGTTCACGTTTGATTAAATGTATTTATTTTTATGTCGAAAGAAAATGAACTCGTACTTTTTTTTTGGCAACAATTAAATTAATGGAACTCACAGATATTTTGGAGCAACTTTAATAAAGGTCTATAATTAACAAATAATTGCAATAAAACAATATTGTGACAATAAATTGAGATAAAAACTATCCTATCTCTCAAGTTGGACCAAACTGCACACAGTGTGCAAAATTTCATTAAAATCGGTTCCTTAGTTTAGGAGTTTACCCCGGACAAACATCGTGACACGTAGTTTATATATATATAATATAATATACAGATTACAAAACGAAAAAAATAAACTGAAATAGTAGTCACATAAATGATCTATTTTTATCTGAGTAGATAATTTTATAGAAAAATAAATGCAGTTTTAAAAATAGAAAATTTATTTCATCAAGCACTATTTTAAACCTAAAAACCATTAATAAAATAAACAGAATATGAAGGGTTCTTATATGTTAACGAAAAGGTGTCCGATAAAACGCTTTCTATTTTTATGCAAGAAATTATTTAAAAAAAAAAAATCGCTAATATAGCGACAAAAATTCAAAAGCCGCCAAGGGAGAGATATAATAAAGTTGTGTAGCACGATAATGTTTAGTTATTTATTTATTTTTTTATATACCAATCACTACGCTAATTTAACATACAAATAAATGAGCTGCTGTGAGTGACTGCACTTGCATGCTGTCGGGCAGAAATATTTGATTAATTCAAATTAATATTTAAATAACTAAATAAAGATATGTTTAATAGAAAGCATAGTCTTGGAGACAAACTTGGCGAGTGGGCGACCAAATTTGGTGGAAAATGATAGTTTAGGGTTCCCGATGTTTCGAAGCTCTCCGACACACGGGAACATAGATCTTGAGCTTACCAAGGGATTCTCGATGGAGTCATCTCCAAGCCCCATCGCCAAAAGTTATAAGTAGGTGTGAGTTGATTTTTGCGAAAGAGTATGTCGTCACTGCGATCCAGAGTTATTCAGAGACCTGAATAATAGTTATTCTGAGTCATTGCACTTTAGGGATTGAGCTTTAAGCGACTGGACATTTTTCGTGAGTGAGCGAAAATTTTTGCTCTGGTGTAGTTGATGTTATTTGCTTTACTCCTGTGGAACAAGTGACTATTTTTTGGACTGTCCCAGAACATTCATCGAATAATGACTTATACTGTTCGAGTAACAGCTTCAACTGTTTCCAGAATATTCGAAGAATTAACACCAGCTCTTGGACTGTTTTCGAAAATATTTGTTTTAATAATAGTTTTGTTGTACAGATTCGAGAAGTTCAAAAAATGTTTGATATTGCCAAGGAGGTCCCATACTAAAACTGTGACGAAAATAGTCGCCAATCGAAATATATTCAGTTACAAAGAAATCATTTAAATATAGTGTCCAGCAAAGCGGGCAAAGCCTGCTAGTATTATATAGATTTTACCATGCCCAGGAAAGCTGCTCAGAAATTGAAATTAATTCCTGATCGCCATATGGTAATTTTACATTAAAAATTTACGGTCATATGGTAATTAATTTTAATTATGTATGGTCATATGGTAAATTAATTTTCTTCCATATTTTGACCAAATTCAATTGATGTTTCCTGTTTTTTCACGCTTGTAATTTTTCTTCAATTTTTTAAATCTCTCCTTCCTATTCTCATATCCGTTTTTTTAATAAGGAACTTTAATGGTTTTCTTAAAACTATATATAATTTATATCCTTTAAGATTTATTTCTTATTATACTAGTAATGTAAATTTTTAATGACAACTCCGCAGCTACTAGCTTTGCTTTGATGGGTGGTCCATATAGGTGTCCAGTGTGATGCTAACGACTTAAAGTCTATTTTTTAGGAAGGTTGTGCGTTGATGGATGGAATTATATTGTTCTACCAGATTTGGAATGGATAAGGAAGAAGCATTACATTGTTCTAAAAGTTTTTAAGCTGAAATGAAAATTTTGCAGTTGTTGTCTCTTGTAGGTGGTGAGTTTTTTCTATCTTCTTCTGGCAGGTTCAGGTGGGGGTATGCTCTTGCTAGCACTTCCATTTCAAAAATTCATATAATAAAACCTTTTTTAAATTCTGATATAAAATTTCATTATAGTTGCACTCATAAGTATTTGATTTAAAAATAAAATGCTTTCCAAATAAATCCTAATTCAGTCTTTATAACTTCAAGTTTTTTCTTTACTATTCTGTTTGAAATATAATCTGGAGTATGCTAGCTTGACATATCTTCAGAAACCTGCTAGTACTACATAGTTCTTTTATTAGCTGTGTTCCCAACTGCTGACGAAGAAAACACGGCGTAAATTGAAAATTTTAGCTTGAATAGTGTTAAATTTAACTTATTTTCTTGTTTATTAACATTGATCAAAAAGACAAATGGAACTTACTATAAACCTTTTTCAAAAATAAATAAATAGATAAATAAATATTAAAATGTAAGAAGGATTATTCATGTGTTAAATTAAATCAACAAATTAGGGCTTAGACTGCATAATAGTTTTGAAGTCAAAAGTTTGCAAATATTATTATTATTATTATTATTTAAAATTTGAGTCATGTTACGCAGACTGTTAGCTTTTTACTATGTATTGATATGAAATCTAAAAATAAAAGCAATCCAACAGAGAAAATAGAGCAATCAGAATTACTCTCAGAAAAACAGATTGACCTTAGTTTCTCAGATAGTAATTTGTTCTTCTTAAAGAAATTGATTTTAGGTTTTATTCCAAACATTTCAATGGCTGCGAATACAGTAAAATTTCATTGCCAGGGCCAATAAAACATTCCTTATAATCCACAGCTGAAAGAGTCGAGTTGTTTCAGGGAAGAGAATTTTCATCGCATGCCGTAAAAATAACAAATTTTCGAGATAATTCGCCAGCTGCAAAAATGGCGCTACCGAAATAAATGCAGTGAAAATTGAATTAGTTTCGAGAGGCTTTATTTCTCCCTTAAGGAAGAAATTTCGGGAAATAATTTTGTTTATTGAATTGCACTACACAGAAAAAGTTTAATTTAACTTTGTCATATGTTATTTCCCATCTGTTTTCTTTCTTTTTGAAACTGAAGTGTTTGGATATAATTTAGAATTACGATATAAAATTATGTTCCATTTTAAAGTGCACCGTTTAAAATAGATTCAATAAAAATCCATAAGTTTCATTTAAACATAAAAAACTCTTTACACGAAGAATAATATAGTTGCAACTGGAGAGAGAGACTAAAAAATATCCAACAATTGGAAAAAAATAACCGCTGAAGGAATCGGAACTGACTCGATTTTTAACTTGCAAATACAAGCGAACACCCCATTGATCACGCTTTTATGGTATCGGATAATCGGATCAATAAGTGCATAAATATTTTTATGCATAATATACTGTTTCCTATAAAACATTTTTTTTTCTTTTTTTAACCTAATACTGTTTAATTAATTTTATAGGTGTTATCCAACTGCACTCGAAATATACTAACTGCACTCGCTAGTCTTAACCCCCTTTCACTTACTCTCTTGGAAGCTTCTATCTTACCACCCCTTCGCTCTGAATAGGAAGAACCCGGAAGTTTGTTGGTGGAATTATACTAACTGCCCTAGCTGGAAGTTTATAATTTTATTTGTAATTTAACCGAGTTACATGAGTTTTCTGATTAATGCACAGCGAAATAAGGGAGTCCAGTGAAGTTTTTTTTTTTTTTTTTTTTTTACATGTCTGATAGTGATTACAGCAGACAGGGCCCGATTAAGCTTTGAAGCTAGGGGAAGCTCAGCATCATTTCGGGGCCCCCTTTCATTTCGGAAAATCTTGTTTTCCTGTTACATATTGTAATATAAAAATGCTATAGACCAAAAAATAGTGTGTGTTTATTATTTTTTCCTACATGTGGGTGGTTTCTACACAGAACATTAAAATCATACAACTTTTTAACTAAGAACATTCAGATTTTTTAGGTTAAATATTAGATTTTTCCCGAAATAGTGAGTGTTTTGTCTTGTTTTAGGTAACCTTTCTCAGAAAAAATTCAATCTCAGTGTGAAAATATGAAACAAAAAATTCAAGACCCTGTTTTTAATCCTTGTGGGGCCCCCTCTTAAATTTTAGAGGGGAAGCTTGTGCTTCCTCAGCCTTTTGGATAGTCAGGCCCTGACAGCAGAACCGAGTTGTGGGCGTTCTCACAAGTAAACCTTCTCTCCTTTGATACCTGTTTCCCGGAAACCTATATATTTTCTGAAAGCTTATGTCATAAGTAGAAAAACTGTAAAATCTTAGCGGCAGAGGTATAAGCGTTTAGGAGCTATAGGACCCACAAAGTATCAGTAAAGTGTTGGAAAAATGACACCAAAAGTCGCTAAAATGCTCGTTTCACGTATTTATATGAACTAATAATAGGATATGAAGGTGGAGATCTCAAAATAAAGGAAGAAACAACTCGTTGAAGTGAAAAAATATACGTTGGGATGTTGAAAATGTGATTTGTGTTATTGACTTCAAACCAAATCTATTACAAGAGACAATCAATGTGCAATTCATCAAATAAATAGTGAAACGGGCAGAAAGACAGTTTACAATGGGCACATTTTACAAAAGCGATAGCCACACACTTTGTACACTCATCATTCGTCAATGAATCGAAGCAGTAATAAATTGGCGTAATCCACATTCCAGATTCGTCGTCCAAGTATCCGTACTTATAAAAAGCATACTTAATCAAGTTCTTGAAACGAGAAGCATTGAACTAATATAGGGAAAATGGTTGCAGGGCCGGAAAACTATCACGATGCCAGATGTGCTCCTGTGTCTCGATAATGATTGTGTCCGTTATGTAACGAACAAAAGATTTGTAGTGTCTGAAAAAATGAATATCCAGAGGCTGGATCTTTCCCGTACATCATTAGGTACCAGTTCTCTTTGTATGACTTTACTATCAGGTACTTCAAAAGCAAACAATGCATGATCTTTGTTAGAACCCTACGAATTCCTTAAAAGCAGAATTTTCTTCCTGTCATCAGGCATACTTGGCCAAAATACGTCACGATAGAAGTGGAGGACGACGACTGTTACGACGAGCATTGCTGTTCCTTACCGACACCGTCATCTCTGAATTCCATTTCCTCGTCCCATTCTTCTACATTTCCTCCAGCAAATCCAAATGTCTGGATCTCTTCTACAATTTCCATATCATTTTCCAGAAGGGTAGTTATGTGTTTTATTATCTCTGATTCCTAGATGTTCGGAGACCGATTGCTTGTTCCGAATCGGGAGACCAAGGCAGCCACAACGACTTTAGGGTCCATCTACAATGTAAGAAGAAGACTACAATATGTTAGTGCTTGACATCAACATACGGGAACATACAAGAAATAGAGGACTCATTACGGAAATATCTCCATCTATACACACTTTACTGATACTTTGTGGGTCCTGTAGCTCCTAAACGCTTGTCCCTCTGCCCCTAAGATTTCACAGTTTATCTACTTGTGACATAAGCTTTCAGAAAATATATGGGTTTCCGGTAAACCGGTATCAAAGGAGAGAAGGTTTACTTGTCAGATTCATGGACAGCGAGGTAGGGGTGTCCAGTGATGTTTTTTTTTATTTTAACGTGCGTGATAGTGATTACCATAGAAGCGAGTTATGGGCGTTTTCAGATTCATGCACTGGTAGGTAGGGCTGTCAAGTGATTTTTTTTTTTTTTTTTGGTTTTAACGTGCGTGATAGTGATTGCCGCGGAACCGAGTTACGTACGTTTTCAGATTCATGTACAGCGAAGTAAGGGTGTCCAGTGATTTTTTTTTTTTTTTTTTTTTTTTTTTAACGTGCGTGATAGTGATTGCCACAGAAGCGAGTTACGTGCGTTTTCAGATTCATGTACAGCGTGGTAGGGGTGTCCAGTGATGTTTTTTTTCTTTTTACGTGCGTGGTAGTGATTGCCGAGTTACAGACGTTCTCAGATTTATGCACAGCGAGGTAGGGATGTCCAGTGATTTTTTCCCCCATTGCATGTTTCGTTTTCTATTTCATTTCTTTTAGTGGAAGGCTCTAAATTCATAATGGGGGTTTCAGGTAGCAGGAGGCGTTTGCATGTCCGAGTGCAGTTGGTAGTTTTTTAAAGTGGGGGAAAAATAAGGGAATGCAGTTGGTAGTCGCCCAATTCTACTTACTTCCTTATGCAAAGTATAAGGAAGTATTGTAATCCCGATTTGCGAAATGTATTTTGTATCTCGCATAGCTCAAAAACATATGATTGTAGAACGTTGCAAATTAATATGTGTGACTGTCATGACGTCTAGTTGAACACCTCCTAAATTGATCTTGATACGGACTCACGTTTTAGAGATATCTACGGTTTTACACGATTTTTCGTGACGTCAGTATGTATGTATGTGCGTAGGTATGTATCTGTCATAACTCAAAAATGGTTGGGCATAGAACGTTGCAAATTGATACATAAGTTTTTTTTTTTTTTTTTTTTTTTTTTTTTTTTTAATATCTAGCCTCTTTTTTTAATCTTTCTGTGACTTTCCGTTTTGGAAATATTTACGGATATTGTGTTCATATAATGACCAAAAATACAAAGGTTTTGACCATTCTATATGACCTAGCATCATAGAGATTTCAAAACAAGCTAAGGATAGAGCCCGTAATGGTATTGTTATGAAATTTGCCGACATTTTTGCGTGTAATTAAATTACATAAGCAGGTCGACGAATGCACTTTAATAAACATTCTGGAAACTGAATAAAACTTTTTTTTTTTTTTTTTTAACCACAAAAATCAATAATAAACGAATGTGCTCGAAAATATACAATAAAAGAGTCATTCGTACTGCAGAAGTCAAACAAACACTACAGAGCAGGAAATTTGCTAAGGAACAATGATAAATTACACAATTCGAAATCTGAATAGAATTTGAATTCACCGGGAATCTTATCAGCGGTTTATAGAATTTTTGAGATAGTTCTGCACTAGAAACCACTGAATCATTCCAGAAAATTCCGGAACTCGACTCCTAT
Organism: Salticus scenicus; assembly: GCA_963930645.1. NCBI lineage: Eukaryota > Metazoa > Arthropoda > Arachnida > Araneae > Salticidae > Salticus > Salticus scenicus. The sequence continues at coordinate 3,017,838 of OZ005654.1, read as the reverse complement.
TAAAATTAGAGATTCCAAACTTTGGAAAACCTAAACTACCACTTTTCACCGAATTTAGATGCTAAACTGCCTGCTTTGACGCGGTCCACCAGCGGCCGAGCGTTTCTGCGCCCAAAGCTGGTTGGGCGCAGATACCAGACGTGAGATACCTGGTTCGATCCCAGGTCGCGCTCGTCGGCCTAGTCGTTCGGAGTTTACCATGATTTTTTCCGAAACATGTGTAAATACGGGCTAGAACCCCTTTGAAATACCCCCACGGAGCGCACTCCTCCCAGGCCTAGGACCCTAGAGCAGTCAATCGGTCTTATACCCAAATCCAATCCAAATCCTATCCTAATTTGACGCTAGTCAACGCCTACCCTACTGAAAATGAAAAAACTGCCATTTGTTTCCACTTTTACTGTAATGCCTATTTCTTTAAGCGCTACTTTCTGTACAGTAGGTTCTTCTCTGCAATCCTTAAAAATAACTCTTCTTTTTTTTATAGTCTTGTTAGTCATTTTTAGAACTTTCGAAAAAGTGGGTTCTGCACTTAAAACCCATGGATCTTTCCGAAAATTTCAAGAAATGTGTTGTTATTGAAATTAGAGCTTTCAAATTTTAATAACCCAAATTTTCCCCAAATGGGGTCGCCACGCAAAATCTGCGTTGGTGAAAAACTTGGCGATTTCGCGACCGAATTTGGCAGAAAATGTTATATCAGGGTATCCAAAATGAATACACCCTTTCTCTATTTTCACAGATTTAATTGTTTTGGTATTTGTTAGTTTCTCGCCATTAATTTTCTCAAAAAAAAAAAAAAAAAAATGTTGACTATCTACACTCGAATGAATTCTATTGAGCTCTAAGCTGTGCATTTGCCAATGAGGGATTCTGTAACACTATACCAGAACAACCGATACTCATTTTCTTAGGTGAATTGTGACTTTTCATGTTATTGTCGTGGTTTTGTGGTTGGAGTAATACTTTTCTTGGCTTATTTTCAGAAACGGTTTTGGAGTGTAACCTGTCTGTTTATTTACGAATTGAATTGTAATATCGGATAAAACTGTCAATGTTTTTGTAACACTATGTATATTTCATTGGGTGTATAAGAAAGTCGTGTGGTGTCCGCATCAGCTTTTTTCTTTCTCTTGCCCATAAGGTAGAGAAAGTATTGTTTTACGGTCAAATTTTCGAAAGTAAGTTTTTGTTATATTGACACGTTTTGAGGTCCCTTGAATCCGAAAATCATGTTTTTAGCGGTTGGTCTGTGTGTGTGTGTCTGTGAGTCTCAGAGTCTCTGTGCCTGTGTGTCTGTGATCAGCCTGTCTCAAGAACAATTAGTAGCAGAAAGTCCAAACGTGTTATTCTAAATATGTATGATATAAGGATGCTACACTAAGCTTTTCGTTGAGATGAAGCAAATAATTCGTGTACAGGGACACCCAAGAGAATTTAAATACATTATACGTCTATGGCGGAAATTGCAGGTAAGTAGAGTTTAACTGCACTAAATCGAATGACATGAATATATATATTTTTTTATATGCGTAAAAACATGTCTCATGTAGAATAGGGTAGGGAATACATTCATTGTTCATTTACAGGGCTACACAAAAGAACTAGATTATAGTGCGACAATAGCTGAAAATTAATGGAAGTGTATTTCAGGTTATGCTGTGTATTATTATTATAGGATTATATTTAAGTGCACCACGTGGTCTGTACATAATCTTCAAATGATATACAGCGCTGCAAATGTTTAAGTGATAACCTTCTTTTTCATTGTTAGTGGAAGTGCTTCACTATTATATTTTACCATTTTCAGGACAGCTGTTCAGAAATTCAAATGAATTCTTCATAGGCTTATGGTAAACAATGTATATTTTTAAGCTAAATATTCATCGCTTGTTTTTTGTATATTTACACGTTTTGAGGCTTCATGATTACCGAAGTAAAGTTTTTTAACGTTTGATCTTTGTCTGTGTCTTTTAGAGTAACTTACAAATGAATAAGTTCAGGAGATCTAAAATTTGTACATTCAAGTTAATATATGATTGTTTCTGAAAAACTTTGATCAAGACTGATAAGTTTCAAGGAATGTTGCATGTGAAAGTTGTGTGTATAATTTTACGTGAACTTTTAATTTTAATAACAGATTTAAATTCTATATAAATGTAGGTACAGTCATGAAACGAGAGGTTGCGAGGGGCGGTAGCCCTCCTCACACAGAACTGATTATAATATAAAACTCTTTCGAAGCCTAATTTGAATTGTTTTAACATAGGTTTACATGACAGTGCTCTTTAGTATTAAATTTTAGGATAAGAGAAATTCGTGTGAGTGACACACCAGATTATTTGTTTTCAAATAATTTGACAAGATTTAAAAGGCGGGGTCGTGCAGCAATATTTGCCAAGCAATACATTTATCTTTATGCTATTTTTAAAATGACTGACTAAGATAAATAAAATATCAGTTTATCATAAAATAATTTATTATACGTGAATAATACATACATCTAAAGGAACATGAAATAAAATAGCACATAGGATAAAAGATTAAATCAAATACTTCCTCCAAAGCGAACCCAGTAACGCCAAATGCAAGACTTCCGATGCTAAGTATTTCCCTTGAAGCCTGAAAAATCAAAATAATGAAACAAGTGAGATTATTTTTAAGAATTAATTATGACAAATTAATATCATTCTCAAATTGAAATTTATATTTAAAAAAAGGGTTTTTTTTTTTTCTTTCAAAATTTTCTCAGTACTATTGTTTAAGTAATTTAGTATCTTTTTCTGATCTAGCTTGTTCGTAATTGAAGTTGAAGAAACAAACGAATTTTTCGAACATTTCGAAGTTTTGATTATTGAGTTGTAAATTAAAGTATATTTTATATATTAATATTTTCTCTCTCTCTCTCTCTCTCTTTTTTTTTTTTTTTTTTTTTTGTTTTAGGACTGAGAACTATTAGTCTCAATCTACGGATATTTACGATACCAGTTTTACGATAGTTGGACATTTATCGAAATCGAAAATATAATTGAACAATTTTAAAGCGGTGTTATAATTTGAAAAAAAAAAAAAAAAAAAAAACTAATAGGCCTCCGTCCTAAACTAAATTATGCTTATGTTCGTGTACAAAATGAAATAAAAATAAGTAAAAAAATGAATTTAATGATTTAATTTTTATATAAAACATGATCTCGTGCTATCTTAAAAAGTAGATGTAAAATTTAAAGTTTATGTGGTGCGTGTGGCATCTACAAAAATTGTTTTAAGAAATGGAATAAAGAAAGCAACGATGTTGGTTGCATTTTGTTATAGAGTTTGAATTTTATTGAAGTAATATCTACCGTAGGAATAATTTCTAATGTTAAAACTATAGAGAATTGTTATGCGAGCACAAGCGATGCTACTTTTATATAATATTTACTTTTCTGCTTGACAATATAAACAAATGTATATGAACAGGTAATATTATCTTTGATTCCCTAAAACTTAAATATTTCTACTTACAAGATTTAATAAAATAAACAACTGAAATATCTGAAATATTTCTATAATTTAAATGTATTGACGCACTTTTTTTTGGCAAATATATATATTTTTTAGGATATCGTATTCAGCAAATTTTACTGTTTTCCTGCTTTTTTTTTTTTTTATCAATAAAATAAAATTGAGGTAGTGTTTATTTCTTTAGAAATCGACCTATAGTGCGACCACGTTTCCTACGACTAGCAGTGAGGTCGAGTAAAAAAGTTTGGAGGGATGCAAAATTGGTCGAGAGATAGTTATTTGGCAAACATACAGTTATTCGGTGTTCACTTATCGCTTGTTTTCTTTCAGTCACCCCTATTTTAACACTGAACTCGTTCAATTCGCACTTGCGCAGAGGCTTCCATGGTCGCAAGAAATGTGATTAAAGAATATTGCAATCACTTCGTTTATCTATCTATCTATCTATCTATCTATATCTATATATATATATAATGAAAATTTTGTCGTCACGATAACTCCCGAAATAAAAAGAACCAAATTTGGACAGTGATCAGTGATTTGAACAGTACTCCAAATCTGAACCAAGATCTTTTAAATATCTTGGATGAGTTCGGTAACCAAGTTGCTCCGACTTTTTGTTTTCAAGTGGCAGCCATTTGAAAATTTCAAACCCACGATGCAAAAAGCAGATTTAAAGCAACATTTGCTTGAATTTTGATGTAAATACAGGCCACATAAAGGTCTCAATGAAGTCTATTAATGAAGTTTATCCGCCATTTTTAATAAAGTGGCATATATTTTAAGTTAAACGGGGCCACGTAAAATCAGGCTACAACTTGAAAATTTAAAATCATAATAACTTCCGAAATAATACTCCAAATCGAAGCAAATTTGGACAGTATCTTAACTTATCTTATAAATATCTTAGATGAGTTTTTTAACAAAGTAGCTTCGCCTTTATGATTTCAAGTGGACACCACTTGAAAATCTCAAATTCAAATTGTAAAAAGCGTATTTAAAATTTGCTTGAATTTTGATGTATACATAGATTGCATAAGTATCTGAATGAGCTTTAATCGCTATTTTTAATAAAGTGACGGATATCTTAAGTTAAGTGGGACCACTTGAAATCAGGCTACCACTTAAGAATTTTAAACCATGATAACTTCTGAAATAATACTCCAAATCAAACGAAATTTGGACAGTGCGTTAACTTATCTTATAAATATCTTGGATGAGTTTCTTAACCAACATTTTAGTTTTGTTTAACCAATGAGTTGCTCCATTGGTTGCTCCATTAACCAATGTGATGCTCCAACATTTTATTTTCAAGTGGAGACCACTAGAAAATTTCAAATTCAATTTGTAAAAAGGATATTCCAAATTTATTTGAATTTTTATGTACACATAGACCATATGAGTGTCTCAATCAACTTTATTAATAAATTTATCTGTCATTTTTACTTTCCGAACACTATAGTGAGGAAAGTATTGTAATCATGTCAAAAATCCGAATTTGAGATTTTGATGTTTCTATACGTTTCGAGGTCCCCTAAATCCGTTTTCACTATTTTTACGATGATGTATGTATGTATGTGTGTGTATGTGTGTGAGTGAACACGCTAGAGTCTAAACGCTTTGCTCGAATGAGCTGTAAGTTGGTACGCATGTTGAAACTCACCGTAGCACGAACCATATTGATTTTGATGAATCTAGCACTTCTAATTATGTGAGAAGTGCCGAGTTGGTTATCAGCCAGGGTAGCTCAGTGGTTAGAGCATCCGCGCGTTAAGCGGAAGGCCCGGGGTTCGATTCCCGGCTCTGGTATTTTTCACATAGTTGGTAAAAAATAAATCAGCCTTCTACTCCATTCTACGGAAATTAATAGCACTTATATTTTATTATAGAGACACAAAGAAAAATTGTTTATCATTATGGCCTATGGGACCAAAATCTTAAAAGTGCGATAGCATCTAAACGCCTTATTTAATTGAGCAAAAAAATTATACACATATTATTTATACGTTACAGATACTAAATCTGTATTGATTTTGGAGAATCTAGCACTTATAGTTTTTTTACAGGGACACAAAGAAAAATTGTTTATCATTATGGCCTATGGGGCCAAATTTTTAAAAGAGTGATAGCGTCTAAACGCCTTATTAATCTGAGCAAAAAATTTGTGAACATGTTATAATAAAGCATAAGTTCACTGTCAAACTTTTGTTCGAATCAGTGCAGTGTTTCAAAAGTTATTGTTACGAAAAATTTTCAAGAGTCAGTCTAATTGCTGCAACTTAGAAACAAATTGGCGAAGCAACTTGTCCAGCGAAATCGTACAAGATATTTGTATGATAAGTTCAATGTCCAAATTTAATTCAAATTAAATGAGTGTTTCAAAAATTATCGTGATAAGAAATTTTCAAGTGGTACCGTGATTTCTCACAGTGGCACCAACTGTATAGATTTTGGTGAATTTAGCGCTTACAGTTTTTTACAGGGACGCATAGAAAAATTCTTTATCATTATAATTCATTATAATGATAATTTATTATCATTCATTCTTTATAATTCATTATCATCCATTCTTTACAATTCATTATCATCCCAGTAAATTTTTCTTTGTGTCCCTGAAGTTTCTTTGGCCTATGGGACCAAATTTTTAAAAATGCGATAGCATCTAAACGCCTTATTCAATTGAGCTGAAAATGTATATGAATATTATAAATCACTGTTGCACTAATTATAAGCATTTTGGTGAATCTAGCATTTATAGGTTTTTACAGGAACACAACGAAAAATTCTTTATCATTATGATGTATGAGCTTAAAGTTCAGTAGCGTTAAATAAAACATCGTGTAATATATGGAGAAAAATACTCTAACACTTTATTAGGGTTTTATCTCTTTTGTTTTTTAACAACTTCTCTTTCTTTACTTTATCTACAAAACTGTTAATTACTCGATGTTCGGAAAGTCGAGTGGAGTCACTCCAGATTTTTAACAAAGTGCGGATGTTATAAACTTAGCGAGACAACTTCAAATTAGGCTACCACTTGAAAATTTATAAACTGGATAACTTTTTTAATTCTAATTCAATTCGAACCAAAGTTGAACAGTAATCTTATCATATAATTAATTATCTTGGATAAGTTCACTTGGCAACTTGTTCCAACTTCTTGTTTCCAAGTTGTAGCCACTTGAAAATGTGCTTTCAAGATAACTTTTAAAATACTAAATTGATTCAAACAAAAGTTAGATAGTGAATTTATGGTTAAAATATCTTGGATACGTTCGCTTGGTAACTTGATCTGCAATTTTATTTCCAAGTGGCAGCCACTTGAAAATTTGTCATTATGATAACATTTGTAATACTAAATCAACTCGCATCAATTTTAGGTTGCGGATTTACCATTCATATATCACAGATAAGTTCGCTGGGCATCTCATTCTGCTTTTGTTTTCCAAGTGGTGGCCACCTGAAATCACGGTACCACTTGAAAATTTCTTATCACGATAATTTTTGAAACACTGATTTAATTTGAATTAAATTTGGACATTGAACTTATCATTTCGCTGGACAAGTTGCTTCGCCAATTTGATTCTAAGTTGCAGCAATTAGACTGACTCTTGAAAATTTTTCGTAACAATAACTTTGATGTAACTTTGATGAAATAACTTTGATGAAAATTTTTCGTAACAATAACAAGTTTGACAGTGAACTTATGCTTTAAATATCTTGGACGAGTTTGTTCTGCAACGTACTCCATTATATTGTTTCCAGGTGGCAGCCACTTGAAAATTTGTTACCACGGTAACTTTTGAAATAATTAATCAGTTCAAACCAAAGTTTAAAAATGGATTTATCATTCAAATATCACAAAGTCCATTAATAATTTTTATTAATATTTTGAAACAAAATGCCGTCATTTTTCTTTTAAAATGGCGGTTACTTGATAAGGAGAAAGAAATCAACCTACCCTTCCACCACAAAATGAAAGAAAAATTCGATTATTTTATTAATTGAAATTAATAGTTAAAAACTTTTTTTTTTTTTTAATGAAGCTATTATGAGGTCAGTTTTATCCGAAATTGTTTATGATACAGGTTTACATAAAAATAAATTTATTTCCTTTTAAATTGGAAATATAGACCGTGGGCCATAAGCTAAAAATGTCCTTTAAAAACAAGTTCGTTTCAACTTTTCGGGGGCAACCTGAAAATTTTGCTAATATATTCTTTTAAAAATAGGTAATGAAAATATCAAATGTTCTGGAAATAAACTTTGCACATAAATTTGGAAAATCGATTTCAATTTGAAGGAATTGAGTTTACATTTAGAATGCTGGTTTAAAGCAGTGTGTAATATATTTCTGATAATACTGTGATTCGTTGAATAAATTTTAAAATATCTTGCACACAAGTGCTAAAATCATACTCCTGAGGAAAAAATACTAAAAAAGGGAAAAATATTAATATTTAGTGGATCTGCAGATCAGGAACCTCAACGTCCTATTTTCATCACTCATTACTCATTAGATCATTGATAGTTTTTATTAATTCCAAATTTATATGTATCATTATCATCATCAATTTTAACCTTTATCAATCCACTGCAGGATAAAGGCCCCTTCTAGGTGATTCCAATCTGCCCTGTTTTCTGCAATTCTTCTCCATTCTCTCTTCCAAACTTCACAATTTTATTTCTTCAACAACACACTGGTCTCTTTCTCGGTCTTATGTTTTATCCCGGTATCCAAAATAGGCGTGGTGGTCAATCCATCATCATTTCTTCTGGAAGTGCTCAGTCCAGCTCCATTTTAACTTAATTCTAGAAATAGCATCAGTAACATTGGTTTGCTCCCTAATCTAATACAAATGTTTCGTTTTTTGTCTCTTCGGTGAGTCCTAACATGCATCTCTCTCTCTTTATTATATATATGTATAATATATATGACGACTCGCTACCTAAACAGATACATTTCTGACGGGGGTTACCACTCCCCTTCAACTTTCCACTGTATACCTCTGTCTACATCTATATCTCTACATATGTATATTTATATATTTTCCTAGAAACAGCCTTCTATTTATTCCTTGTAAATAATAAAAACCTGTACCAAATTTCCTGCAAAAAGGCTACATAACATATCGGAATTATTTTGTATAACTCTCTAAACTAATTATCAGTTCTATCGCAAAATTTTTCATAAAAAAAACAGGCTTAAAAAAATTCTAATAACATTTCATTATATTTAGTGTAATCATGTTAAAATATATTTTTAATACATACCATCTATAGACCATAATGGTACAATATTCTTTTGCGTGTTCCTCAAAAGGAGTCACCGTTATTATATGCACCACTAATAATGATACACCTAACTAATTATAACTCACTTATATTTCAACCTAATTTGACATCATTTGAATGATATTACAGAATATCATCGGAATTCTTTTATGTGGTCCTGTAAATAATTTTAGCTTATACATAACTTTTTTTTTTTTTTTTTTTTTTTAGGGCGAGAAAACATGCTTTTAAATATGTTTATAATATATGTTAATTCCAATAAATGCAGCATAAACACGTTAAAATGCGCTTAGGTAAAAAATTGTCGATAGATTCTAATGTAATGAAATTATTTTGCGTTTTTCTGTAAAAGAACAACAGTAAAAACATTTCAACTTATTCTATGTTTTTCAAAAATAATTGTTCGAAATTAAAAAAAAAAAATTGGATGATTACATGACATTGTCGAAATACTTTTGTAAGGTCCTGTACATTAATTATAAAGCCTAAATACACATATTTTCTGCAGAAATCATAAATTTAAGCATCTCAATAATGTACGCTAATTTAATTTCGTTGAATACGGATTAAGGAAGACAATATTCGCTTAAACGAAATTCACCCCATAGGCCATAATGGTAAGAAAATCGTTGACACGATCCATGAATAATCTAAACATAAAAAAATTACACAACTATTTTTATATAGAGTCTGAACATTTAAACCAATTTGCAAGTCAATCAAGAATTTTTGCGGACGCTATCGCGGTGCAAATTCTGTCCATAGGTCGTAATGATAAAAAAAAAAAAACTTTGGTGTGTCCCTGTACACGAACAATAAATGGAATACACACTTAAACTATACTCATTCCGCGTGGTTCATGAGCATGTGTACCAAATTGCAAGCCAATAGCGTGATTTTTGCGGCCGCTATCATGCGAGAATCAGACACACAAGCAGAACCCAAAAATTTTTTGAGTCTCCATATCCCTTTAAGACCGGGAACATTTTTACTTTTAAAGCATTAAATTCTTCTTTTTTTGCAAACTGAAAGAATAATATGGACTATAACCAACATTTGTTGATTGAAGATTGTACTTTACACTTTCTGCTAATTAGCTCGATCGTTTTTTTTCCTGCTTTTATTACATACGACTGTTCCAGATGCAAAAATGGGAACAACTATAGTATTTCCCCACAGCTGAATTTGGCGATTTATTTTTGGCGATTATGGTTAAATCATAAATCAAAAAATCATAAATCATATATCATAAATGATAAAATCATAAGCTGAATTATAAATCATAAATCCAAAATAAATAGCATGCAGGCTGCCATATTATATCGCAAACAGCCCAGAACGACATCGTTATCGTTCAAATCGGCGCCAATGAAAAATCGCCAAATTCAGCTGTGGGGAAATACTATACTTGTACCCAAAAATGTGAGTGGATGTCGTGGATATCAAACCCATACAAATGTACGCTTTCGGTTGGAAAGGGATATGGAGGCCTCCACTGACGCTTTGGTAATAATTTAGCTACACGTCAGAGTAAAACTTAGTTTGGAAAGTTCATTAATTTGAAGAAGAAGCAAATCGGTAGATATTTTTCTTTCACGAACATTTAAAACTTTCCACTGATCAGCAAACAATCTAACTTCATCCCAGCTTATTTGAGGAAAACACGTCACCTTTGAATGTATCTCATCTCCGATGTACAAATAATAAGTAATTTCTTCTGATATTATATTACCTGTAATAATTCTACTTAAAAATAAAGGGAAAAAAAGAGTAATAAAAGAATTCGATCAAAATGTTAATAATACGTAAGATAATGATGTCGAAAGAAACTTCACATCTTATTTGAGAAAAATACTACATTTTTTAATTTACCTCATTCCCGATATATAAACAATATGTCATTTTATTCTCACATTAAGTATGTGAAATGTAAGGATTACTTAAAAATACACGAAAAGAAAGCAATAATAGAATTGGATGAAAATGTCAACAATACTCAAGATAATGTAAACATAAATAAACGTAAACAAAACTTATCAAATGCTAGCGCGCGCCATAACAGCAGCTGTCATTGGGCTAAAAATAACAGCGAAAAGGAAATTACTGTTTTGATTGGAGGATAAGCGAATGAATGAGCAGAGAATTTGACTATCTCTAAGTGTAAGTAGAATAGCAGGACCGCAGAAATGTCAAATTTGTAGAATTAATTTAATTAATTTTAAAATAATGTGCACATCTTCAGACCAGAACATTGCGAATTCGTAGATAATAGAATATTCTTTTAATTTTAACATTAATTTGAAATTGCCCCTCGAGGATTGAAACGGACTTGAACGATATCAACCTATGGCCCACGGCCTAATAAAATTAAATTACAAAAAAATTAAATTAAAGACTTGTTTTTATTAGTTTAATAAAATTAAACATAATCTATACGTCTGGTTAATATATTAAAACCAAAGTAACATTTAAAATGAGATATCGAATACTAAAATTTTTAAAGGATACATTTTAATTAAAAAGCCTAAAAACACACGTTTCGGCTAAACACTAGCCCTCTTCAGTGTTCTATATATGCAAAGCACAACATTTACAACTAGTGGATCTGCAGATCAGGAGCCTCAACGTCCTATTTGCACCAGACATTTTTCAATAGGTCATTTTTATTTATTTCTTATTATATAATAGTATATCTACAAAAAAGACACTTAAAATGTACAAAAAAGCCAAGCTCAAAGAAAGAGAATTGATTAAAGTTGTGTCTAAAAAGGGTGTGATATCAAATTCCCAAGCTTACATTCAAATACTTATTTAATATTCCCTTTTAACTAAATTTTCACATGTGAATCAAGTGCCTTATGATATGTTGATAGAAATCCTTCTTTCCTGTACTAAATACATCATAGCGTGTTTCTGAAAAATATTATTATTTTTATTTATGTATGATGGGCTTGGCGGCCATCTTTCAAAGTTTTACGTTAGTTTGAATTCTATAAATCTCATCAATTATAGGATGATTTGGTTGATTGGTTGGTTAATTGAGTTTTATATCGCACTAGTGCTGCGCAATGAGAAATAATTATAGGATGGGAGGATGGGAGTGCGCCAAACTTAACACTGTTAAAACTTAAATTGATTCAACTTGCGTGCTTAACGGGGCTTTTGCGATGTTTTTAATGCATTTTTTTTTCTTTTTTAATCTGAATATTTCAACCCCTGTTGAATGGAATAACCACATTATTTTTACGAGATATTTGTTCCAAGAAGCTAAATTCAAATTGGGTAAATATAACGGGGGGTGGAAGCTTCTATGCTTCCCCCCCCCGTCTCCTCCATGTTTTTACGTTAATTTAAATTTTTATATTATTTATTCCCGGCATTTATAGGATGGAAGTGCACTTAATACTAAATAATTATAAGAAATCATGTTATCGAATATAGCAAAATTTATTTTATATGAGATATATTTTAAGAAACTTCTTTCAAATTGTGTGAATGTTTATTCATTACTTGAAAGATGGCCACCAAGCCCATCATACATAAATAAAAATAATAATATTTTTCAGAAACACGCTATCATCTATTTAGTACAGGAAAGAAGGATTTCTATCAACATATCATAAGGCACTTGATTCACATGTGAAAATTTAGTTAAAAGGGAATATTAAATAAGTATTTGAATGTAAGCTTGGGAATTTGATATCACACCCTTTTTAGACACAACTTTAATCAATTCTCTTTCTTTGAGCTTGGCTTTTTTGTACATTTTAAGTGTCTTTTTTGTAGATATCATTTATTTTTTTTAAATAGTTTTTATATTTACTGGAATTAACCTGATACTTTACATCAGATATGTCCTGGATTTCAACTCAGCTTTCGTGCGATGTTGTTCTTTGCGTTAAACTGTATTACAAAGTTTTCTTTGCGTTAAACTTTCCATAATTCTGGTTGCTAGACATTATCCATGGGTTTTCTATGCAGACTAGCATGTCGTGTCCATCACAAAACTTTCTTCTACATTTTCCTATACATATTAACGCAGCAGAAATTATTTATTATTTTTTTCATTATGAATGCTGAATATTATCAACTCAGAGAGGTATTGTTGCACAAAATGTCCAACGGAAGTAAATTTTCACCATGCAGAAGGCATCCTTTCAGTTCTAAAAAAAATATAAAATTATACAGACACGACATTATTTCATTATTTAAAACATGAAAATCTGACATTGACAGATTTTAATTTAGTGCCAGAGGCCTACTGCTAAACTTGTTAATATCGACAAATTCTTCTTTAGTTAATTCGTGACGATCTAAATTCCATGATAAAGTTTTCATTAAATCAAACCAATGTGTTTCAGCTGCAGATATTGTAACAAATAACGTTGGAAGTCCAAACTGTCTTATAGCCGCAAAACAACGTTTTTTCTCTTTTTCCCAATGAGGGGGAGGTGTGCCTTGGGGGGGACTCATGTCAAAGTTGTACCTTGGGGGGACTCATGTCAAAGTTGGGCTTTGGGGGGACTCATTTCAAAGTTGGGCCTGGGGGGGGACTCATGTCAAAGTTGGGCCTTGGGGGGACTCATGTCAAAGGTGTGCCTTGGGGGGGACTCATGTCAAAGTTGTACCTTGGGGGGGACTCATGTCAAAGTTGGGCCTTGGGGGGACTCATGTCAAAGTTGGGCCTGGGGGGGACTCATGTCAAAGTTGGGCCTTGGGGGGATACATGTCAAAGGTGTGCCTTGGGGGAGACTCATGTCAAAGTTGGGCCTTGGGGGGACTCATGTCAAAGTTGTACCTTGGGGGGACTCATGTCAAAGTTGGGCCTTGGGGGGACTCATGTCAAAGTTGTACCTTGGGAGGGACTCATGTCAAAGTTGGGCCTCGGGGGGGACTCATGTCAAAGTTGTGTCTTGGGGGGGACTTCATTCAATAAATCCCCATTCAATAAACCGACTGAAATAGGCCTCTAGCACTAATTAAGAGTGACCTATAAAAATTCGACAACGCTGTCCCGACTGAAATAGGCCTCTAGCACTAAAAAATTGTAGTATATGAGCTCCACTTATCGGCCGATAGGCATCGAGATTGAATCAGCATAATGTCTCATATTGGCCTTTTCACATATTAAGTTTTGTTTCATTATATGCAACAGAACCTTTCCTTAAATTGCGAAAACTGCTGTATAGCAGCGCCACATGTTGGGATATTGGTACAAAAGTTGATAAGTTCTATAATTTGTAACAATGTAAATTTATTTGTAAATTTATGCAATTCCATGTATTAGTTACTCAGATATAGCTTTCTCTGAAATTGCGTCAATCACTGTATAGCAGCACTATGTTGAGCAATTGACACCAAATATTGATAAACGCTATTATACATCAAGGTTCAATTGCATATAAATTTATATGTAATTCTGAGCAGTAGCTCCTGATATCTAGTTGGAACAAAACTTTCGCCACACACATAGAACACACACACGCAAATAGAAATTTTCTAAAAATAGTCAAATTGTTTTCAGGAGCTCTTACAACGTGTAAATCCATTAAAAACCGAAAGTCGAAATTCATTTCAATAAAATGACAAGCGAAGCGGGCAAAGCCTGCTAGTATACTATATAGAAGGAAGTAGAAATCTTTATGCATCATATTTATCATTGCCAGATTGAATTGAAGGATATTAAAATTGGATACTATATCGTGTACTGACTTTCTTAATCTAAGGTATGAAAAATATTAAAAAATCAGCAATTCAAGCTATAGATTTGAAAAAAATGTTATTCAAAAATGTATTCATTTCTGTTTCCAGGGATATAAAATTTAAAATTGTACAAAATAATAAAAGCAAAGATTCTTTGGTTAAAAAAATAACTTATAAAAAGAAAAAGCAGCTCAATTTGAAATTAATATTTTTCGGGTAAATTGAGATGAAGCAATTTCATATTTGGCGATTTATGTCTCTTTGGCGATATTTAACAGTTTTTCAGCAATTAAGATAGGAATTTTTGATTTTTAAAAGCTAAATTTTATAAAAGTTCCTAGATTAAGTAATTGTCTATCTGAAAAACCAGTTTTCAAAGAATTCTGCACATTTATGAATTCTCTAGCTTGTTTTAAAAAAAATTTCTTGAAGAAGAAATTTTTTCAAAAAGTTGTCAAAACATCTAATTTTACGCTTAATTGAAAATACTCCCATTTTTTTACTTATTAACTTAGAAAGTTCGTTTTTATCTCAAATTAAAGATCTCGTCGATACGAATATTTCACTTTTTGTTTCATTTTACTGCGATATTTGGTTCGTCCAATATTTAAAACTTTACGGAAAATTTTTTTTCCGATTTAACATGGGAAAGTTGGTTTCTGTATAATAAGCATTTAACGATCTTGGGTTATTTCTGTCGATTTTATTATTGGCGCGTTCTGCTTTGTGTTAGTGGTAGTTTGTTTGTTTTGCTTTTCTCTGAGCTTGGCTAGGCAAAACGACCGTTTCTGCTTGATATTGATTCGATCGACTTATTACCATAATCAGATACATTCCTGAGGGGGGCGGCAGCCCCCCTCAAGACTACAAGGACCCCGACTACTCAGGACCCCGACTACAGGGGGCGGCAGCCCCCCCGCTGTATCTCTCTTTCTATACCTATTTGTATATCATATAAAATGTTACGGAATTGTAAATAATTGCATTTATTTTTGTATACACTTTTTCAAAGAGGCTTAGTAAGTCGATAAAATGCTAATTTTGTGCATTTCTAGTCGTTCTAGCGTTAAAATAGCCTAATTTTCCTTTAAAAACGAATTGAAAAGCTCCAATAAGGGCAGAAATGGATTTGGCGCCAAATTTGGCGACTGTTTCCCTCCTTGACGATTTTTTTGGCGACCTTGGCGAGAAAGTCCTTATTAGGGATATACCAAATATGGAAGCTCTAATCTCATTGGCTGATGAGATACGATAATTTTCCAGAACAGTCTGTGTTCGATAGAATAGTATAAAAGTAGCATTTTTTTAGCCAAGGCTTCCAATCTCAGATCTGTGTCGGTTTCGTCAAATGCTTGCTTTGCTTTGAGCCTCTTTGAATGAGACTTGCTTTATGTGTTATTGCTAAACAGTTTGTACTGTTGTTTTGCTGTTAACGGCTGTTGTTTAAGCTATGTTTACTGGTTGAATTGAAGCTGATACTTTGTTTATAGACCTGTATTCTTCTGGAACTTTCTGTAAATAAATCACTGAATTTTTGCAAGTTTCGCCTTTCATTCTCGGACAACTTACAAACCCCCAAGTACGCAACAATATGCATTCTTATTAAACGACGGTCTTGTATTATTTCCCGGAAATTCATGAATACCGAATTTCACACACAAAAAAAAAAAAAAAAAATGACATAGCATATCGGAAATATTTTGCGTAACCTTTAAACTAATTATCAATTCTATGCCCACAATTTTCAACATGAAAACAGGCTTTAAAAATTCTAATAAAATTTCATTATATTTGATGGAGTGTAACCCTGTTAAAATACACTTTTAAGAAATACCGACTATACACCATAAAAGTACGAAATTCCTTTATGTATCCCGGAAACGTAGCCACAGTCATTATAAACGCCAATAATAAGAATAAATCTAATTAATTATAACTCATTAATCTTTCAAACTAATTTGACATCATTTGGATGATTACAGTACATACTCGGAATTATTTTGTGTGGTCCCATAAATTATTTAGTCTATACATAACCGTTTTTTAGAGTAAACATGATTTTAAGCATCTTTATAATGTATGTTAATTTTATTAAGTTCAATTCAGCATAAACGCATTAAAGTGCGCGCTTAAATTAAAAATTCGTCCATAGGCTCTAATGTTACGAAATTCTTTCGTGAGTCTTTGTAAACGAACCGTAAACATTGTATACACCAATAAAAACTATTCATCTTATTTTGCGTTTAAAATTAATAATTGTTCTAAATTTAACATCGTTTGGATGACTAAGTGACATTGTCAGAACACTTTTGTAAGGTCTTGTACATTAATTAGAAAGCTTAAGAGCACATATTTTCTTCAAGCAACATAAGTTTAAGCATCTTACTCACGTACTCTAGTTTCATTTTCTTCATTGCAAAGTAATGATATTAAAATGCGTTTAAACGAAATTCACCCCATACGCCGTAATGTTAAGAATTTTGGCGTGTCCCTGTACACAGTTTATAAAAAATATAGCAATGAAAATTATACAACTACTTATATGGAAAGCTGGAATGTGTGCGCCAATTTGCAAGTCAATCGAAAGATTTTTTCGGCCGCTATTGCGGTACATACAAATTCTTCCCATAGGCCGTAAGGATAAGAAAAATTTTGGCGTGTCCCTGTACACGAACAACAAAGGGAATACACACCTAACACTATACAGCTAATTCCGTTGGGCTCGTGAATATGTGTACCAAATTGCAAGTCTATAGCGTTATTTTTGGGGCTGCTATCGCGGTACATACAAATTCTTCCCACAGGCCGTAATGATAGAAAATCTTTGGCGTGTCTCTGTACACGAACTACAAATGGAATGCACACCCAAAACTATACAGCTAATTTCGTGGGGATCATGAACATGTGTACAAAGTTTCAAGTCAATAGCGTGGTTTTTACGGCCGCTATCGCACAGACAGACGGACGGACCGACGGAACCCAAAATCCTTTTGAGTCTCAACAGAGGGCCTCCACTGACGTTTCGGCAAAAATTGAAGTCAATAGCTTGATTTTTGCGGCGGCTATCGCAGTACATACAGATTCTTCCCATAGGCCGTAATGATAGAAAATCTTTGGCGTGTCCCTGTACACGAACAACAAATGGAATGCACACCTAAAACTATACAGCTGATTCCATTGGGCTTATGAACATGTGTACCAAAATGCAAGTCGAAAGCGTGATTTTTGTGGCTGCTATCGCGGTACATACAAATTCCTCCCATAGGCCGTAATGATAAGAAAAACTTTGCCGTGTCCCTGTACACGAATTACAAATGGAATACACACCCAAAACTATACAGCTGATTTCGTGGGGCACATGAACACGTGTACCAAATTGCAAGTCAATAGTGTGATTTTTGTGGCCGCTATCGCGATACATACAAATTCCTCCCATAGGCCGTAATGATAAGAAAAACTTTGGCGTGTCCCTGTATACGAAGTAAAAATGGAATACATACCAAAAACTATACAGCTGATTTCGTGGGGCTCATGAACACGTGTACCAAATTTCAAGTCAATAGCGCCATTTTTGTGGCCGCTATCGCGCGACAAACAGACAGACAGACACAGCCCAAAACCGTTTTGAGTCTCAACAGAGGGCCTCCACTGACGTTTCGGCAATAAATTTATATAACAAGATTAAACATTGCGGAGGATCAGCCTTAGCCTCGTTCAAGGCAGAATGCTGTACACTAGAGAGGCACTTTTACTCATTTACAGCATTCTGCCTTGAACGAGGCTAAAGCTGATCCTCCGATTTTTTTTTTTTTTTAAATACCGGAAATATTTTTCATTAGAAATGCTTACAACATAAATTATCTATTGAATGTCCTGTCTACCCTATCTGTGTCCCGCCGAAAGTTAATTAAAAAAAAAAAAAAAGACCGCTTTGTTACGGATTTAAGTTTCACGATCACTCACCAGTCAAAAGAGGATGTTACCGCATTTGGTAAAGCCAGTTTCGGATGCCTATTTCAAAAGGAACTAGATGAGGATAATTTATGGCCTCCTCATACGGTGTAAAACAGTTCGTGGACGGGGACGAAGGAAAAAGTACTTCGAAATGTTATTGAGTGTAGGTGTCATTTCACGACGAAAACTATCCTATAAACGTTATAAAAAAAAAAGCGTAGCATAGAGTATCTGTCATCCTACGTACTCGGTCATGAAGGTGTAACGACTCTCTCTGTGCGAAGAAGAAAAAAATTCAGAATGAGAGAAATGATGTGTGAGAAAAAGGAATGGCATTTTTACGCAAAACCCAAAGTAAATTTCTGCAATACTTTTAGAGGAGGTTTGAATATTGGCACACTATAGGAGGCTTCGTGAAAATTGAGGACGACTCACTCGATTTACGCAATAAGACATTGACGAGACGGTCTCGGAGTAACACCTAAGGAAGCACGTCATCCCATTTTGGATTCTCCACGGAGCAAGGAAAAAAAATGCCTGCTTCACTTTCGGTGTTCTTATGGAAACAATGCGTGACGGTGTCATAAAGGTATTCCAAATACAACTCATTTCGCACGACCCTTCTTCATGGAACTCTTCTTCCTGATAGCGTAGATTAGTGTCGTTTGGTTCCTGTACAAGTTGCGATAACTACAGAAAAATCGAAAGGAAAAAATTATTTGGAAAATTTTATGACTCTTCCCATTTTTTAAAACCTGATTTAAAAATAAATAAAAAATATTGAATGGACATGAAAGGCCTAAGATGTCATCCGATAGATTGGATAGATAAGATTTGAGTAAGTTTCGTTGAAAAAGAGTACTTAAACTGGAATAAAACAGAGATTTTCAAAAGAAAACATTCGTAGCGGGCACGAAAATAGACTAACAAACCAACCTACCCATTTCGTTATTAATATTAAAGTTTCAATATTTCTTGAAAAAATAGAAATAAACGTGATTTTTTTTACTATCTTACCCCTATAAAATCAAAATTTTTCTTTGTGAGCACAAATTTTCCCTTGTTAACCTTGCAAAGTAACCTTCCTGCCCTTTTTGAGTCAGATCCCAAGAGTTACTGAAAAATAGGTGATAAATGAATGCTTAAATTTTATTGAGATTTTTTGTATTTAGATAAAACATCCAAAAGCCTAAAAAATCCCGAGGTTCCATGTTTTGGGAGAACCCCAATTTCAAATTTCCAAGTTAGTACAACATTCTTGTTTATTTTTAACAGATGACTGACTCACGTTGCTTTGGATGGAATGGATGGCATCTCGCAGACTGATTCTATGGTATAGCCTTGGCTCAACAAATCTTCACACACTGGAAGGAGAAGAAAAGATCGAAAACGTTAAATAAAATAAAATAAAACAAAACAAAATATGTCTTTCCAACGAATTTTTTTTTTCTTCAAGTTTTTGTTTAGAAAACAAATATAACAGTTTTTACATACAATTTTAAAAGAACAAGTTATATTCTAGAAAAATAATTAACTTTAATTATTTTTCTAGTTAACAATAACTAAAGCATTATTGCATTAACAATTATGCATTAACAATAATTAAAATTAGATAACAATAACTTATGATACTCAAATAATAATTTTCTATACTAATTATTATGTAATAACTAACGCTAACAATAAATAACACCTTAATAATAAACAAATATTATTTATTAACAAACATTAACTATATGCGATCTTAAAAAACGACCGACCTTATAAGAAAAAAATAATCGAGTTATAAAAACTTTCAAAATTTCACAAAATTGTTTACACTATAAACTCATTTCCCGCTTTAGAGCTTCACTTTTTGTCGAACGTTTTATAGACAGAAGTAAAATTCTAACAAATACCAACAATAAAATAATAATTTTTTACGAGGAATCGGACAGCATTTTGCTATGAAAATGCGTTTAAAATTCGACAAAATGCTGTTATTTTAAAAGGAAGTTATTTTTTTTTTTATATTGAACTTTAATATTAAATTATCGTTATCGAAAAATCGTTTTAACACACTGAAAAACGATATTCGTCCCAATAGAAAGTTAAAAAACAAATTGAAAATAATGTAAATAATCTCTAAGAAAAAAAGAGAGTTAAATTGAACACGTGTAATTTGTTAAATATATTAAAAACACTTTAAATACACGTAAATTAAAATTTTTATTTAAAAAGATGTTAAAATTTTTTTATCCAAAGCTTTTCGCTTTAACAGTAAAGCATCGTCAGGGATTTTTTAATTATTCGTTTCCAATGAGCAGTTTTAAATATGTTTTCTTTTCGCAGTCAACAGTTAAGTCTTTTAATAACGTGCTATAAAAGCAAAGGCAATTTGAAGTCTGGTAGAGGTTGGATCAAGGAGCTAGAAAAAATAATAAGAGAAGTTGGAACTGTTGAAAAATCACACGAGGCTATTGTAGGAGAACAAACATCATGAATTAGCAGAAATAAACTATTAACTATTTTATAATATTGCGCCAAATTATTGGCAAAATTGCAGCATGTTTGGAATTTATTGCATTTTTGCATTTAATTATAAATTGCCAAAAATTTGGCGCAATATTATAAAATAGTTAATAGTTTATTTCTGCTAATTCATGATGTTTGTTCTCCTACAATAGCCTCGTGTGATTTTTCAACAGTTCCAACTTCTCTTATTATTTTTTCTAGCTCCTTGATCCAACCTCTACCAGACTTCAAATTGCCTTTGCTTTTATAGCACGTTATTAAAAGACTTAACTGTTGACTGCGAAAAGAAAACATATTTAAAACTGCTCATTGGAAACGAATAATTAAAAAATCCCTGACGATGCTTTACTGTTAAAGCGAAAAGCTTTGGATAAAAAAATTTTAACATCTTTTTAAATAAAAATTTTAATTTACGTGTATTTAAAGTGTTTTTAATATATTTATGGGAATTTATATTTCCCGGCTATTACCTTTACTTCCATTGTGTGACGTCACTGCTATGTAGTTATGACGATATTACTACGTCACTGTTTGTATCATCCTTTCAATGTATGCGCACGCACCGAGAAGCGCACCTGTTTTATGCAGATGATGTTTAGTCGTGGTCGAGGGAAAGACGCTCCCGCTTGGATGTAAACCAATGTATAATTATGGAGTTGACGTGGAGTGGTTCTGTAAAACACAGACGGTGTTTGCCGCTCGTAAAATGCAGCAATTTAAGTGTTTATGTAATGTCCCCTTTTTGTTTTAAATAAATGTTGTTATGTTACGATGGTCTGTAGCCGTTCCCCTATATTTTGGGGGCTCGACCTATCCGGAAATACCCCTAGCATCACGAAAAGTCGCTACTTTGGTTTAAAAAAAAAAAACAGTAGCGTGAAAATGTTGTTTGTTTTCAAGTAGCTGTGAAAAAATTTTTTTTTTTTCTGTGGACGATATTTTACTCATTTCATTGAAATACATTCGGACGTTTTAAAAAGGATACTTTGTGTTCTTCGTTTCATCTACTAGACGGTGTTTTATAACAGACGTAATTTAAAGTGAAAAGTGATTCAGTGTTTGATCATGCTTCATTTCAACATGATTCAAGTTTTGTTCCTGCCGATGATTTCAAATTTACCTGTGTGCTGTTTTCTTCATGCCCGACGTTCTTAAAATGATTCATTTCGATTAGAGTTTGTTTTATATGTAGTAAGAGCATCCTACACAGATTCATCATCATCTAATTGTTCCTGCTTAATAATATGTTTTAATCATCACGGCATAAAGGACTGCCCTTAATGTCAGGTAGGAGCATGCATTTTTTTTTTCTCCTCTTTGTATGATAGTATTTAAAAAAAAAAAAAAAAAAAAAAAAAAAAAAAGAATTTTTTTTTTTCATTTGTAGTTTAAATTTGGATTTAAATTAATTCATTGCCGTTTTACGCCCTTTAAAGATGACTTGCTTGTTGATTTTATATAACTAAAGAATTTTTTCCCCCCCATATTCAATTACTTTCCATGAATAAAAAGATATTCTGTTCCCCAATATTTATTTATTATTCCTAAAAATATATATGTTCTGGTTTTAATCCATTTTTTATTCCCCAATATTTACTTAAAAAAAAAAAAAAAAAAAAAAAAAGAACAATTTTTTTTTTTTATTTATTTCAGTATCCTTATTTTATTTTTATTGCATCCTAAAAATGGCCCTTAAATTAGGCGACCTTCCGCTAGTTGCAAATTCTTTGAAATATTCTAAAACAAATACCATAAAATTGTTAAACACACTATTAGGATACCCAACATTTGATCATCAATCGCGTAAACGTATGCGAAATTTTAGCGGTTTTACTGCCGATTTCGACATTAATAAACATCAAGAACAAATTTTAAAATCGTTTTCTTTGTCCGATTTTATATCAATCGCTAATTCGCTACATTTAGAACCAGTCGGTAGTAAGGAAAATTTATGTAAAGACATTTTTCATGCACTTACTAATTTATCTGAATTTCAGAAAACATTAGATACTAGTTTTTTGTCAGACGAAGACGATCTCAGTGTAAATAATCATTCTGTTCAAACCCCCTCTTCGAATGTTCCCACTATTACTTCTGTTTTTGAATCTCAAACCCAAACAGAAACCGAAACTTTCCATTCGAGTGTTCAAAATATTTCTCCGAATGACGCTGCAGACACAATGTCTGATTTGAGTAATCATTTCTGGTTCCTCCTTCGAGATTTAGCTAGTACATGTAGAACTTTTTCTGGAAATGATTCATATTCTATTCGTAATTTCTTTAATGACATTGAGGAACAATTCTGTTTATTTCCTAGTCTTACCGATCAACAAAAACTTATCTTTGCTAAACGTTTAATTAATGGTTCTGCTAAAACATTTTTATTTTCGCAACGAAATCTTAATACTTATGAGTCATTTAAAGCCGCATTAATTTCTGAATTTTTGGATACCATACCATCCATTGAAATACATAAACAATTAGAAAACAGAAAAATGCGTCCTAATGAAACTGCTACGCAATATTTTTTAGCGATGCGCGAAATTGCTAACCGTGGTAATGCTATTATTGACGATTCTTCAGTAATTCAATACACCATTCAAGGTATGCAGGGTAACCCCTCTGAGAAAATTCTTCTCTGTGGAGCAAAATCTTTTTCAGAATTTAAAGAAAAATTGCGTGTTTATGAAACTGCTCTTAATACAATAAACTTAAATCAACGAAATTCAGTTAATTATAAACAAACATATGACAGTCGAAAACGCAGTACTGGTCACACACAACCAGCTTTCACTCGCGAATCCAAATTTAATATTGGTCCGGCATCTCAAAATAAATTACGTTGTTTCAATTGTAACGATATCGGTCACTTATCTAAATTTTGTCCTAACCGTTCTCGTGGCCCTAGGTGCCTTGCATGTGGTCTTTTTGGACACAAGTCTACCGATTGCCGCCGAACCGCTGCAAATGACGGACCTCCTTCTAGAGATAGAGTTAACACTGTACATGAATCGCATGCTTCTCATATGTGTAAACAAGTTAAAATTAGTGGTAATGAATTAACTGGTTTGGTTGACACTGGTAGTCAGTTAACCCTTTTGAAACATTCTGCATGGATAAAAATAGGTTCCCCACCGTTGTCAAAAATTAATAAATCCTTAACTGGTTTTGGCTTTGCGCGTATACATGTCATCGGTACTTTTAATTCTTTTATTACTATAGACGATCAAGAGTTTTCAGCAACTATTTCAGTGGTACCCGACGTGTCCACATTTTATGATCTTATAATTGGATGTGACGTCATCCAACAAGCGAACATTAGCATTTCACCCACCGGTGTTACTTTTTCTAGTTTTTCACAACAAAATGAGTGTACCGCAGACCCAAATTTTATCATGACGATCACTGACGATAATCCCAAGTTTGATATTGGTCCTAATGTTTCACGACATATTCGTAACGACATTAACAAACTGTTGTCGACCTATAAACCTAATAAAATCAAAACTGCGAACATTGAGCTTAACATCACTTTAACTGACGATACACCTATTTTTCACTCACCCCGACGTCTACCCTTTACCGAACGAGACATTGTAGACGCACAAGTCTCTGAATGGCTTAAAGATGGTATTATCGAACCAGTGTCCTCTCCATATGCCAGCCAAGTTGTAGTTGTTCGAAAAAAAGATGGTAAACACAGAGTTTGCATCGATTACAGGAAGCTCAATCGTAAGTTAGTTAAAGATCACTACCCCCTCCCCCTAATTGATGATATTTTAGATCGACTTCAACATGCCAAAATTTTTAGTACGATAAAGAAACGTAGGTCCATTACGTAGGTCTCTACGTAATGGATTTTTTCATGTACCCGTAAACAAACAGAGCCGCCCTTTCACTAGTTTTGTAACCCATAACGGTCAATTCCAATTCCGCTACATGCCTTTCGGACTGCCCTTCAGTGTTCATGAGATATATAAATGCCGTTTTTAGAGACCTTATTGCTGCCGGCATAGTACTCCCTTATATGGATGATCTTGTAATTCCCGCGAGTAACGAACATGAGGCCGTAGAACGTCTAAAAACTGTTCTTCAAACAGCTAGCGAGTACGGACTCGACATAAATTTTAACAAATGCCAATTTTTACATACCAAAATAGATTTCCTCGGTCACATAATAGAAAATGGTAAACTTTTGCCATCCCCTTCCAAAACTAAAGCTGTTTTAAATTACCCAGATCTGAAAAATGTTAAAGACGTACGTAGATTCCTTGGCCTTACAGGATATTTTAGGAAATTTATCCCTCATTTTTCTACCATTGCAAAACCCTTAAGTGATCTTCTGCGTAAGGACACCCCTTTTCAATTTCAAAATGAACAAAGAGCCGCATTTCAAAAATTAAAATATTTACTTTCCCAAGAACCAGTCCTCAATATTTTTAATCAAAATTCCCCTATTGAGGTACACACAGACGCGTCTATAGATGGCTTGGGGGCAGTCCTGTTGCAGAAAAACATGCATGATAATCAATTCCATCCAGTCTTTTATTTTTCGAAGAAAACATCTGATAACGAAAGAAAATACACTAGCTTTGAACTTGAAGTCCTGGCTGTGGTAGAAGCCCTCAAAAAGTTTAGAATCTACTTGCTCGGAACAAATTTCAAAATTATCACAGACTGTGATGCGTTCGTCAAGGCACTTAATAAAAAAGAAATAAATTCCCGCATTGCACGATGGGCCCTGTACCTTCAAGAATTCCATTACAATATTGAGCATCGAACAGGTTCCCGCATGGCACATGTGGACGCTCTAAGTCGAGCTCCACAATGTTTCATCATCCAAGATAGCCTTCATCTAAAACTCTTGAAAGCTCAGCAATCTGATGAAGAAGTTCAAGCATTAAAAACGCTTTTGCAGTCCACACCCCATGATAATTACATTATAAAAAATAATCTTCTATATAAAACAGTGAACGGTGTTGATTTACTCGTCGTCCCTAACGACTTGCAGAATAGCATAATTAAAGAAGCGCACGAGCGTGGACATTTTGCAGCACTCCGTACCCAAGAGCTAATAAACAAAGATTTTTATATTCCTCACCTCAAAGACAAAATCGAAAGTTGCATTAAAAATTGCATAAAGTGTATACTCTATAATAGAAAACGAGGTAAACAAGATGGTTTCCTCCACCCAATTGATAAAGACGATGCACCCCTGCACACATACCATGTTGATCACCTTGGTCCCCTAGCTACTACATCAAAAAAATACAAGCATATATTGGTCGTTGTTGATGCGTTCTCCAAGTTTACCTGGCTGTATCCCACAAAATCTACAGACGCCGCAGAAGTTATTAGCCGACTAGAAAGCCAACGATCCATCTTCGGTAACCCCGCCAGAATCATAACTGATCGAGGTCCAGCATTCACTTCCACTGCATTTAAAGACTATTGCCACGACCAAAATATAACCCACATACCAATTACCGCAGGTTTACCAAGATCGAATGGTCAAGTTGAAAATAAAAATTCTACTATCATCGCTGTACTATCTAAACTTTCATCCGACAACCCTGAAAAGTGGTTTTCCCATGTACCTGCTCTCCAACAAATCCTCAACTCGACATTTCAAAGAAGCATAAAGACGACACCATTTGAATTACTATTCGGTACCAAGATGAAAAATAAAGATGACATCAAGATCCTGGAGCTTCTCAACGACGAATCTACAAACACATTCCAGAGGCAACGTGAGGAGCAGCGTATCGACGCGAAAAAACAGATTCGAATAGTGCAAGAAGAGAATCGCAGGCAGTATAACCTTCGAAGACGACCAGCTGCTAAATTCAAAATCAACGATTTAGTCGCAGTTAAACGCACCCAGTTCGGGCCTGGTCTAAAACTGAAACAGAAATTTTTAGGCCCATACAAGATAACAAAACTGAAACCAAACGACACATATGACGTCGTCAAGTGTGACTTCGTGGAAGGCCCATTCAAGACCAGCACATGCGCTGAATTCCTGAAACCTTGGACCGACACTTGTGAAACACTTACTTAACATTCTTCAGGACTTTTTATTTTTTTTTTAAAGACTTAATTGACATATTTCTTCAAGACTTTTTATTTTTTTTTTGAAAAGAACTCTTCCTTGGACATTTTTGTGTGCAACATTAAACTTTTTTTTTAATTATATGTTGAACTTGAACTCACCAAAATAAGAGAAACTCTATTTTTAATGAACAATTTTTTTTTCCTCCCATGAACATTCTTCAATACCTGATTTTTTTTTTGGTGAAAATTATCTACCTATTTTTTTTCTACTTGTCTGTATGTATATTAACATCTTATCTTATTTTATTTTAGTATTTGATGATATGATTCAGGTTTTGAGTGTAATATTTACTCTATTTCCATTTGGTAATGTATACATTTCTTTTTTATTTTATTAATGCAGCTATATTATTACTGTATCTATAATTCTATTATGTAGTGTTGTATATTGTATTTTTTTTTTATTTCTTTTGTTTTTGTATAATTTAATTTTTTTTTTTCTTGTTGTTTAATAACCTTCAGGCGAGGCCGCCTGCTTGGTCATGATGGCCGATATGGGAATTTATATTTCCCGGCTATTACCTTTACTTCCATTGTGTGACGTCACTGCTATGTAGTTATGACGATATTACTACGTCACTGTTTGTATCATCCTTTCAATGTATGCGCACGCACCGAGAAGCGCACCTGTTTTATTCAGATGATGTTTAATCGTGGTCGAGGGAAAGACGCTCCCGCTTGGATGTAAACCAATGTATAATTATGGAGTTGACGTGGAGTGGTTCTGTAAAACACAGACGGTGTTTGCCGCTCGTAAAATGCAGCAATTTAAGTGTTTATGTAATGTCCCCTTTTTGTTTTAAATAAATGTTGTTATGTTACGATGGTCTGTAGCCGTTCCCCTATATTTTTGAAAATAATGTGCTGAAATATTGTTAAATAAAAAAATATTTAAAATAAGTAGCAAATTACGACATTAAATTTCGTTAAAAGAGTTTTTTTTTTTTTTTTAATAAGTAGCCCACATTTATTTAAAACTAGAGTTTATTAAAAATTGATCCACGATACATTTACGTCTCATTTCTTTTTTTCGTTCTATAGCTAAAAAATACATGTATAAAATCTATTTCAACATTTTCGAAAAGGAATCTTATAAATACGCATTCCTTTTGAAATTTTTTCGAATTCTACATAGAAAACACTTTTGAAAATGCATGCCTATAAGAAAGAGAGGAGGTGTGTAGGATTATTCCTGCATATGAATGAAAGACAAATTGATGAAGGAGAAGAAAAGAATTCCTTACTCTGCACTTTGATTGTAGCTCTGAGGTCTACATTGAGCAGTTCGCGATTCACTGCACACTCATACACTCCGGTATCGTTGGCTGTCGGAGAAAGAAGAGTGAGAGAATTGTTCTCTTCGTCTACGATCAGGGAGTTTTCAGTAGTGGACAGCTTTCCACCTTCTTTGAACCTGAAATACATTACAACAAAAATCTAGAGTTATTTAACTCTCATAAAACATGCAAGCTGATTTACTTTCTCTTTTTAATGCAGCAAGTGGTACTATTTTTTCCAGACGGTGTCGCTTCCAATTTTCCTCTATCACCTTGAATGAACGTGCAAACATTTTTGTTTTCGTCTAAATATATAAAGCTGAAAGTTTGTTATTGTATGTACCCGGATCGGCCTATTACAATAGGCCGAATGAGAATTCTACTTCGAGGTGTGCGGAGTTAGAAGAAACCACCTGTGACCGATGCCACGCATCATACGCACATAGCGGGCTGTACTACAAATGGACATGACATGATATTACTGCCACTGAAGTAGCAGGGAAACGGATACGATGAAACTGAAACCGTAAAATGTAAAATGGCGAAAAATAGTAGAAATCTTTGACCTCATAGGAAAAGAGAAGCAAAATGAAAAAAAAAAAAAAGGAAAAAAAAAAAGATTTAGGATAGCATCACAATTTTATTAGAAAGGTTAAGGCTAAGCAGAATATTTTTATATTTTCACACACATACACAGGCAAATGCTTCACTATTACATTTAACAAAAACGACAACATGAAATATAACTTTTAACGAGAAGCTAATAGACTAAAGGAGAAGATAACGTAGAATATGTAAAGAGTTAAATATATAAACAATTGCAGAAAGAGTTGAGACAAAGACTCCTCTCGGGTCACACGGAATGATTGTATTCCAATCAGGATTAATCAATACTTTTGAGTATTTTTTGTTAAGGTGCTGTATGTTATTATTATACGTGTGGGTGGGAATTTCATCTCCTTGTAAATTTGAAAACTTTTTTTAGATGTACTAAGGCATATCAAGTATTTTCTGAAAAGCAATAAATAAAAAAACTTTGTAACAAAAAAATACGACAAGTTTTAAAAACTTGCAATGATTATTTTGATACGCACTATTCCCAAGTAACACAGGCTGTTGGCCCAACTGCGATTTATTATTAGTTCGTTCGGGAAAGGGCTCAAAATAACAGTGGTCCAACAGTAAATAGTATTATTGGCCCAACAGTCCTAAAATGCTGTTTTTCCAACTGCAAAATATAACAGTTGGCCTACAATGTGTTCACCAACAATGGACCAACAGTTTGCCAACCGTTCATCGTTGGGCCAACGGTTGGCTCAACCGAGGGCCGACGGTAATAAACAACCGTTGCCCAACGAGGAAGGAACTGTAGGGCCACCCGTTTCCCAACCATTCCGTCTTACTTAGATTCTTTATCGGGCTGTTTACAAAAGATGAGGGAAGGATTTTCGCGAAATTGTTAGGGTCGACATTACCATCGGTTCTTATGGCGTCCTGTAAATACACGTAGCTCTCTGCTCGCAGTCTGGTCTGATTAAGCGCTATGTATCTTAAGCGCTCACTTTCTATTTTGACATACATATCCACCAGAAATGGATTCAAAATATGCCTACACCGCAGTAGTAAATTAAAATCCTTTCGCCGGAACATCCTATGGAATGCGTAAGAGTCCATGCAGGATACCATTTTGTTTGGTATTGGACGGCTAGTAGCTGGATTAATTAATTGGATGTTAAAGTGAGACCTCTCCTGCCCCTTCCAAAATAGGAGCGGGCACTCTAAAGTATCGTAGAACCGGTGCATGTCGGCGATTCTAGAGAGCGTGTCGTCGCGTGTCTCTTGCCGTGGTCTGCTCGCTGCCTGCAATCACGACTGCTATTTCGTTGCTAGTTGGAGCATTGTAGCGTCGCTCGTGTTGTCCGCGTGGCACTCTGTTGGGGCGGACTACTACTTTACAGCTTTCGTCGGGCATGTTATCAAGTGCCGTTTTAAATTCCCTGACAAAGGCGTTATTGTCGTGCAGTACTCGTTGTATTTTACGGACCGTCTCTCTATCAACTCCTGCAATTAGCCTCGACCGTCGCTCAATTTCGTCTTCCTCGTCGCCCATGAAACAGACCTGTAAGAACTCTGGCTGCATGTTCGAAGTAGGCAGTAGAGACCCAATTCTATGACACACTTGACCTTGAATGGTAAAAGTTGGGGAAAATCCTGGCATTGCGATCCCTCTGCCAGCTTGGATGTAATCATCCAAATTCTGTTAAATATCAAAGAATTTTTCATGTGACACATAGAAGAAGTTGAATAGTTTTTACTGCTGTACATAATGTTCGTGGCTCCTTTACAGGGACACACAAAAGAATTTCGTGATGTTCGAGTCTGTGGAGAATTTTGTATTTCAGTGCATTTGAATGAGTTTACGATGCATTCAACAAAATCAGATGCTTGTAGATGTATAAAGTAAATAATTTATACATAGGACCCTTCAAAAGAATTCCAATGGCATTCATGATGATGTCAAATTTGGTTCAAATATTAATGAATTGCAATGAATTAGTTGCATAATTTTTACGGGTGCTTATAAAAACTGTGATTCTAATACAGGGACGTTCCATACCATTAAAATGTACTACAGCGATATTTATCGCCAGTGCATTTTAACAGGGTTACACACCATTCGACGTGATAAAATAAATTCCTGTTATTGCAGTGTTTAAAAGCCTGTTTTCTGCGGAAAAGGGTTGATAGAGAATTGATAATTAGTTTACACGAAATAATTCCGATATATTATGCAATCCTCTGACATCAAGTTTGATACAATTATGAGTTACAAGATATCAAACAAACACAAGGCTGTTAATTAGAACGAAATATATATATACACACATTTATACGTATAGATATAAACAGACGGGGGGAGGGGCACGGTAGTCCCCTTCAGAAACGTACTTGGGTATGTAGTGAGTTAATCATATATATGTGTGTAATTATTTTTAAATAATAAGGAATAAATAAAAATGATTAATGAGGGATGCAAATAGGACGTTGGGACTCCTCATTGGCAGGTCCACTGACTCGTTTCAGCAGTAGGCTATTGGTAAACGAAATGTTAGTCAATTTGCAATGGAATTTATGAACGTTGTCGTCATGTTGTCAGAATTTTTATGGCTAGCAATGCATTCATAGATCTCTGTACCAGTATGTTTCCGCATCCTTGACACATACATTGGATACTTTTTTTTTTTTTTTTTTCATTCTTCTTGCAATAAATAAAATTTAAAAAAGTTCAGTTCACTGTAGTTCAAATGGTATCTGAAAGTTTGCGATAAAAATTTAGACTGCAAAGAATCGATTCTGTCCATTACTTTTATTATAAACAATTCTTCAGCATTCTTAAATATACGTGACATGAAATAGAAACTCATAAAATTTATCATTTAAACAGATACTTCAGTGGCACGAACGAATATTAAAAAAGAAATTAATGGAAATACTAAAATAACTTTGTAAGATAAATATTCCAGAAAAGGAAAAAAAAAAAAGAATCCTATAAATGAAGGCCCACATTTTACGGCACTCCGTTATAATGAGCCGATACTTAATTACGATAATTAAGCTTCTGATACAGAAATATGTTTATCTCGCCAGAATGCAAAATAAATTCTACTGCAGTACATAAATGGAAACGTAAAAATGATAAGGTCACCGGCTGTAGAATGTAGGCTCGAAAAAAATATGAATTTAACAGAGTGTATTTGTAAAAGGTTTTTTTTTTCAATTAATCGTGCATTCATTAAGTAAAAGTTATTACCTGCTAATTGTTTTTGCAAGTCATCGATCGAAAACTAAATAGCCTTTATTCTCTTTCGAAGGTTTTATGAATCGGGGGGTATTATTTTTTTCCATTAATGGCGGTATGAAATTACTATTCTTATTCATAAAATAAAAAGGCATTTAACCCCAATATGAAAGGTTTTTCTTTTTATCGTACATTAAACTAATCTATTGAACATTAATATATATTATATACTGTTATATATATTATTATTATACACTGTTATTATACCATTAAGCATTAATATACAGAGTGATCCATTTAAAGGCGTACCCGTTGGTTTTTCTTATTACCCTTAAATAGGATGGATGTGGCAACTATTCTAACACTGAACTACATTGTTTGAACCTTGTTTAAATGTGGGAGACAATTTCCAACACAGTTGGACCTTTACAACTTTATTCGTGAGGTAAAACAGAAATGGAGACGCACAGGAATTTTAATCCTGTGTTACAAAAATTATTACAGGATTTTTAATCCTGTAATAATTTTATTTATGAAAAACAAAATTTAATTAAAATTTCTACATTACATTTACATTATTAGTTTTACATTATCATGTAATAGGCTTTTCCAGAGAAGTCCTGCAAACGTCGATGAATTAAAGCAGATCATAACTGAAGAAATCTCGTCGATAACACCAACAATGCTGCGAAGTGTATCAAAAACCTGGTTTGACGTGTTCATGTTTGCATTCAAAAGGGTGGCGAACGTTTTCAACATTTTCTGTGAGGAATGATAATGCAAACAAATTGAATTAAATTATGTTTTTCAAAAATAAAATTATTACAGAATTATTATTATTTATTTATTTTTTGTACTTAAGTCTAGTCTCCCCATCTGCATCGAGTTATGTTTATAAAGGTGTTTTTGCCTTCTGCACCCCTCCCTCCCCCCCCCAGGGAGGAACGGGGATATTTCGCAAAATTCCGTCTTAGTGCGTGTCAGGGTCCTAAAACCAACCTGCTCACCAAAAATTGTGACTCTATCTCCCATAGAATCGCCAGGACGGTGTTGAGTCAGTGATCAGTGAATCAGTGAGTTTACTCGTTTATATCGATATACAGGGAATAGATATTACTATATAGATATACAGGGTGATCAATTTAAAAGAGTACCCGTTGGTTTTTCTTATTACCCTTAAATAGGACGGATATGGCAACTATTCTAATGCTGAACTATAATTGCTTGAACCTTGTTTAAGTGTGGGAGACAATTTCCAACACTGTTGGACAGTTACAACTTTATTTGCGAGGTAAAAAAAGAAATGGAGACGCACATTTTTTTAAAATTCCTGTAATAATTTTATTTATGAAAAACAAAATTTAATTATTTTTTTTTACATTATCATTCCTACATTATCATTTACATTATCCTTATCATTTTTACATTATCATTTCATAGGCTTTTCCGGAGAAGTCCTGCAAACATCGATGAATTAAAACAGATCATAACTGAAGAGATCTCGTCGATAACACCAACAATGCTGCGAAGTGTGTCAAAAACCTGGTTCGACGTGTTCATGTTTGCATTCAAAAGGGTGGCGAACATTTTCAACATTTTCTGTAAGGAATGATAATGTAAAAAATTTCAATTAAATTATGTATTTCAAAAATAAAATTATGATTAAAAAAAAAAAAAAATGTGCGTCTCCATTTCTTTTTTTATCTCACAAATAAAGTTGTAACAGTCCAAAAGTGTTAGAAATTGTCTCACAAACTTAAACAAGGTTCAAACAATCCTACTTCAATGTTAGAATAGTTGCCACATCAAATTTAAGGGTAATAAGAAAAACCAACGGGTACTCTTTTAAATTGATCACCCTGTATATATACTGTGATATACATATTCTTATTGCCATATGCATTACATGTCATATTTATATGTAAGATAAAAGAAGTATTTATATAATTTATTTTTAAACATTTGCTATTTAAATAATAAATATTAATATATTGTTTTTTAAGGCCAAAATTATTTCGAAATAGGAAAAATGACGTTAAGAGAGGAAAATACTTTTTCTTAAATTAAAAAATATATAAGGTGCGTTTTCCTTAAGAGGAGTGATAACTGGCCTCAAGAGGACGAAAAATTACCCTAGAACGTAGGGTCACAAACCTCGCTGAGTGGGAGAAAAAAAAAATTTCAAAAATAGTTTTGAAGAGTGTGACGTCGAGTGAGCAGAAAGAGCCAATAATAAGTAGATAAACATTTAAACAACATAAAACAGGGTTACAAATGCAGACAGTAAACAAAATTCAACGGCAGAAGGAAGACGCGAGGAACTTTTATACCGTCAAGACCATTACATAACCGAGGCCTATGAACTAAAGATTTCCTTACACGTGCAAACATATTTAGTGTACTTTCAATGTCTGCTGAAGTGATGACTGAGATCCTCCATTCTATATACAAGTGTCTGATAAACAAGCCATTTCAGGTAGCCCCAGAAAGAGAAATCCGTGGAGGGTTTGCCGAAAAGCAACAGGTCCGCTTCACCTTCTGGGATATGTCATATCGAGGTAGTTAATCACCGCAATTTAAAATGTGCTGGTGTACATGCAGGATCCATGTGTTCTGTCGCACAGTGGTCGGTATGCCCTGCAGCAAGGTACTTTGCGCCATTAAGACGTTCGGTACGGTCCCAACATAGGATTTCTGAGAATCTCCGCCTAGACGTTAATACTGAAACTGTGCTGAACTTTAAACGAGACAGTACTGTAGAGATTTTCGGACTATCATGTATGAGCATTGAACCTGTTGACTACGCTTTCTCTTGAGAATCCAACTTCTTCTTTTAGTGAAACAGTGGCGGCAATCTGTGAATCCTTTTGTGTTGTATCAAGCATCCAGCATACGAAACCTACCAGAAGGAGTTAATTGACATTGGCTATGAGTGAGACCTTCTGCCCATTTAAAGGTGCACTTTTTCAGCATGTAGAACTTTCCAGACGTTTCCGTGCCAAATATTTAGCAACTGCAACGAGTCATGTGTTTGTCGATAGGGAATCGGCAATTGTTGCAATACACGGTTATCTGTTTCAGGCGCGCGTATACTCCGTTTTTGCCCTGAATTACGCCTCCACTGCCATTAATCGATATTCGTGAAGGTGGTATAGTGCGGAGAACGACTGTTTGGATATTTCTCTGTGTACGTCCTTTATGACACACGTCCATTACCACCTGTACGACCGTAAACTCAATGCATACCCGCATATTTCTCGTCCGCGTAATATGTTGTTTTCCAATGAAGCTTAATACCTGAAAATTCTTCAATGTCCACTAATGAATGCTTGCTGGCTCGCCGATTTTATTTTTCCCATATGAATAAGAAATTTGCTTATAAAAAAGGTTTTTTATTCTCGACCGAAGAGCTTATAATCCCCACATTCGTTTGGCCACTCTGCGTTTGCGATTTTCTCCCACTGAACGAGGTTTGCAACCTTACTTCTTTGATGTTTCCCATCTCACCTCTAAATTTGTTTGTCGAATTCGGCAAACATTTCGCAAATATTCAGCGATACTATAAACTGTATGCGTGTGTGGCTATACATGCAGGATGATTCCGAGTTATTGTTAAAAAATCTACATGTAGGTCAGGAACACACTAACAAGCAAGAATCCTGAAGGTCACAAAAGAAATCAAGACGCTCTATCTGCCTACAAAGCCAGACTGAAAGATGTGAGACATGTCACAATGAATGATAACTTTTTTACACAAAGAAGAGTTTATAAAACATTTCTGTTTAAAAAAAAAATTGAAAGCAGATGTTTAAAGTTTCATTCTTCAGTTGTAATGCAAGCCTCGCAACGACACTAACTTTCACAAGAATTCCTGCTATACTGGCAATAACTCCGTGTGCAGCAATAATTCGTGCCACCATTTCCGATTCTAAAAGAGTTTTCTACACTAGGGTTTTCATGCAATCGTAAAAATAACAAAAAAAAAGAAAGAAAGAAAGAAAGAGGGGACTGATCTGGTGGCCACGGATTAAGTCCAGAGCAATTAATTGCGTTTCTTCGTAAATGTAGTATCAGTATACTATATCGGCGGGAGGAATGGGCTGGAACTCCATTACTTTGAACCTACAGCTGTTACACATGGAGCGGTACGTTGCTCAGAAATTCCAGCAGGACTCGAACTAGATTCTCCATTTCATATCGATGTAAGGAATTAGAGGCAAAAATGCTATATATTTGCAAGAATGTTTTATAAGTCATATAATCAAAATTTTTAAAATGATATTATGCCCTGTGGACTTGCACCCTGATTCAAGCATCGGTCATTGTAATTACATTTGAAAGTTTGGGCTGGCAGTTTTCCAAAAAGTCTTCCATAATATTCTATGAATTATACAAGCTGAGACGGATTATTCTTTTAATTATCATGTAATTCTTTCTCACTCTTACCCTGTAGTCCATTTTCTATTATAGACATTTGATAAATCTTAAATTTATAATCTTCTCATTTTAGGAACATCCCATTTTTAGTAACTGACTGTAAAATCTCTTTATGTTCTAAATCATAAAGTAATGCGAGAGCCCTATCTAAATTAACAATTAATTATTTCAAATTATTTTATATTTATAAGAGAAAATCAATCTAGTATTTGAAATTGAATCAAATTATTTTCCAAAGATCAGTTAAGGTATCGAACAAAATAATTCCCACATTTGGATTTTTTAATTTAAGCTTTCAAAAAAAAAAAAAAAAAAAAAAAAGAAAGAAAGAAAGAAAAAATTATTCTACTTGAAGAAATTGTTTTACATGAAACAGAATTCTTTCAACTATCACGTAATAGTCCGTATACTTTTCTACGCGTCAATACATCTTATAAATTCTACGTTTGTTGCATGTAACGTTTATAAAGATTACATTCTTAATAACAAATTTTAAAATACACAGCCCGCATTATGCAAAATGATAAAACATATGAATGCAATACTTACGTACCTATTTATTTTTCTTTCGAATTATTGTGTATTTACCGTAATTTCTAAAGGTATGATGTTTTGAAAATGTACTCATCCTATACGTTACTTAATTCTACTTCACGCACAGTTTTGGCTCAGACGGATTTCTTTCGTCATTCACAATTACATTATAAATGATAATAATGACACTATTGTATTAACCATTACAATATTTTCAAAAAAAAAAAAAAAGAAAAAACTATTTTGTGAATAATATAAAAAGTATTGCAAGTTCTCACAATAAACACCAACATAAAATAAAATTTTTTAACGATATCGGAATTTCTCTATTTAAAAATAAATAAATAAAAAAATAAAAATAAATAAAAAGCTACTGCTGCCGCTGTTCATTTTGTGTGTCCTATCTCTTCACGGAAAAGAGGGCCCTCAGCGTTGCAAGAGGTACCGACATTTGCAAAATAATTCAAGGAACTCAGTCTGAATCACTCTAATGAACGAAGTTAACGTCGTTTTAATAAAAGTACTCTGTTTGCGAATAGTTTCTCTGAATTTTTTCTGATTTAACAGGGAGCAGCCCCCGCTCATCACTCTTGGAGCGATGTAGAGCGCTTCTAAGGGAACTACTCGCAGTTTATTAAAAAACCCAAAAGGGAAAAAAAAAAATTACAAAATTCGCCAGGCCTAATCCGGCCTAGAGCCGACAGTGGGCGTTCAGACTGCGCTTTACACTCCCCAGGAATAATAAAGTGTCAACCATGGTGTAAGAGAAGAAATTGCAATATTGGCATGCCCGAGAGAAGAAAAACGTGATTGGAATAAAGAAACCATCTACAAAATAATCGAAGTTTTAAGGTATTATGCGAAAATTTAATCCAGATAAAATAAATACTAGATTAAAAAAAAAAAAAAAAAAAAAAAAAGTGAAAGTACATTTTTGTTTTTACTAGGATTTCCAAAGAACTTTTTAAATCATCATTAATTGAGTAACAAAAACAGTATGTAGTAAGAAAAGTGCAAAGAGTGACAATTTTCGTACAATTAGTATGATAATTACAAAAATTAAAAATATTTCTCTTTACTTTTTATTCATTCACAAATGACAAGCTCGAAATATAGCGAACGACCACAGCACTGAATAAAAACTTTCTTAAATAAGTTTTTTAAAACTTCTCCTTACCACACAATGGAACAGTAAGGACACTCTTCCGTCTTACACTGCAGAAAGAGAGGCTCCCCGGGAACGAGGATTTTTCCCAATCCTGGCTCATCTTCGTTCGGTTCAATGATGTTATCTGGAAATATTGACAATCACGTGGTAAAACAATCATTTAAAAAAAAAAAAAAAACATTTATTGATACTCTGACAAAACTATTCACAAACCTTATTTATAAACTACAATGGTCGTTCTTTAACAATTTAAAATAATTTTATAAAGATTTCAAATCTTTATTTTGGAATCAGTGTTTTTTCCAATTCAAGCCCATTTTTGTTAGATTTGATAATATGAAAAGAGACAAAACTAGTTGGCATAGGTGGACTCTGCTCAGTTCCACATCCTAATTATGTTCTCGTAAACTTCTAGTGGGAGACATATCATGTTAAGAGGAATGAATTTGACCAAAGCTTGATACAGTGACAGAATGAAATCCCCGCCTAATGGGCTATCCACCGTTCACTTCGATATATTTCTCTTATTCTAATCTATTCATTTATTTTATCAGGGTCCATTCCGTTGTTTAGTTTT
The DNA here is from genome assembly GCA_963930645.1 of Salticus scenicus. Lineage (NCBI taxonomy): Eukaryota > Metazoa > Arthropoda > Arachnida > Araneae > Salticidae > Salticus > Salticus scenicus. The sequence goes on along the minus strand of OZ005654.1, from coordinate 2,978,962 downwards.
CATGCTACTATTTCCAATGCAATAATCCTCAAAATTCATATTTATGTGAAAAATTTACAATTTCGCTATGTTGATAAAATCGTAAATTACGAATGATTTGCGAAATTCCCTATTAGAATCAGGGCTGGAGAATATAAGGGCTGGTTCATCGCAGTCGAAAAAGTGAAACCGGAAATACTCCCTGATGACGTAGCTGCAAACACGCCAGTCCGATTCAGAATATTGAGCAACATTGAAATTACGGAAAAGATATTAATATACTGCTTAAATCTTTATATTTTCCGCAGTTTTGAAGAGAAAAATATTAGCAAGCCATGGTTTTTCATAGTTAATATTGAAATCATTAAATACAAAAGAATAAATATTTTTTGATTATCAAAATTTCACTAACGGGAACAAATTTTAATAAAATTTTGCTAAAACGATGCGGTGCTGAAAAGCAAGCATATTTTAAATGTTTTATAGACAGAAGTTGAAATCAGACTTATATGAAATGTTGGCTTTTTTGTGCATTTCAAGATTAATGCATCCATATGCATCAAAAAGCAATTTTTTTTTTTTTTTTTTTTTTTTTTTTTTTTTAAATAAAACATGAATTTCAAATATATAATGAAAATGCAGGTACTATTTTAAAATAATTTTGATTTCTTTTTTTTTTCCCCAGGCTTATTTGGTTATTTTAAATAGAAAATGCATGGAGATGAATGCTACTGAAATTCAAATGAAGCAATTACGCGTTTGGTTACTTTCTATAATTATAATTTTTTTTTAAAGTAAAGTTTTAACACCAGCATAATTAACATAAGATTTTTGAAAATGTGAAATCTGGTGTAATCATTTATGGTTTAATAAATTTACAATCATCATTCATTAAATCAAACTATCGGTAAAAGTGGCATAATTTTACGGCATTCATATAAATAAATGAACCAGTCCAATCAAATTTCGGGAAAATGTATAGATATGCCATGGGAAAACAAATTTTTTAGACCTATTGTATAAACATAAAAAAAAGTATATATTGATATATATATACATACATAAGAATTAATAAAGGATTTTAAGTTAGAAAAAAAAAAAAAAAAAAAAAACAGAAGTTACTTTTATTTATTTATTTTTAATTTTATTTATTTTGTAAATTAAGTATAACAACTGACTTTTTAGATTGCAACAGTAGTTGCTACAAATAATAACTTTCCCAACGATTTTATTTATTTATTTTTTGTTATTATTTATCATTTTTTTTTCCATTAAAAAAAGAAAAGAAACGAAAAAAGAAAAAGAGTCTGTGCTAAATACAATTTAGTTTTAGACAAGAAAGTTTTATTTATATTATTTTATCTCTTGTTTAATACCAGATATTGCCTTGCCCGACATTCAGCTTTATTCAAGGAGGTCTTTTGAAAAAAAAAATCCACTTTTTTGTCTGTCTGAAAAAAACTGTCCTGTTGTTTCTAAAATTATAGCCTCCCACTAGTGGCTGAGAAATTCTGCTCTCGAAGCTGCAAGACGTGAAGTACCGTGTTCAATCCCAGATTGCACTAGTCGACTTAGCCATTCAGAGTTTTTCGTGGTTTTCTCCGAAACTCGCAAAATTACGTGCTAGAACCGCTTTGTAAGGCTCCCATCTAGGGCGTCTCCTTCCTTGGGCTCAGGCCCCTAGTGCAGACAATAGGCCTTAACATAAACATAAACACCCGATAGTGTATTTTTTTTTTTTCTTTAATGCAAAATTTATGCAAAAATATAAAATTTTCTTTTATGCAAAAATGTTTAAAAGAAACTGATTCTCATCATCAAAATATGAAGTTGTGTTTCTTAGCAACAGTTACTACGTTAATTTTTAACCTTTTTTTACTTTAATTACTTCCGTACAGGCTATGATATATATATTTTAAAAATTATATGGACAGTCACAGGTGCCTTCTACTATAATTTTTATTTTATTTTCATTGAATGTTTGTTTAATTGAATGAAAAAGGATATTTTAATTTACGTAAAATTAATATGAAATTTCATCATATGTACAGTCGGTAACAAAAGTGTCAGAACACTAGCAAAAATTCCTATGTAAAAAAAAGTACACTTCATGCGGTTCTGTTAAATAAATCCTTATCGAATCATGTTCTTAGACTGACTATGAAGAGGATTCGACAAAGATTTATTTAACAAAACCGTATGAAGTGGACTTTTTTTACATGTGAATTTTTGCTAGTGTTCGTACACTTTTGTTACCTACTACACTTGCATTTTTTTTTTTTTTTTTTTTTTTTTAATATTTACTGAATCCTTCCTCTGGCATATTCGCATCCATTCTTTACATAAATTTTCATTCTTTTGTGGAAATATATGAAGAATCATACGTTTTCCTTTTGTGTTACGATGCGTATTACTAAACGTAGCAACTGCACAAGGTGGCATTTAAAAACATTAGGCATTTAAAAACATAAATTGTAAAATAAAACAGTTGAGAATCGAAGCATGATAAATTCAATAAGTGTGTCTTTTCTCCCTGTCTTCATGGTTTTCCCACAATGAGACAAAGAACAAAACAACTGCCCAGTGTCCAAAACATTTCGCTTTCGGGAAGCGTGTTTCTAGTGACGTCACAAGACATCCGGTTGGGGAAAAAGTCAGTCACAAGGCGGCAAGCACATCTTCAAAGGGATGACCTAGCCCTTGTATTCTATAGTCCTGTATTAGAATATTTGTATTCAATCATGTTCAAACCAATATCATAAATGTAATTTTGAAGTTGTCTAATGTATTTATGATCCTCAAAATGGAAGTTTATGCTCAATTTTGCCTTATTCTGACATGTTAAGTAAATCGTAAATTCCAAATAACTTACGAATTTTTTAAATTGGAGAATCATAGTATGATATTCATGCCAGTATCCTATATAATATTTCGAAAGTGGTCATCTTTACGATGAAAATATCCCTAAATATTGACGTTTATGTGAAATTTGGCTCTATGCTGCCATGTTAAGAAATTCGTAAATTTCCAATAACTTGCGAAATTTTCAAAGTAGCACATTTATAGTTATTAATGTTCATTCCGGCATCAAACCTGATATTTTAAATCTGGTCTGACATTTTTACAGTAAAAAGTTTCCATTTAATGCACGTTTAAGTGAATTTTTGTCCTATTCTCCCATGTTAAGAAAATCGTAAATTTCTCATAACTTACGAAGTCTTTTAATTCGAATGTTGCAAAAGAATAGGGTTCTTGCCAGTATCGAAAATAATATTTTAAAACTGATCTGACCTCTCTGCGATCATTTGTTCGTGAGATATCGTGTTAACAGGCTAACAAACTAACGGACTAATACACTGACACACTAACGGACTGACACACTGACACACTAACTGACACCCTACAGACAGACACCACCATACAAATTTTGTCATTTTCGGATTCCTCACACCTGAAAACGTGTAAAAAAGTCAAAAAACCGAGGTCGAAAATTTTCACGATTACCTAAGTTCCCCATACCTGTAGTATGATGGGGAACTAATAAGCAAAGCAAGAAAATAATAATAGGGTGTTTTGAATATTTTTCTCCATATAGTATTTTCTTTAATTTAACGCTATCCCATTTTAAATTATTTGAGCCCATATGCCTAATAAAGCATTTTTCGTTGTGTCCCTGTAAAACTAGTATGTTGTGGCCACCACAAGACTTTCTTCTATATTTTCCTATTGTTCACTCAGTAACAATATTAATTTTATTATTATTATTATTATTATTATTTTTTTTTTAGTTAAAAAAAAAAAAAAAAAAAAAAAAAAAAATCGATAACTTTGTTTTAAATTATCAAAGATTTCTAGTCCAACCATTCGTTTTAAAGGTACTAACGAGACCTTTCGGGAGATACCCATCTTGAAAATTTATTCCCCTCGAGGGGGGACTTCCCCCAGGGGGGTTGATGAGACTCCTACACATACAAAAAAAATTTCCCAGTTGGCTATCTCTATTATAAATAATTCTTGTAAATTTCATAATGATTACTAAAAAAAATTCTTTTTATGCACATTTATATAAAATGTTGTCCTATATCACCATGTTAAAAATTTAGAAAAAGCGGGATGGCAACGCAGCCTGTAAGACAATTTTTACTAAAAGTTGATAGGCACTCATTTATGTCAAGGTGCAACTACATACCAATTTGTATGAAATTCTGTGTCGTAGTTCCTGAGATACAGTTGCCACAAAATTTTGTCACGCACACACAGACAGACTGACTGACACAGACAGACATTTTCTAAAAATGGTCAAATCGTGTTCTACAGCTCTCAAAACGTGTAAATCCATCAAAAACCAGAGATCGAAAATTTTTACGAATCCAATTCTTTCTTCTATTGAATATAGAAGCAAAAAAAGCATATAACTGCTAGAATCTCCTAAGCCTGTAGAGTTCGTGCAACGGGAAACAATAACATATATTCTATAAATTTGCAAATCATTCGAAGATGCTAGAGCACTTAGGTCCATGGGCCATAATGATAAAGAATTTTTCTTTGTGTCTCTGTAAAATAACTCTGAATACTAGCTTCATCAAAATCAATAGGGTACGTGTTATGATTTTCAGTATAATCAAAGAAACTATCGTCGAGTTCCCTCACATACATCACCATAAAATAGCAAAAATAGCAGGGAACCTCAAAACGTATGGAAACACCAGAATCACAAAGTTGAATTTTTGTCATGGTTACGAATCCAATACTTTCTTCTATTGAATATAGAAGCAAAAAAGGCATATAACTGCTAGAATCTCCTAAGCCTGTAGAGTTCGAGCAACGGGGAACAATAACATATATTCTATAAATTTGCAGATCATTCGAAGATGCTATAGCACTTAGGTCCAATAAGTGTACCACGATTTGTGGTACACTTATAACATATTAATTATGGGAGTAGAAGTTTGAAAATGGTATCATTCGAAAGGTGTGGTTAGCTAGATGTACAGAATGCAAAAATTATTTTCTTACGATGTCAAGAAAGTACTTAAACATACTTTTTTTTTTTAGGCATTTTCCCCCATTTTTCCCTTTCATACACGTATTCTTTTACATTAAAAAATACCTAAAAGTAGAAAGTTGTTAAATCTGGCAATTTCTTAAAACTGAAATGAAACTATGGATACCGTAATTTGTATAATGTAGCATCACTATACTCTCGACTACAGGTTTTTTATTCTAAGAGAAATCAGCCATTAAAATGGCAGAAATTTGAGTGCATGAGTGGTAGGTCAAAAGTCTATACTGTTCAAATAAAAAGAGTTTGATTAAAAAGATCTGCTTTATGAGAGTTCTATTTTTTTTCTAATTTTATTAAGATCTAATTAGTTTGAAAGACATATTTTTAAGCAAAAACATAATACATTCCAATTAACTGAAATTGACTACTTTTTTAATGAATTTATTACTATACGCAAGCGATGTGATGACTGTCACTGACCGTCCGTGGGGCCAAGCAAAAATTTCCTATGTTAATCGCTAATTGGATCGAGTTTAAACATTAATTGGTTTAATTTTAAACATTAAGGAAAATTATCTCCCGATTTTAATCCCCATATTTGGGTATAGTTTTATATAAGTTACTGTCTGCGTGTGTTAGATTGTGTTATATTTTTTCTGTCAGATTCCTAAAATTTTAATTTTAAATTTCAATGCTCTAGAAAAATAAAATGGTAGACTTCCATTTTCGATTATAAACATAAACATTTCAGTTCAAAAGAATGAGATTCCTTTCAAAGGAACAGATTTGATATCTGTCGTCCTTGGTGGAAAAAAAAAATAATAATAAAAGGATCGCTAAATTATCTGGCAAGCATATTTAATTCCCTTCAAAAAACATGCTTATTTTAAAAAATACATTAAGAGAGCAATGAATGAATGAATGAATGAGGGGAGCGTTCATTGAAAGCATGAAATATGAAACAATATTTCGTACAATATATATGTATTACAAAAATATACAACGGACATGTATGTTTTCGTATTATGTTTTTGATCGCCAAATACACAAAACACCAAGGACGAACGGATATCAAATCTATACCCATTTCGTATCTAGAGTTTTGAAATAAAAAATTTAAATTTTGTCAATTTGGCAGAAAAATAACTTAATGTAACACATGTGCACGATAACTAATTTGTAACTATATCCAAACATGGGAATTAAAATCGGGAAATAATCTATATAATATTTCTCTAAAGTGGACCAATTTCAATTAATTTTTGTCGAAACGATACGATAGTGGTGAAATTAATAAAATACGCTAGGATAAAAAATAACATTTAAAAATGAACAATATATAAGCACGCGGATTCAGCTCAATGATCTAATAAGAAAACATGACGACATTTGTATGATGACATTATTTTATGGAAAATGTATTTTTAAAAGTTATTTCTTCAGAAACTTTGCAAGCGTCATTTTAAACCTAACAATATTTTAAAGATATAAACAGAATATGAATTATTCTCATAAATTGACTAAAACACGCAATCATAAAAAGTATAATCAAAATAGGATTTTTTTTTTTTTTTTTTTTTTTTTTTTTTAAACAAAAAAAATTTCGCCAAAATAAATAAAATGTCATTGCATTCTTGGCGATACAAATTTAAAATGCGTAGTGGGAGTTCTTTACTAAAACTGTACTGCCTGTGGAAAACAATATTTATTTGATTATAATAATAATTTGGCTTCTGGTAAATTAAAATTTAAATTAGGTGGTGAACACGGAGTATAAAGACAGGAGAAGAAGGTAACGTTGAAATTTTGTGATGTTGTTTTCTAATGTTTACAGAGGGCGCCAGCGTACAATACTTCCTTCTCTCCAGCTTCCGCAATGTTATTCAATGGGGAAATGTCTCGTTTTAATTATTTTTTTAAAAATAATATCAAGCTGAAAAAATTTCGATTGAAAGCAAATTTCATTAAATAGAGTATTCTAAGCAACGTGTTTTTTTTTTTAAGAGCCATTTTATGCTAATTTTACTTTGAAAGAGAGCTTTTAAAAAATGACAATCTTTATGAACCGAAGCTAGCTAAAACAGACAATTGGGAGAAAGGAGAATGGAGATCGTTTGTACTGTGTCGTTTGAAAATGTAGATTATTATGGATATTTTACGGCAGTCTTATAATTTTTCATTATTAGTATATTTGACGTATAAAAAAATGTAGTAAATAAGTTTTTTTTTTTTTTTTTTTTTTTTTCTTATCACTATCATAGCCTGTTTTACAACTAGGAACGAAGCATTTAATTGAAATATCTGAATTATGCAGTTTTAAGCACTTACAAAAAAATTAAATTGCTTAAAATTTAAAATTTACTCCGGCAAAATTCTATTGAAAACAACATTATATCCGCGCCGAGTGGCGCCCTCAATATTTACCAAAAATTTACAACACAGTTTCGTAGGACTCCCATTGGACCTTCAACTCCTATTAATATTACTCCGTGGTGGTGAAATTGGTATAATAAGTATATTTAAGTTTCAAATTTTGAAAGTAAATAAGAAAAGAAATAAAGTGCGAAAATTTTGCACGGGTTTGCTAGCTTTTAATAAGTATTTACAAAACTAGGGGGCTCTGTCCCCGGTTCGCTTCACTTATTAATCCCTTCGAGGCTTTTCACTGAATAGAAATATTAATAGTGTTTATCACAAGACAAAAGCAGAAAGATGTTATATTCCCATATTTAAAGTCAAATTGAAATATGTACATAATATTTAACGCCACATTTTTTGCTTAAAATTGTGCTTTTGTGCGAAAAAAAAACTTCGATTTTTTTTTTTTTTTTTTCAATATTGTTGCTGAGTGAATTTGTATAGGAAAATATAGAAGAAAGTCTTGTGTTGGCCACAACATACTAGTTTTGGAAAGAAATTCATAATATCTAGACTATTTTGTGTTTCAACTTTAGTATATGACCCTCTTGGCATTTTTAAAATTTATGTCATTATTTGGTGATAAATAATTTCGTGTTATTGCTTGTTTAAAAAAAAAAAAAAAGAACAAGAACAAGAAAGAGAAGAAGAAAAAGAATAGAAAAAAAAAAATCTAGTACTTATAATCTAACGCCTATATTTTTCCCCTAATACCTATACTTTTTTCTAATGCCTATACTCTTAAGGTGATAAATTTTTTTCTTGCCATAATTAAAAAAATCTGGAGTGACTCCACTCGACTTTCCGAACATTGAGTAATTAACAGTTTTGTAGATAAAGTAAAGAAAGAGTAGTTGTTAAACAAACAAAAGAGAGAAAACCATAATAGAGTGTTTGAGTATTTTTCTCCATCTATTACACGTTGTTTTATTTAACGCTACTGAACTTTGAGCCCATAGATCATAATGACAAAGAAATTTTCGTTGTGTCCCTGTAAAAACTTATAAATGCTACATTCACCAAAATGCTTATAGTTAGCGCAACAGTGATTTATAATACTCATATAAATTTTCAGCTCAATTCAATAAGGCGTTTAGATGCTATCGTAATTTTAAAAATTTCGTCCCATAGGCCATAATGATAAAGAATTTTTCTTTGTGTCCCTGTAAAAAAACTGTAAGTGCTAGATTCACCAAAATCTATACAGTTAGTTCAACTGTGATCTATAACATGTGTACAATTTTTTTGCTCGGATTAATAAGGCGTTTAGACACTATCACATTTTTAAAAATTTGGCCCTATAGGCATAATGATAAAGAATTTTTCTTTGTGTCCCTGTAAAAAAACTATAAGTGCTAGATTCTCCAAAATCTATACAGATTGAGTATTTGTGATCTATAATATGTGTATAAAATTTTTGCTCAATTGAATAAGGCGTTTAGATGCTATCGCACTTTTAAGATTTTGCTCCCATAGGACATAATGATAAAAAAATTTTCTTTGTGTCCCTGTAAAAAAACTATAAGTGCTAGATTCACCAAAATCTATAGGGTTCGTACTATGGTGACTTACAATATGCGTACCAACTTTCAGGTTAATCGAACGAAGCGTTTAGACGCTAGCGTGTTCACCCACAGACATACACACATACACACAGACACACATACACACATACACACATACACACACACATACATACATCATCGTAAAAATAGTGAAAACGGACTCAGGGGACCTCAAAACGTATAGAAACATCAAAATCTCGAATTCGAATTTTTGACATGATTACAATACTTTCCTCACTATAGTGTTCGGAATGTAAAAATGAAATATGTCTCAAAAATGTCTGATTCTGTAACGTTAAAAAATTATCAGTTAGAAATTACAAGATTCATAAATGAGATTGATCTTGACTCTATTTGGAACAACTTGCAGGTTGGTCTACAACTCTGTTTAGCGAAGCGATTTTCTTTTGGTGATTACGCCGAAATGCGGTTTTCGGAAGTGGATTTCAAACAAAGCGCAAACGCGTTTTTTCAAAATGCATGTGTTTTGTAATATACATAAATAAATTAAGCCTATTTTTAATATTAATAAAACAAGTATTTAAAATTAGCTTTCCTTACTTTTCACGAAAAAATAACAAAAAGATCATCAGTATTCATAAATATATATACTACATATATATAACGTAAACATATGCGTAAAACTACAGCTATAGATTCAGAAATTTTTCTATAGTATGGAATAGTAACGAAAGATGTAGGTAATTTGAAGGAATTAATATCGTGATTACCAATGTTAAAATCGTATTTATTCAATTTTCTTTTAAGCCAGCGAAGGGGACAATTATTACGTGTTTTTCAGTGAACCCCTCTTCACATAAGTCTGCTCTTTTCCATACTTTACTTCCCCGTACTAAATCATAATGCTGTACTGAAGAGCTTTTTCAGTTAGAATTAAAAAGAATTTTTTTTTTTGGACTTAAAACGCAATAATTATCCCCCTTAAAAGAAAATTAAAAATCACGATATCAATTCCTCCAAATTACCTATACATCTTTCATTACTATTCCATACCATACAAAAATTTCCGAATCTATAGCTAGAGTTTTACGCTCTGTTAATTATATCTGTATTCTATAAACCTCAATTTCTGATTCGTAATTTCCTTTCTGATTTTAAATCTGTTAGCCCCCTCCTTTTCGCGTACAAAGGTTATTTATAATATTCCTTGTAAATCTTGCAGTTCTGTTTATATTGGTGAAACCGGCCGTTCCCTTCATACTCGAATTCTCGAACATAAAAGAAATTTCAAAAACCGCGATATTCGTTCTAAAATAGTGCAGCATGCCATAGAAACCGACCATCAACTTTATTTTAACAATACTAAAATTATCATATCTAACTGTACAAATTATCACTCAAGAATTTTCCGAAACAGCATTTTCACCGCATAATGAGGCATGGGCAGTCCCTGCTCAGTATTGTTACGGAATTGAAAATAATTGTATTTATTTCTGTATAAATTCTTTCAAAGAGGCTTAGTAAGTTGATAAAATGCTAATTCTACGAATTTCTAGTAGTTTTAGGGTTGAAATAGTCTAATTTTCCCTTAAAAGCGCATTGTAAAGCTCCAATAAGACAGGTAATGGATTTGGCGCCAAATTTGGCGAGTTTTCCCTCCTTGGCGATTTTTTGGCGACCTTGGTGATAAAATCCTTATTAGGGATATACCAAATATGGAAGCTCTAATCTCATTGGCTGATGAGATACGGAAATTTCTGGAATTGTCCACGCTTTTCTAGAGGAGTATAAAAGGGACGTATTTTCGCTAAGGCTAGTTCAACCAGCTTCCGCTAATGCTTGCATTGCTTTGAGCCTCTTTGAGTGAGACTTGCTTTATGTGTTATTGCTATACAGTTTGTACTGTGGTTTTGCTGTTAACTGCTGTTATTTCAGCTGTGTTTGCTGGTGAATTGAAGCTGATACTTGGTTTATAGGCGTGTATTTTTCTGGAACTTTCTGTAAATAAATTATTGAATTTTTGCAAGTTTCGCCTATCATTCTCAGTCAACTTACGAACCCGCCAGTACGTAACAATATGCTGTACTTTCGTAAAGGAAACCTATGGTTCTTCTCAGCGTTTACTTTTACTTTTGATGTCTTTTAGTGATGAGGAGCCTAAAATAAGGCTCGAAATGTTTAAATTTATGTTATGTGTATTTTAATATTTTAAACTGAATATTTTAATGTATATTGTCTCGATTTTTAATGTAATTAAAATATAATAATTTATAAAGAAATTACAAAATATGTCAAATTTGTCAATTTTTAATTTTTTTAAACCTCGGTAGCCACCCATAAAATTTTGAAATTTTTGTGGAAGTCATTATTTTATACATGGAACAAAATAAATGGGTGCCCCATACAAAAATTGAAATGTTACTTTTTAAGGACCACCCTAATATATATGTGTATTCTTCCATTACATTGAAACCATTTAAATGTTCTATAGTTGCCGAGAAAATACGATTATATAAACCACATTTTCTAATCCACATTTCACAATCATTATTCGAAAAAAAAAAATTAAAAATTATAAGAAATTTCCAGTAATGGTAATACTTTTCTTAACAGCAACATTGACATTGATTTTATTATTTTTTACACCATGGATCACATTTTAATTTTCCCATGGAAAATGATGTCAGGACAGAAAAACAACGTCATAAGAGAAATGGTTTTTCTATGGTGGCAAATAGAATACCTTTATAAACCCGGCGTTTTTAGCTAATAACTCCGTTAATTAAAATGATAGAAATTTCTAAGCAGCTGAAATGCCTTCCTTGAAGTAGTCGGAATACACTGATGTATCTCATGAAGCGGAGAACCCTGCCCTCCGCGAGAAGTTGCTGTCGCAAACGAAAAAATCTGGAGTGACTCCACTCGAACTCGACTTTCCGAACATTGAGTAATTAACAGCTTTGTAGATAAAGTAAAGAAAGAGGGGTTGTTAAACAAATAAAAGAGAGAAAACCATAACAGAGTGTTTGAGTTGTTTTCTCCATATATTACACGATGTTTTATTTAACGCTACTGAACTTTGAGCCCATAGAACCTAATGATAAAGAATATTTCGTTATGTCCCTGTAAAAATCTATAAATGCTAGATTCACCAAAATGCTTATAGTTAGCGCAAGAGTAATTTATAATATTCATATAAATTTTCAGCTCAATTGAATAAGGCGTTTAGATGCTATCGCACTTTTAAAAATTGGGTCCCATAGGCCATAATGATAAAGAATTTTCTTTGTGTCCCTGTAAAAAACCTGTAAGTGCTAAATCCACCAAAATCTATACAGTTCGTGCAACTGTGACCTATAACACGTGTACAAGTTTTTTGTTCAGATTAAATAAGCGTTTAGACGCTATCGTACTTTTAAAAATTTAGCCCCATAGGCCATAATGATAAAGATTTTTTCTTTGTGCCCCTGTAAAAACACTGTAAGTGCCAGATCCTCCAAACTCAATACAGATTGAGTAACTGTGACCTATAATATGTGTATAAATTTTTTGCTCAATTGAATAAGGCGTTTAGATGCTATTGCACTTTTAAGATTTTGGTCCCATAGACCATAATGATAAAGAATTTTTCTTTGTGTCCCTGTAAAAAAACTATAAGTGCTAGATTCACCAAAATCTATAGGGTTCGTACTATGGGGACTTACAATATACGCACCAACTTTCAGCTTATTCGAACAAAGCGTTTAGACGCTAGCGTGTTCACTCACACATACATACATCATCGTAAAAATAGTGAAAACAGACTCAGGGGACCTCGAAACGTATAGAAACATCAAAATCTCGAGTTCGAATTTTTGACATGATTACAATACTTTCCTCACTATAGTGTTCGGAAAGTAAAAATTGACGCCAGAGACAGAAACTTTTTTTAATGTATAGAGAAATCCAATGGACGATTAACATAAGAAATCTTTTACTTGGCCCCAAACAACGGTCAATGACGCCACGCTTCACTTGCGTATATCTTTTGTATATATAAGAAAAAAGTATAAGATTTGGAAAAACTTTTCATTTCCGGTTTTCCATGAATTTACACATTTTGAGATTTCCTTGCATTTCAATTAACTAAAATCTGCTACTATTTTTACTTCCTTATACAAAGTATAAGGAAGTATAGTAATCCCGATTTGCGAAATGGATTTTGTATTTCACATTGCTCGAAAACGAATGATCGCTGAATGTTGCCAATTTATACGTGTGACAGTCATGATGTCTAGTTGCACACCTGCAAGTTTCGTCTTAACACGAGCTCTCGTTTTAGAGATATAACCGACTTTACACGATTTTTCGTGACGTCTGTATGTATGTGTGTCTGTGTGTGTGTGTGTGTGTGTGGGTGTATGTCGCATAACTCAAAAACGGTTGGACGTAGAAAGTTGCGAATTGGTACATAGGTTTGTTATAACATCTAGTTGTGCACCTCCCTTTTTGGACTTTATACGATTTTCCGTTTTGGAGATATTTAGGAAAATTAGGTTCATAATGGGCAAAATGTATCAAAAAACGGTAATAGCTCAAAAACGGCTTGGACAAATCTTGCAATTTAACTGACTTCTCGACTAGCTAGACATTTGAAACTTTCAGAAAAGTTCAGAACACGTTGACATGAGTCCCCCCCCAAGGTACAACTTTGACATGAGTCCCCCAAGGCACAACTTTGACATGAGTCCCTCCCAAGGCAGAACTTTGACATGAGTCCCCTCCCCAAGGTACAACTTAGACATGAGTCCCCCCCAAGGCACATGAGTCCCCCCAAGGCACAACTTTGACATGAGTCCCCCCAAGGCACAACTTTGACATGAGTCCCCCCAAGGCCCAATTTTGACATGAGTCCCCCCAAGGCACAACTTTGACATGAGTCCCCCCAAGGCACAACTTTGACATGAGTCCCCTCCCCAAGGCACGACTTTGACATGAGTCCCCCCCAAGGCACATGAGTCCCCCCAAGGCAGAACTTTGACATGAGTCCCCTCCCCAAGGTACAACTTTGACATGAGTCCCCCCAAGGCCCAACTTTGACATGAGTCCCCCCAAGGCCCAACTTTGACATGAGTCCCCCCCCAAGGCACAACTTTGACATGAGTCCCCCCCAAGGCACAACTTTGATATGAGTCCCCCCCAAGGCACAACTTTGACATGAGTCCCCTCAAGGCAGAATTTTATTTTTTATTTTTTTTTACATATGCAAGCATTTTTACTTTCTTCTATATGTAATATAGAGAAAGTATTGGATTCGCGAAAATTTTCGAAGTCCACTTTTTGATGGATTTACATGTTTTGGGATATGGAGAACACGAATTAATAGTTTTTAGAAAATGTCTGTCTGTCTGTCTGTATCATTTTTTTTGTGGACGCTGTATCTCACGAACCAATGAATGAAATTTAACCAAACTTGGTATTTAGTTGCACCCTGACATAAACTGGTGCTGATTAGATTTTGGGATCAATCGCTCAATAGGTGGCGTTGTGATCGCATTTTAAGCAAATTTTTAACATGGCATCATAGGACAAAATTCCGTATAAATGGGCATAAAGAGAGTTATTTTACACTTGTGATTGTAAAATTAATAGGAATTATTGATAATAGTAGTAGTTAGCTAGGAAAAAAATTTTGTGCATGGGGGGGGGCATCGGTTCCCCCCCCGGGGGGGAAAATCCCCCCCGGGGAAGTAAATTTTCAAGATGGGTATCTTTCGAAAGGACTCGTTGATAATAGTAATAGTTAACTTGGAAAAAATTTTTGTGCATGTGGGGGCATCGGTTGCCCCCCCACCGGGGGGAGAAGTTCCCACCCGGGGGGGCAAAGTTTCAAGATGGGTATCTTTCGAAAGATCTCGTCAATACCTTTAAAACGAATGGTTGAACGATAAATCTGTGATAATTTAAACCAAAGTTATCGATTTTTTTTACTTTTACCAAAAAAAAACTTAGAAAAATATCGCAATTTTTTTTTTTTTTTTTTTTTTTTTTTAACGAAATTTAACCAAACTTGGTATTTAGTTGGTCCCCGACATAAACTGGTGCTGATTATGTTTGGGGATCAATAGCTCAACAGGTGGCGCTGTGATAGCATTTTATCTAAATTTTTAACATGGCAGCATAGGACAAAAATTCGTATAAATGTGCATAATTAGAGTTGTTTTAAACTTGTGATTGTAAAATTAATATGAATTATTGATAATAGTAGTATGTAACTAGGAAAAAAATTTTCTGCATGGGGGGGCATAGCTTCCCCCCCCCCGGGGGGGGATAAATTTTCAAGATGGGTATCTTTCGAAAGGTCTCGTCAATACCTTTAAAACGAATGGTTGAACTATTAATCTGTGATAATTTAAAACAAAGTTATCGATTTTTTTCACTTTTAACAAAAAAAAAAAAAAAAAAAACTTAGAAAAAAAAAAAATCGTACTTTTTTTTTTTTTCTTTTTTAAATATTGTTACTGATTGAATATGTATAGGTAAATATAGAAGAAAGTCTTGTGGTGGCCACAACATACTAGTTTTTTAATATTTTTAGCCAAATGTTTCGGGTCCAGTGACAATGTTTTTTAACATTATGTATATTTCTAAAAGTGTATAAGGAAGTCATGTGGTGCCCACATCAGATTTTTTAAAAAGTAGATTTATTACTAGCTTCTGCTTTTTATGTATAAAAAGAAAGTAGAAGATACAGAAAAAATGAAATTTCGATTTCCGGTTTTCGCTGCTTCTCTAATTATTGCTTAAGGTAAAAAAAAAAAAAAAAAAAAAAAAAACTAGTATGTTGTGGCTACCACAGGACTTTCTTCTATATTTTCCTATACATATTCAATCAGTAACAAAAAAAAAATTACGAATTTTTTTCAGGGTTTTTTTTTTTTCTTTCAGTAATACATATTCAATCAGTAACAATAAAAAAAAAAAAAAAAATCGATAACTTTGTTTTAAATTATCACAGATTTATAGTTCAACCATTCGTTTTAAAGGTATTGACGAGATCTTTCGAAAGATACCCATCTTCAAAATTTACCCCCCACCCCCGGGGGGTACTTCCACCCCAGGGGGGGGGGGGGGGGAAGCGATGCCCCCACATGCACAGAAATTTTTTCCTAGTTAACTATTACTATTATCAATAACTCATATTAATTTTACAATCACAAATTAAAAATAACTCTCATTATGTACATTTATATACGAAATTTTGTCCTATACTCTCTTGTTAAAAATTTAGAAAACATGAGATTACAGCGCCACCTGTTGAGCGATTGATCCCCAAATGTAATCAGCACCAGTTTATGTCAGAGACCAACTAATACCAAGTTTGGTTAAATTTCGTTAAAAAAAATATACGATTTTTTTTCTAATTTTTCTTTCGTTAAAAGTAAAAAAAATCGATAACTTTGTTTTAAATTATCACAGATTTATAGTTCAACCATTCGTTTTAAAGGTATTGACGAGACCTTTTGAAAGTTACCCATCTCGAAACTTTACACCCCAGGGGGGGGAGGATTTCTTTCCTAGTTAACTACTACTATTATCAACGAGATCTTTCGAAAGATACCCATTGTGAAAATGTACTCCCCAGGTGGGGGGGGGGACCGATGCCCCCACATACACAAAATTTTTTTCCTTGTTAACTACTACTATTATCAATAATTCATATTAATTTTACAATCACAAGTTTAAAATAACTCTCATTAAGCAATCAGTATAGGACAAAATTTCGTATAAATATACGAAATTTTGTCCTATACTGCCATGTTAAAAGTTTGCATAAAATGCGATCACAGCGCCACCTGTTGAGCGATCTATTAGATCTCCAAATCTAATCAGCACCAGTTTATGTCAGGGTGCAACTAAATACCAAGTTTGGTTAAATTTCATTCATTGGTTCGTGAGATACAGCGTCCACAAAAATGTGATACAGACAGTCATTTTCTAAAAACTATTAATTCGTGTTCTGGACATCCCAAAACGTGTAAATCCATCAAAAAACGGAGGTCGAAAATTTTCACGAATCCAATACTTTCTCTCTATTACATATAGAAGAAAGTAATCTATATATATAAAAGAGTAAACTCACTGATTCACTGATTCACTGACTCAACACGGTTGTGGCGATCCTATGGAAGATAGAGTCGCAATTTTTGGTGAGCAGGTTGATTTTAGGACCCTGACGCTCACTAAGACGGGATTTTGCGAAATACCCCCCCGTTCCCCCCCGGGGGGGCAGAAGGCAAAAATCACCTTTATAAGCATATCTCGGCACCAAATTACTTCACAGGGAAGAAATTGCAGATGGGGAGACTAGGCTTGAATACGAAAAAATCATTTTCTGCAATTTTGGAATTTTTGATTTTTAAGGGGGGAAGGGGGTGAAAATGATTTTCCGAGTTGCTGAAGACAAAAACACCTTTATAAGCATAACTCGGCTCCAAATTGCTTCACGAGGAAGATATTGCAGATGGGGAGACTAGAATTGAACACAAAAAAATCACTTTCTGCGATTTTGGATTTTTGGATTTTTAAGGGGGAAAAGGGGTGAAAATGATTTTCGGAGGCGCAGGAGGCAAAAACACCTTTATAAGCATAACTCGGCTCCATATTACTTCACGATGAAAAAATTGCAGATGGGGAAGTACAAAAAAATCAAAAAAAGTACAAATCAAATTAAGTACAAAAAAATCAATTTCTGCGATTTTGGAATTTTGGATTTTTAAGGGGGGAAGGGGGTATAAATGATTTTCGGAGGCGCATAAGGCAAAAACACATTTATAAGTATAACTCGGCTCCAAATAGTTTCACAGTGAAGAAATTGCAGATGGGGAGACTAGACTTGAATACGAAAAAATCATTTCCTGCGATTTTGGAATTTTGGATTTTTAACGGGAGAAGGGGGTATAAATGATTTAGAAAAATACGGATTTTCGAGTAAAAGTAATAGCTCAAAGATGTAAAAAAAAACCGCCAAGCGTCTTCTTGAAAATATTTCCAAAAACTCATTTTTTGATTTTTTCCGATTTTTTTTTTTTTTTTTTTGGGGGGGGGGGAGGGGGCAAAAAAATAAAAATAGTGTCAGATCGTTCAAAATTGGTACATAGAGGTTTTCGATACTTAGAAATCGATTGCGGATATTTTCGAATTTGTAAAATTATTAGAAGGGATGGGAAGGGGGGGGCAGTATGGGGGGGGCTATGGGCAAAAACAAATAGAAATACAGTTAGGCCGTTCAAAATTGGTACAGATAGGTTTTAAAGGCCTGCAAGTCAAATGGGGATATTTTCGAAAGTGTAAAGTTATTAGGCGGGACGAGAAGGGGGGAGGGGAGGGGGCAAAAAATTAAAAATAGAGTTAGATCGTTCAAAATTGGTATATAGAGGTTTTCGATACTTACAAATCGATTGCGGATATTTTCGAATTTTTAAAATTATTAGGAGGGGTGAAAAGGGGGGGTGGGCAAAAACAAATAGAAATACAGTTAGGCCGTTCAAAATTGGTACAGATAGGTTTTAGAGACCAGCAAGTCGAATGGGGATATTTTCGAAAGTGTATAGTTATTAGGAGGGCCGAGAAGGGGGGGGGCGGAGGGGCAAAAAAAATAGAATAGAGTTAGAGCATTCAAAATTATTATATAGAGTTTTTCGACACCTACAAATCGATTGCGGATATTTTCGAATTTTTAAAATTATTAGGATAGACGGGAGGGGGGGGGGGCAAAGGGGGAAAATAATAGAAATAAGAGTTAGAGCATTTTGGGAATTTTTTCCGAAGGCAGTGAGAACCCGGTGCGACATTTTTCCTAATAAGATTTTTTTTCTGTTTTTTTTTCACGTGATAAAAATTAATGCAATTTTGAGAATTCAGTAATTATAGCGATTCATTTAAAAATAGGGACCAGCGAAGCGGGCGTTGCCTGCTAGTAATAAATAAAGCCTTGGTTTGTCTTGGTCTCAAGTCCCTTGTAACACTTACTTATGAATTTGTGCAACAGCAGTTGACTAAGATAAATATAATTTTTTTATACATATACTATTTTAAACATGAATTCTGAATCAACTTTTACTTGTTGACGTTCAAGTCTTGTACTCTAAAAAAAATTATAATGATCCCTTCTTTTTATTTATTTATTTTTATTTTTATTTTTACTTTCTTCTATATGTAATATAGAGAAAGTATTGGATTCGTAAAAATTTTCGACCTCGGGTTTTTGATGGATTTACACGTTTTGAGAGCTGTAGAACACGATTTGACCATTTTTAGAAAATGTCTGTCTGTCTGTCTGTCTGTCTGTCTGTCTGTCTGTCTGTGTGTGTGTGTGTGTGTGACAAAATTTTGTGGCAACTGTATCTCAAGAACTACTGCACAGAATTTCATACAAATTGGTATGTAGTTTCACCTTGACATAAATTAGTGCCTATCAACTTTTGGTAAAAATTGTCGTACAGGTTGCGTTGCCATCCCGCTTTTTCTAAATTTTTAACATGGTGATATAGGACAAAATTTTGTATAAATGTGCATAAAGAGAATCATTTTTTAGTAATCATTACGAAATTTACAAGAATTGTTTATAATAGAGATAGTCAACTGGGAAAAAAATTTTGTATGCGTAGGAGCCTCGCCACACCCCCTGGGGGGGAAGTCCCCCCTCGAGGGGAGTAAATTTTCAAGATGGGTATCTTTCGAAAGGTCTCGTCAATACCTTTAAAACGAATGGTTGAACTATAAATATGTGATAATTTAAAACAAAGTTATCGATTTTTTTTACTTTTAATGAAAAAAAAACTTAGAAAAAAAATCGTTTTTTTTTTTTTTTTTTTTTAACGAAATTTAACCAGACTTGGTATTTAGTTGGCCCCTGACATAAACTGCGGCTGATTAGATTTGGGGATCAATCGTTCAACAGGTGACGCTGTGATCGTATTTTTTCTAAATTTTTAACATGGCAGTATAGGAAAAAATTTCGTATAAATGTACATAATGAGAGTTATTCTTAACCTGTGATTGTGAAATTAATATGAATTATTGATAATAGTAGTAGTTAATTAGGAAAAAAATTTGGGGCATCGCTTCCCCCCAGTGGGGGGTGTAAATTTTCAAGATCGGTATCTTTCGAAAGGTCTCGTCAATACCTTTAAAACGAATGGTTGAACTATAAATATGTGGTAATTTAAAACAAAGTTATCGATTTTTTTTACTTTTAAGAAAAAAAAAATCTTTGAAAAAAATCGTTCTTTTTTTTTTTTTTTTTTTAAATATTGTTACTGCGTCAATTTGTATAGGAAAATATAGAAGAAAGTCTTGTGGTGGCCACAACATACTAGTTTTCTTTGTCATACTACTCGCTTTATATACCAATATATAATTTCCTGGAAAAATGTTTTTTTTTTTTTTTTAATCCATTTAAGATAGTTATTTTAATATTACTTATAAAGTAAAAAAATATATTTATGAATCAAATGAAGCTTGATAAAGTCGCGTCTCTGTCAAGAGTCGGGAATAATTTTCTCTTTATCAATATAATAGCTTTTCCCTTCTATTCTATTATCTCTTCTTCTGAAAGGAACAATGCTGTTCAATCCAAAATCTTACCTCTAACGTAAACAGCGATGGATTTTTCGTGGTATTTTTTTCCATTTCCCATTCCGATGCCATTTTCTGCCCTGCAAGTGTAGAGACCCCTGTCCAATTCAGTCATGTTTCTGAGCGTCAGATACGCGTTCGAGATTTTTTCTCGCTTCGAGTACACGGAGAGGCGGAGATCTTTTTCTTTCAGCATAACAGCGTTGAGGTTTCCTGAAATAGAAACGGGAAAAACATTTTAATTTAAGAGCATCAGCACGTGAAAAATGTATGACTTTTTTTTTCGTTTCGAATGAAGTCATTTATTTGATTTAAATGGAACTTTCAGTCGAATGTTTTCGATGATAATGCTTTTATTAAGTTTAAAAAGAGATTCGATACAAGGCAAAATAAATTTTTAAAAACTCAGAGCTTCACGGTTTGAAATCTGTTTCATATTTCTAAGAATTTCTCAGTAATAGGAAATTCTATTTTAATTACTCCGTTATTTTAACTAGAAACGCCAGCCCATTTTTTTATTATTATTAAAAAATTTATTATTTTTTAGCGCTGTATGCAATGACTTTTTTTAAGCTATTGTATAGCTTTTATCGCGGGCTTTGAGCGCGGCGACCGAATCGAAAAATTCCGTAACGAAAAAAAAAACCTAACACAGTTCGGCAAACTTCGGTAGACTTCGGCTGTACGAAGCTCGCACGGATCGAGACGAGCTGCTCCGAAATCGGACGAATACGTAAGCAGCTGTTTGTGAGAAAGTATATAGGTGTATAGGTATGTATCATCTATGTACAACAGTGAATAGCTGTACGCGTAAAATTTGTGTATAAAATACATCAGATAAAACTTGAATATCCCCATTCGACTTGCAGGACTTTAAAACCTATTAAATACCTTTTCTCTATTAAAATTTGTTTGCTTATCGGTCACCACGCTCAAAAAGTGTAACTTGAATTAATATCAAAGAAAAAACTTGAATATCCCCATTCGACTTGCAGGCCTTTAAAACCTATTAAAATACCTTTTCTCTATTAAAATTTGTTTTCTTATAGGTCACCACGCTCAAAAAAGGTAACTTGAATTAATATCAAAGAAAAAACTGGAATATCCCCATTCGACTTGCAGGCCTTTAAAACCTATTAAATACCTTTTCTCTATTAAAATTCGTTTTCTTATCGGTCACCACGCTCAAAAAGTGTAACTTGAATTAATATCAAAGAAAAAACTTGAATATCCCCATTCGACTTGCAGGCCTTTAAAACCTATTAATTACCTTTTCTCTATTAAAATTTGTTTTCTTATCATTATTGTTATCTTATCATTATTGTTATCTTATTCATTAATATCAAAGAAAAAACTTGAATATCCCCGTTCGACTTGCAGGCCTTTAAAACCTATTAAATACCTTTCCTCTATTAAAATTTGTTTTCTTATCATTATTGTTATCTTATTCATTAATATCAAAGAAAAACCTTGAATATCCCCATTCGACTTGTAGGCCTTTAAAACCTATTAAATACCTTTTCTCTATTAAAATTTGTTTTCTTATCGGTCACCACGCTCAAAAGGTTTAACTTGAATTAATATCAAAGAAAAAACTGGAATATCCCCATTCGACTTGCAGGCCTTTAAAACCTATTAAATACCTTTTCTCTATTAAAATTCGTTTTCTTATCGGTCACCACGCTCAAAAAGTGTAACTTGAATTAATATCAAAGAAAAAACTTGAATATCCCCATTCGACTTGCAGGCCTTTAAAACCCATTAATTACCTTTTCTCTATTAAAATTTGTTTTCTTATCATTATTGTTATCTTATCATTATTGTTATCTTATTCATTAATATCAAAGAAAAAACTTGAATATCCCCATTCGACTTGCAGGCCTTTAAAACCTATTAAATACATTTTCTCTATTAAAATTTGTTTTCTTATCGGTCACCACGCTCAAAAAGTGTAACTTGAATTAATATCAAAGAAAAAACTTGAATATCCCCATTCGACTTGCAGGCCTTTAAAACCTATTAAATACCTTTTCTCTATTAAAATTCGTTTTCTTATCGGTCACCACGCTCAAAAAGTGTAACTTGAATTAATATCAAAGAAAAAACTTGAATATCCCCATTCGACTTGCAGGCCTTTAAAACCTATTAAATACCTTTTCTCTATTAAAATTTGTTTTCTTATCGGTCACCACGCTCAAAAAGTGTAACTTAAATTAATATCAAAGAAAAAACTTGAATATCCCCATTCGACTTGCAGGCCTTTAAAACCTATTAAAATACCTTTTCTCTATTAAAATTTGTTTTCTTATCATTATTCTTATCTTATCATTATTGTTATCTTATTCATTAATATCAAAGAAAAAACTTGAATATCCCCATTCGACTTGCAGGCCTTTAAAACCTATTAAATACCTTTTCTCTATTAAAATTTGTTTTCTTATCGGTCACCACGCTCAAAAAGTGTAACTTGAATTAATATCAAAGAAAAAATCAGACTGGGAGCAGAGACAATTTTTTCCGAAAAATCGATCAGTGGTTGGCTCTAAAATCGCCTATAAACTCGTCGTGTCTGATACGCGCTTAACGGCATTTTTTCCGCCTAGGCATTGAATCGAACAGCGATTGGATGACATATCCGGGTACATCACTGCATATGCATCTTCAACACAATGCCACAGTACATCAACCATAGTTACTGGAAAGTGGCGGCGTGCTAGTCGTTTCGCAACGATTAACAAAACGTGTTCCACAGACAGAGCAACAGTAGAATACATTCTGTATCAGGGAAGATCCGTACAACACAGATACAGTCGTGCATTATCCTGCGTTACGGAGGCCTCGACTATAGGACAGATCCATGGGCCTGAACTCATCAGAAATGTAATAACCGCTATTCAGAGTGCCGAAAATGCAAATAAGAGTTGATCGACACGTGTATCCAATGCCGCCCCATATCGTTACTACAGGCCAGTATGACGGTGTCGAATGCTAGCTGGCAATGTGCATTCTTCACGATACCACCCAATACGATGCGGCCATCTTGGTGTATAGATTTGTGATTCGTCTGAAAAACAACGTTGCGTCATTTCTGCGTCCAGGCTCGTCGTTGATCGCACATTCAAGGCGCTAGTGTCAGTGATGCAGTTTTTAGCCCGGCGCTCTGCCTTCTATTCGAAGTCTCTATAACATAATATTTAAGCAAGACAATGCACATCCGCCTGTTGCCTGTATTATCTGGACCTTTCTAGATACAGAATGTGTTCGTCTGTTTCTCTGGCCAGCACATTTTCCTGATCTCGCAATAATTGAAAAGGACTGTTTAATCATTATTAAGCTACTGCCACGCCACTACTCTTCAGTAACTACGGTCTGCACCTGCAGGAGTTTTGTACTTGTTATCCAGTCACTGTTCGATTTGATGTCTAGGCGATAAGTGCTATTATTGCTGTCAGAGACAGATTTTAATGGTAGATTCCTCTATCATCTATAATTAATAAGACACTTTCAATTATTTCTACGTTACTTTAAAGTTTATGTTATGTTAGTTTAGAATGATCGTTATCTATTTTCGTCACTTCAAAATGTTGCAACTAAAACATACCTAAACATTAGTTATCATACGTTAGGTCTAATGATATTTTGATAACCTTATAAAAAATTCTGTATACGTTCTCCTACATAACGTGTACTACATCTACTACATCTGTACTACATCTACTACATCTGTACTACACGTGTACTACATCTCCTACATCCTGTATACGTTCTCCTACATTGTTACTTTGTAGTCTATATTGCCTTTTTACTTTCTCTTACCCATAAGGTAGAGAAAGTATTGTTTTTGGCTCAAATTTTCGAACGCGAGATTTTGTTATATTTACACGTTTTGAGGTCCCCTGAATACGAAAATCATGTTTTTAGCAAATGGTCTGTGGGTCTGTGTGTGTGTCTGTCTGTTATCAGCATATCTCAAAAACAAATTATGGCAGAAAGTTCAAACTTGGTATTCTAAATGTGTATCATATAGGGATGCTAAATGTGTATCATATAGGGACAATCAAGATAATTCTAATATATTACGTCTATGGGGGAAATTGCAGGTAAGTAGAGTTTAACGTCTATAGACTGCACTAAACCAAAAGAAACGAATATATATTTTTTGTAAAAGAGATAGTTAACTGAGAAAAAATTTTTGTGTATGTAAGAGCATTGCCTCCCCCCCTGGGGGGGAAGTCCCCCCTCGAGGGGAGTAAATTTTCATGATGGGTATCATTCAAAAGAGCTCATCAATACATTTAAAACGAATGGTTGAACTATAAATCTGTGATAATTTAAGACAAAGTTATAGATTTTTTTTTTTACTTTTAACAAAAAAAAAAAAAAAACTTAGAAAAAAAATCGTAATTTTTCTTTCTTTCTTTTTTTTTTTTTTTTTTTTTAATATTCAGAGTAAAATGGACTTTTTTTGGATATTTAGTGTTACACTACTTCTCTAATATGGAAATCGTCTGCATTATCATAAAAGATAATTTTTTTAAATAATAATTTTAATAAATTATTTAAAAAAAAATGAATTATT
This sequence comes from Salticus scenicus, assembly GCA_963930645.1. Classification (NCBI taxonomy): domain Eukaryota; kingdom Metazoa; phylum Arthropoda; class Arachnida; order Araneae; family Salticidae; genus Salticus; species Salticus scenicus. The sequence goes on along the minus strand of OZ005654.1, from coordinate 2,953,836 downwards.
TTTTAATAACCGAATTAAATTCTATATAAATGTAGGTGCATTAATGAAACGGGGGGTTGAGGGGGGCGGTAGCCTCCCTCACACATAACTAATTATCGTATAAAGCTCTTCTGAAGCCTAATTTGAATTGTTTAGCATAGGTTTACATGACAGTTCTCGTTATCTTACCTCTTAATCTGCAACCTATATTTATAGTATTAAATTTCCGGGTAAGAGAAAGTCGTGTGAGTGACACACCAGATTATTTTTCTTCCTTTTGCAGGCTTATTTGCAGGAACATGACTGTTCTTGCAACGGTTGTGAAAATGCTGTGCTACATTTCTCATTATATTATTAAATATTTTTTGGGAATCAATTACGGTCTTAAAAGACACTAAATGATCCGCAAAAGTACAATAAATAACAGTAGTTATGAATAAGCAAGTTAAAATTTGCTCATTCTTAACTACTTAATATTTTCCAACTAAAAGGCGTATCAGATTCAGCAACTTTAGAAACAACCAATTTTTGAGCCGACTTTAGCGCCGATTTTTCCTCGACGAAAACACCGTAGAGGTTACAATAGTCGGGTGAAAAGTTGGATGAAAGAAAACTAACTTCTGACGCTTATCACTTTTCTTGGCGCGAATAAAATACGCAATGATTAGCGTTAAAATTCCCTTTCATTTGTGTAAAATATCGCATTATTATTTCTATTTTGATCTTTGGTACAACTATTCTCATAACCCCATACGAAAATAAAAACGATTAATTGAAAATTCTTATCATTTAACGGTAAAATAAACGTGCTTAACGATAATATTTCTTCTTCAAATCTCCACTTGAAGGGATTCCCGTGTTCCGCCATCTTGGAAATATGACGTATCAAAATAGCGCATCCTGATTGGACGAATCCGAGGAGAAATTGAGTATACGGACAATTTTATCAAGGCAGCTCTGAAAAAGTTGGGCAACTTCGGTCTGCGCTATCACACTGGGAGTAGAGACAATTTTTTCCGAAAAATCGGCGCTAATCAGTGGTTGGCTCTAAAATCGCCTGTAAAGTCGTCGAGTCTGATACGCCCTTTAGATGCAGCCGGCGTGAAACTACTAAACGCGGTTTTCTGGAAGTTGATCCACGTTGTCCGGGGGGAAATAATTAAAGCTGACAAATAGAATGAAAGTCGTCGGAAGTCCAGCTACATTTAAATAACGTACTTTTTAGCAGAGATATTAACTAAAATCCTTGTAATAGCTTTAGAATCAGTAAATGTTTAACAACAAGCTGTTTATTACAAGTAAATTATCTCTAAAATGTAACGATAAAAAACAAATTAATTTTGTCTGTTTGAACTTTTAGTGTACGTAAACCATGAAATAGACATGTATTAATATTTATAATGCCGGTAAAGTTCTATTCTTCTTAAAAGAAAAAATAAAAAAAATAAAAATAAATAAATAGCCATATCTTAAACAGGTACATCTTTCTTGTAAATAATCCTAATTTGATGCCAACAAAGTAATCGTTACGCATTTATTATTTGTTTACTTTTTTCTTGGCATAGAAAGAACGTGAATAAAAAAAATGAAATAAAACTTTACGGAAAATTGCATGGGTTATTTTCTGAACTTTGAAGTTTTGTCTAAAGTTTACTCTGTCCTTTTATTAACTCTGCATTTTTCTTTCGCTAACCGAAATTCGTTTGTAAATTAATGTATGCACGGTGGATAAGATGCCGCAGGCAGTGTTAAACCAGACGACAGATATCGTGAGGGGGAAAGCAATGTGGCCCCAACTAAGATTTATGCGCGAATTCACTCATACCTTTCTGCGAGCCTCGGTGGCACCCGAGCCATGCCTATTTCGGAAGACGCTGCCGCGGACAGCGACAGAACGTATCGAGGTTTGCATGAAATTCGATGGAATTTCATTTCAAAGTTTATATTTTTGGATATTTTGATTCATAAGTGATTAGTTAAAACATATTGACAAGCGAGTCGGGCGAAGTTCACTAATATAATACATACATAAGTAACGTGGACCACAGTTTTTTAGGTGTTGTCCAAAATACTTGTAACAGACAACTTGCTGCAGACATCCGAAATAATGTGCATTTAAATCGACTCATTTTATTTTCCTGTTTGGGAATAAGGTCAATTGACTACTCTAGGGTCCTAGGCCTGAGGGGGAGTGCCTTCCGTGGAGGTCTTTCTAAGGGGTACTACCCCGTATTTACGCAAGTTTCGGAGAAAACTACGGAAAATCCGAACGGCTAGGCCGACGAGCGCGACCTGGTATCGAACCCGGCACCTCACAGCCTTGAGCGCAGAACCGCTCGGCCGCTGGTGGGCCTTTACTTTCCTGATCCACAAAACTTGTTTGATTGTTTAACTTTTAATTATATTTTGCCTACGTGATCACCCTAAGGATGGGCAGAAAGAGCTCAACTGAATTCCTAACCACGCTTAAACGTTGCTGTTAAAAACGTTTAACAAAAGCGAAAATTCAATTCCAGCCATTTCAAATTGTTGCCCTTTATGTATCCGAATATTTTACTGTAACCTTGTACATTTTAACGCTCAATATACAATATTGTAGAGAAAATACTTTTTTTAGCCTATGAATAATAAATGCCAAATTCACTATGATTTGTGCAGTACAAAATCATCTTTCATACAAATGCCTCTCATAGATCGCAATATATTTTTTAGGTGTCCCTGAACACAAACCAGCTGTGCCTTTTAAACAATATTAAATAGGAAACATTCCACAGTGAACTTGAATAGTGTATATCATTTTTGAAGAATTTCTGAAAATATTTACGGACGCTAGAGGCGGACAGACAGACAAAGACACCAATTCAAATCATAATCACTTAAACATTGCTATAGAAAACGTCCAATAAAAACGAAAATGCTATTGCAGACATTTCCCATAGCCCTTAATGTATCTAAATTTTTTGTGTGCTCCTGTAAACCTTAATGCTAATCATGCACAGAGAAACCGATTCTTTGTGCATATAAATAATAAATGTCAATTTCATTGCGATTTATGCAAAATAAAAGTATTCAATATGATTTATATCATTCAATGCAATGTTTATTCTTTTCGGTGATGTTATTTATTTACTCCGTTTTCAGTTGGGAGTATTTTATAGTGAACTTGAATAACATATAGGAGTTTCGAGGAATTCCATGACTCCTTACACGGACAGACAGACATACCGAAGTCATAAACACTTCTCAACTGTGTTGGAACGTATTAAAAATAAGGACTTTTCCGATTCTTTATTCTCCTTTATAGAATAATGAACCTAATTATTTATGATAGCGATCCAAACAATACGTAGAAACAAATAGAAATAACTTAATGATCGATTTTTCAGTCCTCTGCGAATAGAGACAGAAAAATGCAAAAACCAATAATCTCAGTTCATAACAAGAAATTTATTACTTCTTGCTTCCTTCGGGAATTACTGAAAACGATTTTCTAAATCGCTTCCAAATGATGAGTGGAATGGAAAAGCTTAATTTTATAAGAAGCTTCTATTGTTTGCATTCAAAGTTAGGACCCCCATTTAAAAGTTTCATTACCGAGATCATTTGTATTTATTTCCACATCATTATGAACCCGAACCCGACCCGCATTAAAAAAAAATCCAGTCGACCGGGTAAAATCGGGTTACCCGACCCGATGCAGGACTCCACTTTAGATCAAAAAGCGTTCGTTGAAGAATGTACTCAATATTTGGTTTACACTGGTACGCAAACTGAAACATCTGAAACTGCAGATGAATAAGAATGGGCCACCCCAATCTGTATTGTGCCAATTTCCATAGTTCTTTCTTTTCTGGTTCCGCATGAATATGCTTGTTGATTCCGGCAACAACTAAAAATTGAAAACATCTCCTCTGAAAAAGAAGCAGTGAAGAGCCGCAGGCGCCAAGAAAAGAACTTCAGTTTGAATTATTGGGTACAAATAAAGAGAAACGATCTCGTATGTAAAAAATAAATTTTGCTTTCAAAATGGACTGTGTATGTATTTTTCTGTCTCGTTCAGAGAAAAAAAAAAATACGTGTGGCACTCGAGGACTGCCGCGGTAAAGCTATTGCATAGCATTTTTTATCAACTTATGCAATTATAATTATTTATTCATTTTATTTATGCAGTATTTTTTTTTTCTTTGATATTAATTCAAATTACACTTTTTGAGCGTGGTGACAGATAAGAAAACAATTTTTTTCTTTTATTGAATAAATGAGAATATATCCGCAATGAGAATATATCAAAAATATCCGCAATCGATTTGTAGGTATCGAAAACCTCGATGTACCAAATTTCAATGATCTAACTCTATTTTTTCGAGAAAAGGTATTTTAATAGGTTTTTAAAGGCCTGCAAGTTGAATGGGGATATTCAAGTTTTTTCTTTGATATAATTTCAAGTTACACTTTTTGAGCGTGGTGACCGATAAGAAAACAAATTTTAATAGAGAAAAGGTATTTAATAGGTTTTAAAGGCCTGCAAGTCGAATGGGGATATTCAAGTTTTTCTTTGATATTAATTCAAGTTACACTTTTTGAGCGTGGTGACCGATAAGAAAACAAATTTTAATTGAGAAAAGGTTATTTAATAGGTTTTAAAGGCCTGCAAGTCGAATGGGGATATTCCAGTTTTTTCTTTGATATTAATTCAAGTTAAACCTTTTGAGCGTGGTGACCGATAAGAAAACAAATTTTAATAGAGAAAAGGTATTTAATAGGTTTTAAAGGCCTGCAAGTCGAATGGGGATATTCAAGTTTTTTCTTTGATATTAATTTAAGTTACACTTTTTGAGCGTGGTGACCGATAAGAAAACAAATTTTAATAGAGAAAAGGTATTTAATAGGTTTTAAAGGCCTGCAAGTCGAATGGGGATATTCAAGTTTTTTCTTTGATATTAATTCAAGTTACACTTTTTGAGCGTGGTGACCGATAAGAAAACGAATTTTAATAGAGAAAAGGTATTTAATAGGTTTTAAAGGCCTGCAAGTCGAATGGGGATATTCAAGTTTTTTCTTTGATATTAATTCAAGTTACACTTTTTGAGCGTGGTGACCGATAAGAAAACAAATTTTAATAGAGAAAATGTATTTAATAGGTTTTAAAGGCCTGCAAGTCGAATGGGGATATTCAAGTTTTTTCTTTGATATTAATGAATAAGATAACAATAATGATAAGATAACAATAATGATAAGAAAACAAATTTTAATAGAGAAAAGGTAATTAATGGGTTTTAAAGGCCTGCAAGTCGAATGGGGATATTCAAGTTTTTTCTTTGATATTAATTCAAGTTACACTTTTTGAGCGTGGTGACCGATAAGAAAACGAATTTTAATAGAGAAAAGGTATTTAATAGGTTTTAAAGGCCTGCAAGTCGAATGGGGATATTCCAGTTTTTTCTTTGATATTAATTCAAGTTAAACCTTTTGAGCGTGGTGACCGATAAGAAAACAAATTTTAATAGAGAAAAGGTATTTAATAGGTTTTAAAGGCCTACAAGTCGAATGGGGATATTCAAGGTTTTTCTTTGATATTAATGAATAAGATAACAATAATGATAAGAAAACAAATTTTAATAGAGGAAAGGTATTTAATAGGTTTTAAAGGCCTGCAAGTCGAACGGGGATATTCAAGTTTTTTCTTTGATATTAATGAATAAGATAACAATAATGATAAGATAACAATAATGATAAGAAAACAAATTTTAATAGAGAAAAGGTAATTAATAGGTTTTAAAGGCCTGCAAGTCGAATGGGGATATTCAAGTTTTTTCTTTGATATTAATTCAAGTTACACTTTTTGAGCGTGGTGACCGATAAGAAAACGAATTTTAATAGAGAAAAGGTATTTAATAGGTTTTAAAGGCCTGCCAGTCGAATGGGGATATTCCAGTTTTTTCTTTGATATTAATTCAAGTTACCTTTTTTGAGCGTGGTGACCTATAAGAAAACAAATTTTAATAGAGAAAAGGTATTTTAATAGGTTTTAAAGGCCTGCAAGTCGAATGGGGATATTCAAGTTTTTTCTTTGATATTAATTCAAGTTACACTTTTTGAGCGTGGTGACCGATAAGCAAACAAATTTTAATAGAGAAAAGGTATTTAATAGGTTTTAAAGTCCTGCAAGTCGAATGGGGATATTCAAGTTTTATCTGATGTATTTTATACACAAATTTTACGCGTACAGCTATTCACTGTTGTACATAGATGATACATACCTATACACCTATATACTTTCTCACAAACAGCTGCTTACGTATTCGTCCGATTTCGGAGCAGCTCGTCTCGATCCGTGCGAGCTTCGTACAGCCGAAGTCTACCGAAGTTTGCCGAACTGTGTTAGGTTTTTTTTTTCGTTACGGAATTTTTCGATTCGGTCGCCGCGCTCAAAGCCCGCGATAAAAGCTATACAATAGCTTAAAAAATGCATCCTCACCGTTTGCGATAGACCCCTCTCAATTTTTCCTAATCTGTTACGGAATCCAAGAGCTTACACATATAAAATGCCCGAGTCAAAAACAGATCTCGGACGCTTAATAAAACTCTATTTGGGTCAGAAATTTTTAATATTACTTTCTTCTTCCTCGTACTTTTTAATTATAAATTAAATCTGTATTTCAAAAGAGTATTATTTTGAACTAACTTTGTACGTGTGTGTGTTAATTTTGTATGAATTTGAGAAGTTAAGCATCTTTCGGATTCTTTAAATGCGTGTCGATAATTATAATGCGATTATTCCTTCACACATAAAATTTTCACCAACAAAATAAAATTATTTCATTTTACATAATTGATTTAACTTTGTCAAATACAATTCCGTCGTCAGTCTTAGCAAAAACAATCTTTTATTTATTTATTTTTATTTTAGATTTTGTATCTGTCAGAGGGGGGAAAATAATTTCTGTAAAACTAATTTATCACTTTGATTGAACATTATTTTGTTCTCTGCCTTTCAACCAGTAACATAATTCTTCACTTGACAGCGAAAATTTTTGTTAGTGCTTTAATAGGATATATTTATCACCAATGAATCGCAGTCTTTCATCGGTTTTCGATATCCATTGGTTGAAAATGTTTCAAGAGCCTGTCTGACAAGTTTTATCTACCAAATAATAAATGTCAAACCTTTAAAGTTTCTTTTTTTGCTAGACAGGATTAAAAAAAAATTGTACTAAACTTAAAATAAGAGGGAAAATGTTAATGATGAGAGCATTGACGGCAATAAATATTATTTCACAAATTGCCACAAAAGAGATTCTCATTTTTTACGATATTCAGAATAATTTTTTGCATCGTAAAACAATTGTTGTTTATGATTATTTTCTGATAAATTAGGTGTATTATTGCAAAAGTAAAAGAAAATATTTGCATTTGAGTAAAGATGTTATTGAGGACGATATTCAAATAGACACTATAATTCTAATGACGTTAGGTCATAGGAATGAAGATATAGGTGACAGAAAAAGATTTGATTAATTTTTTTCAGAAACAAAAAAGGCTTTTGAAGGAGTTTCTTCACATATCTTTGTTGTAGTTACATTTTCAAATAAATTTAATATTTAGATACTATATTTTTAATAAATGAAAACTCTATTGAAATATATAACGAAATTCTAAATTATCTTTTATATTTGGGCCTATTTGTCTCTCTATTTATTACAATTAAGAAATAAATATCTTAATTCTAATAATATTTTATCGGTTAATCTATTGAATAAATCTGTTGAGAATATTCCTCAAAATTAACAATTTATCCCTAGTAGTTTAAATGCATTTTCATTAAAGAACGATCTTTCAGAATTCTATTCTTCCAAAGGTAAATCATTTTATAAAATAAAATAAAAACATATATTATTTTCATCTTTTAACCGTTGCTTATCCATAAATTACATTTCATTCTTTTAAACTGTGTAAGTCTATTTAAAAGAAAAGAAAAAAAAAAAAAAAAAAAATACGTGTGGCACTCGAGGACTGCCGCGGTAAAGCTATTGCATAGCATTTTTTATCAACTTATGTAATTATAATTATTTATTTATTTTATTTATGCAGTATTTTTTTTCTTTGATATTAATTCAAGTTTCACTTTTTGAGCGTGGTGACCGATAAGAAAACAAATTTTTTTCTTTTATTGAATAAATGAGAATATATCCGAAATGAGAATATATCAAAAATATCCGCAATCGATTTGTAGGTATCGAAAACCTCGATGTACCAAATTTGAATGATCTAACTCTATTTTTTGAGAAAAGATATTTAAATAGGATTTTAAAGGCCTGCAAGTCGAATGGGGATATTCAAGTTTTTTCTTTGATATTAATTCAAGTTACACTTTTTGAGCGTGGTGAACGATAAGAAAAAAAATTTTAATAGAGAAAAGGTATTTAATAGGTTTTAAAGGCCTGCAAGTCGAATGGGGATATTCAAGTTTTTTCTTTGATATTAATTCAAGTTACACTTTTTGAGCGTGGTGAACGATAAGAAAAAAAATTTTAATAGAGAAAAGGTATTTAATAGGTTTTAAAGGCCTGCAAGTCGAATGGGGATATTCAAGTTTTTTCTTTGATATTGATAAATAAGATAACAATAATGATAAGAAAAATTTTAATAGAGAAAAGGTATTTTAATAGGTTTTAAAGGCCTGCAAGTCGAATGGGGATATTCAAGTTTTTCCTTTGATATTAATTCAAGTTACACTTTTTGAGCGTGGTGACCGATAAGAAAACAAATTTTAATAGAGAAAAGGTATTTTAATAGGTTTTAAAGGCCTGCAAGTCGAATGGGGATATTCAAGTTTTTTCTTTGATATTAATTCAAGTTACACTTTTTGAGCGTGGTGACCGATAAGAAAACAAATTTTAATAGAGAAAAGGTATTTAATAAGTTTTAAAGGCCTGCAAGTCGAATGGGGATATTCAAGGTTTTTCTTTGATATTAATGAATAAGATAACAATAATGATAAGATAACAATAATGATAAGAAAACAAATTTTAATAGAGAAAAGGTATTTAATAGGTTTTAAAGGCCTGTAAGTCGAATGGGGATATTCAAGTTTTTTCTTTGATATTAATTCAAGTTACCTTTTTTGAGCGTGGTGACCGATAAGAAAACAAATTTTAATAGAGAAAAGGTATTTTAATAGGTTTTAAAGGCCTGCAAGTCGAATGGGGATATTCAAGTTTTTTCTTTGATATTAATTCAAGTTACACTTTTTGAGCGTGGTGACCGATAAGAAAACAAATTTTAATAGAGAAAAGGTATTTAATAGGTTTTAAAGGCCTGCAAGTCGAATGGGGATATTCAAGTTTTATCTGATCTACTTTATACACAAATTTTACGCGTACAGCTATACACTGTTGTACATAGATGATAGATACCTATACACCTATATACTTTCTCACAAACAGCTGCTTACGTCCGATTTCGGAGCAGCTCGTCTCGATCCGTGCGAGCTTCGTACAGCCGAAGTCTACCGAAGTCTGCCGAACTGTGTTAGGTTTTTTTTTTCGTTACGGAATTTTTTGATTCGGTCGCCGCGCTCAAAGCCCGCGCTCAAAGCTATACAATAGCTTAAAAAAAAATGAGAAATAATGTCCGTTGAAACATCATTAAATAGTGATTTATATTTCTAAATGACAGGATGGGGTAATAAATTCATAGTCTTTTCGTCTTCCCATCCGCAGACGATTTTTGAGGCAAAAAGTTGGCATAGATGTTTGGCGTTCATTCTGTAACGGACCTTCTAAATTCAAAATAATTATACTATTTTATTCGAGAGATAAAGGAATGTGTTTGGCTAAAAATTGGCGATATTTTTTTAACTCTTGGCGTATTTCGCACAGTCTGCTTGGGACTGTCACTAAGCGAACTACACACTTCGCTCCTAATCCACTGACCTAAGTAACGTATGTGAAATGTTCTCTCTCTCACCTCCAGCTCGAAACTCACAGACTCGATGTACTTTCCCTAAAAAGAAATGTTAAATTGCTCTGTGAAATCTCTCCAAAATGAAATTGTATTAGGCAGTCCGTTTTACTTTATCGGTCGTCTGTTACAGCAGATTGGACCTGGGCAGTGTAATGGAACAACTTGTATTAGAATCCCAGAATCCAACTTAATAAGGCTAGGTAGGAGCGGCAACGTTGCCGCTCTGACTGCAGCACTCGTGCTTACTTTGTTCGCCTGATGAAGGGTCGTGTGTTTTTCGACCCGAAACAATTGTTGCGAGTTTATTGCATTTTATGGTGTTTATTCAAAGTTTGTAAGTAATAATTTTACAACGCCAGTTTTGTGATGCTTCTTTATTAAACCTTAAAGTCGTCCGAATAGTCGAGGCCCGGGCCGAAAGCCTCATTGAGGCTCCCTGATTGGAGGCCCCACCCTCTATCAGGAAGTTCTTCACTGAAACTTATAACCATAAAAAGGCATCGAAGTAAGTTTCGGGAGCCTAACCCAACGTTAGAGACTAGAACACTGGCCCTTCCTTAGTTGCATAAATATATTATTTCGGTTTTGGGGTTTTCGCTCGGGTCACTTTTCGTATAGAACAACTTTTAATATTGGAACCTATGGCTTAAAGTAAAATTGCAAGTCATAATAATGGCATGTCAAGTTCACCAAGATACATATATTTAAAACTTAAGTTTCTTCAGAGTTAGATCCAGGGACACTGGATCCAGGGACGTGCTATCACAACTTGGATTCTCCTCGGAGGGGAGAAGAGAAAGTGAAAAAAAAATTCACATTTTTCAAAACAATCACTACACATCATAAACAACTTTCATAAAAAAGTGTACATTTGCCAATGAGAATTCACAAACTATCGTACACTGTTAAAAATTTCAACAGAAAACTCTGTGTAATCTATTATCTTAACGGCCCTCTTCACTCACCGTCGCCGGAAGCCCGAGCCAATGTTATTCAATGGGGAAATTTTCTTTACAAATAACTTATTAACTAATACATATTTTTAAATTCTGTTTTCACATTCAGAAAATTCCCAACTGGTAAATGGACGGACCTTTTTTAAAAATTAATTTTTTAAATTTTTAATATTTTATTTCGAAATTGCAAAATGAAAAAAATTCACATATTGAAAATTCGTATTTTGCAGCTTCAAAATAAAATATAAAAAATTAAAAAAATAATATTTTAGAAAAGGTGCGTCATTTTAACAGCTGGGAACTTTCAGAATGTGAAAACAGAATTTAAAAATATGTATTAGTCAATAAGTTATTTGTAAAGAAAAATTTCCCATTGAATAATATTAGTTTCGGCTTCCGGCGGCGGTGAGTGAAGAGGGCCCTTAAGTCTTACGTAAAATGACAGAGAAAAATAAACGGAGATGTTAAAAACACTTATTTTATACATTCATTTTAATAACTAATATTAATTTAATTAATGAGTGGTGAGACTATATTTCGGACTTGGAATGCATTTTCTAAAGTAGAGACAGTCATTTTTAATTTTAATTAAAAATTTAAATAATAACATTACGTAAAAATACAGAATAAAGATTGAGAATCTCGGTTACTCACTTTTAACTAAGAATTACTGTCAATTTACAGAGACTCTGGATAAATATTTACATTAAATTTACAGAAATTTTTAACAGTGTACATTGGATGAAATATCTAAATTATTCTAGCACCGATGTTCAAACAACCATGCATCTATTCTTTTTTACATAAATTATTTAAATTAAAATTTATTTGAGGCTCAGAAGTTGCAAGCTCTAATCTAAAACAAATAAATTAATAAAAAATTTGCTTTAATTATTTTTTTTCTTTTTTTTTTTTTTTTTTTATAGAGTCATTTTAAATAAGTATTTCGTTTAAGAAACACCCTAAAACCGAATTGATCAAAACCTTCTGTTAGTTAAAAACATTTATTCTGCATTGAAATTATCATTCGCGTTCCAATATTTCATAAAATGATGAATACCACACTTTTATGTAACATAAAAGTATGGAACTCATTAAAATATTTACAGGTAAATTTAGTATAACCTTGTATATTTCAGCCAACTTATCTTTTGTACTTTGATCGATTAAAACGATCGTTACACTACCGAATCCATAGCAAAAATGTATGTGATATTATTATCATAAACAGAATTTTGATAACCTTGCTTTTAAAGTAGACGGACCTCAACAAAATTGTTAACACTGCTAATAAAATGTTCCCAGTTATTGTGTTTGATAACAGTATCAACAAATCGCACACATAACATTTACCAAAACAGAAAGAAATGTAAGTAGAACTGTCCTAAAGGGAAAGAAAATTTATAATGTTACATAATTCGTGATACGTACCTATATACCACGAAATTCTTGGCGATGGATAACCTTTTGCTCGGCAATATAATGTCATGGAACGACCGCGTATGACATTTTGCCTTTCCGAAATGTCAATTATTTCGGCCGGACCTAAAATTGAGTACAGAACATTTAAACGTAAGTAAAATGTCAGTTAAACATTTCTCTAAAATAAGTATTATTATTATTTCTTTCTTATACAGACCAAGTTTTAATAGGTCAATAATTATATCACGTGAGAATTTTTCACCCATTTATATGTTACTTAGTAATATAAATTTGGAAACAATATTATTGCCTGTCACATGCTTTTAATAAAATGCAGCAAAACATTGGCCTAAAATTAAAAAAGAAAGAAATGTGATTATTGGTAAATTATGTTTTGCAAATTAAAGGTATCAATCATGTGCTAAGGTATCCACTGTCGTAATTGATTCCCCTTTCCTTGTCGGATGCCTTTAGCATTACCCGCATCTCTACTCATCTATAAAGCCTCTCCTTCATCCATTCAGGAGGCATAGAGTCGAATTTTACCCTTATTTAAAATCTTTCAGGTAGATTCCTTATAGGAGATCTACCTATTGCAATGGTTCTCATGACACGACTTCTGGAAAATTTCTTCATATCTTCACCGATCATGACCCCTAGAACCCAAAACCACCCTCCGTTCAAAAGTTTATATATATATATATATATATATATATATATATATAAATAACGCTTTTTCCCATGTTAAGTTGTGAACACGATAACTGGAGTAATTTTTATTTAAATTTAACCAACTCAGGATATGTTGTCAGGACAGTAAAAATCTCGGTCGAGTTCGTAGATGGGGTATCCAGCTCAAAGGGGGTGGAAATTTTCATTTGCCCATAATTTCTTTAATATTGAAAATAGGGAAAATTTTCAAATCAGTCGAATGACCGCCTTACCCTAAAGAACAATTTTTGTATTTAAACTTTTTCGATAGCTTCAATTACTTAGAAGTTACAAGCTAAAAAGTGATTTTTCGTCAATTGTTCTATATAGCCAACATTTTCTACATAGCTTTCATTGCAAAAATTTATAATCTGATGCATATGTCACGTGCAAACGATAATAAAAAAGATAACTGAAAATATAATAAAATTTTAATCATGTTTTTAAACAATATAATAACATAATAATAAAAAAAAAAAAAAAAAAAAATGTTAAATTTAACAGAAAATATGACGTCACAGTTACAACAATGTACTGAACTACTGAGAAAAATGAAATAAAATTTTATCCGTGATTTTAAACAAATAAAATAAAAGTTAATAAATAAATAAATAAATATGTAAATAAAATAACATATCTTAGGGCTAAGCAGATTTAGACTTAGCTTTATGACATAGATGCTATAATGTAAAAGATAAATGTCATCGTAAAAAAAAAAAAAAAAAAAAATCGTGTAAATCGATGCTAAACAAATTAAACTGGCATGATAGAAAAAGTAATAAATTTGGGGACATTTAGGTATTATCCCTTTGACAAATAAACTGGGAACGATTTTAATGAAGTTTACTTTCATAAAAACTTACATTTAAACTAAAGTATTTCATTACTCGAATTCCCTTATTTTGATAAATAAAATTATACCATTTTTTAAAAAATAAAGAACACTCTTTTATTGAAAAGTGAACTAATAAAGACTTTAGAAAACTATTACGTACTTTTAAATCTCTATTAAAAAAAATTAATTGTTGCCACTCTACATTATATAAATACGTCCAAATCCTGTGTCACATACGATAGTTTTGTATAAGTATAGATTTTTTGTTTGCCCCTGGAACCTGGATTTTCTGCCCCTGATGAGAAAAGTGCCTGGAAATACTTGTATCTAGTACTGTCATTGATTATGAAGTCGTGTGCAAAATTTCAGGTTCTTCGGACGACAAGAAGTTACCGAAAATTGAATTGCAAAATTCCGTTACATACATTAATAGCTACATCAAATCAAGTTAATAAAAGTGTGTTAATTAATAAATATCAGATACATCTGTGAGAATAATTTATCAACAAATATGAATAAACTATAAATTTACTGATAGAAATTTCTGATTTAAAAACAGTTCCAATCTCTAAGTAACGAACAAAGCACTGCTGTATTTTTCCTCCTAATGATATTATAGTTTTAAAAAATTAAAGAACACGCTTTTATAGAAATGTGAACTAAAAAAGCACAAAATATCTATCTTAGTACTAAAATGCAGGGTAAGAGAAAATCGTGTGAGTGACACACCATAATATTTACATACATTTAAATCTTTAATTAAAATAACTTAGAATTAAACAAAAACCATTAAAAAAAAATCTCCCCTGACTGGGATCGAATGCTGGACCTTTAGGTTCGTAGCGCGGAGCCTTACCTCAACGCCACATCGTTCACGTAGGGAGAGTTTTTTTTTTTACAATATAAATATTTTGTTTGCTCCCAGAGCAGTTACAAACATACATACATACAGGTGAAGCTAATAAAAGCGTGCTAAAAAGCACTCACCACATGATTTCAATGTTGGTTACTCGCTTCGATGAGGGATGTGCACTCTAGAAAGATAAACGCTCAAGGGTTTCATCCATGAGTGTATGTCTTTTTGGCCCAGTTGCGTTTTAATCTTTTTATAATGCATGCACCCGTATGTCCAGGAACACCTTGTGGGAATTATTTTAAGCACACTTTCACAAGAATAAACGTCCACTTTTTAAGATTTTTGATGCGCATGAACCCCAAAAATGAACCATTTTAACGACTGAGCACTTTATGCAGTGTTTTTCGTGTGCAAAAAGCGTGTATAAAGTCGGTTTTGAATCAATATTGATAGGTTTAAAGAAAATAAAAAATTCCTTACGATTTTCAGCTACGAAGCGTTTTTTCCAATAAATCAAATAATGACCTGCACACGACAAATATGAATGTGATTTCGCGCAGAGGAAGAAATGAAAGCATTTCCGATGTGTAATATAAGACGGAATGTGTTTATCTCCTATAACTGCAGCCTAACATGGGCCTTTTTCGTTTTTCTGTGAGAGTAATTCTATTAAATGCACGCTTAGGAGTCGAAATAGCGTAACATTTAACCCGAGGTAGATAATAATGTCTTTATAATAAAAAACATTTTTAAAACACGTCAATTAAAATAAAAAACATTTTAAAAATTCTATACAGATTCGAAAATTTACGCTATTGTATAAAAAGCATCTTCGGGGATGCCATTTTTAGGTTTCCTATTAGCAGTTTAAACATATTGTAGTAATTGCTTCAGCTAATTGAGGAGCAACTTGCGAAGTCTGGTAGAGGTTGTCTTAAGAAAATATAAAATACTCACTTCTAATAGGAAGAAGTGAAAAGCTTTCAATCTGTATAAAATGTTTTTAATTAAATATAATTTTAATTGGCGTGTTTTTATTATAAAGTATCAATGACACGTGGTCTCCTACACGATCTCTTTTAGCGATATTTATACATACTAGTATCGCCCAGTGGTCGAAACTCGACCATTTTTACTTTCCGAACACTATAGTGAGGAAAGTATTGTAATCATGTCAAAAATCCGAATTCGAGATTTTGATGTTTCTATACGTTTTGAGGTCCCCTGAGTCCGTTTTCACTATTTTTACGATGATGTATGTATGTGTGTGTGTATGTGTGTATGTCTGTGGGTGAACACGCTAGCGTCTAAACGCTTCGTTCGATTAACCTGAAAGTTGGTACGCATATTGTAAGTCACCATAGTACGAACCCTATAGATTTTGGTGAATCTAGCACTTATAGTTTTTTTACAGGGACACAAAGAAAAATTCTTTATCATTATGGCCTATGGGAGCAAACTCTTAAAAGTGCGATAGCATCTAAACGCCTTATTCAATTGAGCAAAAATTTTATACACATATTATAGATCACAAATACTCAATCTGTATAGATTTTGGAGAATCTAGCACTTATAGTTTTTTTACAGGGACACAAAGGAAAATTCTTTATCATTATGCCTATGGGGCCAAATTTTTAAAAATGTGATAGTGTCTAAACGCCTTATTAATCCGAGCAAAAAAATTTTACACATGTTATAGATCACAGTTGAACTAACTGTATAGATTTTGGTGAATCTAGCACTTACAGTTTTTTTACAGGGACACAAAGAAAAATTCTTTATCATTATGGCCTATGGGACTAAATTTTTAAAAGTACGATAGCATCTAAACGCCTTATTGAATTCAGCTGAAAATTTATATGAGTATTATAAATCACTGTTGCACTAACTATAAGCATTTTGGTGAATCTAACATTTATAGGTTTTTACAGGGACACAACGAAAATTTCTTTGTCATTATGATCTATGGGCTCAAAGTTCAGTAGCGTTAAATAAAACAACGTGTAATAGATGGAGAAAAATACTCAAACACTCTATTATGGTTTTCTCTCTTTTGTTTGTTTAACAACTACTCTTTCTTTACTTTATCTACAAAACTGTTAATTACTCAATGTTCGGAAAGTCGAGTGGAGTCACTCCAGATTTTTACTTTCCGAACACTATAGTGAGGAAAGTATTGTAATCATGTCAAAAATCCGAATTCGAGATTTTGATGTTTCTATACGTTTTGAGGTACCCTGAGTCCGTTTTCACTATTTTTACGATGATGTATGTGTGTGTGTGTGTGTGTATGTGTGTATGTCTGTGGGTGAACACGCTAGCGTCTAAACGCTTCGTTCGATTAACCTGAAAGTTGGTACGCATATTGTAAGTCACCATAGTACGAACCCTATAGATTTTGGTGAATCTAGCACTATAGTTTTTTTACAGGGACACAAAGAAAAATTCTTTATCATTATGGCCTATGGGAGCAAAATCTTAAAAGTGCGATAGCATCTAAACGCCTTATTCAATTGAGCAAAAATTTTATACACATATTATAGATCACAAATACTCAATCTGTACAGATTTTGGAGAATCTAGCACTTATAGTTTTTTTACAGGGACACAAAGAAAAATTCTTTATCATTATGCCTATGGGGCCAAATTTTTAAAAATGTGATAGTGTCTAAACGCCTTATTAATCCGAGCAAAAAAATTGTACACATGTTATAGATCACAGTTGAACTAACTGTATAGATTTTGGTGAATCTAGCACTTACAGTTTTTTTACAGGGACACAAAGAAAAATTCTTTATCATTATGGCCTATGGGACTAAATTTTTAAAAGTACGATAGCATCTAAACGCCTTATTGAATTCAGCTGAAAATTTATATGAGTATTATAAATCACTGTTGCACTAACTATAAGCATTTTGGTGAATCTAACATTTATAGGTTTTTACAGGGACACAACGAAAATTTCTTTGTCATTATGATCTATGGGCTCAAAGTTCAGTAGCGTTAAATAAAACAACGTGTAATAGATGGAGAAAAATACTCAAACACTCTATTATGGTTTTCTCTCTTTTGTTTGTTTAACAACTAATCTTTCTTTACTTTATCTACAAAACTGTTAATTATTCAATGTTCGGAAAGTCGAGTGGAGTCACTCCAGATTTTTTTTCAAAGCGAGGCAAAGCAAAGTTATTGCCCTGTCCTAAACGGAATGCAATTGCAACACAGCTGCGGCAATTGTTTGCCGATATTCACTCTAACTGAATCAGCAGAGTTTTACTTAATATAACTATTTCTCTCTGTAGATGTTAGCCTTTCCTGAAATGAGAGAAAATCGCAATGTGAAAACGCCCCTTGTTATGTGATACAGCCCAGAAGCTAATAGGTACCATGTCAAACCAAAGCCCAACCAAGTATCAAATTCTGTTAAATTAATTCGATTGGTTCATAAAGTACAGTGTTTGAACAACAAAAAAAAAAAGATATTTTTTAAAAATGGTCGAATTGAGTTCGGGAAATTTCAAAACGTGTAACTTTATCGAAAACCGAAAATCTAAAACTTTTCTGAATCTTAGATTTTCTACTTATATATGCAGAGGAAAGAATAATAAATCCACTTTTAAAAAAATAAAAATAAGTAGTCAATTTCACTTAATTAAAATGCAAGGAAATCTCAAAACGTGTAAATTCATCGAAAACCGGAAATCAAAAGTTTTTATGTATCTTCTACTTGCTTCTTCTACCCACAAAAGCTAGCAATAAAGACTCTTTTTTAAAAAATAAGTAGCCAATTTCAGTTAATTGAAACGTAAAGAAAGCTCAAAACATGTAAATTCAGCAAAAAACGGAAATCGGAATTTTTTCCGTATCGTCTACTTATACATGCAGCAGTTAGTAACAAATCCATTTTCCTTTTATTTAGTATATTAGTTGAATATTTATTGTTTAAATTTCACCCTTTGAAATGAAATGTTTATGTTTACATTCGAAACTGGAAGTTTGCCTGTGTGAACTTGTTCTCACATATTTTAGAAAATAATTTATTTGTCTAAATTACTTTATAATATAAACAGAAGTTGCAAAATTTATTTCATTTCCGGTGATTTATGCTTTCATAATAGCTTAGTTCAGTCTTATTGGCGTCAACAGATGTGGATTCGTTTCTTTTAATAATAATAATAAAATAAAATAAAGAACAAATAAATTCTTAATGATATATTGGTGGCGCCGATAAAAAATAATTACTTTGGCATAATTTATGTTGCCAAGCTTGGCTTTGTCTTTTGAATAAAGGAGGAAATTTTTAAATTAACCAATTAGAACATTCTTCTGGCGCTTTATTTGGCATTGGTTTATTAATTTCGGGTTTGAATTGGCGAATGCAATGGAGTACACCTTTTGCTTTCAAAGAGTCAATATCTCTTGTTTACTGGTTTAAAAAACAACTGCCCTCGTTTACTCTAACTCTACGCCTCTCTCTCTAACCTATAGAATTCTACGAGAACCGTGCAAGTGCTTACTTGATTGTTCATCTTTTTAGCATAAAAATAAAAAACTATTTTATTTGAAATGACTGATATTATTTTTGTCAAGTGGCACTCTCTTTTAAAAGAATCTATGGACTTCCAGCCTGGTTATTGTGGTAAGCAATGTACTTCATAATGGTTTAAGATGTTTGTGTGTGTGTCATTGTGTATGTGTATGCAGAGCTTTTTAGGAAAACGGTGGATCGCAGAGCTACACACATTTGCATGTAGGTTCGTAATGACCTCTCCCGATGCACCTCGAAGCCCGATTTTCGATTTTCTGATTAGTTTTCTTTTAATTAATTAAAATGTAAATAATAACCTTCTAATTTCTGATAAATTAACCATTTAAATTTTATCTATAATTTAATTGTTGCCAATTTTTTTCGACAGAATAAAAAAAAAAAAGTACATTTACTTAAAACGAGGAAAATAAATTAGAAATATCAGTATAAAAAAAAATAATATCGTTACAAATAAGGTACCAAATGAAAGGGGCGATTTTTGTGAATCCGACGGATTAAACAACTTAGCGATCGGATAATTAGATTTTTTTTTAAATTAACTAAACTATGAATTTTAGGTGGCAATAGCAGAAGATTGTATGGAAAACGTTTGGAGAAAAAAAAAAATCTTCTACTCATTAAGTCACATGTTTTTGAAGTGGGATTAAAAATTGCAGTTTTCAATTTTTTTTATTAAATTTTCTCTCAAAAGAAATAAAGAATTGTTATTTTTTTTAACAGTAACATGCAAGGTGCATGCCCCCAGTGCAAAGCCATTTTCTGGACATACTACATTAGACACAGTATACTGCAATCAGGATACAGATATATTAAATAAAATAGGGGCATTTTTAATAAATAATTTTTAACTACGCATGCGCAAGTTTTAACGAAATTCCATTTGCATAATATAATAACCTATAGTATATCCCGAACAAATGCTGCGTAAATTCAAAGAATGGACTTGATTTCAGTTCTTCTCAAAAATAAGAGAAATTATAAGGAGGTTTAATCTCTCAATATATATTTGCAATCAGCGAACACTGTACTACTATTGAATGAATGAAAAAAAGGGAGAATGGGAAACCTAAACTACCTTTTATAGTTTAGGTTTCTTCTGAGAGGAACTCAACCGCAGTTCACTCTAACGTATACAACTTTTTGAATTTACAGGATACATGTTTGGGGTTTTGATATCAGTAGCTCAATACATTTTTTGAAATGTCTATAAATCTTGCGCAGTTAAAAATTATTCAGTAAAATATTTCATTTAATATTTTTGCGTTCTCATGCTGTAGGCTGTACGTCAAGTTTTCTGTAAAAGGATTTGCACTGGGTTTCGTGTTAGAGTTAGAAAATGCGTCGATGTTTTGCAGTTTTTTTAAGACGTCGTTATAGCTCCATGAATAGGTGAGGTAGCGTCAAACAAATTTATATAGATAAGGAATAAGAGCCTTATAATTGCATGCTATAGCCAGGTCGCATTCCAACCCCTATTTTTTATAGGGTCATCCCAAACATTTTCCTTTTAATTCCCCCTTTTTTACTGCCCTTCCGCCCTTTTTACTGCAATTTACATTAAAAAATTATCCATAAGAGATATTATTTCAACTTGCATACCTAAAAATTATTTAAAAAAAAAAAAAAAAAACGTTTTTTCTTATGGACTCACGAGAAAAACTCTATTCGCGTTTGTAATGATCGATAGATGGCGCTTTTCCAACCTTTGTTGTTATTAAATATAATAGCCACGTGTATTTATTATTGTTGTTATTACTTAATATTCGTGCTATAATTTCTCCGCCATTACATCAAGGAAAATCGATTGCTTTTGAAAAAAATATTTCAGTTTATTCAAAGTTCGATCGGAAGTAGATGTTTAACTGAAGTTGAACAAATATTAGTTTCAAATATTCTTTACTTCCATTAGCCGAAGCAACTGAAACTTTAAATGTGTCACTTGGAAATAAATGGAAGCTTAATTCCGGATTTCTGGATCCTTTGAGGTTACACTGTGGCACACACAGCAGTATGTGTTACCTTTTTTACCGGATTTATTCATTTCTATTCAATAAATATATGTGAAACTAAACACCCAACATGGCGCCTTGACGAAAGCTATCCGTGGTATTATCCTTAGCCCACCAGAGGGCGAGCATTTCATTACAATCGCGGATAGATCGGAATGAGTGATATTTTGAACTGCATTTTAAAAGAGTGATTATTGTATGAAAAGTAAATAAGAAATTGGTGGAAAATTTAAATGCAACAATAATTTATGTGCTTCATGCAAAATATCTTGTTTTATGCTGTTTTCATAGGACATACTTGTTAAAATATAACGCGAAACAACATCTCGTTTTCCTGGTTGGTAGGAGGCATCCAGTCTGCAGAAGTACTCCCCGACGTCTCCAACCTGGGCATTGTGTATGACGAGATAGCGATCGTACAACTCCACGTTCGGATAAGTGAAAGAATCGATCTGTTGCGTATCTTTAAACCTGAAAATACACAATCAGTAACAAACAGATAAATATATATTCGGATTCTGTTGTAAAAGAAAAATAAGGGGGATTTTACTAGCATAATAATATTTTTAGAGCCGATAGTCTCGAAGTATTTTTTATTAGATTTCATATCGAAATTCATGTGTCAATCTGCTGAACCCGAGTCAGAATCGCTCGAAACAAGCATGCCCAACCCAAATTACACTTTGAAAATACTCTTCGATCGCCATGTATAAAGTTACAGAAGGAAATTGCTTCCAGTAAAAAAAGATGTCATAATTCAAGCAGTAACTTTACAACTCACAATCAGTATTGAAAACATTCAATGGAATTTTCGAAAAACAATTTTCTTTTTTCAAAGTGATGGAAATCTTTCACACCTAACCTATATTAGATTAAAATATTTTGGAAGGCTTTTTTCATACTATAGGCTAAATTAATTTAAGCATTGAAGACATTTTTAATAAGCAAGGTTACTCCAAAAATTTTTTTAAATAATGCAAATATATATATATATATATATATATATATATAAAAATCAATCATTTGCAACTAAATTTATTCCATCGTACACTTTCCTTGTGTGTTTAAATTAAAACATACTAGGTGATCTGCAGATCAGGAGCCTCAACGTCCTATTTGCATCCCTCATTATTCAGCAGATGACTTTTATTTATTCCATATTATTTAAAATAACTATTAATCTCTCTCTCTCTCTCTCTCTCTCTCTCTATGTATATATATTGGGTGTTTGAATTAATTCGTAGCGTTTTCTAATAGATGGCGTGACAAGTGGCATTTTCCAATAGATGGCGTGACTAGTATTCCCGTAAACCTACTATCATTGAGCATCGTTATTAGTATATGTCATTTGGTTGAAGCGTAAATAACATAATTTTCTACTTCATCGAATATGTCTAACTTTGTGCCGGAGTTTTTGCGGGGAGTTCTACTTCATTACTTTAACATGAAGAAAAGCGTTGCCGAAAGTCATCGAATTTTAGTCGAAGAGCATGTTGAACAAACGTGTCGGAAATGGTTTGCTCGATTTAAAAGTGGTGATTTTGAGCTGGAAGACAAGGAACGACCTGGGCAGCCGAAAACATTCGAAGATGAAGAATTGAAATCATTGCTCGATGAAGATCCATGCCAAACGCTTCAAGATTTGGCTGAATCATTAAGAGTTGACTTTTCAACAGTCAGCAAACGCCTGAAAGCCATGGGAATGATCCAAAATCAGGTAAATTGGGTCCCATACGAAATGAAACCTAGAGACGTGGATACCGCACGTCGCAAAACCGGTCAAAACCTTCATCGAAAAGACCAAATGGGAGGTCCTACCTCACCCGCCGTATTCTCCAGACATTGCTCCATCTGATTACCACTTGTTTCGATCGATGAGCCATGGCCTGTCTGAGGAACACTTCACTTCTTATGAAGATTGTAAAAAATGGGTTGATTCTTGGATTACCTCTAAAAAAGATTCGTTCTTCCGACACGGAATCCGTATGCTGCCAGAAAGATGGGAAAAAGTAGTGGCTAGTGATGGTCAATACTTTGAATAATCTATTTGTAATTCTTTTTGCACAATAAAGCCTCAATTTTCGAAAAAAAAAAAAAAAAACCGCTAAGAATTAATTCAAACACCCAATATATATAGGGGGGGGGGGGGGGGTACCGCTTCCCTCAATCCTCCTTTGTATTTGTCTGTCTATATCTATCATTATATATCTGTCTATATATTTCCTTGTAACTCATAAATTCTTGTACCAAATTGGATGCGAAATGATTAGATAACGTATCAGAATTTTGTGTAACCCTGTAAACTAATTACAATTCAAAGACTATCATTTTCCACATTCTTTTAAACATTTTAATAACACGTGTTTACTTCAATTGTTCAACTGAGCGTAACCATAACACTTATAAGAAATACCGTCTATAGACAGTAATAGTACGAAATTCTTTTCTATGTCTCTTTACACGAGCCACAGTAATAAAACGTATAAGACTAATTCATTATAACTCGTTAATGTTTCAACTAAATTCAACACCATTTGGATGACTACAAAACTCTTTTGAGTGGTCCAGTCAATAAATTATTTACTCCTTTTGAGCATCTTAATAATGCGTGTTCATTGTGTTAAAATGCGCTTAAGCAGAAATCAGTTCACAGGCTCTGATGTCACAAAATTCTTTTGTGTGTCCCTGTAAACGATCCATAAACATTATATACAGCCATAAAACTATGCAACTTAATCACGAAAAACTGTTTAATGTTTGGCAAAATTGGAGTGATTACGTGACATTTTCGAAACACTTTCGTGGAGTTCATTATTAAGCGTAAGTTTTTTCAGAAATCACGCTTGTAAGTATCTCAATAATATGTGTTCATTTCATTTTCTTAAATGCTGTGTAACTATTGTAAGATACGTTTAAACGAAATTCAGCCCCTATGCCTTAATAATAATAAATATTTTAGTGTGGCCCTGTACATGAACAATATATACACCAAAAACTATACAGCTAGGCCGCTTGAACACGTGTACCTATTTGCATTTCAACAGGGGGATTTTCGCGGTCACTATTTTAGTGCCGCTATTGCGATACGTATAAATCCTGTAATGATAGGTAAAACTTTGGCGTGTCCCTGTACACAAACTACAAACAGAATACACACCTAAAACTTTATAGCTCATTCCGTGTGGCTCATGAACATGTGTACCCGATGACAAGTCAATAGAGTGATTTTTGCGGCCGCTATCGCGAGACATACAGACAGACACACAGACGAACAGAACCTAAAATCTTTTTGAGTCTCCACTGACGAGCAAGTAGCAATGAATAATTCAATAGATGACGCTGCACTGAAATAATACAATTTTCTTTTAATTTTTAGGGCAAATGTCAGGGGTGTTTGCGTTCCTGATTTTTTATTTTATTCCACACCAGTCACGACGAATTGTGTTTTTGGCTCTATTTAATGGCTAAACATTACTAGAAAACTACTCATAATATCACTAGTAAAAAATTGCTAGTGAGAAAAAAAAATAAAAAATCCGGAATGTAAACACCCCTTAAATGAGGTTGGATGGTACTCTAATTTAAAATCAAAACGGCAAGCGGCACATCCGATTTTCTTCTATTCTATCGATGACGGAAGTTTGGCTGTCGTTTAGAAAACAAAAAAGAAAATGTCCGAAAAAAGAAAAACTGCCTTTAAATCGAAAGGATCAAAAAGTATTTTTTGTCAGGTGCATAACATTTCATGGAATCAATAGAATCGTACACGTAAAAACATTTTACCGCTCATTTACCTCATTTTACCGCTCTCTCTCTCTTTATTATTATTATTGTCTTTCTATCTGGAAAATAGAATTTAAGTTGAAATAGCGCCAATTACATCGATATTAAAAAGAAAGAAAATCTGATTGCAGCAAATATGTATTTACAAAAAAGCCTGCAATTGTATGCAAAATTACAATCGGGTTATTTTTATGAGAACCACAAAAATACTTACCAGACGATCGGATAATCTTCGTTTTCTACGTCACACGAGAATTCGTAGTGACTGTTGACCTCTAAATGATAATGATTGGGAAAACGATGACCATCGTCTCTTTTGCTGTGCTTGTTTAGAGAAAATGCATTCCCTGAAACAGAAAAATCCTTCCTCTACATTCAACATATTGAAAAAAATATAAAACATTTCAGAAAATTTTGGAGTGGAAGGCTGATATTTTATACCAACTATGTTAAAAATACCAGAGCCGGGAATCGAACCCGGACCTTCCGCTTTACGTGCGGATGCTCAAACCATTGAGCTACCCTGGCTGATTACCAGCTAGGCATTTCTCACACAATATCCGTTGGCAAAGTCACCGAGTCTGTAAACACAGCTGTATCAGGTGACATTAATATTCATGGCACAACTCCAATAGACCACGATACCAAATACCACGATACCTCCACGATACCACAATACCACGATTTGCCAACGGATATTGTGTGAGAAATGCCTAGCTGGTAATCAGCCAGGGTAGCTCAATGGTTTGAGCATCCGCACGTAAAGCGGAAGGCCCGGGTTCGATTCCCGGCTCTGGTATTTTTCACATAGTTGGTATAAAATATCAGCCTTCCACTCCAAAATTTTCTGAAATGATATTTCATGGTTGATGAATAAATTTCTAAATATAAAACAATCAATATTTTCTTCTAGAAGGCAAATTCCTGGTGATTAACCGTCGGCTCATTTTTATCAACTGTCACAAAGGAATCGATCTTAAGTTAACCTCAGAAGGACTGTTAACAAAGCAAATGGTTGATCCAATAAAATATTCCCGTTCATTTTATTTTATAATCTTAATTTTATTTATCAGCTAGCCCATTGAGATCAAGCAGTACTCTGGAAACAAAATTTTCAATAAATTAAATTAAAAGAGGGGAAAGATAAATTCGGTTCGTTTAAATGGGCCTGAAGGAAAAGCGTCCATTAATTAAAATAATGTCATTCATCAAGTATTCAGATGCTTCACAGTGAATGGAAGGGTCAAATTTATTTGAATAAATTTAATTTAATTTATTGAAAATTTCGATGCTTCTATAATAAAAGATTATTTTTTAAGGGGTGGGGGCATGCACGTTAAATTGTAAAAAAAAAATAATAAAGTACTAAAAATTTTTATTTTACGCTATTATCATAAAACATCTTCGAAGCAATAAAGTCATTTACTTTAAAAAGAGAAATGGAATTCTGAAACACATTTTGGAGTAAAAGTGCATTTTAGTCGCACACTTCGATAGCATGAGACCCTTTTATTTTTCTGCACTCTTCAAATATTTAAAATTCTATCTAAAAAAAAGACTGGATTTAATTCTAATAAGAATTCAGATATTTATCACAAGTATATATATATTCAAGACACGATTTTATTTGATAATGTACAGTCATACCCCCCCCCCCGAGTAATTTTGCACCAAATCATCGTATGACTATGCGGCTGGTGCTGACCAATGTCTGGTTTAAAACGGTATAGTCAGATTTTGCTTAGGGCCGTCTCCCTATTAAAACTGGCATCAACACCATTTTTTTTTTTTTTTCAATATAGTCTTCATTTTTGACTCCCATAGGTACCAAGTCTCCCGTTTTTAACGGGAGACTTCAAACTGGAAAATTATTATAGCTGTTTTCTGTAATATTAATCATCGAAAATATATATAGCCATTTAAAAATGCTGGTGTCCATCCTGATTTAAAAGTTTAAAATGTCACTCCCTATTCAAATTTTTGAAATCAAGGCTGTTCGGAAAATTGTGATATTTATATGTATAATTTTAATTAATTCTTGATAGAGTTACAAGCGAGTCCGTCCATATAGGGTTAGTCCATACAATTTCATGGCAGTGAGTATTTTTGTTTCTATTGTTACCTTACAGGCACACACGAGAGATGTTTAAAAGAGCATTTGTTTTTTTCTCTATTATATTGACCTTGGATTTTATACAACTTATCAAAAGTCGCCATGGTTAAAAATGGACTTCTATATATTTGCACAAGTCTCTTTGACTTAAATTTATGAGTGCTAATTTTAAATATTAGTATAAAAGTATCACATGCACTTATACACATGCAGGTTATACTGCTGCAACTTAATAACTAAAATAATTACAGTAGGTCAAAGTCAAACGCAAAATTTTTACTAACTTTTAGAGAGAATGAAACTTCTAGGGAACAAAATAAAATACCCCACAAATGAATCTCTGAAATTACACAAATTTAATACAAATTGCAGGGGTTTTAATCCTTTATCCCCCTGTAATGTTAAGGAAGTGACAAAAATGGCATTTTAAGATAAACTAGTATGTTGTGGCCACCACAAGACTTTCTTCTATATTTTCCTATACATATTCAATCAGTAACAATAAAAAAAAAAAATAATAATAATAATAATAATAATAATAGTAGTAGTAATAATAATAATACAATTTTTTTTTCTAAGGGTTTTTTTTTTTTGTAAAAATTAATACATATTCAATCACTAACAATATTAAAAAAAAAAAAAAAAAAAAAAAAAAATGCGAATTTTTTTCTAAGTTTTTTTTTTTTTTTTTGGTTAAAAGTAAAAAAAAAAAAATCGATAACTTTGTTTTAAATTATCACAGATTTATAGTTCAACCATTCGTTTTAAAGGTATTGACGAGATCTTTCGAATGATACCCATCTTCAAAATTTACCGGGGGGAAGCGATGCCCCCCATGCGCAAAAATTTTTTCCTAGTTACGTACTACTATTATCAATAATTCATATTAATTTTACAATCACAAGTGTAAAATAACTCTTATTATGCACATTTATACGAATTTTTGTCTTATTCTGCCATGTTAAAAATTTAGATAAAATGCTATCACAGCGCCTCCTGTTGAGCTATTGATCCCCAAATATAATCAGCACCAGTTTATGTCGGGGACCAACTAAATACCAAGTTTGGTAAAATTTCGTTAAAAAAAAAAAAAAAAAAAAAAAAACGATTTTTTTCTAAGGGTTTTTTTTTGTTAAAAGTAAAACTAGTATGTTGTGGCCACCACAAGACTTTCTTCTATATTTACCTATACATATTCAATCAGTAACAATATTTAAAAAAAAAAAAAAAAAAAAAAAAAAAAAAAAAAAAAAAAGTACGATTTTTTTTTTTTTGTTAAAAGTGAAAAAAATCGATAACTTTGTTTTAAATTATCACAGATTTATAGTTCAACCATTCGTTTTAAAGGTATTGACGAGACCTTTCGAAAGATACCCATCTTGAAAATTTATCCCCCCCGGGGGGGTACTTCCCCCCAGGGGGGGAAGCGATGCCCCCATGCAGAAATTTTTTTTCCTAGTTACATACTACTATTATCAATAATTCATATTAATTTTACAATCACAAGTTTAAAACAACTCTAATTATGCACATTTATACGAATTTTTGTCCTATGCTGCCATGTTAAAAATTTAGATAAAATGCTATCACAGCGCCACCTGTTGAGCTATTGATCCCCAAACATAATCAGCACCAGTTTATGTCGGGGACCAACTAAATACCAAGTTTGGTTAAATTTCGTTAAAAAAAAAAAAAAAAAAAAAAAAAAATTGCGATATTTTTCAAAGTTTTTTTTTGTTAAAAGTAAAAAAAATCGATAACTTTGGTTTAAATTATCACAGATTTATCGTTCAACCATTCGTTTTAAAGGTATTGACGAGATCTTTCGAAAGATACCCATCTTGAAATTTTGCCCCCCCGGGTGGGAACTTCCCCCCCCGGTGGGGGGGCAACCGATGCCCCCACATGCACAAAATTTTTTTCCAAGTTAACTATTACTATTATCAACGAGACCTTTCGAAAGATACCCATCTTGAAAATTTACTTCCCCGGGAGGGGATTTTCCCCCCCAGGGGGGGAACCGATGCCCCCCCATGCACAAAATTTTTTTCCTAGCTAACTACTACTATTATCAATAATTCATATTAATTTTACAATCACAAGTGTAAAATAACTCTCTTTATGCCCATTTATACGGAATTTTGTCCTATGCTGCCATGTTAAAAATTTGCATAAAATGCGATCACAACGCCACCTATTGAGCGAGTGACTCCAAAATCTAATCAGCACCAGTTTATGTCAGGGTGCAACTAAATACCAAGTTTGGTTAAATTTCATTCATTGGTTCGTGAGATACAGCGTCCACAAAAAAATGATACAGACAGACAGACATTTTCTAAAAACTATTAATTCGTGTTCTCCATATCCCAAAACATGTAAATCCATCAAAAAGTGGACTTCGAAAATTTTCGCGAATCCAATACTTTCTCTATATTACATATAGAAGAAAGTAAAAAATCGATAACTTTGTTTTAAATTATCACAGATTTATGGTTCAACCATTCGTTTTAAAGGTATTGACGAGATCTTTCGAATGATACCCATCTTCAAAATTTAACCCCCCCGGGTGAGTACTTCCCCCCCCAGGGGGGGGAACCGATGCCCCCCCATGCACAAATTTTTTTTCCTAGTTAACTACTACTATTATCAATAATTCATATTAATTTTACAATCACAAGTTTAAAATAACTCTCATTATGCCCATTTATACGGAATTTTGTCCTATGCTGCCATGTTAAAAATTTGCATAAAATGCGATCACAGCGCCACCTGTTGAGCTATTGATCCCCAAATCTAATGGGCACCAGTTCATGTCAGGGTGCAACTAAATACCAAGTTTGGTTAAATTTCATTCATTGGTTCGTGAGATACAGCGTCCACAAAAAAATGATACAGACAGACAGACATTTTTTAAAAACTATCAATTCGTGTTCAGGACATCCCAAAACGTGTAGATCCGTCAAAAAACGGAGGTCGAAAATTTTCGCGAATCCAATACTTTCTCTATATTACATATAGAAGAAAGTAAAAAGGAATGAAAGTAAAAAACAATAATAATAGTTTAAATTTTAGAAAAAAAGACAATTTATTAACCTATTAAAGTATTATGTACACACACCGGACTGTGTGTATTGTATTCTTTTGTGGTTTTCATTTAAAATATATATATAATTTTGTAAATTGCGTAGTTCAGTTAATTAACGCACGCTAGAGTAGAAAATTAAACATTGAATTTAATAATTGTAGATTATTATTATTATTGAAATGTACTTTATAATAGTGCAAAATTACTTTAAGGGAATTATGATAAAATACTAAAAATTTTCTCTCTCTCTCTCTCGCTATATATATATATACTAGCAGGCAACGCCCGCTTCGCTGGTCCCTATTTTTAAATGAATCGCTATAATTACTGAATTCTCAAAATTGCATTAATTTTTATCACGTGGAAAAAAAAACAGAAAAAAAAAAATCTTATTAGGAAAAATGTCGCACCGGGTTCTCACTGCCTTCGAAAAAAATTCCCAAAATGCTCTAACTCTTATTTCTATTATTTTCCCCCTTCGCCCCCCCCCCTCCCGTCTATCCTAATAGTTTTAAAAATTCGAAAATATCCGCAATCGATTGGTAGGTGTCGAAAACCTCTATATACCAATTTTGAATGCTCTAACTCTATTCTGTTTTTTTGCCCCCCCCTCTCCCCTCCCCCTTCTCGCCCCTCCTAATAACTTTACACTTTCGAAAATAGCCCCATTCGACTTGCCGGCCTTTAAAACCTATCTGTACCAATTTTGAACGGCCTAAGTGTATTTCTATTTGTTTTTGCCCATAGCCCCCCCATACTGCCCCCCTTCCCAACCGTTCTAATAATTTTACAAATTCGAAAATATCCGGAATCGATTTGTAAGTATCGAAAACCTCTATGTACCAATTTTGAACAATCTGACACTATTTTTATTTTTTTGCCCCCTCCCCCCCTCCCCCACAAAAAAAAAAAAAAAAAAAAAAAAATCGGAAAAAATCAAAAAATGAGTTTTTGGAAATATTTTCAAGAAGACGCTTGGCGGTTCACATCTTTGAGCTATTACTTTTACTCGAAAATCTGTATTTTTCTAAATTTGCCTCCGAAAATCATTTATACCCCCTTCTCCCGTTAAAAATCCAAAATTCCAAAATCGCAGTAAATTATTTTTTCGTATTCAAATCTAGTCTCCCCATCTGCAATATCTTCCTCGTGAAGCAATTTGGAGCCGAGTTATGCTTATAAGGGTGTTTTTGTCTTCAGCAACTCCGAAAATCATTTTCACCCCCTTCCCCCCTTAAAAATCAAAAATTCCAAAATCGCAGAAAATGATTTTTTCGTATTCAAGCCTAGTCTCCCCATCTGCAATTTCTTCCCTGTGAAGTAATTTGGTACCGAGTTGTACTTATAAATGTGTTTTTGCCTTATGCGCCCCCGAAAATCTCATTTTTACCCCCTACCCCCCTCAAAAATCCAAAATTCCAAAATCGCAGAAAATGATTTTTTTGTATTCAAGTCTAGTCTCCCCATCTGCAATTTCTTCACCGTGAAGCAATTTGGAGCCGAGATATGCTTATAAAGGTGATTTTTGTACCCCCGGGGGGAACGGGGGTATTTCGCAAAATCCCGTCTTAGTGAGCGTCAGGGTCCTAAAATCAACCTGCTCACCAAAAATTGCGACTCTATCTCCCATAGGATCGCCACAGCCGTGTTGAGTCAGTGAATCAGTGAATCAGTGAGTTTACTCTTTTATATATATAGATATATACATATACATACATATACATCAACTTGTCTTGCAATTTAGCATAAGAGAGGTCATTTTCTCTCAATATGACAATTCGGCTTCTTTTTGTAGACTTCCAATCAGTTCTTCTTGTTGGTGACATTGTTTAAAATTAGTTTAATTAAAAAAAAAAAGGACTTAAAATATTCAAAAACAGCAATACTCTATTTAATTGTACTAGTATGCATCATTTCGCAAAATATTTCCACAACAATAACTCTTTTACCATCCAAATAACCTAAACTATAGTTACAGACATTTGATTGGTCCTCAGAACAGTGTTTGTGATTGGCCAGTACGCTTTTATTACAAAACACGTCATTATTCAAAACGATTTGTGTTTGTTTGTTCTACTAAAATGAGCATAACGTTTTTTGTAATTCAGATATTTTAATTCTGTTTTTCTTATTAAATTTTACATTACATTACCTTTAATTTGATATATAAACATTTGTATTTAAGTGAAACTTAATATATTCTACAAGCACACAAAGTTGAAAAACATGAAACTTTCAAAAAATGTCCACACTTTTGGCCACCACTGTATATATATATATATTTATATATAAAGAAAAAACAAACAAACTTCTAAAATAATGTTTAAATATACATGTATACGTATATATTAAACATCATCTTTTAATTGTGCTTTTAGCTTTTTAATTTTAAGAAAAATGAATATCACTTAATGCTTTCATTTATTTCATTTCAGAAGCCAATTTCGATTAATTGTTTCTTTGCTTTTAATCATTTCTTTTCAGTTTGTTCGTTTTGGCAACCGGTTTATTTCTACTTATTCTGTTTGGACTCGGTTACATGTGGACTTATCAATTATACGTATTCCATTTTTAATTCTGGTTGAGTTACTGTATAATCTAATTTCCTTATATATATATATATATATTATGCGAGATAGAAACTTGTGTTGTATATTGCTTGAAATAGCTATACAACAATCAGTAATCTTGCTTTGCTGACAGAGATGCGAGTTTCCTGATGAGATCATTTCTGGATTTCAGCATTTAAAACTCTATTTTTCACTTAATGAATTCTCTTTTCTTTCAACAGTTTCTTTTGGTTAATTTCTTTCAATTTCTATTTATTGTTGAATGTTTTTACTGGTTTAATGGATTATGCAAATTATCTTATCATTAGGTTTAAGTGTTATGTTTGTGTCATTTCTCTTCTGCGTAAGTACTTTAACATCTTTTTACTACTCAGTGTAATTTAATTAAATTATCATCGTGACAATAATTTTATACGTAATACATCTCATTTAAAATTTCATTGTTGGTATTTTCATCTATCTTTCATTTGCTGAGTGTTGTAAAGGAATTAAATTATTCAAATATATATATATATTCTTTTTTTTTTTTTTTTTTTTTTACTCAAAACCACAAAACAATACTCACAGTACACAATAATAGACTGTGATTAATAAATGGGCAAAGAAATTTTTTATATAATTTCATTCCCTATTGGCGGGGGAGTCTTAAAATGTCATTTTTCTGACATTTCAGGGGGCTGTAAAGGGCGATTCCAGAGATGAATGTGTGTGATATTTTATTTTGTGGTTTTGTTCCTTAGAACAGCTAATCACAATAGAAATAAGTAAAAATTTTATGTTTGACCTATTGTAATTATTTTAGTTATTAAGTTACAGCAGTATAACTAAGACTTTACCTCATGTTCTTTAATACTAATATTTAAAATTAGCATTCATAAAGGTCTAATCTCATTTTTAATCAAGAGAACGATTTTTGATGACCTGTATGAAATCCAAGGTCGTTAGAGAAAAAATAGAGTAAATAGTAAAAGGTAGAGAAAAAATAAAAGTTGTTTTAAACATCTCTCCTATATGCCTATTAAGGGAAACAAAAATAGTCGAACAACACAGTTCCATGAAACTGCATGGACTGACCTTATATATATATATATATATAAAAGCATGATCTCGCATAGGATATAAATTGTTCATTAAGATTCTAACCGGGATAAAAATTTTAAATAGAAAATAAAATGAACAGAGAGTGTTGGTATCGAAATTTATTATTTCAAATTCTAAGTGAGAAAGGTGATTTTTGTGAAACGATTAGTAGGAATAAGTCCCGATCCCAACTTTTAAGTTGGATAGATTCCACACTCCCCTTACGCATGTTTCAATAAATGTCTTGTGATGCCTAAATCACCTCTAGTTGAAGTTTTTTACAGTCCGTTATTTCTTATTTAGTTTAAGCGAGTTCTTATATAGTTTTTTAATCCACTGAGCTAACAGCCGTGTTTGGAATTAATCGAATTTAGATAATATTGCCATTTTTTTCTTTCTTCCCCCCCCCCCCCCACTAATTGATTTTGTATGCAAAAGAACGTTAATGTGTTCGTTAGCATCAACTAAAGAACGAAGATGTTCACCAGCTGATTCAATAATCATAATAATAATTAATATATATAATGACCCTCATCTGTCATGAACGAATCCGGTTAGTACCGCTTCAAAACAGAAACTTTTGGCAGCCATTTTTTTCCGTTTGTTTAATTTAACTTAGGAAACATACATATCATTCTCATACATGTTTTGTATCGCACATATTCTTATTTATTTCCTATAAAACCTTGAAAAACTAGTCAATTGTAATGTTTAAATGTCTAAATTAAATATAACGGATCACTGGCTATTATAAACATGAACCTATAAATAGAATTATGTAACTTCATGATTATATAAACAATGCAATACCAAATAAAAACAAACCAAAACTGTCGCCATTCAGAAAATACAAATTCCAAATGGACAACTTTTTAATTCCGAATGAACGACTCTTTGACTGTTTCATTAAAAAAACGCTTAAAATATTTCTAAAACATATTAAAGCCTTAAAAATCTTAAAATATTTGTAAAAACGCGTTAGAGCCTTTAAATATTTTTATCAAACTTCATTGTTTGTTTACATTGTAAGGTATGATTGGCGTCGAGTTTAGTACGTAAATGCCGCCAGTTGATTTTAGTTTTGAAATTAGTGTAAAATGATAGTTGGGATAGAATGTTTGGTTGGGCAAGTAAAAGTCACCAGTTGAAATGAGTATTGAAAGTAGAGCATAAGGTGATACTAAGGTGATAATGTCGAGTCAAGGTAAAATGTTCGTTTGAGAATAAGAAAGTCCCTAGCTGGATCCTGGATATTTTGGCGATGTTGTGGGTGAGATAGCTGGTTGGAGGTATCGAGTAGAGGTGAATTTGGGTTAGCATGGAGTGTCTGTAGTTATTGGATAG
The DNA here is from genome assembly GCA_963930645.1 of Salticus scenicus. NCBI lineage: Eukaryota > Metazoa > Arthropoda > Arachnida > Araneae > Salticidae > Salticus > Salticus scenicus. Next base: position 2,918,578 of record OZ005654.1, on the reverse strand, counting down.
TTAGTTAGAAATTTTGAAAACAGGAACTACGATAGTCTTAAAAAAGAGTATTTTGGTAAAATGAAGTGAATCGTTTTTTCTTATTATGAGGACTTTAAATACGCAAGCGAAGTGATGACGTCACTTGCCGTTCGCGGATACAAGAAAAATATTTCCTATGTTAAACGCCCAATGGATTTTTCGTAAAAAATTATTAAAAATCGAGGGAAATTATTTCCCGATTTTAATCCCCATATTTAGGTTTAGATATGTATTAGTTATCATGTGCATGCGTTAGATTAAGTTGTTTTTGTTCTAAAATTGATAAAATTTGAATTTTAAATTTCAAAACTCCAGATAAAAAAAAACCTTCCATATTCCATTGAAAACATAAACATTTCATTTCAAAGGATGATATTTACACAATAAACATCCAACTAATATACTAATTAAAAGGAAAATGATAAATATTCTATCATAATTTGAAGTGAAATTTGTTTTCAAATGTCTAAATAAAGTATCTGATATAAGATACTAATATGTTGCAGCGGAATAGATTTGATATCGGTCATCCTTGGCAGAAAAAAAAAATATATATATATATATATCGCCAAATTATCTGGCGAATATAATTTAATTCCTTTCAAAAATCATGGTTATTTTAAAAACTTATATTAAGAGAGTAATGAATAATATGAAACAATATTTCGCACAATACATATTACGAAAATATACATCTGACATGTATATTTTCGTAGTACGTTTTTGATCGCCAAATACAAAAACGCCAAGGACAACAGAGTTTTGAAATTTAAAGTTAAAAGTTTGTCAATTTGACAGCAAAATAAATCAATCTAACATATGCACATGATAACTAATACATTTATATACCCAAATATGGGGATTAAAATCGGGAAATAATTTTCCTCGATTTTTAATAATTTTTTACAAAAAATCCAATGGGCGAATAACATAGGAAATCATTTTCTTGCATCCACGGACGGAGAGTGGCGTCACACTTCGCTTGCGTATAGAGCACTTAATGGAACACTGGGATGTGTTGTTGTTGTTGTGTTGTGGGGCCTATATTTTTTGTCAACCAGCAGTTTTTTTATTGTCATTCATATTTATTGATCGGGTAGAATTTTTTTAATTTCAGAACGAAAGTTATAAAATATCGAAACACATCTATATATATAAAAATGAATGTTTGTCTGTATGTTATCTATAAAATCGTAAACGGCTTGACCGATTTCGATCATTCTTTTTTTGTTTTTTTCCTTATAGGTCAGGGATGGTTTAGGAAAGAAAAAATTGAAAAAATCTTTAAAATTAATTAAAATATGAAAATAATAAACTTATTGACTTACATTGACTTAATATAAGCCATTTAAATTTTTAATTGTTGCCAAAAAAAGTTTACGAGATATATTTATTTATTGTTTTCAGCATAAAATGAAATATGCTTTCATGCGAAAAATAAGAAATTACTAAATGTTAAATTGGTCGATGAGAAAATGACACATTATAATTTTAAAATAAAATAGTAATATTACAAATCTAACATATTTCTTCTGAATTTTATTTCACAGTATTTTTTTTATATACCTCAACTTCAAATTTTTTTTTTAGTATGGCGGATGAAACACGCTTGGCATAAAAGTTAATTCAGCATTATGGTAAAGGTATTTTCTTATTGATAATTCTTGACAATTTTTTATAATTTTGATGCTGAAGTAGATCGGACATTTTTCGCCAAGGAAAAGATAGAGAGAAATACGCAAGCGAAGTGATGACGTCACTGGCCGTTCGTGGATGCAAGAAAAATATTTCCTATGTTAAACGCCCATTGGATTTTTTGTAAAAAATTATTAAAAATCGAGGAAAAATATTTCCCGATTTTAATCCGCATATTTAGGTATAGATATGTATTAGTTAGATTAGATTAAGTTATTTTTTTTGTAAAATTGACAAAATTTGAATTTTTAATTTCAAAACTCTACAAAAAAAAAAAAAAAAAAAGGCAAACTTCCATATTCGATTGAAAACACAAACATTTAATTTCAAAGGATGATATTAACACAAGAAATATCCAACTAATATACTGATTAAAAGGGAAAGGATAAATATTCTATCATAATTTGAAGTCAAATTTGTTTTCAAATGTCTAAATAAAGTATCTGATATAAGATACTAATATGTTGTAGCGGAATGGATTTGATATTGGTCATCCTTGGTAGAAAAATAAAATATCGCCAAATTATTTGGCGAACATAATTTAATTCCTTTCAAAAATCATAATGAATAATATGAATAATATGAATAATATGAATTTCAGATAATGAATAATATGAAACAATATTTCGTACAATGCATATTACGAAAATATACATCTGGCATGTATATTTTCGTATTACGTTTTTGATCACCAAATACAATAAGCGCCAAGAACGACAGAGTTTTGAAATTTAAAATTAAAATTTTGTCAATTTGACAGCAAAATAACTCAATCTAACACATGCACATGATAACTAATACATATGTGTACCCAAATATGGGGATTAAAATCGGGAAATAATTTTCTTCGATTTTTAATCATTTTTTACATAAAATCCAATGGGCGATTGACATAGGAAATCATTTTCTTGCATCCACGGACGGTCAGTGACGTCACACTTCGCTTGCGTATAGGAACAATAATCGCATAAATTATATTTTGGTCTAAAACGGCAACAAAAATTTAAAAGTCGCCAAGGGCATTAAGGCTGTACCATGATCAAGTTTACATACTAATTTATTTATTTTTCTATATACCAACTACTATTAACTAAGCATGAAGTACTATATATAACCACAAAATAATAATTGTCTCATGCGATAGAAGTTGCCGATCATAGCATATTGTAATATTATATGTGGCTTGAAATTGCTGTCATTCTATGGTTGATTGATTAAATCAAATAAATATAGGAAATAACTTGAGAGCAAATATTATGTACATCACATATAATGTTGTTCATATGTAACTGGGATTCAGATATAAAAGAGTTAGTTCAAATTTTTCGATACTGTCCGTATCGAAACTGTTATGTATGATAAGCAACCAAATGGAAGCCCACGGGTAAGCCATTGTCGCAGGCAATAGGGCAGGCACCGGAGATTGCAAGGACGAACAAGGCGATGCCTAAGGCAGCGGGAACCCAAAGCAAGCTTTTGACCGATTTCAGTTTTTTTTTTTTTTTTTTTTTTTTTTTTTTTTTTTCATAAAGCATATAGAAAAGAGTTTGCCAGCGAAGCGGGCAAAGCCGTCCAAAATTGTTTAAGAACTAAAATATTATTCAACAATTCGCCGGGAAATGAAAAAAAAAAAAAAAAAAAATCATTTATTTGAAAAAAAAAAAAATAAATAAATAAAAATTTGAAACTCATAAATATTATATGAATTTCACCACATAGTTAAAATTTTAATTAACCAGTCACCAACTTATTATTAGAACCAGATTAATATTGTGCAATAGTGAACTAAAATCATACAAAGAAAGGTTTCGAAATAAAATTCATAATTGACGACCCAGTTTTTATACTTCCACAACGCAGTACTGTTTTAGTACAGAATCCCTATGGACGAATTTTAAATTTTTATCGCCATGTTGGCGATAACTTTTTATTTATTTATTTTGGCATTTTATTTTGGCTTTCAATGAGTTACAAATTTTTTTGTGTGTACTTTATCAGACTATGTTTTGCACAGCACCACAATGATAAGGTTTCATCTCATTACATATTATGATCAAACCGTCAGTTCCCACACATACACATCAAAATTTCCACGTGAACGAAGTCGCGGGTAACAGCTAGTTTGATTTATAAACAAAAATTGAAAATAAATTTAAATGATCACGTGGTAGCCATCATGATCTAAACATTGTTTTCAAGATTTATCGTTCACATTCCGTCATTTTTGACGGCGTTATATACTAGTAAATTAATAAAAATTAAATTTTTTTTATGTTACTTCATGCGATAAAATTAGAATTAATTGAGGATTAGAAACCGTACAATTATAAAATACAAAAATACGGACAAGAAGATTAAAACAGAAAATTCACGATAAAAAAAAAAGTTTAAATGTTATTTAATATTTAAAACTAGTTGGCATAGGTGGACTCTGCTCAGTTCCCCATCATTAATATATATAATGATCCTCATCTGTCATGAACGAATCCGGTTAGTACCGCTTCAAAACAGAAACTTTTGGCAGCCATTTTTTTTTTTCGTTTATTTAATTCAACTTAGGAAACATACATATCATTTTCATACATGTTTTGTATCGCACATATTCTTATTTCCTATAAAACCTTGAAAAACTATTCAATTGTAATGTTTAAATCTCTAAATTAAGTATAACGGAACACTGGCTATTATAAACATGAACCTATAAATAGAATTATGTAACTTCATGATTATAAACAAAGCAAGACCAAATAAAAACAAACCAGAACTGTTGCCATTCAGAAAATACAAATTCCAAATGGACAACTTTTTAATTCCGAATGAACGACTCTTTGACTGTTTCATTAAAAAAACGCTTAAAATATTTCTAAAACATATTAAAGCCTTAAAAATCTTAAAATATTTGTAAAAACGCATTAAAGCCTTTAAATATTTTTATCAAACTTTATTATTTGTTTACATTGTAAGTTATGATTGGCGCCGAGTTTAGTACGTAAATGCCGCCAGTTGATTTTAGTTTTCAAATTAGTGTGAAATGATAGTTGGGATAGAATGTTTGGTTGGGCAAGTAAAAGTCACCAGTTGAAATGAGTATTGAAATTAGAGTAGTCTAATGTGATAATGTCGAGTCAAGGTAAAATGTTCGGTTGAGAATGAGAAAGTCCCTAGCTGGATCCTGGATATTTTGGCGATGTTGAGGGTGAGATAGCTGGTTGGAGGTATCGAGTAGAGGTGAATTTGGGTTACATGGAGTGTCTGTAGTTATTGGATAGTTAGTTAGAAAATTTGAAAACAGGATCTACGATAGTCTTAAAGAAAAGTATTTTGGTAAAATGAAGTGAATCGTTTTTTCTTATTATGAGGACTTTAAATAGGCAAGCGAAGTGATGACGTCACTGGCAGGTTCGTGGATACAAGAAAAATATTTCCTATATTAAACGCCCAATGGATTTTTCGTAAAAAATTATTAAAAATCGAGGGAAATTATTTCCCGAATTTAATCCCCATATTTAGGTTTAGATATGTATTAGTTATCATGTGCATACGTTAGATTAAGTTGTTTTTGTTCTAAAATTGATAAAATTTGAATTTTAAATTTCAAAACTTTAAATTTCAAAAAACTTCCATATTCCATTGAAAACATAAACATTTCATTTCAAAGGATGATATTACACAATAAATATCCAACTAATATACTAATTAAAAGGAAAATGATAAATATTCTATTATAATTTGAAGTAAAATTTGTTTTCAAATGTCTAAATAAAGTATCTGATATAAAATACTAATATGTTGCAGCGGAATAGATTTGATATCGGTCATCCTTGGCAGAAAAAAAATATATATATATATATATCGCCAAATTATCTGGCGAATATAATTTAATTCCTTTCAAAAATCATTGTTATTTTAAAAATTTATATTAAGAGAGTAAGGAATAATATGAAACAATATTTCGCACAACACAAATTACGAAAATATACATCTGGCATGTATATTTTCGTAGTACGTTTTTGATCGCCAAATACAAAAACGCCAAGGACAACAGAGTTTTGAAATTTAAAATTAAAATTTTGTCAATTTGGCAGCAAAATAACTCAATCTAACATATGCACATGATAACTAATACATATATATACCCAAATATGGGGATTAAAATCGGGAAATAATTTTCCTCGATTTTTAATAATTTTTTACAAAAAATCCAATGGGCGATTAACATAGGAAATCATTTTCTTACATACATTGGACGGTCAGTGACGTCACACTTCGCTTGCGTATAGAGCACTTAATGGAATACTGGGATGTGTTGTTGCTGTTGTGTTGTCGGGCCTATATTTTTTGTCAACCAGCAGTTCTTTTATTGTCATTCATATTTGTTAATCGGGTAAAATTTTTGAAGTGAAAACTTCTTTAGGCGCGTTGAGCACTTTTGGGTTAGTAAAAATCATTGAACTCCCATCATCGTCAGCTAACGCTTTCCATTTGAAGTGAAAACTTTTGGGTGAAGAAAAATCATTGAATTCGCGTCATCGTCAGCAAACGCTTTCCATCCTTGTATGATACAAATAATGTATCACACAATTAACTTTGTGATGTGTTAATAATTATATACTGTATATTGTTTTAAAATCTGGTGCGGCGTTACACGACTTCTCTCATCTCTATTGCAGTTAGACCTCACAAAACCGTGAGAAAGCCCAAAGCTGCCATTTTTCTCACGTTTTCACAATCTGGTGCGGCTCTACACGACTTCTCTCATCTCCGGACACTGTCTCTATTACAGTTAGACCTCACAAAACCGTGAGGAAGGCCAAAGCCGCCATTTTTCTCACGTTTTTACAATCTGGTGCGGCTCAACACGACTTCACTTAACTCCGGACACTGTCTCTTAACGATTACATCCGGAATCGTTGCAATTAGACTTCACAGAACCATGAGAAAGACCAAAGCCGCCATTTTTCTCACGTTTTTAAAATCTGGTGCGGTTCTACACAACTTCTCCAGAGCTTCCAACCTAATCCGGCAAATTGTTAGTATACCGCCCCTTTTTCTTCACCACTTAATTTTTAGAGTATTTTTCTTCTTAATTCATTGTAGATACATTTGAAGAGAATTTCTCTAAAAATTAAGTGGTGTAGAAAATGAGGCGGTACTAACAATTTGCCGGTTAGGTTGGCAGCTCTGCTTCTCTCATCTCCGGACACTGTCTCTTAAAGATTGCAGCCGGAAACGTTGCAATTAGACCTCACAGAACCGTGATAAAGGCCAAAGCCTCCATTTTTCTCACGTTTTTACAATCTGGTGCGGCTCTACACGACTTCTCTCATCTCCGGACACTGTCTCTATTACAGTTAGACCTCACAAAGAACGAAAATTATAAAATATCTAAACACATTTGATTTATAAACAAAAAATTGAAAATACATTTAAATGATCACGTGGTAATCATGATCTAAACATCGTTTTGAAGATTTATTGTTCACATTCCGTCATTTTTGACGGGTTATATACTAGTATATATATATTCATAAATATCTAGAACAGGACATTCTCTTAACCTAGTTATCATGTTAAAAGAAATGAATTTGGAAAAACGCTTGACATAGTGACAGAATGAAATCCCCGCCTAATAGGCTATCCACCGTTCACTTCGATATACTTATCTTATTCTAATCTATTAATTTATTTTATTAAGGTAAAATTCGTAGCTTAGTTTTTATACTACTATTTCCAATGCAACAATCCTCAAAATGCACATTTATATGGAAAATTTTCAATTTTGTTATGTTGATAAAATCTTAAATAACGAATAGGTTACGAAATTTTTCTATTAGAATATTTGTAATCAGTCATGTTCACACAAGCATCATAAATGTTATTTTGAAGTTCTCTGATATATTTATGACCCTGAAAATGGCCTTTTATGCTCAATTTTGGATTCTTCTGCCATTTTAAGAGGATCGTAAATTCCAAATAACTTACGAATTTCTTAAATTAGAAAATTCATACTCTATGGTACTCATGTCAGTATTATTTCAAAAGAGATTTGACACCTTTACGATCAAAATATCCCTCAAGATTGACGCTTGTGTGAAATTTTGCCCTATACTGCCATGTTAAGAAATTCGTAAATTTCCAATAACTTAAGAAATTTTTATATTGGAAAATTCATAGTCAGTGATATTCATGGCAGTATCCTAAATAATATTTCAAAAGTAGTCTGACATCTTTACGATGAAAATATCTCTCAAAATTGACGTTTATGTGAAATTTTGCCCTGTTCTGCCATGTTAAGAAATTCGAAAATTTCCAATAACTTGCGAAAATTTCAAAGTAGCATATTTATAGTTACTGATGTTCATTCGGGCATCAAAACTGATATTTTAAAACTGGTCTGACATTTTTACAGTAAAAAGTTTCCATTTAATGCACGTTTAAGTGAAATTTTGTCCTATTCTCCCATGTTAAGAAAATCGTAAATTTATAATAACTTACGAAGTGTTTTAATTCGAATGTTGTAAATGAATAGGATTCTTGCCAGTATCGAAAGTAATATTTTAAAATTGGTCTGACCTCTCTGCGATCATTTGTTCGTGAGATATCGTGTAAACAGACAAACAAACTAACGGACTAAGACACTAACAAACTAACAAACACCCTACAGACGGACACCATACAAATTTTGTCATTTTCGGATTCCTCACACCTGTAAACATGTAAAAAAGTAAAAAAACCGAGGTCGAAAAATTTCACGATTACCTAAGTTCTCCATACCTATAGTATGATGGGAAACTAAAAAAAAAAAAAAAAAAAAAAAAAAAAAAATCTATTAATCTATTATTAAATGCAAAAACTTAAATGTGCGTAAACTTAAAATGTACGAATCTACAAAATGAAATACTACAAAAATATGTACAAAAAGGTTAAATCAAAAATTGAGTGGTGAAAAACTAGGAAAAGTTATTTAATATTTAAGAAGAAAGACTCAAAATCTCCACATCGGATAAGTTCGGGGAGTGGCCTTTCCTTTTACGATCGTACTAAAATCTCTAGTTCAGCGGATGTGATTACAGCGGCAAAGTTTCAGCTCAATCAGATGATAGGGAATGGGTTAAAATTTGAAACAAATTTCGAACTAGACTTCGGGGCCTGTTACTAGTTGAGGAATCGGGGAAATCCATGCAGTATTTTCCCCGAGCTGAATGCAAAATTTCAGCACAATTGGGCAAAAAAATGGGTCGAACACATATTTTCATTATAAATTCGGTTCGAGACAAATTTTGAACAGGAGTGGGGGAGGGGGCGAATTTTGAAGACTGTTACTAATTGCGCATGCATTGTCCTGCTCGGAATCATACATGTATGAAAATTTCCAGTGCAATCGGACGATAAAGTTAATCGAAATAAATCTTGAACAGCCATTTCGGAGCAAATTTTGACTCAAAATCGATTTGGACGAAATTTTAATGAACTATTTTTTAAATTTAGATTTGAAATCGAGTTGGGGGAGCAATACCTCACTCCTAAGTCCGATACTATTTTAGCAAGTAATGAAATCGGAGTTATACATGTATGCAAAATTTCAACTCATTCGAACGATGGGTTAAAACTCGAAACAAATTTTGAATTGGATTTGAAAAGCCACGGCCACCTGTCCCCCATCGGGAAGTCTGTCACTACTTGAACTTACACCTTCTACAATAATGCTTCCGAAGTGAGCTTAATGTGACGGCAGATCTACCGATTACATTCAGTCCATACCATTGTACAGATATCAGAGGAAGTATTGATTGGATGTAATCAGGCTATTCTCCGTGCAGGCCCTGACTTACGGCAGGGCATACGGGGCCCTGGGCCCCCCTTCTGGAAGGGGACCCCCTACAGGCGAATGCAGAAATTCAGCAACCTAAAGACCTTTTATGCTACTGCAAAGGGGCCCCCCAGAATAGGCTTGCCCCGGGGCTCCAGGTAGTCTAAGTCGGGCCCTGTCTCCGTGACGTAAAACTGATCATCTCTATTGTCGTAGGTATTTATTAGAGACGGTGCTGCTCGAGCACGGATTGTCGTCGGAGTTTTATGCAGTGTTGCCAGATTGCGCGACTTTTTTATTTAACAGTCACCCATAATTTTGAGAAGTGATGTTTGATGTATATTATAGACGATGAATCGTCGATTATGTACATTCAATATCACTTCTCAAAATTATGGGTGACAGTTAAATAAAAAAGTCGCGCAACACTGGTTTTATGTTCAGATGGAAATTTTCAGCTCAATCGCATGATAGGAATTGGGTTAAAAAAAAAAAAAAAAATTTGAAATGGCACTACCCAAGAGCCAGGGCCACTATCATAAGCTCATTACTGCTTGAGTACATATTGTCGTTGAAGTCTCAATCGAATAGCGGGAAGATATAATAAGAATTCATTAGGTTTTACCCACACGTATAAATAAAAAACACACTAAGTAAAATAAAATCGTGTAAAAAATCTCGCAGCTTAAAAAAAAAAAAAAAGAGCTTTATTCTTTTTCATTCTTTGACACATTATGTCAAAGTCAATGATTTGACCATTCCTATGAGTACAAAACTCCCAAATTAATATTTAGACGCCCAAGTTCACTCGATCTCGTTTAATCGCAGTATAAACACAGTGATTTATTTTTGGAAATATATTTCTTGTTTGTTTGCCCCGGGCGGAGCGCGGGTTACCAGTGAAAGCTTATTTTTCTGGAGATAAGAAAAATTCGAATAAAATGACCATCTCAAATTTCTAATTATATTTTATTAATAAAATATTCCAATCTCTTCAAAAGATATCTTTCTACAGTATTTTGTTCCGGACAAAAAGCGCGTTACCAGCGATGGTTCATTTATCTATGGTTCATTTATCTGAAGAAGAAAAGTCAGACCGGTATTTTAACTCGAAAAAGCCTCTAACACTTTCTTTTCAGAATTGTTCCAGCGATTTACAAGGAAACCAAGTGTTTTTGCCGCTTATTTCCCGGGAGGAGTTCGGGTTACCAGTGGATGTTAATTATTCTGATTTTAAGTTTAATTAAAAACATATTAAAAATTAGGACAATATTTTTTAAACACGTCATAAAATTTTATTAAAATCATATTATACTAAGCTTTTCGCCATTAGTTCATGGCATCATCAGGTTGCATTTATAAAACAAATGAGGCAGCATTTTATGTATACAGGATCGTTGGCGGTTATAGTTGTTACAGCAGAGACTTCTTAAATTGTGTAGCCAGGAGCTGAACAGAAAAAGCCTTGGAGACAAGATAACTTGTTGCTTGAATTCGTAGGTAGGGTTGAGCATAAACACGGTAGCACTAGCTTGAAACAAAATTAGAGCCGTATCCGAGAAACCCGAGACATATGTATAGCAAGTCACGTGATTAACTCATTTATTAAAACAGAAGGGTACATTTCGAAAGCAGTATTAACAAAACTATTAATAAAATACAATAATAGGGTCCTATATTAATATCATCAATATCACATGCCATATATCAATATACACAACAGAAAAAATAAATAAATAAATAAACGAACGCACCAAGAAGGAATAATGCAAATTGAACACAAATTGACATACAGGTTTCGACAGAAAATGCAAAATTTTAAAGTTTGGCAGCCAGTAAAGGAACGTGTATAACGCTGCAGCGCATCTTAACTGCGCAACTGGCAGCACATAAAAAAAAAAGAAATTCTTTTATATTTTTACTCTGTGTACTCAGATAGATGTTAAATATGTCTCGTACATAGGTACGTGAACAATATGCGCAAATTTCAGCATTTGAAATAGAACATGTAGTTGAGCTCAAAGAAGCAGGGTGTTCTAATCGGCGACTCGCTCAACATTTAAAAAGGAATCATGCAATTTTTAGACGATATTGGCAGAACCCTAGCTGATCACAGCGGCATGAAGGAAGGAAATGGCTTAGAGAGACGACAGAACACAAGGACCAATCAATCATCAGAGCTGAGTTCAGAGCACCCTATTCATCATTATTATCGATCCCTGAACACCATCAAGTCCGTTTACAGTATTATTGGGCCCATTTGATCTGGAATGAAACTGACTGGAGTAGAATTTTCTTCGGTGATGGATGAGTCCTGCTCCGATTTGAACCCCGATGACCAGCGAATACGTGTCTGGAGACGCCCAAGAAAAAGGGGGTATTTCAACATGACTATTGCCCTCCATACGGCCCGACGACCAGGAGTGATGATCTGGTGTATAATTTCATATTTCATAGCAGGACCCCTTGGTTGTCATTCACAACACATTTAGAGCACAGCGGTACGTCGAAGAAATTCTACGACCCGTTGTGCAACCCTTCATATCACGCCATCCTGAGCGTATATTTCAGCATGATAATGCCCGCTTGCGCACGTAGATAGCTTCTACTGCTTGTCCAACATTACCTTGGGCAGCAAAGTCGCCTGATCTCGCCTCCACCGACAACGTTTGGAGTAGGGAAAGGGCCTTCTAACCTGCTCGGAATTTTACCAATTTAACGCACCCATTGGGCAGAATTTGGCACGATATCTTGCAGTAAGACATCTGCCAACTCTATCAATCAATGCCAAGCAGAATAACTGCTTATAGAGGGGCCGTAGGTCGAAGAACGCATTGGCTTTTTCACTTTGCGAAGTTCTTTTCTCTTGATAAAATCGTTCAGTTTTTCTGAAACTGTAATCATTTGTACATCACATTTACCGATTTTCGTCCTATTCGGATAACTCCTTCTTGGCACGTCTTTTATCTTTTTAATCTTAGAGTGCCTAAAAAATACAGTATGCATCAAGTATCAAAAACGTTGAGTGCCATAAATGACGCATTTTCATGTCTCAATTAGAGTTTATCTTGTTTGCAAATAGTGTACCGGTTCGTTTTAAATTTGAGTTATCATGGATATTTTTCGCATACATAAATGGTCCGTTTTGTGGTTGGGATTATTACACAATATGTGTTTTCACAGAGTGTAACTTTACAGTTTAAAAAATTAGAATGCTGTTCTATATACTTATGAAATTGATATAAATTTTGTGAGTTTATTATTAATATTCTGTGTGTGTGTATTTAAGCTATTGTTATTTCCTATGAGACAAAAACGACGTAAATGTTTTTCTTTCCCAAGATTCAGATTTTGTGTTCGGAAAATAATGTCAAGCAAATTTATTTTATTTTTTCTTTAAAATTTTAGAGGCTCGTCTAAATAGGACAAACGAAAAATAAATTGCTTTACAAAGTACATTACAAATTTCTTCATAATTTCATCGAAAATTATCCCACAATGCAATTGAGAAGTAACAACATAAAATGGAAATGCACTAACCTTCAGTCGTTACAGCTTCCAAATCCTCAACCACTCTCAGAAAATGATAATCTCTACTATTTCCATTGCAGCGGTACTCTCCAGTATGATAAAGCTGTGCCGACACCGTTTTCAGAATCATTTCTCGATAAAACGAGTAGAGTCTTCTTTCAAACAGTTCATAGCCTAACAAGTTGTCGTCGTGGATGATAACCGAACCATTCACAGTCCATACTGAGCTGTCGTGGAAGGGTGTTACACAAGATAAAGCAAAGGGATCTCCTTCAGACAACAAATTAGGACCAATATACTGTACAGAATGTTCTCCGAAACAAAACACGTCTAGAAAATAGAAATAAATAATAATAATAATAATAAGACAAATAAAGTTTTGTATTTAAATTTAAAATAACAATATGCCCAAAATTTATGGTAACCACAGAATAAAATTATGATTATAAATATGCAGAATAGTAGTGCCACCTCCCAAATGATATACACCCAAATAGGATCAAGATTAATTTATTTTATACACACAAAGCTTAAACTGTTACCGATTAATGTTGTTTTCTCTTAAAATGAAATTACACAATATTAAATTATTTCAGCGGAGCAGAACAATGTCATCTGCCGTCCAATACACACACAAAGTTTATGCTGTTGCTGATGAAATCTTTTTTTCTTAGAATAAGATTACTCAAATAAAATTTATTTTTTATTTTATTCTTAAAGTGTAAAAATTTTCATGGGGGTAGACCGTAAGCGCCACCTGGTGAGAGTTGCCACGGTCAGAATTTCCAGAAGTCGTTATCACGGTGAGCGAATAAGGTACAATGGAAGGGCCAGATAAGGACGCTGCAAACACCACCAAGTGCAGATTTGCTACAGTCAGAATTTTCAATAATCATTTGCACGGTGAGCGAACAGGTTGTCTTCATACGCGTTATCTCTTTTACTAATTATCGCAGGACAAAGCTATTTATATCAAATTCGTTACCTTGACGAGACGTTTCCATAGGGATGGATTCAGAGACCTATTTGAAAATTTGCCCTCTATAGCGGTCCCCTACCCCCCAATATCAAACTTTTTTTCGCCAAAAGAAGTTCCCCTCGAATTCATTGATTCAAAGTCCGACGCATATCCGAGATTGAAGGGAGAGGATTTGGGAATTTTCTACTCAGGTATCTCCTTTAACAATCATCGCAGGATGGAACTTTTTATACCGAATTCATTGTCTTGAAGAGACGTTTCCAGAGATGTATCACAAGATATTGGCCGACGGGAACAAATAGCGAACAATCTAACTGTAAAAGTCCACGAGGTGAACTGAGTGTTGGTAGGGTAGGAAAGATCATACCTTCCTATTTGAAATTTTAAAATTGCCCTCCCTAGCGGCTCCCTAGCCCCCCCCCCCTCCCCGGGTCATTCAAGATAGGTGGGGGTGTGGGGCTTTTTGCAGAACTAAGATATAAGCACATATCTTAGATAAATGAATTTTTCATTCTCCGTAAAAGTGTATTGCTTTTCTAATCAAGTCATAACATAAATTTCCGAATACAGCGAAGGTTTAGACAAGAAATATTTAAGTAAGTAAATATTTAAGTATTAAACTCATTAGCTAGCAGTACCATTGTTTTTTTCCCCCCTTCGTTTCTTCATTTTACAGTGATTTTCTCAGTTAATTTTCACAAATAATGATAATAATAATAAATTTCATTTGTGTAGGCATAAAATATTATTACTTTTTAATATAATATATTTATTTTTTATATAATCATCAGTTGTGAGTATATATGTGTATATTTAGGTAGAGAAAGTACTGTTTTTGGGTCAAATTTTCGAAATTGAGTTTTTGATATAAGGTCATTTCTCAATCTGACAAACATGTTTCTAGCGGTATGTGTGTGTTAACAGCATGTGTCAAAAACAAATAATAGTAGGAAGCCAAATTGCAGGGCAAAACTTTTAGCAGGGATGCTAGTCAAAATTTATAACAAATAATAGCAGGGATAGGCAAAACTTTTTCTTCAGATCAAGCACATAGGGTGATATTGGATAAAACGCCACGGAAATAAATTACGAAATTTCACACTTATACTTTATAGGTCAAATCATTGACAAAGTTTATTTATTTTTCAAAAATTTTAAAAAAATTATAAAAAAAAAAAAAAAAAAATAGCGCTGATTTTTCAAAATTTCATTGGGAGCACAGGTCTTTCCTTTTTTCAGAGATGCAGTTTTTTGCTCCAACCCTACCTTCTTCCCGCCCCCCTCTCCCTCCCTCATCCTCCTCCTTCACTTTACAGTCAAGCTTTTCTTGATTCTTTTTTTTTTTTTTTAATTAAATATTATATCAAATATAAGAAATCATTTTTTCAGAGTTCTCCTGTGTTCTTTATGACAATGCCAAGTTGGTTGTTACCACTTAAAAGAAAGTCGCTCAAATATTTCAGAACGATAATTTTATTTTGTGTTCCAAAGTCTAAGACAGGAAATTAATAATACAATGAAATATACAAGAAATCCCAAATCTAGAAGTTGCATACAACCTATCTTTAATTTTCAGAATCTACGTAACACACGGCCCTTTGTTATCGGGTCTCTTGAAGAAAAATAAAGTGAATAGTACGCATTTATGAAAACATCATTTTCAAAACAAAAATACCCTTAATGTTCGTAATCCATATTGTGCCGGAATTCCTTTTTTATGATTCTGACAAATAGATGCATAAAGATGTGTACACTTTTGCCCTGCATATGATTACACAGTAAGTTTCAATTACATGTATTAATTTATTTTATTTGTAGCAATTTTAGTACAATTCAAGGACTTACTGACTGTAGATCGTTATGTAAATCAAATTATTTTATGTGGCATCATTACAAAAGAGTTGTGAATGATATTTGTGAATGAACTACTAGCAGACCCAGCCACGCGTTGCTGTGGCTAAGTTATACGTTGAATTATATTGCAGTAAACTATTCAATAGTCAATTATTATATACGAATAAAGACGAAAACGTTGTAGCCGATGTAAAAACCTACGGGATTGAGATTTGAACCTTAGGTCAAAATTTGGAAGCGATTGATAAAAATTTTCATGAAGTTGAAAGCACAGATTAATTTTATGTAGGGTCTTTAATGGAGAAGTGAAATATACTATTTCGAATGCTACTTAGGATAAAAATGCTAAAATGACTAATATATAAATTATATTATATATATTATATTAAAATTCTATTAAAATAAAAGTATAAAAGAAGCAGACGATTTTAAAATAAATTTTTATGGAGGAGTGAAACATAATAATATGCTATTATGGATAATTTTATTATAAAATGATCTCATCATTTTAAATATTTTAAAGATGGCAAATGTAGTTATGAAAAGAAAAACAATATGGCTAAGCCAGAAAAATAAGTACTAAATTTGATAAATATTTAAAACTTTAAAATAGGATATATTATGAAATATTGGGCATTTAAAGTAAATACAGGTATCATTTCAAAATGAAAAAGATTTTGGAAAAGATTAATATATTTTAACGAAGTGATGAGAAGATTTTGAATATGTTAAAATTTTAATAGTAAATTCAAGTTAATCAAGATGGGAAACATTGAGGATTTAGATAAGAATAAATATAAGATAAAAAAAAACTTCAAAACCATGTTTTTGAATTTTCTGTTGAAGTGATGACGTCACTGACCGTCTGTGCAGACAAGAAAAGGATTTCCTATGTTATATTTCCTATGTTTTTTATAAAAAATTATTAAAAATCGAGGAAAATTATTTCCCGATTTTAATCCCCATATTTGGGTATAGATATGTATTAGTTGTCGTGTGCATGCGTTAGATTAAATTGTTTTTGCTGTAAAATTGATAAAATTTGAATTTTAAATTTCAAAACTCTAGAAAAAAAAACTAGTATGTTGTGGCCACCACAAGACTTTCTTCTGTATTTTTCTATACAAATTTACTCAGAAACAATATTAAAAGAAATATATACGATTTTTGAATTTGAATTTTAAATTTCAAAACTCTAGAAAAAAAATGGCAAACTTCGATATTCGATTAAAAACATTAACATTTCATTTCAAAGGATGATATTTACACAATAAATATCCGACTAATATACTAATTAAAAGGAAAATGATAAATATTCTGTCATAATTTTAAGTCAAATTTATTTTCAAATGTCTCCTCGCGAAGGGCAGTGACCTTCGCGTCAAGAGAAGTATCAATATTTTCTGAATACTCCAAGGAAGATATTTCAGCTGGCTTAGAAATTTCTATCATATTAATTACAAACATGAAGTTATTAATTAAAAATGAAGGTTGATTTCAAGAACAGTACCCGAAATCAACCTTCAAAATATTACAACACATTTGGGGACGCCGGTTATACAATTATTAATGTTTTACTATAATAATTTATTATATGTATAATAAATAAGCTGAAACAAGTTCTTTTAGGTGCTTTATACATAAAAAAATACTAAAATTTTAAAATTTAAGGAGTTTTCATTAATTAATTATTTTTTGTCCACGAAATTCGAGGACACCGCCATATTTGTCCTCGAATTCAATGAAAAAAATATGGTCACTCTAGTTTATAAAGGTATTCTATTTGCTATTTATCAAAAAGTTTCTCTTATGACGTTGTTTTTCCGTCATGACGTCCTTTTCCACAGGAAAGTTAAAATGTGATACATGCTGTAACTAGTATGTTGTGGCCACCACATGACTTTCTTCTATATTTTCCATACAAATTCACTCAGTAAAAATAATTTATTAAAATTATTATTTAAAAAAATTATCTTCCATGATAATGCAGACGATTTCCATATTAGAGAAGTAGTATAACACTAAATATCCAAAAAAATGTCAATTTTATTGTCAATATTACACATTTTTTTTTTTTGTGAAAAATGAAAAAAATCGATAACTTTATTTTAAATTATCGCAGATCGATGGTTCAACCATTCGTTTTAAAGGTATTGGCGAGCTCTTTTGAAAGATACCCATCATGAAAATTTACTCCCCTCGAGGGGGGACTTTCCCCCCCCCCCCCCCAAGGGGGGTGGCGAGGCTCCTACACATACAAAATTTTTTTCCCAGTTGACTATCTCTATTATAAATAAATCTTGTAAATTTCATAATGATTACTAAAAAATAATTCACTTTATGCCCATTTATACAATATTTTGTCCTATATCACCATGTTAAAAATTTAGAAAAAGCGGGATGGCAACGCAACCTGTAAGACAATTTTTACCAAAAGTTGATAGGCACTAATTTATGTCAAGGTGCAACTACATACCAATTTGTATGAAATTCTGTGCACTAGTTCCTGACATACAGTTGCCACAAAATTTTGTCACACACACACGCAGACAGACAGACAGACGGACAGACAGACACTTTCTAAAAATGGTCAAATCGTGTTCGACAGCTCTCAAAACGTGTGAATCCATCAAAAACCCAAGGTCGAAAATTTTTACGAATCCAATACTTTCTTCTATTGAATATAGAAGAAAGTAAAAAGAAAAAAAAACTAGTATGTTGTGGCCACCACAAGACTTTCTTCTATATTTTCCTATACAAATTCACGCGTTCAACCATTCGTTTTAAAGGTATTGACGAGACCTTTCGAAAGATACCGATCTTGAAAATTTACACCCCCCCCCGGGGGGTTTACTTCCCCCTAGGGGGGGAGAAGCCATGCCCCAAATTTTTTCCCTAATTAACTACTACTATTATCAATAATTCATATTAATTTCACAATCACAGGTTAAGAATAACTCTCATTATGTACATTTATACGAAATTTTTTCCTATACTGCCATGTTAAAAATTTAGAAAAAATACGATCACAGCGCCACCTGTTGAGCGATTGATCCCCAAATCTAATCAGCCTCAGTTTATGTCAGGGGCCAACTAAATACCAAGTCTGGTTAAATTTCGTTTAAAAAAAAAAAAAAAAAAAAAAAAAAAACGATTTTTTTCTAAGTTTTTTTTCGTTAAAAGTAAAAAAAATCGATAACTTTGTTTTAAATTATCACAGATTTATAGTTCAACCATTCGTTTTAAAGGTATTGACGAGACCTTTCGAAAGATACCCATCTTGAAAATTTACTCCCCTCGAGGGGGGACTTCCCCCCCACGGGGGGTGGCGAGGCTCCTACGCATACAAAATTTTTTTCTCAGTTGACTATCTCTATTTTAAATAATTCTTGTAAATTTCATAATGATTACTAAAAAATAATTCTCTTTATGCACATTTATACAAAATTTTGTCCTATATCACCATGTTAAAAATTTAGAAAAAGCGGGGTGGCAACGCAACCAAAAAGACAATTTTTACCAAAAGTTGATAGGCACTAATTTATATCAAGGAGCAACTACATACCAATTTGTATGAAATTCTGCGCAGTAGTTCTTGAGATACAGTTGCCACAAAATTTTGTCACACACACACACACAGACAGACAGACAGACAGACAGACAGACAGACAGACATTTTCTAAAAATGGTCAAATCGTGTTCTACAGCTCTCAAAACGTGTAAATTCATCAAAAACCCGAGGTCGAAAATTTTTACGAATCCAATACTTTCTCTATATTACATATAGAAGAAAGTAAAAAAGTCAATGTAACAACTGAATTTTTCGTCTTTTTACTTTCTTCTATATGTAATATAGAGAAAGTATTGGATTCGCGAAAATTTTCGACCGCCGTTTTTTGACGGATCTACACGTTTTGGGGTGTCCTGAACACGAATTGATAGTTTTTAGAAAATGTCTGTTTGTCTGTCTGTCTGTCTGTATCATTTTTTTGCGGACGCTGTATCTCACGAACCAATGAATGAAATTTAACCAACCTTGATATTTAGTTGCACCCTGACATGAACTGGTGCTGATTAGATTTGGAGATCAATAGCTCAACAGGTGGCGCTGTGATCGCAATTTATGCAAATTTTTAACATGGCAGCATAAGACAAAATTCCGTATAAATGGGTATAATGAGAGTTATTTTAAACTTGTGATTGTAAAATTAATATGAATTATTGATAATAGTAGTAGATAACTAGGAAAAAAATTTTGTGCATGGGGGGGGGGGCATCGGTTCCCCCCCTGGAGGGGAAGTACTCCCCCGGGGAAGTAAATTTTCACAATGGGTATCTTTCGAAATATCTCGTTGATAATAGTAGTAGTTAACTAGGAAAACAGGGGGGGGGCGTACCCCCCGGGGGGGCAAAGTTTCAAGATGGGTATCTTTCGACAGGTCTCGTCAATACCTTTAAAACGAATGGTTGAACCATAAATCTGTGATAATTTAAAACAAAGTTATCGATTTTTTTTACTTTTAACAAAGAAAAACTTGGAATTTTTTTTTTTTTTTTTTTTTTTTTGAACGAAATTTTACCAAACTTGGTATTTAGTTAGTCCCCGACATAAACTGGTGCTGATTATATTTGGGGATCAATAGCTCAACAGGTGGCGCTGTGATAGCATTTTATCTAAATTTTTAACATGGCAGTATAGGACAAAAATTCGTATAAATGTGCGTAAGAGTTATTTTACATTTGTGATTGTAAAATTAATATGAATTATTGATAATAGCAGTACGTAACTAGGAAAAAAATTTTGTGCATGGGGGGGGGGGCATCGGGGGGGTAAATTTTGAAGATGAGTATCATTCGAAAGATCTCGTCAATACCTTTAAAACGAATGGTTGAACTATTAATCTGTGATAATTTAAAACAAAGTTATCGATTTTTTTTACTTTTAACAAAAAAAAAAAAAAAAAAAAAAAAAATCTCGTATTTTTTTTTTAAATATTGTTACTGATTGAATATGTATTACTTTTAACAAAAAAAAAAAAAAAAAAAAAAAAAACGTTTTTTTTTTTTTTTTTTTTTTTTTCTCCCTTTACTATTGTTACTGATTGAATATGTATAGGAAAATATAGAAGAAAGTCTTGTGATGGCCACAACATACTAGTTTTTTTTTTTTTTTTTTTTATGGTAGATAGGAAAGAAATTGAAGCAGTAGGATATTTTTCTAACTGAAATAACAACATTAATAATAAACTTTTAGGTAGATTCCTTATAGGAGATCTACCTATTGCAACGGTTCTCATGACACGACTTCGGAAAAATTTCTTCATATCTTCACCGATCATGACACCTAAAACCCAAAACCACCCTCCTTTCAAAAGTTTATATATGAGTTAGATGTATATAAGATGGAATAAAACTTGAATTTCTAATATATAACTAGAACAGAGTATTTATAAACCAATGCGCAAATGCACCTAAAGGAAATAAAAAACCATAATAAATAAGCAAAATAACTGAGGATAGATGAAAATTAATCCCAAAACGCATGAGGGCCTTCTTCAGGGGAACTCCCCCTTCATGGGGGAGCTCCCCTGAGAAGGCCCTCATGTGTTTTTGGATTAATTTTCATCTATCCTTGGTTATTTTGCTTATATATATATATATCTATATATATATGTATAACGCTTTTTCCCATGTTAAGTTGTGAAAAAGATAACTGGAGTAATTTTTATTTTTATTTAACCAGCTGGGGATATGTTGTCAGGACAGTAAAAATCTCGATCGAGTTCGTAGATGATTAAAATAGCACAATCCAGCTCAAAGGGGGTGGAAATTTTCCTTTGCCGGAATTTCTTTAATACTGAAAGTAAGAAAATCCTTCAAATCAGGCGAATGACCGCCTTACCCTAAAGAACAACTTTTGTATTTAAACTTTTTCGATAGTTTCAATTGCTTAAAAGTTACAAGTTAAAAAGTGATTTTCCGCCAATTGTGATGAAACCGACATTTTCTATAGCTTTAATTGCTTAAATTTATAATCTGATGCTTACGTCACGAGCAAACGATAATAATGTATGTTGTGGCCATCACAAGACTTTCTTCTATATTTTCCTATACATATTCAATCAGTAACAATATTTAAAAAAAAAAAGTACGATTTTTTTTTTTTTTTTGTTAAAAGTAAAAAAAAAATCGATAACTTTGTTTTAAATTATCACAGATTTATAGTTCAACCATTCGTTTTAAAGGTATTGACGAGATCTTTCGAAAGATACCCATCTTGAAAATTTACCCCCCCCCCCCCTCGGGGGGTACTTCCCCCCCAGGGGGGGGGGAAGCGATGCCCCCACATGCACAGAATTTTTTTCCTAGTTAACTATTACTATTATCAATAACTCATATTAATTTTACAATCACAAGTTAAAAATAACTCTCATTATGTACATTTATACGAAATTTTGTCCTATACTGCCATGTTAAAAGTTTAGAAAAAATACGATCACAGCGCCACCTGTTGAGCTATTGATCCCCAAATGTAATCAGCACCACTTTATGTCGGGGACCAACTAAATACATAGTTTGGTTAAATTTCGTTAAAAAAAAAAAAAAAAAAAAAAAAAAAGCGATTTTTTTTCTGTTTTTTTTCGTTAAAAGTAAAAAAAATCGATAACTTTGTTTTAAATTGTCACAGATTTATAGTTCAACCATTCGTTTTAAAGGTATTGACGAGACCTTTCGAAAGATACCCATCTTGAAACTTTGCCCCCCCGGTGGGGGGGAAACGATGCCCCCACATGCACAAAAATTTTTTCTAAGTTAACTACTACTATTATCAACCTGATCTTTCGAAAGATACCCATTGTGAAAATTTACCCCCCCCCCTGGGGGGGGGGGGTATTTCCCCCCTAGGGGAGGAAGCGATGCCCCCCCATGCAGAATTTTTTTTTCCTAGTTACATACTACTATTATCAATAATTCATATTAATTTTACAATCACAAGTTTAAAACAACTCTTATTATGCACATTTATACGAATTTTTGTCCTATGCTGCCATGTTAAAAATTTAGATAAAATGCTATCACAGTGCCACCTGTTGAGCTATTGATCCCCAAACATAATCAGCACCAGTTTATGTGGGGGACCAACTAAATACCAAGTTTTGTAAAATTTTGTATAAAGAAAAAAAAAAAAAAAAAAAAAAATACGATTTTTTTTTTAAGGTTTTTTTTTTTGTTAAAAGTAAAAAAAATCCATAACTTTGTTTTAAATTATCACAGATTTATGGTTCAACCACTCGTTTTAAAGGTATTGACGAGACCTTTCGAAAGATACCCCCATCTTGAAACTTTGTCCCCCCGGGTGGGTACTCCCCCCCCCGGTGGGGGGGGGGGAACCGATGCCCCCACATGCACAAAATTTTTTTCCTAGTTAACTACTACTATTATCAATAATTCATATTATTTTTACAATCACAAGTTTAAAATAACTCTCATTATGCCCATTTATACGGAATTTTGTCCTATGCTGCCATGTTAAAAATTTGCATAAAATGCGATCACAGCGCCACTTGTTGAGCAATTAATCCCCAAATCTAATGAGCACTAGTTCATGTCAGGGTGCAACTAAGTTTGGTTAAATTTCATTCATTGGTTCGTGAGATACAGTGTCCACAAAAAAATTATACAGACAGACACACACACAGACAGACAGACAGACATTTTCTAAAAACTATCAATTCGTGTTCAGGACACCCCAAAACGTGTAGATCCGTCAAAAAACGGCGGTCGAAAATTTTCGCGAATCCAATACTTTCTCTATATTACATATAGAAGAAAGTAAAAAGATCGCTGAAAATATAAAAACCATGGTAACCGCTTTAATTAATCATTTAAAAATATAAATTAAAATAATACGTTAGGCTTACAACGAAACATTCATAAGGTGTCCTCTTCAAAAAATATATATATGCGATTCTACTCTTCTGCGATTCTACACCAGAAAATGAAAAAATTATCGTCTGAAATGAATTACAGCGACCACAAAAAATTATCAAAATTAAACATATTTGGCGATTTCACATTGTTAGGCGATTGATTTTCAGTACTTGACGGAGAAACAAAACACGGTTCTGTTCGTCCTCGGCAATATCGGTGCTAGCAAACTGAACGCCTAACAGCGTTAAATCGACAAATATGCTTAATTTTGATAATTTTTTGTGGTCGCAGTAATACATTTCAGCCGATACTTTTTCCCTTCATGGTGTTTTATGAATAGTAGAATCACATATAATCATATAATTTTTTCAGTATTTTTTAAAGACGACACCTTTTGAATGATTCCTTGTTAGTAAAAAAATCCTCTTTTGGCAAGCTTAAAGGCAAAGGTAGGTTCCTTTACGTCAATGTTACAAAAGTAAAGAAATATTACGTATGCATTAACACATACTTAGTCAATGGCTTTGTTCCCTCACATTGCATTATTTACGTCGCTATTCTGTTTTTAAGAAATTTCATTAACAACTACTACTATTCATTTTATTTAAAATTTTAGGCTAGATTTATTGGTCAGTAAATGTTTCAAATTTTTTTTAAATCCAAGCTCATAATTATTCAACAAATAGAAGCCACAAAGATATACAATTTGGTGACAAAACTTGCGACTTAGCAATGAAATTTGTGATTTGGCGGCAAAATTTGATAGTTGGCGACGAAATTTTTGACTTGGAGATGATGTTATTTGATGACAAAATTTGGCGAGCTTGGAGATGAAAAATGGCAACTTTGACGTCATTATATTTTCTTCCCACGTAAAAACCTCATATCTCTTCACAGACCAATATCTTGTTGTTTCAACAAGATATGTGTTGTTTGTGTTGTGTGCAATTAATATAGGACTGAATTAACAATATACACGTTGGGGTGTATTATACACAATTTACAGAAAAAATACAGGGCTACCGAAAATTAAGCGAAAACATTCATTTTTATTCAATGCGACTGGGGAAGTGCTTTACTACAATTTACCCTATCCAGGCAAAACGGCTCAGGCATGAAAATTTATTCCTCATGCTCATACGGTAAATAAAGTGTTTTTAAGTGAAATTTTCAGCGCTTGTTTTTTATATTATGCATTTTGAAATTCCCTGAATACTAAAGTTCTGAAAGGTTGTTTTATGTTGATTTCTTTAGAAATCGACTTATTGCAATCACTTCGTTTATATTACACATATATATATATATATATATATAAAATGAAAATTTTGTCATCACGATAACTCCCGAAATAATACATCATATCGAACCAAATTTGGACAGCAAACTTATCTTATAGATATATCTTGGATGAGTTCGTTAACCAAATTGCTCCGCCTCCAATTCCAAATCCACATTGTAAAAAGCGCATTCAAGATCGTAATTTGCTTGAATTTTGATGCAAATATAGACCACATAAGGATCTCAACCAAGTTTATTAATGAACTTTATCCGCCAATTTTAACAAAAATGGCGGATATCTATAATAATAAAAGGAAAGGTTTGTATGTATACATGTTCTTCTATACGTTCAGCCCCTATTGAACGCAGAAGTACAAAAATTGACATACGGATGCTCAGGAGCTTTTCCGAGGGGCTCCTGAAAACAGAATTTAAAAATTTTAATTAGCTGCAGAGATATTAATTAAAATGTCAACCTATATCAATTAAATATTAGCCATTTAAATATTTGTTTTAAATTTAATTGTTGCCAAAAAAGTTTTCTGGTTCATTTTTTTACGACGTCATTTTCACATGATTAATAAAAAATTATCAAAAATTAGATTTGCTTATGCACAGAAAGAATGATGACTTTAAAATTAAAATAATAATCACTCATACAAGCAAACCTGTGCGAAACTTCCGCACTGTACTTCTTTTCTTATTTACCCTTAAAATTTGAAACTCATTAATATTATACTGCCAATTTTACCAGCTAATTAAAATTTTAATTTACAAAAAGCCAAATTATTATTAGAACCAAATTGTGAAACCAAAATCATTCAAAGAAAGGTTTTAAAATAAAATTTATGGTCGACGATCCAGATTTCCTTCTTCCAGATTTAGTACAGGACCCCCCATGACGCCTTTTAAATTTTTGTCGCCATGTTGGCGACCATTATTTATTTATTTATTTATTTTGGACAATTTTTAATAAAAGAAAAAAAAATAATAATAATTCTTTTGATTATATTTTTTGTGATTGTGCTTTTTAGTCAATTTATGATAATAATTCATATTCTGTTTATATCTTTAAAGTATTGGTAGGCGCTTTCAAAGATTCTGGAGAAGCAAATTTATTTTTCCATAAAATAATCTCATCAGACAAATTTCGTCATTTTTTCCTATTAGATCATTTAGCTGCGACCGCGTGCCCATATTATTTTTTATCCTCGCGTATTTTATTAATTACATTACTATCGTACCGTTTTGACAAAATATAATCAAAATATTACATAGATACTTTTAAACTAGCATACCCATGCGAAATTTTTGCAGTTTATTTCTTTTCTTCTCTTTATTTCTTTACCTTTAAAATTTGAAACTTAGAAGTGTTATACCAGTATCACCATCCAATTAAAATTTTAATACACCAGAGCCAAATTATTATTTTTACTTTCCGAACACTATAGTGAGGAAAGTATTGTAATCATGTCAAAAATCCGAATTCGAGATTTTGATGTTTCTATACGTTTTGAGGTCCCCTGAGTCCGTTTTCACTATTTTTACGATGATGTATGTATGTGTGTGTGTATGTGTGTATGTTTGTGAACACGCTAGCGTCTAAAGGCTTTGTTCGATTAACCTGAAAGTTGGTACGTATATTGTAAGTCACCATAGTACGAACCCTATAGATTTTGGTGAATCTAGCACTTATAGTTTTTTTACAGGGACACAAAGAAAAATTCTTTATCATTATGGCCTATGGGACCAAAATCTTAAAAGTGCGATAGCATCTAAACGCCTTATTCAATTGAGCAAAAATTTTATACCCATATTATAGGTCACAGATACTCAATCTGTATAGATTTTGGAGAATCTAGCACTTATAGTTTTTTTACAGGGACACAAAGAAAAATTCTTTATCATTAAGGCCAATGGGGCCAAATTTTTAAAAGTGTGATAGCGTCTAAACGCCTTATTAATCTGAGCAAAAAAATTGTACACATGTTATAGGTCGCATTTGCACCAACTGTATAGATTTTGGTGAATCTAGCACTACAGTTTTTTTACAGGGACACAAAGAAAAATTCTTTATCATTATGGCCTATGAGACCAAATTTTTAAAAGTGCGATAGCATCTAAACGCCTTATTCAATTGAGCTGAAAATTTGTATGAATATTATAAATCACTGTTGCACTAACTATAAGCATTTTGGTGAATCTAGCATCTATAGATTTTTACAGGGACAAAACGAAAAATTCTTTATCATTATGATCTAAGGGCTCAAAGTTCAGTAGCGTTAAATAAAACCTCGTGTGATATATGGAGAAAAAAACACTCTATTATGGTTTTCTCTCTTTTGTTTGTTTAGCAATTCCTCTTTCTTTATTTTATCTACAAAACTGTTAGTTACTCAATGTTCGGAAAGTCGAGTGGAGTCACTCCAGATTTTTTTTTTGTGTGGGAAGAAATGCAAATGATACTTAAACTAAATCATCCAAAGAAAAGTTTCAAAATAAAATTCATGTTTGACGACTTAGTTTTTATATCTACCCTGACAAGACAGCTTTAATAAAGGACCCCAATGGCGACTTTTAAATTTTTGTTGCCATGTTGGAAAAATGAAAAAGTCGCCCAGGGGAGCTACGACAAAACTACCATGGTGACGTTTACAGATTTATTATTATTATTATTATTATTTCTATAAACCAACCTCTATTAACTAACCATAAAGTATTTAAAATGGAAAATATATATATTAAAAAAAGAAGTTAGTTGTCTGTTAGATATTTCTAATAGACAACTAACTTCTTTTTTTAATGAGCTCGTAACATATTGTAATATTATATTTGGAATTCTTTTGAAATACTTAATCAATTTGAACTAAAGTTAAAAAATGGATTTATCATTCAAATTTCTATGATTTCGGTGAGGAAGTTTCTACGCAATTTTTTTTTCCAAGTTGCGGTCACTTGAACGCTGCAACTATAGAATTTGTTTTCGCGATAATTTTTGAAATACTGAATTTATTCGAACCAAAGTTGGACAGTGGAAGGCTATTATGACTTTATGGTTATGCTTGGACTTATGTTACAAATATCGTGGATTAGTTCACTGAGCCACTTGCTCCACCTCTTTGATCCAAATGGTCACTTAATTTGTCAGCACGATATCTTTTGAAACTTTAAATTAATATGAACTCAATTTGTACAGTAGACTTATCTCACCAATGCAATTGTTTGCTAACTCAGCCTTCCATCTTGTTCCCAAGTGCCAGCCACTTGAAATTTCAAATTCACATAAAAAGGGTATTTATGAACCAATTTGCTTAAAACGCCCAGCTCTTTGTGTACGTCTGTTATCAGCACAACTTCGAAACAAATAATTGCCGGCAACTCAAATGTTGATCAGGGCCCGATTAAGCTTTGAAGCTAGGGGAAGCTCAGCATCATTTCGGGGCCCCCTCTCATTTCAAAAAATCTTGTTTTCCTGTTACATATTGTAATATAAAAATGCTATAGACCAAAAAAATAGTGTGTGTTTATTATTATCTTTTTTTTTTCATACATCTGGGTGGTTTCTACACAGAACATTAAAATCATACAACTTTTTAATTAAGAACATTCAGATTTTTGAGGTTAAATAATAGATTTTTCCCGAAATAGTGAGTGTTTTGTCTTGTTTCAGGTAACCTTTCTCAGAAAAAATTCAATCTCAGTGTGAAAATATGAAACAAAAAATTCAAGACCCTGTTTTCAATCCTTATGGGGCCCCCTCTTAAATTTTAGAGGGGAAGCTTGTGCTTCCTGAGCTTTTTGGATAATCAGGCCCTGATGTAACCAAACTAGGATATGTTTGATCAAGATTGATTCAAGAATTTTCGCCCAAGTTATAATTTAGAAATTTAACAGCAATTCTGTAAAAATCTAGGTATACGTGGATTTGAGGAAGAGGATAGCCTCCTTCGTGCAAAATTATTTTTCAAGTAAAACGGTTTCTAAAGTCTTTTAAAAGTAGATTTATGTACAGCACTACCCCTCAATCTGCAATCTGTGTTTACAGAATTGTAAATCAGGGCAAAAGAAAGTCGGTTAGGTACCCTACCAGATTTTTTCATCAGTTTAAGTTTACTCAATAGTTACAAAATAAAGTTAATCGTTTGACAGGCTACGACAAAAAATATTTCATAAATAACTTTAAGATAATGTAAATGAAATGCAACAAAGCTTAAAGTTATATATATACATATGTGTGTGTTCGTGTATATCGAGTACTTTTCGAGTGCTTTTATATGTCTATACACTTTGATAAAAGCAAAATGCTCAGCATATCTTAATTTGATTAATATTTAGGAAATTATTATTATTTTTTTTTTAATGTTAAACATAGTTTCTTTAAAATAGAAATACCAGAAAAATGACTATAAATAAAATACATAATGGACGGGGTTGCAAATTAATATCTTACACATAACAACAAACAACTTCTTTAGTTTAAAACGAATTTTAAATTAATACCTATATTAATAAAATATCTAATAACTGAAGATTCAGAGCTGAGGTCAGAATGGACTCCTTTTGAATCCCTTTTCTTACAACTGACTTTAAAAAAAAAAAAAATTGATTTTAAAATATTTAGATTTTCTTAATGTATAGATTTTCTCAACTGAATGAATGAATAAACAATAAAAATTAATTAATGAATGAAATATTGGATGACATGAAAAAGAAAGAAGTTACTGTTAGTTCTAAAGCTTTCTAAAAAAATATTTTCCTCAAACATTGGTTAAGAAGTAGCTTTTTAAAAAAGCGAAATGTTCGAAGATTTGCACCATTTTTCATCATCCGTAAAGCGATAGGCGGGTAATCGTGCTCAGCGATTCAGTTAACCTACGCACGTTTTTGACAGTCTCCTGAGAACATTTTTATAGCTGTTATAAATCAAAGTTATCTATACTAAAAGTAATCGAAGATTACTTACAGTGTTGTGTCAATCCAAGGCCTATAATAATCCGAAAAAACAAATCCATCCCGTGTAAACAATGCGCAGAAACGACAAATTGACGCGGGGTGAAAAGGAATGACGACACAGCGAGCCGAATTGTCGCATCTTTGTCACAACCGAAGAATATCAAGGTGTGTGAATAAAAATAGATTACATCTTCTGCTCCTTACTTCCCCCCCCCCTCTTTCATTTCCCGAAATACTAACCTCGGAGGAGGAAAAAAAAAACTATTATACACCAAAGTTGTAAGTGATATTATTATTTTTTTCTTTCCCCGAGTGAAAGCGATATACAATGTTACCGTTAAAGCTCGAAAGCTGTTAATGTGCAGATTACCTAGCTAATCTGCAGATCCGTTAAAGTGCGGAATCAAGAGTTCCCCGCATTTTGTAACTCTAAGACTTTTGACTTCTAATTAACATCTTTCTAATTAATTTCTTTCTTTCTTTCTAACATCTTCTAATTAATCTTTCTAATTCTAACTTTCTAATTAACTAATGTGCATAATCTGCACATTAGCGGCTTCCGTATCGTTAAAGTTCAAAAGTTGTTTCTCTCATTTCCTTCCCCTACTCTTTACTCTTCTTTCTCCACGTTTAGTTTGGTGTCGCCGGTTAATATTATTTCTCACTAGCCGCCTTCGGCGACCAGCTGGTTCGCAATCCTTTAAAAATCCTACCGTAGGGAACTCCCGCTCGGTGGCGCCTGCGGTGCCGTTTCATGACCTACAAATACTTAATGACATATAATTCAAATAGCTTTATTGAAAATTTTAACGGCCCTCTTCACTTACCGTCACCGGAAGCCCGAGCCAATCTTATTCTATGGAAAAATTGCCTTTACAAATAAGTTATTAACTAATACATATTTTTAAATTCTGTTTTCACATTCAGAAAATTCGCACCTTTTTTAAAAATTAATTTTTATAATTTTTAATATTTTATTTTGAAATTGCAAAATGAAAAAAATTCACATATTGAAAATTCGTATTTTGCAACTTCAAAATAAAATATAAAAAAATAAAATAATAATTTTTTAAAAAAGGTCCGTCAATATAACAGCTGGGGATTTTCAGAATGTGAAAACAGAATTTAAAAATATGTATTAGTTAATAAGTTATTTGTAAAGAAAAATTTCCCATAGAATAACATTAGTTTCGGCTTCCGGCGGCGGTGAGTGAAGAGGGCCCTTAACTGTAGTAAATTCCCGCTCGGTAGCGTCTGCGGCGCCCACTTCTCGCATTAGTATCTGAAACAGCCTATTCACTCCCCGTTTTTCGAAATTCTGACTGGAGTCTTTGGAAATTCTGACCGTATTAAAGCCCCTCTTGGTGGCGACTGCGGCGCCTTATTCCCATTTTAAATCTTACAATAGCTTTCTCGCTCATAGTGCGACAGAGATTTGCAACATGTACACTTCAATTCCAATTCAAATAACTTTTAAAATGATATATTACTTATGCAATAATGTTAATTATAAATCGATATGTTGTTGTTGTCGTGTGACAAGTGCAGAAAAAAGTGTATGGACAAGTCAAACGGGACCAAAGGCATGGAGCACAGCCCTGGCCACATCTCCGACTTTTTCGGTACAAAGGGTGTCATGGCAGCAGTTGAGGTCGATGTTGAAGAGGGTCGAGGCAACAGAGATGCAATTGAAGAGGTGCCTCGGATCCAGCTGAGTTCCTGGACAGTGCCTGTCATAGATGAGTTCGCCATTACCTCGAGACACAAAAGTAATATAAACATTGTTATAAAAAGATTTGTGTCTGACTTTTCCATGGTTTTCTCCTTAACTTGCGTAATTCCAGAATAAATAGTGTTAAAAACCCTTTATACAGAATATGAGCGGATAATCAGAACTTGAAAGTTTGTGAAATAAAAAAGAATAAACATGTTCAGGGTTTTCTGTTGTTTTCTCTGAAACTCCCGTACTGAATTAACGGCTTACATCAGTTTAAAAGTTCGCAATAAAGTTACATTAAAATATATTTCAAATGACGTATTATAAATAATTTAATCATAATTAAAATTGGAAATAAGGTGTTCTGAGTTTTCCTTGGTTTTCTCTGAATCTACCGTATGGAATTTAATTGCTATGCAATTCAAAGTGTTACCAGTATTTAGATTGCACTAATAAGTAAACATACTTTTATCATATAACTAGCAGGCTTTGCCCGCTTCGCTGGACGTTAAACTTAAATGATTTGTCAAAATGCCATATCTTTATTAATAACCTAAGTTCTCGCTGTGATTGGTAGAGGTTTTCTCGCTCCCAATGTTAGGAGTCTGGGTCCCCACTGTCTTCGGCACAACTTACCCACTTCTTACTTCCCCGCCCTCAGCGGGTGAAATGGAAGTTTTGCAAAATCCCACTATTGTACATAATGTGTACACTTAATCAATATCCACACACCTAAATTCGCCATTCTAAGATAATTCAAAGCGAATTCAAACGGAATAACATGTTTTTACACATGTTTATTGCCCTCAGACTCCGAGAAGGGGGGGGGGGGATTTCGAATTTCGTGAAATGCAGTTACAATAAGTGCCGGATGCATACAAACAATTTACACACCAAATTTCGTGACCACAGAAGTCTTTAATAGACAGTATTATAAATAAATAAAGACAAAAAGCACAGCTTAAGTATCGGAACCCTTTGGTGACTTTAAATATTTTAAGCCATTTTTGCGATGAACTGAATTGGCTATCTCAATTGTGCAATTAAAGATCTTGGCGAGAAACGTCCGAGCTACTTCGGTGCCGAATTTCAAATTTTGCCAAAGGGATCCAATACTAAAGCTGTTCCATATCGAATCTGGGTTGAAAACGGAAAAAGGGTAAAATAAATTAGAAATATCAGACCTATATTTATAAATTTGATACAGAATGAAAGGGGCGATTTTGCTGAATCCAGGGGTTCAAACAGTTTTTCGATGCAACAATTAGATTTTTAAAAATTAACTAAAGTATGAAATTTAAGTGGCAACGGAAAAACGGATAAAGGGAAAAATAAATTAGAAATATCAGACCTATCATTACAAATTCAGTACCAAATGAAAGAGGTGATTTTTCTGAATCCTGGGGTGTAAACAGTTTTTCCATACGACAATTAGATTTTTTAAAATTAACTGAAGTTTGAAACTTAGATGGCAACACTTCATTTCAATCTTTTCATAATTTGTAGTGCGAATCACGCGAATACAAAAGTCTTTAACTTAAAAAATTATTTTTATATTTTATTTTTTCATTCAAAGCATTTTAGTGAAAAAATATTTATGGCGCATGCGCAGGCGTTTTTTACCCACAATTTAAACACTAATCATAATTTTGAAAATTTCTATAGATATAATTTCAAGTTGGGTGAAGACCTAAGTTTCTGCCAAGCGCCGTCGAATTCCATCCAGCCGTTCTCGAGTGATGCCCGGACAAACGTGTTTTAGTCTTTTACCCCCTAGGGGGGGGAACGGGGGGGGAATTTCTGAAAAGTTGATAGATATAATTTTAAGTTGGGTGAAGACCTAAATTCCTGCCAAGCGTCGTTGAATTCCGTCCAGCCGTTCTCAAGTGATGCCCGGACAAAAAAAGCGACAATCGGACACGATGACACACACAGACACACACACACACACACACAGGCAAAATTTTCTGAAGTCATTTTCGGCTTTCATGGGGTGTGAAACGTGAAGATATCGCAAAATTTTTCGATTCCGACAAATTTACAGACAAAACTCTGATTTTATTAATATAGATTCACAATATCATTTCCGTAATTACAATAATATGTTAAACATTTTTCTTTGCATAAAAGTTTCTTTGTATTAAAGCTTTTCAATTGATTGATTCAATTTCAATTGATTGATTCAATTGATTATCAGCTAATTTGTTGTTTGCTTGATTGTATTAGCGTAATTCTTTAGATATCGAAAAATAAATAAATAACATTATGCCAATTTCCTTAATTGTAATAATTGATTCTTTGTATTGTAGTACTTCAATTGATTGATGATTGATTCTATCAACTAATGTGTTGATTGTTCGATTGTATTAGCTTGATTCTTTAGATATCAAAAAATAAACAAACAACATTTAATTTAAGCGTACGGAAACGTTGCTATTGTTTCGCCAAAGATCTTATTTTCACTTTAGCGAGTGCGTAGTAGGTAACTCGCAGATTACCTAGGTAATTTGAGACCGCACTTTAACGGATCACCCTAGTTAATGTGCAGATTGCCTAGCTAATCTGCAGATTAACTAATTTCTGCACTTTAATGGAAGCATATGCACCTCTTTTCCTTCTCCGGTCTATAATAAAAGTTTAATGGGATGTGCATACTTGTCATAAAATTCTACTGCGTAAGCGTGTTTTTTTTTTGTTTTTTTTTTTCCTTTTAATTAGCAAGATACATTAGTTCTCGTATTAATTTATTAAATTCTCGTAAAGCGAGAAATTTTAATTAAATAATCTGGTGAGCCACTCACACGACTTTCTCTTACCCTGAAATTGAATACTATAAATACAGGTTGAAGATTAAGAGGGGACAATACCTAATCTCGCCGGCAGCCTTCGCCCATGTTATTCTATGGGAAAATTTGTTGCTACAATTACACATTACCTAATGAATATTTTTAAATTCTGTTTTCGCAGTCAGAAAATTCACAACCGTTAAATGAGTACTCATTTTTGAAAAATTCATTTTTTTTTTTTTTTTTTTTTTTTTTTACATTTTAGTTTTGAGTTCAAAAATGCGATTTTTCACAAAATGCATTTTTCTCATTTTCTAATCTCAAAATGAAATACTAAAATTTTAAAAAATCAATTTTTGGAAAACAAGTACTAATTTAACGCTTATGAATTTTCTAAATGTGAAAACAGAATTGAAAAATATTCATTAGATAATGAGTAATTATGTAAACAAATTTCCCCATAGAATAACATGGGCGAAGGCTGCCGGCGAGATTAGGTATTGTGCGCTCTTAAGAGACTGTTACATAACAAGTACTGTTATGTAAAAATATGCTAAACAATTCAAATTAGGCTTCGGAAGAGTTTTATTTGATAATTAGTTAAGTGTGAGGGGGCTACCGTCCCCCTCAATCCCACGTTTCATTAAGGCACCTATATTTATGTATTATCCAGTCGATTGTGGGGTTTTAAGAACAATAAAATACTAATTCGATTAATTACTAATTACTTAAAATTTAATAAAGAAAGTTAAGGTTTTATACAATATTTACAGGAATGCTAATGAACATTAAAATTGCTTATCAAAAGTGAGTTTAACAGTTCGTCAAATTATTCATAATTCGTGGCACAAATAAATCACTTAGTACTTCACCAATTACGTCGAAACACGAAAAACGAAGTTTATAAAACAAGCAATGCACCCGTCCAGTGTGCAAGCTTCGTCAACTCTGAACTTCTATCCTCAAACGCTGTTAGCAGCGGCGCGTTCAGGAAGTGGCGTCACTCTCGTCATAGGCACGAACTTCCTCTAATACTCTGCATTCTCCGTCGATAATCAGCTGGTTAGGATTCTGGGTGCGGCAAAGGAAAACTAAACTATGTAGCCTTGGATTCAGCAGTTGCGGGAAGCAAGGCTCGTCACTATAAGTTCGGCCGTCCTGCATCGTCTGGTCCTCCAGGCGGTCACACTGAAAAAATACAAAAAAAAAAAAAAAAAAAAGCAACACAAAATAATAACAAACTTATTTACAATTTATGTATAAATCTTCATATTTTTGCTTTTAAATTAAGTTATCCCACGTTTGAGGATCTTATCATGAGTAGATGTGCAACGGGAGCCTTCATGGCATCCATCTCTATTCACATCATAAGCATTTTTAATTTTCACTGTTTTATAATCATAAAAATACATAACTTTTTGTTTAATGGCAACTTGGTCGCCTACGGTAACAGTTTTTGGTGGTTGTCTACTCAACTTACATTTTGCTTTATTTTTCTTTTTAACTCTGGAAAATTGTTTATTGTCATGATTACGCAAATCTTTACTTTGGGGCTCAAAGTTATTTTGGCACTCGAATTCGAGAACCTCTAATTGATCATTTTCAGTTTTTTAATGCTTCTGTAGCATCAAGTTCAGTCAAAAAGTCTATAATGGCAGTCTTATATGCAGGGAAAACTTTTAATTGTATTTGCACAGCTTTAGGGCTTTAGCTTATACAGCTATCTCGCTAATTGTGGTCGTCAATGGAAGTGATGGAATAAATAACTTTCTCAAATTTATACTGGCAGTCTCTTCTTTTGGCAAATTCTGTCTTTTACACTCAGTGGAATCTATTGTCGATGGCTTTTTTCTCGATTTCTTTCTTTTTTGAAGGAGTTTGGAATTTTCGTCAACTTTTCCTTTTAACTCTTTCAACTCTTCGGCTAACTGTGAAATTTTTTTAAGTAGAATTCGTTTATCGTCTTTCTTCAAATAAGTGTTTCCTGGATTTAGCGACTTCATTTGGGAAACATTCGTCTGACTTCGTCCCTTTCGGCGCGGCTCCTCCTCTTCCTCACTATCATCATCTGTCTGGAAAATACTCGTCTGACTTTGTTTCTTTCGTCGAGGCTCCTCCTCTTCCTCACTGTCATCATCTACACTATTATCGTCCTTCAAAAGCATCTTATCGTCATCACTTTCGTCATTTTCGTCTTCATCGTCATTTTCACTTACGGCTTTTTCAGAAGATTCTAATGATTTTTTTGACAGCATAATAGGTTGAGGGATTATATTTTCACACTTTTTAACACTATTCAATGTTTCATTTATTTCTGGGGATTTTTCAGGAATTTTGTTCTCAAAGTTAATGGGGGTATCGATAACAACATTCGTTTTACTTTCTTTTTCATGTGCATTTACTGGAAGTACCATTACTAAATTTACCTCGAGAGAATTAGATTTATTTTTCACAAAAATGCCTTTCTCATTAATCGTTGTTTCACTTAACATTAACACGTTCATGCCAAGGATTATATCATAAGGTATCATCATTTTTTACAACATAAATATCAGTTTTACTTTTAAAATCATCAACTTTAAGATAGGCGTCGAATGAGTCTAACGGCTTTATTGAACTTTTCCCGATCCCCTTCAAAGTAGTACCCATAGAATTTAATTTATTCACATTCAATTTTTCAAAAGCATTTTTACGCAACAATGTTGCTTCACTTCCCGTATCGATTATGCCTATGAAATTTACATTGTTTACTTGTATAATTTTACTCATATTTTGATTTACACCAACACACAATGCCTCAACTTCTGGTTTCGAACCTGAGCACTCCGAACTTTTATGCCCAAACTGTTTGCATGTGAAACACTTCAGGCCCTTTGCCTTATGGGGGCAGTTCCTGGATAATTTGTTTTTATCGCCACAGCTACAACAGAATTTATTTACTTCATTTCTAGGACTAAATTTTTCATATACATTCTGTTGTACAGTTTTCAATTTTGCATTATCAATTCTATCAAAATTAAATTTATTTTTCTCATCGTCTCTTTTAAACATTTCACATAATTTTATTTTCTCTTTGAATTCGCGAAGATTTTTGGCACCGTAAAGAATAATTTTGTTTTCATATTTATCATTAATTCCTTGGATCACGTAGTGCATTATTGCGGCATCATCCATGTGCCCGTTCTTAGACAGTTCACGCATTTTCTAGACACGCGGCAGCGTGTCAAGCCAAGTTCAAGCAAAGGAAAAGGCTAAGTAGCGCCGAGTGTAATATTACACGAACCACTTGGTGCCACTTTTGACCCTTCTATAACTCAAAACCTCTTTAACGTAAACACATAAAACTACGTGTGTTTAATTATATCCATAAGGACATGTAAAAGCCCAAATTTCATGAAGCTAGCTCAAACGGTTTTAAAAATATGAAGGTCAAAAGGTCGTAAATTTTCTCACTGACTGACATATAGTACCTAAACCTAACCTACTTCCAGATGACCTAGAAAGATGAAATTTGGAATCCAGCTCGGTAATTGTGTGTAAGCGTAGGAAAAAATCAAAAAATCAAAAAAAGTCAAAAAATAAATTTTAGCACTGACTGACTGACTACTTCAAAACTGACTTTTATTTCTATTAAGGGCCATTGCATGACGTAACATTTTCATGTAACTGATTAGTTTTATGTTTATGAACTGTTCTTTAGAGAGTAGAAAAATACATATAGAATTTATGCGGTTCATACAAAATGTATGCATAAAATCTCTCTATATTGAAAAAAAGTAACTACCGCTGCCGCTGCCGCCTTTCAAATCGCCGCGTCTTTTTATCTTTCTTGGCTTATATTAAAAGAACTACTTCATATAAAAACATGACATTTTGTAGTTTTGTACATAAATGATCAATAAACATAATAAAGAAAACCGTTTTTCTATAAATAGAATATTTTATGAGATATACAGGGCTGAAGTGAGCAAAAAGTTTTCTGGTATAAAAGTTTTATAGACTCAAAAACTATTCATAGCAGCTCAATAATTTTTTAGCAGAAGATACTTCAATATACCGCGGAGTGCAGTGTGCAATCAGTTTTTAATTTTTACAATTTTTAAACTTTTTATAGATTTTTAAAAAAAAATTTCTTGTTTTTTTCTGCGTTCTTTTTATGCTTTTTTCTCTTTATTGCGTCTATTAAAAATACTATTTCGTATAAAAACTTGATATTTAGTAGTTTAGTTCAAAAATGTACAGTAAATACAATGAAACAAACCGTTTATCGGTAGCCTAATTATGTCAAGAGTTATATTAATTCGAAATTATCTTCATTTCTGATATAAAAATTCTCATTAAAGAAAAAATATTATTTTTTTAATTTATGTCATGTTGCCAACAAAAATATGATAAACACAATTCAATAAACTGATATCTGACTATTTAATAATAATTACATTGCTATAGTAAAAATATAGATGTTGTTGAAATTCTTGAAGCATGTGACTTAAAAATATCCATGATTTTTTTTTTTTTTTTTTTTTTTTTTTATGAATAGATTTTATAATATTTATTATATAAAAACTTTTTACAAATATTCAAAACATGAAACCAATTGAAATAAACTCAATTTATTTCCCGGAATAGCGTTAAAAATAAATAAATCAATAAATATGGACAGTATTTATTTTTTATTATAGTGACGTCATAGTCTTAGGACAGTGACGTCATAGTCTTGGAAAATGACGTTCGGAAACATCTGTTTTGTGTCTATGTAGTTTTTCAGAATAAATCTATTCAGAATGGGCAATGCGCACTATTATCTCTAACATTCAAGAGAATGTAGACAATAGTATACAAAAGAAAACCACGCAGCGGAAACGCAAGTTTCATCAAGTTTTCAAGTAATGATATCCCACCAAAAACATAAATGTAAAAAAGGAGAGCCAAGTTCAATTCAAAAATTATGCTTGGCTGAGGGCTTCGCCACAAAAAGAATGGAGATCTAAATGAGTGCCAAGTTCTATGCAAAATTGAAATATGTATTTATAGGAACAAAATAACTTTATGAACAAGTATTAAACTCTATTTCTTTGCTTTATTGGATATCTATAACAATTGCTGTTATTTAAAAATGTGAGATCTTAAAGTAGGTTAGATTTGACTTGTCCAGTTTTCATTACATCAGTCATTTTATAAACTTATTCAACATTTTAATTCTGATAAAAACCTTATGTATTTAATGTATATGTATACATATGTATATAAAAACTTTACAAACGTTCTTCATGCCTAAACCAGTAACAGTATAAAAGTGAAGTACATATATGAGATTCAATGAATAAACAGGTAGCGTATTAAAAAGGTAGCAGATAAAGAATGGGCAATGCGCACTATTATCTCTAACATTCAAGAGAATGTAGTCAATAGCATAGAAAAGAAAACCACGCAGCGGAAACGCAAGAAAAAACATTAGATTTCAATACCTGCCTAGTTTTCTTTACAAAAAGTAATGATATCCCAGCAAAAACATAAATGTAAAAAAAGAGAGCCAAGTTCAATACAAAAATTATGCTTGGCTGGGGGCTTCGCTGCAAAAAGAATGGAGATCTAAATGAGTGCCAAGTTCTATGCAAAATCGAAATATGTATTTATAGGAACAAAATAACATTATGAACAAGTATTAAACTCTATTTCTTTGCTTTATTGGATACCTATAACAATTGCTGTTATTTAAAAATGTGAGATCTTAAAGTAGATTAGATTTGACTTGGCCAGTTTTTATCAGAATTAAAATGTTGAATAACTTTATAAAATGACTGATGTAATGAAAACTGGCCAAGTCAAATCTAATCTACTTTAAGATATCACATTTTTAAATAAAGCAGTTGTTATAGGTATCCAATAAAGCAAAGAAATAGAGTTTAATACTTGTTCATAATGTTATTTTGTTCCTATAAATACATATTTCGATTTTGCATAGAACTTGGCACTCATTTAGATCTCCATTCTTTTTGCAGCGAAGCCCCCAGCCAAGCATAATTTTTGTATTGAACTTGGCTCTCTTTTTTTACATTTATGTTTTTGCTGGGATAAAATAATATTCCGTAACTGATTCATTGGCTTTCATTTTCTTTTTACTCAGTATTTCGTGCAAAGAGGCGGAATTTATCTCGATTTTAAATTCGTTCATGAGTGCATTTTTTAATTTTTTGTATGTCAGTAATCCTTTTTCGGATTTAACAAAGAGAAGAGCGTTTCCGCTCAACGATCTCTTACAGAAAACAATTTTTTGTAATTCGCTCAAATTAAACATTATTGACAATTCTTCGAATTCGGAAAAAAATTCAATAATATTTTCATGCGGCTCGCCGCTAAATTTAGAAATGGTATTTTCAAAATCATTGAAAGAAACAGTTGCACCAAGTGATCCATTATTACTACAATTTGCACTTTTTTTTAATTTTGCCATACTCATAATCACTTTCATTGTCATTATTTTTATAGCATTTATCACTATTATTTATATGACATTCATTATCATTATTTATATGGCATTGCACAGAGGAGTCAGTTTTCTCGACGTCATTATCACTGTTCTCAGAATCTTCCTCATCTGAATTATTCTCGGAATTTTCTTGTTTTAATGATTCTGTGTCACACAAATTTAATAACAGTCTATCTCGCAATTCTTTTTTACTCCCATCAAAAGGGACATTTAATATATTACATCCCAGCAAAAACATAAATGTAAAAAAAGAGAGCCAAGTTCAATACAAAAATTATGCTTGGCTGGGGGCTTCGCTGCAAAAAGAATGGAGATCTAAATGAGTGCCAAGTTCTATGCAAAATCGAAATATGTATTTATAGGAACAAAATAACATTATGAACAAGTATTAAACTCTATTTCTTTGCTTTATTGGATACCTATAACAATTGCTGTTATTTAAAAATGTGAGATCTTAAAGTAGATTAGATTTGACTTGGCCAGTTTTCATTACATCAGTCATTTTATAAAGTTATTCAACATTTTAATTCTGATAAAAACTGGCCAAGTCAAATCTAATCTACTTTAAGATCTCACATTTTTAAATAACAGCAATTGTTATAGGTATCCAATAAAGCAAAGAAATAGAGTTTAATACTTGTTCATAATGTTATTTTGTTCCTATAAATACATATTTCGATTTTGCATAGAACTTGGCACTCATTTAGATCTCCATTCTTTTTGCAGCGAAGCCCCCAGCCAAGCATAATTTTTGTATTGAACTTGGCTCTCTTTTTTTACATTTATGTTTTTGCTGGGATATCATTACTTTTTGTAAAGAAAACTAGGCAGGTATTGAAATCTAATGTTTTTTCTTGCGTTTCCGCTGCGTGGTTTTCTTTTCTATGCTATTGACTACATTCTCTTGAATGTTAGAGATAATAGTGCGCATTGCCCATTCTTTATTATTAAATGCCCATTATTAAATAGTCAGATATCAGTTTATTGAATTGTGTTTATCATATTTTTGTTGGCAACATGACATAAATTAAAAAAATAATATTTTTTCTTTAATGAGAATTTTTATATCAGAAATGAAGATAATTTCGAATTAATATAACTCTTGACATAATTAGGCTACCGATAAACGGTTTGTTTCATT
The DNA here is from genome assembly GCA_963930645.1 of Salticus scenicus. Classification (NCBI taxonomy): domain Eukaryota; kingdom Metazoa; phylum Arthropoda; class Arachnida; order Araneae; family Salticidae; genus Salticus; species Salticus scenicus. The sequence continues at coordinate 2,876,391 of OZ005654.1, read as the reverse complement.
GTATTTACTGTACATTTTTGAACTAAACTACTAAATATCAAGTTTTTATACGAAATAGTATTTTTAATAGACGCAATAAAGAGAAAAAAGCATAAAAAGAACGCAGAAAAAAACAAGAAATTTTTTTTTAAAAATCTATAAAAAGTTTAAAAATTGTAAAAATTAAAAACTGATTGCACACTGCACTCCGCGGTATATTGAAGTATCTTCTGCTAAAAAATTATTGAGCTGCTATGAATAGTTTTTGAGTCTATAAAACTTTTATACCAGAAAACTTTTTGCTCACTTCAGCCCTGTATATCTCATAAAATATTCTATTTATAGAAAAACGGTTTTCTTTATTATGTTTATTGATCATTTATGTACAAAACTACAAAATGTCATGTTTTTATATGAAGTAGTTCTTTTAATATAAGCCAAGAAAGATAAAAAGACGCGGCGATTTGAAAGGCGGCAGCGGCAGCGGTAGTTACTTTTTTTCAATATAGAGAGATTTTATGCATACATTTTGTATGAACCGCATAAATTCTATATGTATTTTTCTACTCTCTAAAGAACAGTTCATAAACATAAAACTAATCAGTTACATGAAAATGTTACGTCATGCAATGGCCCTTAATAGAAATAAAAGTCAGTTTTGAAGTAGTCAGTCAGTCAGTGCTAAAATTTATTTTTTGACTTTTTTTGATTTTTTGATTTTTTCCTACGCTTACACACAATTACCGAGCTGGATTCCAAATTTCATCTTTCTAGGTCATCTGGAAGTAGGTTAGGTTTAGGTACTATATGTCAGTCAGTGAGAAAATTTACGACCTTTTGACCTTCATATTTTTAAAACCGTTTGAGCTAGCTTCATGAAATTTGGGCTTTTACATGTCCTTATGGATATAATTAAACACACGTAGTTTTATGTGTTTACGTTAAAGAGGTTTTGAGTTATAGAAGGGTCAAAAGTGGCACCAAGTGGTTCGTGTAATATTACACTCGGCGCTACTTAGCCTTTTCCTTTGCTTGAACTTGGCTTGACACGCTGCCGCGTGTCTAGAAATAATAATAAGTTCATTCAAAGAAAAGTTGTCATCAATTATTTTTTGTTTTTCAAGGTATTTTTCGTCGCCAATGGCGAAAGTCAATCCTGTGAATTTTTTTATTCTGCATCTGTTCCTACGATCAGCGTCGTCATTAAATAAAAAGCGATGTAGAATTCTAATTTTACTGTATTTCTCAGTCCTCAGTGCAGCGCCAATTTTGGGAATATCCCCAAGAGAGACCATTATACAATAAAACAAAATTACACGTACCTTTGTAGAACCAAAACAGCAGCCGATGCTTGATTATCCTAAATTTCTTGTTGAAACTTACATCTAAATGATTCGTGGCTGTTCCGCAGAATTCGCAGATACTTCGTTGCTTTAGTTTAAGCAGATTTCACAGGTGTGAACATTTCTGTTGATCATGAAGTATTACTACACACTTTAAAAATTAATTATCCCATATGCATTGAGCATGTGAAGAAATTTCAACACAGCTTTTAAAATAAATAAATAGTTCAGTCTATAATTTAAAAGTTCAGTCTATGTTTTAAGAACAGTTTATGCAGTTTATCAATTTATATTTTATCAGTCCAGACGCATCATCATTAAAAAAAAAAAGTTCACATTTTATAAAAGTAAACGTTTTATCCTTTATCCCACTTCTGATGTATTATCCAGTCGATTGTGGGCTTTTAAGAACAATAAAATACTAATTCGATTCTAATTAATTAAAAGTTTAATAAAGAAAGTTAAGGTTTTATACAATACTAGAGGACCCGTGCTGCTCCGCAGCATTAGGATAGACTGTGTATGAGAGGGTGTAATTATTACATAAAATCATTTTACAGTACTTCCTTCCAGACAATATTAGCTGTGCGTCGGCCCTTAGGTTTAATCTCTACCTTTATATTTCTGAATGTTCTTTCCTCGAGATAAAGCAACATACAATTGTCCGTGGCTAAAAACAGGATCAGGCAAATCGATTCCAACTCGATCCAGCGTTTGACCCTGCGCTTTGTTGATGGTAATACAAAACGCTAATCTAATCGGAAATTGCCGTCGTTTAAAAGAGAAGGGCATTCTCGTGTCAGATGGTGATAAATCGATGCGAGGTAACATTACTCGATCTCCAATATTCACACCAGTTAAAACTTCTAAATCTAGGATATTGTCATACATTTTCCTGACTAATAGTCTCGTCCCGTTCAGTAATCCTTTAACTGCATTCAAGTTTCTGAGAAGCATTACAATGGCACCTTCTTTTAAAGTTAACACATGAGGAGGTAGACCACTCATCTCAAGGCTGTTCAAAAACTCCGGAGGAAATTGCAATAGTTCACCTTCTTCTTCTGTTATCAAAGTATTGACACTGGTGTAAGACCTTGAAGTTCCTGGAAGTAGATTTAAAACTGTCCTATTAATTTCGTCACAATGTTCATTATTTGGTGCAAGATTCACATGGTCATGTGAGGATGAAGATAGACTTTCACCATAAATTTTAGAGACAATATTTGAATTTATGAAGTATATATTTGAAGTTTATAATGAATTCTGAAATCATTGAAGAAGGCATTTCAATTAAATTCTCATCATTAGAAGGGTATTCACCATCACCAATTTTCAAGAGGAAGTCTGCAAATTCAGATTCGTCCACCTTAGCTCGCATATTTTTCTTGAGCTTGAAGATTTTAAAAAATGACCACAGAGGTGTAAACTTGATTGAATTTTGTACTGTAGCAGCTCGTGATGAATGAGGAACAACAGGTAATACTTGTCGGAAATCTCCTCCCAATATGATTTTTCCACCAAATGGCACATCATTACCCATTATATCTTTCAGTAACCGGTTTATAGACATTAAAGAATGTTTGTTTGCCATGGGTGCTTCATCCCAAATGATGAGCTTAGCAGAACGAATAATATTAGCCTCTTTACTGTTCACATTCAGACCTGAAACAGAGTGTTCATGTAAATTTAGAGGTAATTTAAATCGGCTATGAACTGTACGACCATGGGGAAGCAACATAGCAGCAATTCCAGTCCACGCTACAGAAATGACTTGTATTCCTGAATTAATGCAACTTTGGATTAAACACCGATACACAAAAGTCTTTCCAGTCCCGCCTGGTCCATCCAAGAAGTATGCCTTGCAGTCACTTACTGACGCATCATTATTCTGGAGTAAGTGAAGAATTTCCTCAATAAAAACACTTTGTTGTTTGGATTGTTGAATTTGATGAACACTATAAGATTCTTTTTTTTTTTTTTTTTTTTTTTTTTTTTTTTTTTTAAAGGGGCATATTATAAATTAAATATATAAATTAAAATTCTAGATTCTTTTTGAAAAATCTAAAACTCGTTTAATTAAAAATTAAATTTTCTTCATATTATTTTTTTTTTTTTTTCAAATAATTGATTTACACCAAACGCAGGAAAATCTTGAAAAATTCTTGAAAAAAATTGAATGTATAGTTGATTGTGCACGCATAACTTTCCTCAAACTCAATGAATTTAAGCAATTAATAGCTCAAAAGAAAGAGCTTGATCCACTGAGTGTTCTTAGACTTGTGTCAACAGCCTGCGTTAATTAGAACTCTAGTTATAGAGGTTTGAGTGAAGGAAAATCTTGAAAAAATTGAATGTAAAGTTGATTGTGCACGCATAACATTCCTCAAACTCAACGAATTTAAGAAGTTAAGAGCTTGCGGTTAAGCGAAAGAAAGAGCTTGATCGACTGAGTGTTCTTAGTCTTGTGTCAACAGCCTACGTTAATTAGAACTCTAGTTATAGAGGTTTGAGTGAAGGAAAATTCTTGAAAAAATTGAATGTAAAGTTGATTGTGCACGCATAACTTTCCTCAAACTCAACGAATTAAACAATTAATAGCTCAAAAGAAAGAGCTTGATCCACTGAGTGTTCTTAGACTTGTGTCAACAGCCTACGTTAATTAGAACTCTAGTTATAGAGGTTTGAGTGAAGGAAAATCTTGAAAAAATTGAATGTAAAGTTGATTGTGCACGCATAACATTCCTCAAACTCAACGAATTTAAGCAGTTAAGAGCTTGCGGTTAAGCGAAAGAAAGAGCTTGATCGACTGAGTGTTCTTAGTCTTGTGTCAACAGCCTACGTTAATTAGAACTCTAGTTATAGAGGTTTGAGTGAAGGAAAATTCTTGAAAAAATTGAATGTAAAGTTGATTGTGCACGCATAACTTTCCTCAAACTCAACGAATTAAACAATTAATAGCTCAAAAGAAAGAGCTTGATCCACTAAGTGTTCTGAGAGTGAAACGATCAAGAACCATTCATTAGAAGAGGAGCTATGAGAATTCGAATTGCTTGAGTGAATGTGTCCCATAAGAAATGTTCAGGGAAGAATCGCGTTTGAGTATAACTTGAGTAAAGTGAGAGTTGAGTAAATTTCAATGATTGATGACATATCTGTGTCTAAATACCTTTCATAAAAAAAAAAAAAAAAAAAAAAAAAAAAAAAAAATGAAGGAAATCAGCCGGATAGAACGGCCAGACGGACTGACTTTAGTTTTCATAAATTTTTTTAATATATAAGATTTACAGGAATGCTAATGAGCATTAAAATTGCTTATCAAAAGTGAGTTTAACAGTTCGTCAAATTATTCATAATTCGTGGCACAAATAAATCACTTAGTACTTCACCAATTACGTCGAAACACGAAAAACGAAGTTTATAAAACAAGCAATGCACCCGTCCAGTGTGCAAGCTTCGTCAACTCTGAACTTCTATCCTCAAACGCTGTTAGCAGCGGCGCGTTCAGGAAGTGGCGTCACTCTCGTCATAGGCACGAACTTCCTCTAATATTCTACATTCTCCGTCGATGATCAGCTGGTTAGGATTCTGGGTGCGGCAAAGGAAAGCTAAACTATGTAGCCTTGGATTCAGCAGTTGCGGGAAGCAAGGCTCGTCACTATATTTATATAGAATTTAAATCTTATATATTAAAAAAAATTATGAAAACTAATGTCAGTCCGTCTGGCCGTTCTATGCGGCTTCCTTCATTTTTTTTAATGAAAGGTATTTAGACACAGATATGTCATCAATCATTGAAATTTACTCAAGTTATACTCAAACGCGATTCTTCCCTGTACATTTCTTATGGGACACATTCACTCAAGCAATTCGAATTCTGATAGCTCCTCTTCTAATGAATGGTTCTTGATCGTTTCACTCTCAGAACACTCAGTGGATCAAGCTCTTTCTTTTGAGCTATTAACTGTTTAATTCGTTGAGTTTGAGGAAAGTTATGCGTGCACAATCAACTTTACATTCAATATTTTCAAGAATTTTCCTTCACTCAAACCTCTATAACTAGAGTTCTAATTAACGTAGGCTGTTGACACAAGACTAAGAACACTCAGTCGATCAAGCTCTTTCTTTCGCTTAACCGCAAGCTCTTAACTGCTTAAATTCGTTGAGTTTGAGGAAAGTTATGCGTGCACAATCAACTTTACATTCAATTTTTTCAAGATTTTCCTTCACTCAAACCTCTATAACTAGAGTTCTAATTAACGTAGGCTGTTGACACAAGTCTAAGAACACTCAGTGGATCAAGCTCTTTCTTTTGAGCTATTAATTGCTTAAATTCATTGAGTTTGAGGAAAGTTATGCGTGCACAATCAACTTTACATTCAATATTTTCAAGAATTTTCCTTCACTCAAACCTCTATAACTAGAGTTCTAATTAACGTAGGCTGTTGACACAAGACTAAGAACACTCAGTCGATCAAGCTCTTTCTTTCGCTTAACCGCAAGCTCTTAACTGCTTAAATTCGTTGAGTTTGAGGAAAGTTATGCGTGCACAATCAACTTTACATTCAATTTTTTCAAGATTTTCCTTCACTCAAACCTCTATAACTAGAGTTCTAATTAACGCAAGCTGTTGACACAAGTCTAAGAACACTCAGTGGATCAAGCTCTTTCTTTTGAGCTATTAATTGCTTAAATTCATTGAGTTTGAGGAAAGTTATGCGTGCACAATCAACTTTACATTCAATTTTTTCAAGATTTTCCTTCACTCAAACCTCTATAACTAGAGTTCTAATTAACGCAAGCTGTTGACACAAGTCTAAGAACACTCAGTGGATCAAGCTCTTTCTTTTGAGCTATTAATTGCTTAAATTCATTGAGTTTGAGGAAAGTTATGCGTGCACAATCAACTTTACATTCAATTTTTTCAAGATTTTCCTTCACTCAAACCTCTATAACTAGAGTTCTAATTAACGTAGGCTGTTGACATAAGTCTAAGAACACTCAGTGGATCAAGCTCTTTCTTTTGAGCTATTAATTGCTTAAATTCATTGAGTTTGAGGAAAGTTATGCGTGCACAATCAACTTTACATTCAATATTTTCAAGATTTTCCTTCACTCAAACCTCTATAACTAGAGTTCTAATTAACGCAAGCTGTTGACACAAGTCTAAGAACACTCAGTGGATCAAGCTATTTCTTTTGAGCTATTAATTGCTTAAATTCATTGAGTTTGAGGAAAGTTATGCGTGCACAATCAACTTTACATTCAATTTTTTCAAGATTTTCCTTCACTCAAACCTCTATAACTAGAGTTCTAATTAACGCAAGCTGTTGACACAAGTCTAAGAACACTCAGTGGATCAAGCTCTTTCTTTTGAGCTATTAATTGCTTAAATTCATTGAGTTTGAGGAAAGTTATGCGTGCACAATCAACTTTACATTCAATTTTTTCAAGATTTTCCTTCACTCAAACCTCTATAACTAGAGTTCTAATTAACGTAGGCTGTTGACATAAGTCTAAGAACACTCAGTGGATCAAGCTCTTTCTTTTGAGCTATTAATTGCTTAAATTCATTGAGTTTGAGGAAAGTTATGCGTGCACAATCAACTATACATTCAATTTTTTTCAAGAATTTTTCAAGATTTTCCTGCGTTTGGTGTAAATCAATTATTTGAAAAAAAAAAAAAAAAAAAATTAATATGAAGAAAATTTAATTTTTAATTAAACTAGTTTTAGATTTTTCAAAAAGAATCTAGAATTTTAATTTATATATTTAATTTATAATATGCCCCTTAAAAAAAAAAAAAAAAAAGAATCTTATAGTGTTCATCAAATTCAACAATCCAAACAACAAAGTGTTTTTATTGAGGAAATTCTTCACTTACTCCAGAATAATGATGCGTCAGTAAGTGACTGCAAGGCATACTTCTTGGATGGACCAGGCGGGACTGGAAAGACTTTTGTGTATCGGTGTTTAATCCAAAGTTGCATTAATTCAGGAATACAAGTCATTTCTGTAGCGTGGACTGGAATTGCTGCTATGTTGCTTCCCCATGGTCGTACAGTTCATAGCCGATTTAAATTACCTCTAAATTTACATGAACACTCTGTTTCAGGTCTGAATGTGAACAGTAAAGAGGCTAATATTATTCGTTCTGCTAAGCTCATCATTTGGGATGAAGCACCCATGGCAAACAAACATTCTTCAATGTCTATAAACCGGTTACTGAAAGATATAATGGGTAATGATGTGCCATTTGGTGGAAAAATCATCATATTGGGAGGAGATTTCCGACAAGTATTACCTGTTGTTCCTCATTCATCACGAGCTGCTACAGTACAAAATTCAATCAAGTTTTCACCTCTGTGGTCATTTTTTAAAATCTTCAAGCTCAAGAAAAATATGCGAGCTAAGGTGGACGAATCTGAATTTGCAGACTTCCTCTTGAAAATTGGTGATGGTGAATACCCTTCTAATGATGAGAATTTAATTGAAATGCCTTCTTCAATGATTTCAGATAAAGATATTGTCTCTAAAATTTATGGTGAAAGTCTATCTTCATCCTCACATGACCATGTGAATCTTTCCACAACTGCAATTCTTGCACCAAATAATGAACATTGTGACGAAATTAATAGGACAGTTTTAAATCTACTTCCAGGAACTTCAAGGTCTTACACCAGTGTCAATACTTTGATAACAGAAGAAGAAGGTGAACTATTGCAATTTCCTCCGGAGTTTTTGAACAGCCTTGAGATGAGTGGTCTACCTCCTCATGTGTTAACGTTAAAAGAAGGTGCCATTGTAATGCTTCTCAGAAACTTGAATGCAGTTAAAGGATTACTGAACGGGACGAGACTATTAGTCAGGAAAATGTATGACAATATCCTAGATTTAGAAGTTTTAACTGGTGTGAATATTGGAGATCGAGTAATGTTACCTCGCATCGATTTATCACCATCTGACACGAGAATGCCCTTCTCTTTTAAACGACGGCAATTTCCGATTAGATTAGCGTTTTGTATTACCATCAACAAAGCGCAGGGTCAAACGCTGGATCGAGTTGGAATCTATTTGCCTGATCCTGCTTTTAGCCACGGACAATTGTATGTTGCTTTATCTCGAGGAAGAACATTCAGAAATGTAAAGGTAGAAATTAAACCTAAGGGCCGACGCACAGCTAATATTGTCTGGAAGGAAGTACTGTAAAATGATTTTATGTAATAATTACACCCTCTCATACATAGTCTATCCTAATGCTGCGGAGCAGCACGGGTCCTCTAGTCTGTTATTAAAATTAAAAGTTCACTTAAAACTATACAGACAATTTTCACATGCAACATTCCTTGAAACTTATCAGTCTTGATCAAACTTTTCCAGCAACAAACTTACATTGACTTGAAAATACAACTTTTGGATCTCTTAAATTATTCGTTTTTAAGTTACTCTAAGAGACACAAACAAACATCAAACTTGAACTGCGGTAAAAAACTTGACTTCGGTAATCAGAAAGCCTCAAAACGTGTAAATATGCAAAAAACCACAGATAATATTGTTTTTAAGCTTAATAAAATAAACTTGTATTAAGCTTAAAAACATACATTATTTACATTATTACATACATTATTCTATGAGGAATTCATTTCAATTCCTGACCAGCTTTCCTGGAAATGGTAAAATATTATAGTACAGCACTTCCACTAAAAGTAAAAAAAGGAGGTTATCGCTTAAACATTTGCAGCCCTGTATATCACTTGAAGGTTATATACAGACCACAGGGTGCACCTAAATATAATTCTATAGTAATAACTAGCAGGCTTTGCCCGCTTTGCTGGTCATTATATTGAAATGAATCCCCCAAACAGCATATCATTAATGATAATAAAATATCTTTAAAAAAATCATTGAAATCCGTCAAAATCTTAAGTTTAAGTTCCTGCTACTTTCTGTACAGGCATTCCCGCTCGTCACAGTCGAGTCTGGAGCCCCAATGCCTTCGGCAGTCCCTTACCTGCTTTTTACTCCCCCTCCTTCGCGGTTAAAGTTGAAAGTTTTACAAAATCTCATCAAAGTGCATATTTCGCACACTTAATTAACACCCACACACCAAAATTTGCCATTCTTAGGGAATTTGGACGAATTTAAGCTTCTTAATTCTTAATTCTTCTTCTTTCTTAAGGGGGGGGGTTAAATTTCCAAAATTACTTTATATTGCATGTTGCATACACATACCTAACCGACACATCAAAAAATTGAGATCCTAAAATTATTTAAAGCTGAGCTATGCTTTAAAACTTTTTTTTTTTTTTTTTTTTTTAATCTCTCCCCCCGCTCTCAAAGGAGGGAAGGAGGACAGAATTTCGCAAAATCTCTTCATACTATGAGTTAGATACATATAATCGTCCCTTACATAAAAAATATCCAACCTAAGATAATTTAGTGCAACGCTACGCATTAATACATGTTTTTGCCCCCATTCTCCAAAAGACGGTAGGATGGAATTTCACAAAATCCTTTTCTAGTGTGTGTTCAGTTCGATTTCCTCGTGTGTTGAGTACCATTCTTCGAAAACCTTTTCCCTTCCCTACCCCCCAATGACACATCACACATTCCCCACCCCACCACACCCAACCCCCAAAGGGGTAAAAGGGGGGGTCTTTCACAAAATCCCGTTACAATGGGTGTTGGACACACGTAAAAAAGCCATGCGCTAAAATTTGTGACCTCAGCTCATAGATTTTCACGGATGAATTTAGCGCTAAAAAGGGGGATCGAATTTGCTCCCACGTAACTCCCCCCCAAAATCGAAAATCGGAAAAAATTAAAATAAGTTTTTGAAAATATCTTCAAGAAGACGCTTGGCCTTTTTTTTTATATCTTTGAGATATTATTGCTAGAATTTTACTCGAAAATCCATGCATTGCTAATTTTGCATCCGAAAAACCTTTTTACCCCCTCTCCCCCCCCCTTAAAAATCCAAAATTCCAAAATCGCAGAAAATGATTCTTTTGTACTTAAGTCTAGTCTCCCCACCTGCAATTTCTTCACCGTGAAGTAATTTGGAGCCGAGTTATGCTTATAAAGTTTTTTTTTTCCTTCTGCACCTCCCCCTTAAAAATCCAAAACTCCAAAATCGCAGAAAATGATTTTTTTCGTATTCAAGTCTAGTCTTCCCATCTGCAACTTCTTCACTGTGAAGTAATTTGGAGCAGAGTTATACTTATAAATGTGTTTTTGCCTTATGCGCCTCCGAAACTGCAGAACGTCTTAAAAATCTGCTCACTAAGCTTGTGTAGTGCGACGTTACTCAAGGCAACAACTTAATAATTTCTTTTGTAGCTTTAACCTGATGAATAACATTTATTACAGCAAAAAAGACATAATTTAGAAAGCACCTCGAGTTACTTAAAAACAAAGCACTCATTCAAGACGTGTAAATAGAGCAGATTTTCATTTTCAGAAATTTCACCCCAAAGTAACGCTACAAACAAAATTTAGATGGACCAACATTGAAACAACGGTTGTTTTCATTAAAATTTTTGTTAGTCAACAGTTATTACATGGCCTTTGGCTGGATAGATTGCTGGCAACTTTGGGTCCTTGTACAGCATTTTATGTTGGGAATTAACTGTAATTAACTAATAAAATGCTGATGAAGGGGGCAAAAAATGTGTAGTTCGGCCTGCCGAACTACACATCGTATATCTTTTGATAGTCTAACATAGAGGTGCACAACCTGCGGCCCGGGGGCCACATGTGGCCCAGTAGCCATCAATTTGCGGCCCGCGGAAGGACAGACATTTTAGGTTGCATTCATCAACAGCAAAATAGAAAAAAAAAAGAGAGAGAAAGAAATTGTTTGAGATCTAAATTTTCCATTCTATTTCTCAATAATATAACCCACAGTATATTCCTTATTTTTTTATTGGAAAAATCATGAAATAATCTATTAGTAAATGGTTATAGCTTTATAAACTGAAGAAGAAGAGTGAAAAATGTAACAATCAATAAGTAAATACTCCTCCTTCCACCCTTTTTTAAAAGAAAAAAATCCGTCCCCAAAATGTAATAATGTGTGTTAAAATTAATGATGAAGAAGCATAAATTTATAGTAGTAGTTAATTTCCATTAAAAAAAAAAAAAAATTACATGAGCAGTCAGTCGAATTTATTTGTGTCTGGTGATGATGAAAAAAGACAGATTGATGCCTATTTATTTTGTAGAACTGGTAAAAACCGCCCGTGATACTGATGGTGATCATTTATGATTTATGGGGGTTGATCTGGGATTTATGAGATCTCGCTAGCAGTGTTGCCAACACAAACTTTTTTTTCTCTGCAAAAAGTACGCATGAAAATCCGCTAAAAATTCAATTGCCCATAGTGTAGCACCAGTGCAATGTAAAATCTAATCCGCTATACCTTTATTTTCCCCCGAAGATCGTGTCGAAAATCCGCTAAATTGGCAACACTGGTTGCTAGTATCATCCAATATCTCAAAACGATATTTTCATACTCACTTACCTACACTAAAATTACTTATTTTTGTACCCTCTATCTGCCTTTACATTTGCGCTAGTTGTTTTTGAGACTCCTAATACCAATTTTTTTCTCTCTCTTCAAAGCATACTTTTATTTATTTTATTTATCCTTTTTGTACTATATAGTATAACGACACTTTAATTTAATTCTTTTGTTTACTAATCAATAATTTTATGATTATAACGCTTTGAGATTCACTTGACATGCTAATTGAAAAATTATTATAAAGGGATATATATATATATTATGCATATTTATATATTAAGTAACATATGATAAAAATTAAAAGTTCTGCATACAGGCACTTGACAATGATAATGTGCCCCTTTATATATGTGTGCGTATGAATATGTTACCGCTAAAGGGCAGAAATCAGTTAATCTGCAGATTAGCTAGGTAATCTGCACATTAACTAGGGTGATCCGTTAAAGTGAGAAAAATTGTTTTATTTCTCAAATTACCTAGGTAATCTGCGAATTACCTAGATAATCTGCACATTACCTACTAGGCGCTAGTTAAAGTAAAAATAAGATATCTGGTGTTGTAATTTTACAGCACGCTGTGTTGTATTTGTTTTTTTCATTCGGAAAAAAAAAAATAGTTTTCTTTTCTTTTTTATTTCTTGTGTTTTAATTTTTATATCTTTTAAAGTTATATTTGTTTTATTTTTTATTTATTTTATCTTTTTTATTCTGTCAACATAAGTTTAAAGATGTTATGCATTTTTAATATGAAATATAATAGCTTTAATAGCTTTCAATAAATTCTATTTTATAAATGAATGTTAGAATTGTAATACAGTAACGATTTCTTTTCAAAATAAAAATATTTAACAATTAAAAAAAAAAAAAAAAAAAAAGTTTTATTAACAACTTATATTGCAATTACTATTTAAATACTAGAAACATTAAATTACATAAAATATTACTAGAAATATTAAATTAGACAAATCAGAAGCATATTATTTAAGAAGTACTTCAAATAATTAAAACTGCTTTAACATTTTTTAGAATGCATGAAAATTAAAATGACAGTTTTCAATGCTTTATTAAACTATATTTTGCAGCATACATATATCTGCACAAGTTTAGCAAATTAATTTTACAAAAAAAAAAAACCTTTATTAACACTTTTTTTGTGATAAACTACAACGAAATTATCTGAAAAAGCGAACAAAATTAAATAAATAAATAAAAATATAATCATGATATATAAAATATGTACAGGAAACTTGAAACTGAAAGAGAAAAAAAAATGTAATGAAATGCTAAAAAATGTACAAAAATTTCATATTAAGTATTTATTAAATGCCATAATATTTTTCAAAGTTAATAATTAATATATATATATATATTTTTTCAGCAAGTAATAGTAATTTAAATCAATTTTAAAATAAATTAGTTTTCAAAAGTTATGGTTTAATAGTTTTAGTTCGGAAGGAAATAATTACTGTAATGTAAATCTAATATTCATAATTCAAAATGGAGTTTCACGAGAGACAGCTTTTAATTAAGATTAAATTTCATTAATGAAATACAGACCCTTATCAAACTTATATTGACAGAATTAAAAATGATAGAAATAAAATCAAAATTAAAACAATTATAACTTACTTGTTACTTTAATTTTTATGTAGTCATAATAATAAACCTAATCATGGCTTCCATCCTCCACATTTTGCGTTTGCCGTTTATCGGTTTATCATCACAGCGTAGCGGAAGTGAAGGGGTAAAAGTTTTAGTTATGTTTGAAGGTCATTCGCGTATGTGTATCACATGGCTGTTTGACGTCATAGTGAATGGTAAAAAAAACTAAGGCTCGAAACAAACATTTGAACTTTAACGATACTGAAACAGTTAATCTGCAGATTACCTAGTTAAAATGCGGAAAACTCTTTATTCCGCACTTTAACGGGTCATTTTAGTTAATCTGCAGATCAGCTAGGTAATTTGTAGATTAACGGATTTCGCGTTTTAACGGTAACATATATATTACACGGCGAATATATCTGCTTAGATTAATTATTTTATATTACCTCGTCTGTGGCCCTTCATGTCCCATTCAACAAAAAGAGTGGCCCTTCAGTCAAAAAGGTTGTGCACCCCCTAGTCTAACAAATCATATTTGTAGGGAATATTTTTTCTATCCTATATATGGGTAAGAAAAAGTAAAAAAAAAAAAAAAGGGGGGGGGAGGCTTTTTTCCACTGACTTTTAGTAATAATCCGAATTTTTTTTTTTACCAATTTAAAATACGGCTTATATGATTAACTAAACAAGGGATAAGTTAAAATGTTTAACGCTTATCAGAAAAGAAATGAATTATCAATCCAAACTAATACAAGAAATTCTTAAAAAAAAAAATTAACATGCGTCTCGTTGCTGATGTTCTTCTCTTAGGAGTGACTGCCTTTTCCTTACGGCTCTTGACTGGTGTCTCCTACGGTCTCCTTACGGCCTACAATAATACCACGGGACACGGCATCTTGTACGACGTGATATCTTACCCCAATTTATTTCTACATTGTCTTATTGCCGAAACGTCAGTGGAGGCCCTACATTGAGACTCAAAACGGTTTTGGGCTGTGTCTGTCTGTCGCGCGATAGCGGCCGCACAAATAGCGCTATTGACTTGAAATTTGGTACACATGTTCATGAAGCCCACGAATTCAGCTGTATAGTTTTTGGCATGTATTCCATTTGTAGTTCGTATACAGGGACATGCCAAAGTTTTTCTTATCATTACGGCCTATGGGAGGAATTTGTATGTATCGCGATAGCGGCCGCAAAAATAGCGCTATTGACTTGAAATTTAGTATACATGTTCAGGAGCCCCACGAAATCACCTGTATAGCTTTTGGTATGTATTCCATTTGTAGTTCGTATACAGGGACACTCCAAAGTTTTTCTTATCATTACGGTCAATGGGAAGAATTTGTATGTATCGCGGTAGCGGCCGCAAAAATAGCGCAATTGACTTGAAATTTGGTACGCATGTTCATGAGCCCCACGAAATCAGCTGTATAGTTTTTGGTATGTATTCCATTTGCAATTCGTATACAGGGACACGCCAGAGTTTTTCTTATCATTACGGCCTAAGGGGGGAATTTGTATGAATCGCGATAGCGGCCACAAAAATCACGCTATTGACTTGCAATTTGGTACACATATTCATGAGCCCCACGAAATCATCTGTATGTTTTTGGGTGTGTATTCCATTTGTAATTCGTGTACAGGGACACGCCAGAGTTTTTCTTACCATTACGACCTACGGGAGGAATTTGTATGTACCGCGATAGCCACCGCAAAAATCAAGCTATTGACTTCCAATTTTTGACGAAACGTCAGTGGAGGCCCTCTGTTGAGACTCAAAAGGATTTTGGGTGCCGTCTGTCCGTCTGTCTGTCGTGTGATAGCGGCCGCAAAAATCACGCTATTGACTTGAAATTTGGTACACATGTTCATGAGCCCCACGAAATCAGCTGTATAGTTTTTGGTATGTATTCCATTTGTAGTTCGTATACAGGGACACGCCAAAGTTTTTCTTATGATTACGGCCTATGGGAAGAATTTGTATGTACCGCGATAGCGGCCCCAAAAATCACACTATTCACTGCAAATTTGGTACACATGTTCATGAGCTAGACAGAAATAACTGTATAGTGTTAGGCGTGTATTCCATTTGTCGTTCGTGTACAGGGACACGCCAAAGTGTTTCTTATCATTACGGTCTATGGGAAGAATTTGTATGTACCGCAATAGCGGCCGCAAAATTCCTTCGATTGACTTGCAAATTGTCGCACACTTTCCAGCTTTGCATATAAGTAGCTGTATAATTTTTATTGCTATATTGTTTATAAACTGTGTACAGGGACACGCCAAAATCCTTAACATTACGGCGTATGGGGTGATTTTCGTTTAAACGTATTTTAATACCATTACTTTGCAATCAAGAAAATGAAACTAGCGTACGTGAGTAAGATGCTTAAACTTATGTTGTTTGAAGAAAATATGTGCTTTTAAGATTTCTAATTAATGTACAGGACCTTACAAAAGTGTTCTGACAATGTCATGGTGTCATCCAAACGATGTTAAATTTGGAACAATTATTAATTTTAAATGCAAAATAAACTGAATAGTTTTTACTGGTGTATACAATGTTTATGGTTCGTTTACAGAGACACACAAAAAAATTTCGTAACATTGGAGCCTATGGACAAATTTTTATTTAAGCGCGCACTCTAATGCGTTTATGCTGAATTGAAATTAATAAAATTAACATACATTATAAAGATGCTTAAAATCATGTTTACTCTTAAAAAAGGGTATGTATCGACTAAATAATTAATGGGACCACACAAAATAATTACGAGTATGTACTGTAATCATCCAAATAATGTCAAATTAGTTTGAAAAATTAATGAATTATAATGAATTAGGTTTATTCTTATTATTGGCGTTTATAATGATTGTGGCTACTTTACCGGGATACATAAAAGAATTTCGTACTATTACGGTCTATAGTCAGTATTTCTTAAGAGTATTTTAACATGGTTACACTACACCCCATCAAATATAATGAAATTTTATTAGAATTTTAAAAGCATTTTTTCCTGTGGAAAATTGTGGTATAGAATTGGTAGTTAACTTAAAGGTTACGCAAAATATTTCCGATATGCTATATAATTTTTTTTTTTTTTTTTTGTATGAAATTTGGTAGTTATTAAATTTGGTAATTATGAATTTCAGGGAAATAATACAAGACCGTCGTTTATTAAGAATACATATTGTTGCGTACTTGGGGGGTTCGTAAGTTGTCCGAGAATGAAAGGCGAAACTTGTAATAATTCAGTGCTTTATTCACAGAAAGTTCCAGAAAAATACAGGTCTATAAACCAAGTATCAGCTTTAATTCAACCAGTAAACACAGCTTAATCAATAGCCGTTAACAGCGCAACAAACTGTTTAACAATAACACATAAAGCAAGTCTCATTCAAAAAGGCTCAAGGCAAAGCAAACTGACACAGATCTGAGACTGACTGCCTCAGTGAAAAAAATGCTCCTTTTATACTTTTCTATCGAACCCAGGCTGTTCTGGAAAATTCTCGTATCTCATCAGCCAATGAGATTAGAGCTTCCATATTTGGTATATCCCTAATAAGGATTTTCTCGCCAAGGGCGCCAAAAAAATCGCCAAAGAGGGAAACAGTCGCCAAATTTGGCGACAAATCCATTTCTTCCCTTCTTGGAGCTTTTTAATGCGTTTTTAAGGGAAAATTAGGCTATTTTAACACTAAAATGACTAGAAATGCAGAAAATTAGCATTTTATCAACTTACTAAGCCTCGTTGAAAGAATTTATGGAAAAGTAAATACAATTATTTATAATTCCGTATCACTTTATATGATATACAGATAAGTATACAAAGAGAGATAGAGCATGGGATTGGGGGAGGCTGCAGCCCCCCCCCCTCAGGAATGTATCTGATTATGATAACAAGTCTATCGAATCAATATATACTGTTATATAATAAGGAATAAATAAAAATGACCTATTGAATAATGTCTGATACAAATAGGACGTTGAGGCTCCTGATCTGCAGATCCACTAGTTTATTTTTAGTTCATTGCCTTTCTTATTTATTCATTTTTCTATAATATTTCTGGCACAACCTAAAATCTAACACGCATTTTCTTCTTTCCACGACTCGTTGACCCATTAGAACGTTGAGCTCTGCAATGGAATGGTACGCTTAAAAGTTTTATGTGTTAAAGTTTTGTGTATAGAATGA
This sequence comes from Salticus scenicus, assembly GCA_963930645.1. NCBI lineage: Eukaryota > Metazoa > Arthropoda > Arachnida > Araneae > Salticidae > Salticus > Salticus scenicus. The sequence goes on along the minus strand of OZ005654.1, from coordinate 2,858,739 downwards.
AAACTGTAACAAACTATCTTAAAAGAGAACATTTATATTAAGATGTAAAAACAAGCGCATAAAAAAAGCAGAAATAATAATAATGAAAAAGAACTATTACGTGAAACTCTGAATAAGTCATTTATCCGTCTCGGACGAAAAAAATCAACGCGAATAAATTTTTCTACGGTACTGGTATAACTAATCAAAAATTGTACCGAGTGGAGAGACAAACGTAACCCAGACAGCAATAATAACTAAAACGAACACTAATCGAATCATGTTTTCCCGAAAATAAATGAACGGGTAATTGAAATTTATGAAACGAAATAGATTCGCTGGTCAAAATTCCAATTTAATTGTAACTCGTTTATTAGATTTTGTTTTATTTACAGACGTGCGGTAACGAATGACTTTTTCAATTCGGCTGAAATCGATTCGATACGTTTTTAGCTGCCCGGAAGACGGATTGCTTTTATGTAATTCGCATGTTGTAATTAAATTCATCAAAGCGTAATCCATTGTGTGGTGAACGGGGGAAAATGATGGATGATAACAACTCGATGAATTATCTTCGTAATTAATTTCATTTCCAAATCAATCGTCGTGCACCCTCATTTGCGGCACTCTGTCATTTAGGACGGTTGGAATTTTCAATGTCGCAGAATGCTCCTTATTTCATTTTTGTAATATATTTAACTTAAGGTAAATAAGTTAATTCGAAAGATTTCTTGGGAAATGGGGCCCGACATAGATTTATCAAAATATTCTTCATTTAAATTGAATGTTTACAAATTTTAAATTATTTAAGGGGAGGGGGAAGTTATGAAAACAATTCACATGTTTAGGGCATTTTTTATGTACATCTCAATGAAATACTAAACACTTCATTATTAAATATTCTTTAGTTATTTTACTTTTTGCATAAGTTTTCCATTACATATACATACCGCTTCGCTGGTCACTATTTTTAAATGAATCACTATAATTAACGAATTCTGAAAATTGCATTAATTTTTCGGGAAAAATCGGACCTATCGGAAAAATTGTCGCACCGGGTCTCCACTGCCTTCGGCAGCGCATGCCATTATGCGCTGCGCGCATATTTATGTTCGACACTCTTAATGAATCACTATATTATCGTAAGGGAAAAACATAAATCTAAAATACAAACAAGTCCTTTCGGCTTATTCGGAAGTGTAGGTTGGTTTCTTTTTTCTTATCAAGTAGCCGTCATTTTGTTTCAAAATGGCGGCTCAAATTATTAATAGACGGTAGAAATATTGATGTAGGCTATGGTTCAAGCAAATCGGTTCATAAATACCTTTTTATGTATATATTAAATTTTCAAGTGGACGGCGCTTTGAAACAAAATGGTGGGTTAAGTTGAAAAATACATCAAATGCATTTGTGAGATAAGTCTACTGTACACATATAGTTCAAATTAATTCAAAATCTTAAAAGTCATCGTGTTGAAAAATTATGTGGCTGCCCCTTGGATCAAAATGGCAGAGAAAGTTGATCATCTAAGATGTTGCAAATTTGAATTTTTTTTCTTTTTTTGTAGAAATTCTTTTAAAGAGGCTAAGTAAGTTGATAAAATGTTAGTTTTCTGCATTTCTAGTTTGTTTTAGCATTAAAATAGCCTAATTTTTCCTTAAAAACGTAGTAAAAAGATCCAATAAGGCAGGCAATGGATTTGGCGCCAAATTTGGCGACTTCTCCCCCATGGCGACTTTTTTGGCGAGAAAATACTTATTATCGATATACCAAAGATGGACGCAATAACTAGATTGGTTCACGAGTTGCGTGAAATTTCTAGATTTTTGTTGTTTGAATGATAAATCCATTTTTCAACTTTGATTTGAATTGATTAAGTATTTTAAAAGTTACCGTGATAACAAATTTTCAAGTGGCCGCCACTTGGAAACGATACAGTGGAACAAGTTGTCCAGCAAACACATCCAAGATATTTTAAGCATAGGTTCACTGTCTAACTGTGGTTCAAATCAGTGCCGTGATTCAAAAGTTATCATTATGGCAAATTTTCAAGTGGCAGTATAAATGGCTACGACTTGGAAACAAAATGGCGAAACAACTTACCCACCGAAATCATCCAATATATTTGTACGATAGGTTCATTGTCCAGCTCTAGTTCAAATTAAATCAGTATTTCAAAAATTATCGTCATAAGAAATTTTCAGGTGGCACCACTTGGAAAAAAAAAAGCGGAGTGAGATGCCCAGCGAACTTATCTGAGATATTTGAATGATAAATCCACTACCCAAATTTGATGGGAATTGATTCGGTATTATTAAAGTTACCATAATGAAAAATTTTCGAGTGGCCGCCACTTGGAAATAAAATTACGGATCAATTCACCAAGTGAATTTATCCAAGATATTTGAACCATAAGTTCACTATCCAACTTTTATTTGAATCAGTTTACTATTTTAAAAGTTACCATAATGGCATATTTTCCAGTGGCTGCAACTTAGAAACAAGATGTCGGGACAAGTTGCCCAGTGAACACATTCAAGATAATTATATGATAATATCACTGTCTAAATTTGGTTCGATTTGGAGTATTATTTCAGAAGTTATCGTGATTTTAAATTTTCAAGTGGGAGCCTAATTTCAAATGGCCCGCTTATTATAAAATATCTGGTATTTTCCAAAAAATGTCTGTTAAAATAAATTTGGTTGAGACCATTATATGGTCTATCTATGTATACATCAAAATTCAAACAAATTCGGAATACTCTTTTTACAACGTGAATTTGAAACTTTCAAGTGGTCCCCTCTTGAAAGCAAAATGGCGGAGCAACGTGATTGGCAAACTCATCCAAAATATTTATAAGATCACTGTCCAAATTTGGTTCGATTTGGAGTATTATTTCAGAAGTTATTATGATTTTAAAGTTTCAAATGGCAGCCTGATTTCAAGTATAAGCTATTAAGATAAGACTTAAATTAAGATATCCGCCACTTTATTAAAAATGGCGGATAAAGTTCATTGAGGCATTTATGTAATCTATGTATATGTTACCGTTAAAGTATGAAATCCGTTAATTCATAGAATAATTAGGTATTTCATGAAATAACTAGACAAGTCAGTTAAAGTAGATAATATTATTGAATTCTACGATTTAACTAGGTATTCTATAGAATAACGATTACTTGATCGTTAAAGTATGAAATGATTATGCATAATCCCCGGTAAATTTTGGGGAATGTGATTAATTATTCAATATTTACCACATTTACCGGTTATTTTAGCAGTGCTGCAGCACAAAATTTTGCATATTTTTCAGACACATGCACTTTAAGATATGAGTACCCACAGTGATTTTCTTTTCATGCACGCAAAGCGTACACACGTTCGAAATACTGGCTGCTGCAGTACAAAATTGTACATACTTTTCAGATTCATGCACTTTAACGAATAAAATGCATGAAATAATGTATCATACAATTAACTTGCTAATGTGAAGTGTTAATAATTATATACTGTATATTGTTTTAAAATCTGGTGCGGCTCTACACGACTTCTCTCATCTCCGGGCACTGCACTGTCTCTATTGCAGTTAGACCTCACAAAACCGTGAGAAAGCCCAAAGCTGCCATTTTTCTCACCTTTTTACAATCTGGTGCGGCTCTACACGACTTCTTTCATCTCCGGACACTGTCGCTATTGCCGTTAGAGCTCACAAAACCGTGAGAAAGGCCAAAGCCGCCATTTTTCTCAAGTTTTTACAATCTGGTGCGGCTCTACACGACTTCTCTCATCTCCGGACACTGTCTCTATTGCCGTTAGAGCTCACAAAACCGTGAGAAAGGGCAAAGCCGCCATTTTTCTCACGTTTTTACAATCTGGTGCGGCTCTACACGACTTCTCTCATCTCCGGACACTGTCTCTATTCCAGTTAGACCTCACAAAACCGTGAGAAAGGCCAAAGCCGACATTTTTCTCACGTTTTTACAATCTGGTGCGGCTCTACACGACTTCTCTCATCTCCGGACACTGCCTCTTAAAGATTGCAGCCGGAAATGTTGCAGTTGGACCTCACAAAACTGTGAGAAAGGCCTATGGCGCCATTTTCCTCACCTTTTTACAATCTGGTGCGGCTCTACACGATTTCTCTCCTCTCCAGACACTGTCTCTCTAACTGTCTCCAGTTAGACCTCACAAAACCGTGAGAAAGGCCAAAGCCGACATTTTTCTCACGTTTTTACAATCTGGTGCGGCTCTACACGACTTCTTTCATCTCCGGACACTGTCGCTATTGCCGTTAGAGCTCACAAAACCGTGAGAAATGGCAAAGCCGCCATTTTTCTCACGTTTTTACAATCTGGTGCGGCTCTACACGACTTCTCTCATCTCCGGACACTGTCTTTATTCCAGTTAGAAACCGTGAGAAAAGCCAAAGCCGACATTTTTCTCACGTTTTTACAATCTGGTGCGGCTCTACACGACTTCTCTCATCTCCGGACACTGTCTCTTAAAGATTGCAGCCGGAAATGTTGCAGTTGGACCTCACAAAACTGTGAGAAAGGCCTATGCCGCGATTTTCCTCACCTTTTTACAATCTGTGCGGCTCTACACGACTTCTCTCATCTCCAGACACTGTCTCTATTCCAGTTTAACCTCACAAAACCGTGAGAAAGGCCAAAGCCGACATTTTTCTCACGTTTTTACAATCTGGTGCGGCTCTACACGACTTCTCTCATCTCCGGACACTGTCTGTTAAAGATTGCAGCCGGAAACATTGCAGTTAGACCTCACAAAACAGTGAGAAAGGCGAAAGCCGACATTTTTCTCACGTTTTTACAATCTGGTGCGGCTCTACACGACTTCTCTCATCTCCGGACACTGCTATTGCCGTTAGACCTCACAAAACCGTGAGAAAGGCCTATGCCGCCAGTTTCCTCACCTTTTTACAATCTGGTGCGGCTCTACACGACTTCTCTCATCTCCGGACACTGTCTCTTAAAGATTGCAGCCGGAAACGTTGCAGTTAGACCTCACAAAACAGTGAGAAAGGCCGAAGCCGACATTTTTCTCACGTTTTTACAATCTGGTGCGGCTCTACACGACTTCTCTCATTTCCGGACACTCTCTCTATTGCCGTTAGTGCATTAAATGAAATTGTAATATAATTTTTGTAGTAGTAGTTTATATTAATGAATAAAAAAACACTTCATTTAAAAGTATTTCCTGCACAATAAAATATTTCCTGACGATTCAAGAAATACACACGTAATTGTTCACGTTTTCACTTCTATCGGCACTCCCGGAGTGCTAATGTTTTTTTTTTTTTTTTGTTGTTTGTTTGTTTGTTTCTATGTACGCAAAGCGTACACCCGTTCGAAATACTGGCTGCTGCAGTACAAAATTGTCCATTAGACCTATCGTACAGGATTAAAACACGTCTCGATAATAATCAATCACCAGTAATTAAGCACAATACCCGGATTTCGATTCTTTAGACCGGTTCTAGCTGCTTTTAGACAGTTTTGAACTGGTTCTAGCTGGTTTTAGGCAGTTTTCAACCGCTTATAGCTGCTTTGCAATGACGTGTGTGTGTATGCTTCATTTCGTTGCTTTTAGGTGTAGAATTTAGACGGTGTATTTATGTTAGCGTTTTATATTTTGGATTATTAACAAATATTTGTAACCTGTTTTCAAGCAATGACTTCTGCAGGAATGGGAGACCAACCTGGAAATAAGAAAGATTTAATGCAAGAGAAATTTGAATCTTTATTAAAGAAGCGTAGGACAAAGGAAAACTGTGCTGCATTTACTCGTGAAAAATTATTAACTTTAATAGCAGAAGTAAAAAGTGCAAATACAGCACAGAAAAAAGTACACGTGACTATTGGTAACTCCAGCATTATGATGTCCTTGATGTTCAAGGAGTAGAAAAGTTAATTGTGCCAGTAACAGAGGCAAAACCTGATGTGATATTTCATTGCTCAAATGACATGCTCTTTGGTATTTTATACGAAACACATGTTTCTATTGGACATGGTGGTAGAGACCGCATGATAAAAGAACTGAATCGTCGATACAAAAACATTACTCAGAATGATATAAAGCTGTTTTTGAATGTTTGTGAACCTTGTCAGCAAAAACGAAATATGAGAAAGAAAGGCATTGTGGTTAAGCCTATGGTGTTTTCACATCTGAATTCAAGATGTCAAGTAGATTTCATAGATTTTCTGTCTCAACTTGATGGAAACTATAAATTTATTTTAGTTTACCATGACCATTTGACAAAGTTTGTGATTTTAAAACCTCTCCAAACAAAAAAAGAAGAAGAGGTCGCAATGCAATTGCTCGATATATTTTTATTATTTGGTGCCCCATGCGTACTGTAATCCGACAATGGAAGGGAGTTCTGCAACAAACTTATAGATGACTTAAAAATAACTTGGCCGGAACTTAAGATCGTACATGGCAAACCCAGACATAGTCAGAGTCAAGGTAGCGTCGAGAGAGCCAATCAAGACGACGAAAACATGTTAACAACTTGGATGCAAGACAACCAATCTACTTCATGGAGTCATGGCCTTAAATTTATTCAGTTCATGAAAAACAGGGCACTTCATTCTGGTATAAAGAGAACGCCTTACGAGGCTATGTTTGGCTGTGCTCCTAGAGTTGGACTATCCACAACTCCTATTCCAAGAGAAGTGTTTGATGCAGTAGAGGATGAACAACAGTTTGAAAATTCATTAACAGCTCTAACTGCATGTTCAGAACGTCAAGATGATGCTGTTTTTTGCCACAAAAACATCTTTAGAAACTGTAGAAGGGCCTTTTGAGAGTTACGAACATACACCTCCGAATAACATTGTAAAATTGTGTGTTCAAAAAATTGCGAAGACAGCGTATTTTGTTGTAAATGATAGCAGCCGACCCATGTTTCATGTTACACAGAAGATAAAATTGAACAGAAAGTCTGTAGCTTGTGTCTAAATAAAATAAATATAGAAAAAGAAAGACATGGAGCTAAAGAATGTTTGGAAATTCAAGCTACGAAAATGAAATTATTGTCTCGAAAATCTTATTCTGAGGCATCTGTAGGCGTATTCCAGTTCCTGGAGTTGAGGAGGAGAGTAGATGATAGAGGAAGAGGAGACGCTAGATCCGTTTTAGCTGTCGTTATGGAAAATACTCGGGAAAGATTTTTCCGATTAGGAACGAGAGATGGCCGAATAAAACAACTGTACTCAGTTCAGTATATGTGAACAAGAATTAAATTGAAGAAGTCCCACAACACTTCGATCTGTTGCAACAGCTCAAAGTTGCGGCACTGGACAAGGATTTAAAAAGTGCTCGTGTATAAAAATGTAATATTAAAAAATGTGCTTGTTTCAAAATTAATATGCAATGCAATTCAAAGTGTCATCACAGCAACCCTTGCTCTAATAAATGATGAAGAGTAAAATAAAGGTATTTCATAAATTTTAAATTAATATTCTCTTACATTTTTGTTTGAAAAAGTTTACACAATGTTTTAATGAAGAAACAGTTTTTCTTCCCAGCCTATATTTAATTGATAATATTTAAATATATTCTACTTCTTATTTATTTATTCGTTTCTGTTTAACTAATGTTAGCAATATGATCAATAATAAATTATATCATCTGCTTTTCCAATTATCAATTAATCATCCGCAATAGGGATAAAATGCATTTTTCGAGCGATTTTAGCTATTTATAATTTATAATCAATTTATAAAGTAATTACAAGATAAAAAGAACTTTTTATATACCATGTTTTTAAATTTTCTGTCGAATCATATAAACGCTGCCGAAGGCAATAGGGACCTGAAACTGTAGACCAAAAGTGTTAAAAAAATGCATTGTCACCGTGTTCTGAGCTATCCTGAAAGTTTCATATGGCTAGCTAGTCGCAAAGTTACTTAAAAATCGATTGCAAGTTTTGTACTGGTAACGCTGCCGAAGGCAGCGGGAACCCGAAACCGTTTGCTAAAAGTATTTAAAAAATGCACTGTCACAGTGTTCTGGGCTATCCTGAAAGTTTCAAATGCCTAGCTAGTCGGGAAGTTAGTTAAAAATTGATTGCAAGCTCCGTACTGGTAACGCTGCCGAAGGCAGCGGGAACCCGAAACCGTTTGCGAAAAGTATTTAAAAAAATGCATTTTCACAGTGTTCTGGGCTATCCTGAAAGTTTCAAATGCCTAGCTAGTCGGGAAGTTAGTTAAAAATCGATTGCAAGCTTCGTACTGGTAACGCTGCCGAAGGCAGCGGTAACCCAAAACCATTTGCTAAAAGTATTAAAAAAATGCATTGTCACAGTGTTCTGGGCTATCCTGAAATTTTCAAAAGCATAGCTTGTCGGGAAGTTAGTTAAAAACCGATCCCAAGCTTCGTGCTGGTAAAGCTGCCGAAGGCAGCGGGAACCCGAAACCGTTTGCTAAAAGTATTAAAATAAAATGCATTTTCATAGTGTTCTTGGCTATCCTGAAAGTTTCAAATTTCTAATTAGTCGGGAAGTTAGTTAAAAATCGATTGCAAGCTTTGTACTGGTAACGCTGCCGAAGGCAGCGGGAACCCGAAACCGTTTGCTAAAAGTATTAAAAAAATGCATTGTTGCAGTGTTCTGGGCTATCCTGAAAATTTCAAATGCCTAGCTAGCCGGGACGTTAGTTAAAAATCGATCGCAAAATTTGTACTGGACAAGAAACAAGAATCGAAGTTAATAATAACATGGTAATAACTTTGAAGTTGTTTATTTTATACCTTAACGGTCTGTCTTTAGTTATTTCATAACTAGTTATTTCATAGAATAACTAGGTAAAGTATAAATTTTTTTTATTTATTATATACTTTAACTGACTTGTCTAGTTATTTCATGAAATACCTAGTTATTCTATGAAATAACTGAACTATATACTTTAACGGTAACATATACATCAAAATTCAAACAAATTTTGAATACGCTTTTTACAATATGTATTTGAAATTTTCAAGTGGTGATTAATGAACTATATCCGCCACTTTATTAAAAATGGCGGATATAGTTCATTAATAAAGTTCTTTGAGACACTTGTATACTCTATGTATGCATGAAAATTAAAAAAAATTCGGAATACGCTTTTTACAGTTTGAAATTTTCAAGTGGTCTCCACTTGAAAACAAAATGGCAGAGCAACCTGGTTAACAAACTCATGTAAGATAAGTTAAAAAAAAAATAAAGTAAATAAATAAAATAAGTTAAGACATTGTCCAATTTTGGTTCGATTTGGAGTATTATTTCGGAAATTATAGTGATTTTTCAAATGGTAGCCTGATTTCAAGTGGCCCCGCTTAACTTAAAATATCTGCCACTTTATTAAAAATGGCAGATAAACTTCATTGAGACTTTTATGTGGCCGGCATTTACATCAAAATTCAAGCAAGTCTTGCTTTAAATCTGCTTTTTACATTGTGGGTTTGAAAATTTCAAGTGGCTGCCACTTGAAAACAAAATGAAATAAAGTAATTCCAAATGTTAACTAGTATGTTGTGGCCACCACAAGACTTTCTTCTATATTTTCCTATACATATTCAATCAGTAACAATATTAAAAAAAAAAAAAAAAAAAAAAAAATACGATTTTTTTTTCTAAGTTTTTTTTTTTGTTAAAAGTAAAAAAAATCGATAACTTTGTTTTAAATTATCACAGATTTATGGTTCAACCATTCGTTTTAAAGGTATTGACGAGATCTTTCGAATGATACCCATCTTCAAAATTTAACCCCCCTGGGGGGGTACTTCCCCCCCAGGGGGGGAACCGATGCCCCCCCATGCACAATTTTTTTTTCCTAGTTAACTACTACTATTATCAATAATTCATATTAATTTTACAATCACAAGTTTAAAATAACTCTCATTATGCCCATTTATACGGAATTTTGTCCTATAAAATGCGATCACAGCGCCACCTGTTGAGCTATTGATCCCCAAATCTAATGGGCACCAGTTCATGTCAGGGTGCAACTAAATACCAAGTTTGGTTAAATTTCATTCATTGGTTCGTGAGATACAGCGTCCACAAAAAAATGATACAGACACACAGACAGACACACAGACAGACATTTTTTAAAAACTATCAATTCGTGTTCAGGACATCCCAAAACGTGTAGATCCGTCAAAAAACGGAGGTCGAAAATTTACGCGAATCCAATACTTTCTCTATATTACATATAGAAGAAAGTAAAAATGAAATAAATTGAACCAAAATGATGAATGAATTAAACGAAAATGTAATTCCAGCAAATTTGAAATAATAGCCCATTAAGTAACTGAATAGTTTTGTGTAACCCTGTATAACTAATGCTAATCACACTATATTGAATAGAAAGAATTGTTCTGTGCATTTAAATAGCATGTTTCAATTCCATTAAGATTTGTGCAAAGTATAGTTGTTAAAATTTGATTTATAAAAATACTTCTCATAGAGCGCAATGCTTTGGAATCATTTCGGGTGTCCCTGTACACAAACCAGAGGTGGTATTTACTTCATTCTGCATTGAAAACATCCGATAGTGTACTTAAATAATATATTTCAATTTTATTAATATTTGTGTGAAGTAAAGTTCTTCATATATGCAGGGCCCGATTAAACTTTGAAGCTAGGGGAAGCTCAGTATCATTTCGGGGCCCTCTATCATTTCAGAAAATCTTGTTCTCCTGTTATATATTGTAATATAAAAATGCTATAGACCAAAAATTAGTGTGTGTTTATATATATATATATATTTTTTTTTTTTTTTTCATTCATATATCTGGGTGGTTTCTACACACAACATTAAAATTGTATAACTTATTAATTAAGAACATTCAGATTTTTTAGGTTAAATAATAGATTTTTCCCGAAATAGTGAGTATTTTATCTTGCTTTAGGCGAATTTTCTCAGAAAAATTCAATCTCAGTATGAAAATATAAAATAGAAAATTCAAGTTCTGTTTTTAGTCATTTTAGGGGCCCCTCTTAAATTTTAGAGGGGAAGCTTGTGCTTCCCGAGCCTTTTGGGTAATCAGGCCCTGCATATATGGTTTATAAAAATACCTCTCATAGAGCACAATCCTTTGGAATACTTTCGGGTGTCCCTGTACACAAACCAGTAGAAGTATTCCCTCAATTTTCAATAGGGAACATTCGACAGTGAACTTGAATAACATATATCAGTTTCGAGAAATTCCATGAATATTTACGGCAGATAAACCGAAGTCACTAACACACTTCAATTTACGAACGTTTCTTCCCATTCTTTATCAGTTCTCCGATCCACTTAAACATTTTATTGCTCTGAAAATGCAAAATTTGTTAAGAAGTGAAGCTTCTTTTCAAGTTACTTTTTTTTTTAAACCGAACTTTATCACATTTATCACAAAACTTAAAAATAAAGAAAAACTAATTATTGTGGTAAAAAGTCATCCGGAAAAAGAAAAAGAATATAAATGTTTGCGAGCAGAAACATTTTTCTTTGGGTTTTGAGAGGATTAACCAACACTGGATTCTAACCAAATTAGGGGCAGGTTGCACAACGAACTTCTTTCCTTCAAATATTTTTTTTTTTAAAGCTACTTAGCTACTTTATTCTGAAAGAAATTATTTGGAAAGAAACTGTTTTAACTTGTTTGTTGTTCTCTTTTAGAAGAGGATAAAACTTTAATATCATAAAAGAAGAAAAAGAAATTGTTTCTTAAGCATCTTACTTTAAATAAAAAGTTTATTTTATTTCATTTTTTACGAAAATCATCAGTCATTAGTTCTAATTTATATTCTCGATACAACTAAGATAAAGTAATCGTACTAAACTAAAAAAATATTGCCAGCGTGGAAAGCTAATTTAGAAAAAGAATAAGTTCAATTTGTTGCAATTAAAAAAAAAAAGAAAAAAGATTTTTCAAACAATGAAATATTCTTTCTTATTTTCAGACAACCGCTATTAAGTTTTTTAATGTGATTTGGGATGAAGAGGTTTTAAAAATCCTTTTCAAGCATGGATACAAATAAGCAGCGAGAAAGGTACAGAGATAAAACTTTTTCAAAACATTAAAAGAGAGAGAGAGAGAAAAGAAAAGAAAAAAAAAAGTCAATGTATAAACTTTTGTGCAATTAACATAACCAAAAGAAAAACAAAAATTTCCAAAATCTAACCATCTTAAATGTATTGCATAAATGTTCAGGACGTGATAAAAAGGAAACAGACGCACTTTCTATAGTGTGCGTTTATGCACTAGTAGTACCTGAGAGACCAAGGTCATTCGGTCTCATAGTAAAAATCCTTCGTAGTGTTTCACACAGAGGTAAATAAGCAGCGAGAAAGTTACAGAGATTAAACTTTTTCAAAAAATTAAAACAAAAAAGGAGAGAGAGAAAGGAAGAAAAAAAGTCAATCTATAAACTTTTGCGCAATTAACATAGGGTGAGTCCAGCCTCTGGAACACTTCGACCGATCCAACTGGGCCGTGAGACATTTGATCCACGACCGGTCGAAAACAGAGGCTGAACAACTCCGATCACTCTATTGGATCAAAATCAGTGCTGCCATCTGTAGGCTTAGTTTGAAATTAGCTCTAAAATATTACAGAATTAAATTAGTTAAAGAAAAATTTAATTCATTAATTAAAAATGTAATTTAACTATGAATAACAACAACAAAAAAAAAAGATAGATGCATATCTATTTTTTTCTATTCTGCACAGTAGGGTACACATGCACTGAGATAAAATAATATTAATAATATAATTCTTTTTCGAAAATTATTAAAAACTAGTATGTTGTGGCCAACACAAGACTTTCTTCTATATTTTCCTATACAAATTCACTCAGTAACATAAAAAAAAAAAAAAATTACGATTTTTTTTTTTTTTTTCCTTTTTTTGTTAAAAGTAAAAAAAAAAAATCGATAACTTTGCTTTAAAATATCACATATTTATAGTTCATTGACGAGACATTTCGAAAGATACCCATCTTGAAAATTTACCACCCCCTCCGGGGGTACACCCCCCAAGGGGGAAGCGATTCCCCAACATGCAAAAATTTTTTTTCCTAATTAACTGCTACTGTTATCAATAATTCATATTAATTTTACAATCACAGGTTAAGAATAACTCTCATTACGTACATTTATACGGAATTTTGTCCTATACTGCCATGTTAAAAATATAGAAAAAAATACGATCACAGCGTCACCTGTTAAGCGATTGATCCCCAAATCTAATCAGCACCAGTTTATGTCAGGGGCCAACTAAATACCAAGTTCGGTTAAATTTCGTTAGAAAAAAAAAAAAAAAAAATCGTTAAGTAAAAAAAATTGATAACTTTGTTTTAAATTATCACAGATTTATAGTTCAACCATTCGTTTCAAAGGTACTGACGAGGCCTTTCGAAAGATACCCATCTTGAAAATTTACTCCCCTCGAGGGGGGACTTCCCCCCAGGGCGGGGTGGCGAGGCTCCTACACATTCAAATTTTTTTTTTACCAGTTGACTATCTCTATTATAAATAATTCTTGTAAATTTCATAATGATTGCGAAAAAATAATTCTCTTTATGCACATTTACACAAAATTTTGCCCTATATCACAATGTTAAAAATTTAGAAAAAGTGGGATGGCAACGCAACCTGTAAGACAATTTTTACCAAAAGTTGATAGGCACTCATTTATGTCAAGGTGCAACTACATACCGATTTGTATGAAATTCTGTGCAGTAGTTCCTGAGATACAGTTGCCACAAAATTTTGCACACACACAGACTGACAGACAGACATTTTCTAAAAATGGTCAAATCGTGTTCTACAGCTCTCAAAACGTGTAAATCCATCAAAAACCCGAGGTCGAAAAATTTTGCGAATCCAGTACTTTCTTCTATTGAATATAGAAGAAAGTAAAAAAATAGTTAGCAGGGAGCATTTTAAATTTTCATTTTATTAAATTTTAATAATATTCGATGAATTTTAATTTTCATTATTGTATTATATTTCAATCCATTTCATGAATATATTTATAATTCTTGAACAATTATACAGTTATTTACCAAAAAAAAAAAAAAAAAAAAAAAATGCTTGTATGTATATTTGCATTTGTAGGTATATATTCGCGTTCCACCGATAGATGGCGGAACCAGGGCAATAACCAACGGCCAATCACAGCAATGTATCAGTAAATGGATCAAATGATTCGGAAAAGAACTTTTGCGATTTGATCCACGACCGGTCCATGGAACACATAACCTTGGAACACATTACACTGGACAACTTTGATCCAGACCGGTCCATGAGACTGAACGCATTGTTCCACGAGCAATTGGATCGATCCTGGATCGGTCGAGAGCCTGAGCCCGCCCATAACCAAAAGAAAAACAAAAATTTCCAAAATCTAACCATCTTAAATGTATTGCATAAATGTTCAGAACGAGATAAAAGGAAACAGACGCACTTCTATAGTGTGCGTTTATACACTAGTACCTCAGAGACGAAGGTCATTCGGTCTCATAGTAAAAATCATTCGTAGTGTTTCACACAGAGGTAAATAAGCTTCGAGAAAGTAACAGAGACAAAACTTTTTCAAAACATAAAAAAAGAAAAAAAAACTAGTTGGCATAGGTGGACTCTGCTCAGTTCCCCATCATATGCATATTCTCATAAATTTCTTGCACAGGACATATTATATTCATGTTAAGAGAAATGAATTTGACCAAACGCTTGACACAGTGTCAGAACGAAATCCTCGCCTAATAGGCTACCCACCATTCTATTCATTTCAATATATTTAACTTATTCTAATCTATTAATTTATTTTATTGGGATCAATTTCGCAGTTTATTTTCATGCTACTATTTCCAATGCAACAATCCCAAAAATGCATATTTATATGAAATATCGCCCCATTTTGCTTACGAAATTTTGTTATTAGAATATTTGTAGTCAAATCATGTTCATACAAGTATCATAAATGTTATTTTGAAATTGTCTGATATATTTATGATCCTCAAAATGGACGTTTATGCTCGATTTTGTCTTCTTTTGCAATTTTAAGTAAATCGTAAATTCCAAATAACTTACGAATTTTTTAAATTGGAAAATTCATACTCTATGTTATTCATGTGAGTATCCTAAATCATATTTCAAAAGTGGTCTGACATCTTTATGATAAAAATAGCCCTAAAAATTGACGTTTATGTGAAATTTTCTCCTATTCTGCCATGTTAAGAAATTCGTAAATAACCAATAACTTGCGAAATTTTTAAAGTAGCATGTTCACTGCAGTAACTGATGTTCATTCCGGCATCAAAACCAATATTTTAAAACTAGCTTCCTAAATAATATTTCGAAAGTGGTTTGACATCTTTACGATGAAAATATCCCTCAAGATGTTTATACAATCATTTTTACAACAAAAATTTTTCATTTAATGCAAGTTTAATAAAATGTTGCAAATAAATAGGGTTCTTGCCAGTGTCGAAAGTAATATTTTAAAAATGATTTGAGCTCTCTGCGACAATTTGTTCTTAAGATATCACAGACTAACGGACTAACAGACACCCTACAGACGGACACCATACAAATTTTGTCATTTTAGGATTCCTCACACCTGAAAACGTGTAAAAAAGTAAAAAAACCGAGGTCGAAAATTTTCACGATTACCTAAGTTCCCCATACCTATAGCAGGGCCCGAAATTCCAACTTAGATTACACTCGCTGAAAAAACTAGTTTGCATAGGTGGATTCTGCTCAGTTCCCCATCCTATTTATGTTCTCATAAATTTCTAGTGCGAGACATATTATAATCATGTTAAGAGAAATGAATTGGACCAAAGCTTGATACAGTGACAGAATGAAATCCCCGTCTAATAGGCTATCCACCGTTCACTTCGACATGTTTATCTTTTTCTAATCTATTAATTTATTTTATCGTGGTCAATTCCGTTGTTTAGTTTTCATGCTACGATTTCCAATGCAATAATCTTCAAAATTCAGATTTATATAAAAAATTTACAATTTCGATATGTTGGTAAAATCGTAAACTACGAATAATTTACGAAATTTTCCTATTAGAATATTTGCATTCAATCATGTTCAAACAAATATCATAAATGGAATTTTGAAGTTGTCTAATGTATTTATGATCCTCAAAATGGAAGTTATGCTCAATTTTGCTTTATTCTGACATGTTAAGTAAATCGTAAATTCCAAATAAATTACGAATTTTTTAAATTGGATAAATCACAGTCTATGATATCCATGTCTTTGATGCCAGTATCCTAAATAATATTTCGAAAGTGGTTTGACATCTTTACGATGAAAATATCCCTCAAGATGTGTATGTGAAATTTTGCTCTATTCTGCCATGTTAAGAAATTCGTAAATTTCCAATAACTTACGAAATTTTTATATTGGAAAATTCATAGTCATTAATATTCATGCCAGTATCCTAAATAATATTTCTAAAGTGGTTTAACATCTTTACGATTAAAATATCCCTCAAGATGTGTATGTGAAATTTTGCTCTATTCTGCCATGTTAAGAAATTCGTAAATTTCCAATAACTTGCGAAATTTTCAAAGTAGCCTATTTATATTTACTGATGTACATTCTGGCATCAAAACTGATATTTTAAAACTGGTCTGACATTTTTACAGTAAAACGTTTCCGTTTAATGTACGTTTAAGTGAATTTTTGTCCTATTCTCCCATGTTAAGGAAATCGTAAATTTCTAATAACTTACGAAGTTTTTAAATTCGAATATTGCAAATGAATAGGGTTCTTGCCAGTGTCGAAAGTAATAATTTAAAACTGATCTGACCTCTCTGCGACAATTTGTTCTTGAGATATCGTGTACACAGACTAACAAACTAACGGACTAACAGACACCCTACAGACAGACAACATACAAATTTTGTCATTTTCGGATTCCTCACACCTGAAAACGTGTAAAAAAGTAAAAAAACCGAGGTCGAAAATGTTCATGATTACCTAAGTTCCCCATACCTATAGTATGATGGGGAACTAAAAACAGAGTAAGTTAATCATATTTTGTGGCGAGTAACTTTTTAGTTCCCCATCATACTATAGGTATGGGGAACTTAGGTAATCATGAACATTTTCGACCTCGGTTTTTTGACTTTTTTACACGTTTTCAGGTGTGAGGAATCCGAAAATGACAAAATTTATATGGTGTCTGTCTGTAGAGTGTCTGTTAGTCCGTCAGTTTGTTAGTCTGTGTACACGCTATCTCAAGAAGAAATTGTCGCAGAGAGGTCAGATCAGTTTTAAAATATTACTTTCGACACTGGCAAGAACCCTATTCATTTGCAACATTCGAATTTAAAAACTTCGTAAGTTATTAGAAATTTACGATTTCCTTAACATGGGAGAATAGGACAAAAATTCACTTAAACGTACATTAACCCATTAAGTACCAGATTTTTTTTTTAATTATTTTTTTAAAATTTTGTTACTTTTTAGCATGTAAACAGACATGGTTAATTAAATTTTATGATACTGGAAATAAATATATGATTTTTATTGATTTAAAACTCGATCCCCATTTGGGGATTACGGTACATTGCATGTAAAATAATCATAACATTTTTATGAATGCCATTTAATAACGCATTCTACATGTAATCCAACATCACACTTTACACATTGTTTCCGAACATTTTTTTTGCAAACTGCGCATTTTCTCTGTTTTCCATTTAGTGTTCTTTCTAAATAATGTCCTTCAATACTTTTTCTCACATTCTCTGGTACACGTTTCTCGGCAGCCATGCTATATGATGGCCTTCCACTGTTTTTTGGATCAGAAAGAGAATGTAAATTCAAATAAAATCGTGCAACTTCTCTTCTGAAATTTAATAATGGCATTTTTTCATTACCAATGTTGTACACAGTATGAGCATTAACAAGGGCCATATCCACTGCATTAGTAAAAATGGGAAAGTACCATTTTTTGCCCCTGATTCTTATTCTGTACTTTTGTATATTCCAATCAAGCTTGTCAACACCACCCATGTTCTTATTATAGTTTGTTATGGCGTTAGGCTGTGGAATTGATATTTGTTTTTTGTCAGTTCTAGACCATCTTGACACACGTCCTAATGGTAGTATTTCTAAATGATTAGATAACATTCTAACACAACTGTTGTCTTTCCAAACAAGTCCAAATATTCCATTCAATTCATCATATCTATAATCGAAAGACCCTCGAAATTCCTTTTTCATTTCTTTATCTGGTTTTATAGAGCAATTATTCATCCTGTTATATCTCACCGTTCCTGTGGCAGATATATTTCTCTCTTTTAAATTTTTCATCAAATCAAAGCTTGTGAAAAAATTATCAAAATAAAAGCAATGTTCTTCTGGTTTATCAATGATTGCTATTTTATTCAGTATTACAGACATTCCTAATCCATTCGTATTCGTTTCTGAATTGTTACTTATCTTACCTTCATAGACTTCGGCATTATAGCAATATCCTGTCACACCACAACACATTGCCCATTGCTTGAATCCAAAGCGGATGGGTTTGCCTCTAATAAATTGTTTCAAAAAATGATGTCCATAATAACGCACCATTTGCTCATCAATACAAATATTATGCGAAAATACTCCAAACTGCATAAAATTTTTATTTAGCTCATCAATAATTGGTCGTATTTTAAATAATCTGTCTTTAGTTCCATTTATCATTGGTATGTTTGTATTGTCACTAAAATGTAGGTTTCTCTTTATTTCCATATAACGGTTTTTCGGCATGCATTTTCGCACAACTGCTACATTTATGTCTTCTTCTTCTGACCAATACATTTTCTCTTGAGGTAAGGAGTGATATCCAGTTAACAGTAAGATTCCTAAAAAATTTTTCAAACAGTCTTGAGAGAGTGTAAATTCGTGACGATTATTTTGAGCAGCATAAGATATGCTTTCTTTTACGATATGATTTACCAGTTCATTTGTAAAGAACATTTCAAAAATTTTTACTGGTGTTTTACCTTTTACTTTTTCAATCATATTCATTTCACGCTTCTTGCATTCTTCTTCTCCATAACTAGAATTATTGAATGATGCGTGTTTTCTAATCCATTTCGATGCAGGTTTTTCTGTTTTAGATTTCTTTTTTCTTGGAATCGCAACTTCTTCATTACACTTCCCGCCATGTATTTCTAAGGAACCTGGAACATCATTTGGTATGGTATCCTCTAATTCGTTTTCATCTATATCTTCCATATCAGAAACAGCATCCGCTGTATCTGGTGGTAATTCAACTATATCAATAGTACCATCAATATCTTCATCATCTGTCAAATCAAGGTTATTGTCCCAATATTCTTCAAGCTCTCTTAGAGTTGAAAATTTTTTGCAACTCATGATCATCCAAATATAATATAAATAACAAATATTTGTATAAATACAAATGAGAATAGTACAGTTATTATGTATTTATGAAAATCGTACTACGTATTGCAAGGTAATTCAAAGCAGAAAAGACTCTGTAACAACACTGAAAAAAACATGTGTGAAGAGAATTCACACCAACAACTAAGAACATGTATAATTCAGAACACCTGTACAAAAATCCTTTTTCTCCCCCCCCCCCCTTTTCTGCTTATCAGTTATTGTTAGTGTCTCCATTTTACTCTTTGATGGGGAAATAGCTTTGAGGATTCACAATGCCAACACCTGCTTATTGTTCCCTCCCCTTCTTCCCCTTCCGGCCCTATCTCTTCCTGTTTCTTTTGTATTATTGTAACTCACACATTTCACATTTTTCAAGGAAACGCCCTTTATGAAATTTCTAGAGACATTTTCCAAATATCTTAAGAAAAAGGTAAGTTCTATTTCAATGTAAATAGGAAATTTTTTTACATCACAATACCCGTGAGCCCCAAATGGGGATCACTGTATTTTCGCTGTGGTCAAATTATAATAAAAACAATTTGAACATTTTTCATGTCATATTATTTAGAACACATGCAGGCATATTCTCTATAAGAAAAAAATAATTATTTCAATATAAAGTATCAGATATTATCTTAGTAAACTGATACATCTAAAAATATGTAATTTACGAACGATTCTTTTAAAGAAAGTTATATATATATAGTTTTTTTTCAGCAACTCATAAAATTTTCGCTATATATATTAAGAGTAGACTTTAGTGTGAATATACAACTTTAAAAATAAGCGAAAAATCTGAAATTAGAGTGAAGAACATTAAAATTATCTATGATCCCCAAATGGGGATCATGGTAAGAAATGGGTTAAACGGAAACGTTTTACTGTAAAAATGTCAGACCAGTTTTAAAATATCAGTTTTGATGCCAAAATGTATATCAGTGAATATAAATATGCTACTTTGAGAATTTCGCAAGGTATTGGAAATTTACGAATTTCTTAACATAGCAGAATAGAGCAAAATTTCACATAAACATCTTGAGGGATATTTTAATCGTAAAGATGTTAAACCACTTTAGAAATATTATTTAGGATACTGGCATGAATATCATAAACTATGATTTTTCCAATTTAAAAAATTCGTAAGTTATTTGGAATTTACGATATATTTACCATGTCAGAATAAGGCAAAATTGAGCCATTTTGAGGATCATAAATACATTAGACAACTTCAAAATTACATTTATGATATTTGTTTGAACATGATTGAATACAAATATTCTAATACGAAAATTTCGTAAATTATTCGTAATTTACGATTTTATCAACATAGCGAAATTATAAATTTTTCATATAAATCTGAATTTTGAGGATTATTGCATTGGAAATCGTAGCATGAAAACTAAACAACGGAATTGACCCTGATAAAATAAATTAATAGATTAGAATAAGATAGATATATCGAAATGAACGGTGTATGGCCGGTGTCGTGCCCTTAGCGACCGTGCCCTTAGCGGAATGGGGTCTAAGGGAAGAAGGAGGAATAGAAGAAGCCGTGCCCTTAGCGGCAATAAGAAGGTATGTTCATTCTCAAACTGATAATGTTCATTATGGAGTGTTTTCTATGGAAAATGGAGTAAATATTGTTACTGGTTTATGTACAGGAATAGCCGAAAGTATTCCAAAGCATTTCGTTCTATGAGAGTTATTTCTATAAACCAAATTTTAATAACTTAGCACTTGTGTGTGTGGGGAGGGAGGAAATTTTGTGGCAACTGTATCTCCGGAACTACTGCTTAGAATTGCATAAAAATTTACGTGTAGATGCACCTTGAGCTATATTAGTGCCTGTCAACTTTTGGTGCCAACCGCTCAACAGGTGGCTCTGATATACAGCAATTTCCACAATTTAAGGAGAAGCTACATCTCAGGTTCTATTGCGTATAATCAATCAAAACTTGATATAAGAGAAGGCCATTGTGAGACATTATGCTAATTCAATTTTGAATGCTTATGGACTGACAGGTGGCGCTGCTATACAGATATTTCTGCAATTTAAGGTGAAAGCTATATCTCAGGAACTACTGCATAGAATTGCATATAAGTTTATATATTGATGCACTCTATTCTAAATGAGTGTCTATAAACTTTTAGTGTCAACCGCTCAGCAGGTGGCGCTTCTATACAGCGATTTCCGCAATTTAAGGTGTGGCTATATCTCAGGTTCTATTGCTTATAATCGAACAAACGTGATATATGTGAAAGCCATTATGAGACATTATGCTGATTCAATTTGGATGCTTATCGGCCAATAGGTGGCTCTGCTTTACTGCAAATTTCCTCGATAACGAGAAAGTTATATCTGAACTTCAATGGCATATAACTGTACGAAACTTGATATGTGAGATAACTATTAGAAACATGCATGTTTTAAGATGTCATTTATAGACAATAAATCTGTCTTTATTTGGATATTTAGTGTTAGTTTTCTCTAAGATAAAAATTGGTTATTTGCACATAGTGAATTTGTACAGGAAAATATAGAAGAAAATCTTGTGGTGGCCACATCATACTAGTTTTTATTTTTATTTATTTTTTAATGATATGTGTTATTCAAATTCATTATTGATTATTCCCTACTTAAAATGGCTCTAATAGAACCTATGCCACTGGTTTGTGTGCAGGGACATCCAAAAATTGTCAATGCCTTGAGATTTAGGGGAGACATTTTAAATAACTTCATCAAAAAATCATAAAAAATTTCGCATTTATTGTTTAAATGCTAAGAAAATGTTTTCTATAAACTATAATATGCTTAACCTCCAGATTTACAGGACTACGCAAAAATGTTTCGATACATTAAGGGATGCAAATAGGAAATTAAGAGCAGCATATCTGTTAGTGTTAGGCATTTTTAACACTTTCCAACAATGTTTCAGAGTGATTATGAATTCAATTAGTCTATATATCTGTCTTTCTGTTTGTCCATTGTGTGATAATATAGACAAAGAACATAGAATGTTATACGATACAACGAATACGTACAGTTAGTTTTAAAAGGTGTAATGCTTAATTATATTTTCTCGAAAACTTAAATAAAATCATAAAATGGCAATAATGTTCGTTTTCGTATGGAGTACTGTGATTCATTGAACTTTATATGGTTACAGATCACCATTCCCTCAAATAACGGATATTCTACTGTACGCATACCTATTTTTGCGACGGATTACTTCTGAAGCAAAATATAGCCTGTGCTAAATGTGGATAAAGTGTAGAGGAAAATTGGAGAGCTCATTTTTTATTTATTAATTTATTTTTAAATTTATTATACATTTCCGCTAAAGGCACGTATGCTAAAAGCACGCCACCGAGGGGAGATAACTTTTCCGCTAAGGACACGGGTTTGCAGATTTCCGCTAAGGGCACGGCCCCGGATGGCCTATTAGGCGGGGATTTCATTCTGTCAATGTATCAAGCTTTGGTCCAATTTATTTCTTTTAACATGATTATAATATGTCTCGCACTAGAAATTTGTGAGAACATAAATATGATTGGGAACTGAGCAGAGTCCACCTATGCCAACTAGTTTTAAATTAAAATCATAAAAAAAAAAAAAAAAAAAAAAAAAAAAAAGTATTCGACAGATGAAACGATTTGTTTTAACGAACGGTCATTCTTTATCAACATTTTATATAAGTTTTTAGAAGTATGACCTAAGTTAGCATTAGTAGTTAATAACTTTTTAAGTAGGTATATAAAAGGATTTTTTTTCACATGTCTACATTTTGTTCATTGAAGTAAACAGTCGCTTTGTGGGAGCATTTTCGTCAGGAGGACATAAAATGAATTCAGCTAACTTTTGCATATTTTTGTGAGGTGGATGCAGTTAAAGCCAATTGTCTGCACCAGGGCCTGAGTAGAGAGTCCTCCGTGGGATCTTCCTAAGAGATCCTGGCCCATATTTACGCTGGTTTCGGAGAAAATCACGGAAAACTCCTAACGGCTAAACCAACGAGCGTGACCGGGTATCGAACCCAGCACCTCACGTATATCAGCTTCGAAGACAGAACCTCTCGGTCACTGGTGGGCTTTTTTTTATGAGGAATATTATTCATGCAAAAGTGAGAAGACGCGTCAACCCACCGCGTACTAACCGGTGGGTTGACGCACCACATTTAATGATTTCATGACAATTTCAATAGTGATTCCGTGTTCTGGATCAAAGAACCGTACAAACATAGGGAAAACTTTTATTTCTTTGTGATTCGAAGAATCTGAATAGACATAAACCATAATATGTTTTGAAGATTTATTAGAAATTTGTTCTTTTGCGAACCTAACGCAGAAAAAAGTTAATGTTCACCGTTCGATACTGCCAACAGTTTCCCAGTTTTGCGAAATTTTTGAAATCAAGAATCCTTTTCATTTGAAAAAGTGGACAGAGGACAAAAACAAAAAAGGACTTTTTAGTCCTGTTTTTATTTATTTTTTTTTTTTTTTGTAAGAGGGCAGAGCGTTGAAAAAGAAGACTGTCCTCTTTAAAACACGATGTCTGGACACCTTACCTAAGATTCACATGATTTTACGTTTTTAAATCGATATATATATATATATATACATATATTTGGTAGGAGGGGGGGGGGGGTAGCACCGTATACTGTAATAATTGTATCTATATTTAGACCGAAATTTTACTCGCCACAGTAAAATTTCCACTCGGCAAAGGCTGGCGAGCAGAAATTTCACGCCCTATGATGGAGAACTAAAAAAAGAGAGAGAAAAGAAAAGAAAAACAAGTATGTTGCGGCCGCCACAAGGCTTTCTTCTATATTTTCCTATACAAATTCACTCAGTAACAGTATTAAAAAAAAAAAAAAAAAAAAGAGATTCCCCCCCTTTCCCCAAGTTTTTTTTTCGTTAAAAGTAAAAAAAAAAAATCGATAACTTTATTTTAAATTATCACATATTTATAGTTCAACCATTCGTTTTAAAGGTATTGACGAGACCTTTCCAAAAATACCCATCTTGAAAATTTACTCCGCCTCCGGGGGGTACTTCGCCCCCAGGGGCGTTGACGAGGCTCCTACACATACAAAAAAATTTTCCCAGTTGACTATCTCTATTATAAATAATTCTTGTAAATTTCATAATGATTACTAAAAGATAATTCTCTTTATGCACATTTATACAAACCAATTTGTATGAAATTATGTGCAGTAGTTCCTGAGATACAGTTGCCACAAAATTTTGTCACACACACAATAATCGTATCTATATTTAGACCGAAATTTTACTCGCCACAGTAAAATTTCCACTCGGCAATGGCTGGCGAGCAGAAATTTCACGCCCTATGATGGAAAACTAAAAAAAGAGAGAGAGAAAAGAAAAGAAACACACACACTGACAGACATTTTCTAAAAAGGGTTAAATCGTGTTCTACATCTCTCAAAACGTGTAAATCCATCAAAAACCCGAGGTCGAAAATTTTTACGAATCCAATACTTTCTTCTATTGAATATAGAGGAAAGTAAATAGATAAAGTCCAAAAAGAGGGGTTGTTGAACAAACAAAAGAGAGAAAACCATAATAGAGTGTTTGAGTATTTTTCTCCGTATATTACACGATGTTTTATTTAACGCTACTGAACTTTGAGCCCATAGATCATAATAATAAAGAATTTTTCGTTGTGTCTCTGTAAAAACCTGTAAATGCTAGATTCACCAAAATGCTTATAGTTAGTGCAACAGTGATTTATAATATTCATATAAATTTTCAGCTCAATTGAATAAGGCGCTATTGCACTGAATAATGCTATCGCACTTTTAAAAATTTGGTCCCATAGGCCATAATGATAAAGAATTTTTCTTTGTGTCCCTGTAAAAAAGTATTCCTGTCCTAATATATCCCTGTGCTAAATTCACCAAAATATATACATGACCTATAACATGTGTACAAATTTTTTGCTCAGATTAATAAAGCGTTTAGACGCTATCGCACTTTTAAAAATTTGGCCCCATAGGCCATAATGATAAAGAATTTTTCCTGGTGTCCCTGTAAAAAAACTATAAGTGCTAGATTCACCAAAATCAATAGGGTTCGTACTATGGTGACTTACAATATTCGTACCAACTTTCAGTTTATTCGAACAAAACGTTTAGACGCTAGCGTGTTCACTCACAGACATACATACATCATCGTAAAAACGGACTCAGGGGACCTCAAAACGTATAGAAATATGAAAATCTCAAATTCGGATTTTTGACAGGATTACAATACTTTCCTCACTATAGTGTTCAGAAAGTAAACTAGTTGGCATAGGTGGACTCTGCTCAGTTCCCCATCATATTTATGTTCTTATAAACTTCTAGTGGGAGACATATTATAATCATGCTAAAAGAAATGAATTTGACCAAAGCTTGATACAGTGACAGAATGAAATCCCCGCCTAATAGGCTATCCACCGTTCACTTCGACATGTTTATCTTTTAACTCACGAATTTTTTAAATCGGGAAAATCATAGTCTATGATATTCATGCCAGTATCCAAAATAATATTTAAAAAGTGGTTTGACATCTTTACGATGAAAATATCCCTCAAGATTGACGTTTATGTGAAATTTTGCTCTATTTTGCCATGTTAAGAAATTCGTAATTTTCCAATAACTTACGAAATTTTTATATTGGAAAATTCATAGTCATTAATATTCATGCCAGTGTCCTAAATAATATTTCAAAAGTAGTCTGACATCTTTACGATGAAAATATCTCTCAAAATTAACGTTTATGTGAAATTTTGCCCTATACTGCCATGTTAAGAAATTCGTAAATTTCAATAACTTGCGAAATTTTCATAGTAGCATTCTTATAGTTACTGATGTTCATTCCGGCATCAAAACTGATATTTTAAAACTGGTCCGACATTTTTACAGTAAAAAGTTTCCATTTAATGCACGTTTAAGTGAAATTTTGTCCTATTCTCCCATGTTAAGAAAATCGTAAATTTCTCATAACTTACGAAGTTTTTTAATTCGAATGTTTCAAATGAATAGGGTTCTTGCCAGTATCGAAAGTAATATTTTAAAACTGATCTGACCTCTCTGCGATCATTTGTTCGTGAGATATCGTGTTAACAGACTAACAAACTAACGGACTAACACACTAACGGACTGACACACAAACGGACTGACACACTGACACACTAACAGACACCATACAAATTTTGTCATTTTCGGATTCCTCACACCTGAAAACGTATAAAAAAGTCAAAAAACCGAAGTCGAAATTTTTCACGATTACCTAAGTTCCCCATACCTATAGTATGATGGGGAACTAAAAGTCAATGTATAAACTTCTGCGCAATTAACATAGCCAAACGAAAAACAAAAATTTCCAAAAATCTAACCATCTTAAATGTATTGCATAAATGTTCAGGACGAGACAAAATGGAAACAGACGCACTTCTATAGTGTGCGTTTATACACTAGTACCTGAGAGACCAAGGTCATTCGGTCTCATTGTAAAAATCATTCGTAGTGTTTCACACAGAGTTGAAACTACATGTGAAAATTGCTACTTGCATGCACATACGTCAGACTTAATGGTATATCAAAGTTATGTACAGCAAGTGATTTTTGGAGATATATTTCGAGATGCCTTAATATATTTTAAGGCAAATAGAATTTTCAAAATGAGAAATTTCTATAAAAACAAAATAATTTAACATGAAATTCAGAGGCAGCGAAATTTCCAAAAACACTGAATTCATGGGTAGATCCTGGAGATAAGGAAAATTCAAATCAAATTATATCAAAACTCTAACTAAAATCTCTTATCAAAATCGTTTAAGCTGTTGGAGCGACATTGTCATTTATGGACATTCTCCAAACTGTTCCCTACACTGCGTTTTTTTACTTCTAAATTACACCCAAGTTTCTTAATTATCTTTAACTAGCAAAGCCCCGGTTCGGGAATGAACCGAATTCCGAATGCGGGTAAAATTTCAAAACCAAACTCGAAATGATGCTGCCTGCGTGCCAATAGATCAAAGTTTGTTAACGAAACCCTTTTTTAATTCATGAACTCAATGAAGGTAGTAAGTCAACGAAGGCTTTTCTCGCTTCGCTGATCACTATATTTAAAGGAAACTCTTTTCTACATCGCTTTACAAACAAAAATAAAATTTAAAGAAATCATGAAATTGCTTTAAAGCCCGTGTTCCGTATCCAATGAAAAGCGCTGTTGCAGCAGCGCCATCTGAGTTGAGGAGTGTGAGTTTGTGTGCCGACGTGAGTAGACGTCGATTCGAGTTGTGAAAATAAAATTATGAGTTTAGTGATACAGTCCACTAGAAATGTTTTTGTGTGAGTATTTTAAAATTTAAACACATGGTCAGTGCGACCGGAGTAAAGATACTGAGAGTCCTATGGATTTTACGTTTATGCAAAACCAGGAGTTTTTTTATTTCGATTTGAGTTGTGATGCGAAGCTGTTAAAAACCGCACCGCACGCAGGAGAAAAATGCTAACCAGTAATGAAGTAGGTGCATGAGTTTTTTTTGGTTGTTCACTCCCATAAGATAATTTGTGTTATCTTTTTAAATTAATAAGCTAATTTGTGTTAATTATTTTTAATTAAGAGTTCATTGTGCTCAGATTTGTAATTAGGTTTTGTTCTCAAAATGTTTAAAAGCGCGCGAAAAGCAGATTTGCAGCTTGCTGCAACAGAGTTAGGAGAGGTAATAACAGATAAAATGTCGGTTGTAGATTTGATTAATCTTATAAAGAGTACTGAGAAATTCAAAACTGAACCCGAATTTGTGTCTAATCTCATAGAAGAGATAATTGAGGAACGGAAAGTAGAATTGGAGACAATCGAGAAAAATAAACAATTAGAATTACAATTAGAACAGATTAAATTAGAGAGAGCGAAAGCTGAATTAGAATTGTCGCACAATCGGACAGTTAAAAACACTAGCGAAGACGCTTTAGAAAATAAAACTGAGCAATACGAATCTTTGGATTCACTGATAAAAAGTATTAAAACTTTAACAATTAGAATTCCTAGTCGTCCAGAAGGGTGGAGTCTTTTTTTTGCTTCTTTGGAAAGATCTTTTATAACAAAAAACGTACCCGATAAATTTAAAGCGGAAATTCTTTTGAATTTGTTAGGTGAGAAAGCTTCGAACATAATTTCGTACATAACCGATGATGAGTTGAGTGACTACGATAAAGTAAAGAAAATTGTATTAAGAGAGTTCGAACCGAGTCCCCAGTCATGTTTAGAACAATTCAGAAAAGCTACTAGGCAAGCAAATGAAACTCATTTGCAATTTGCATCACGGTTAAAAACTAGTTTTGATTATTATTTAAAATTAAGAGAAGTGTCGGATTTTGAGAAATTAAAAGAATTAATTGTATCAGATAAATTGTTTCAAACGCTTGATAAAGAAACCGCGGCCCACATCAGTGTCAGACAAGCAGACAATTGGTTTGTCCCTATTAAACTAGGAAAGGAAATTGATCTTTATTATGCTTCGCGAGGAAAATCGTTAACGGAGAACTATAATCAAAAATCCTCTTCGAGAAATGTGTCTAAGATATTTCTAGCTGATAGCAAGAATTTAAAGTGTATATTGTGTTCTGAAAATAATCATCCCTTATATAAATGTAGAAATTATATGGCATTGCCTGTTTCTGAAAGGGTAGAAGTTATAAAGAAAAATAATTATTGTTTCAATTGTCTTGGCAAACATTTAGTAAATAACTGTAAATCACATTTTTTTTGTTCTTTGTGTAAACAAGAGGGAAGAAAAAGGCGTCATCATTTTTCCTTACATTTTCCGAGAAATAATGAGTCATTGCGTAATGAACGTGAAACTGAGGCAGGTGGCCGGGAATTTCATTCCCCCCTACAATCATCGGAACTTTCTGTAAACGCGCCGACATTTCAGTCAGCTGGAACCGTATTAAGTAATCAAAATAATAATTCGGTTCTCTCTTCACGGGTAATAAATCAGAAAAAAATCGTTTTACTGAGTACAGTGAATTGTTTATTAAAAGATGAGAGAGGAAATAAATACACAGTTCGCGCGATTTTAGATCAAGGAGCAATGAATAATTATATGACTTGGGATTGTGCGAATAGCCTTAATTTAAAAAGAAAGAAAACTAATTTGACAGTTTGTGGTATCGGAAATACATGCACAGCGATTAAATATGTTGTTAATGCGTCGATTTCTAATTTTGAAGGAAATTATGAAAAAGAATTGGATTTTTTGATTGTATCTAAAATTACGGATTTCATGCCGTCAAAAAGGTTAAAGATTAATATGCCAGAATTAAAATGTATAAAACTCGCAGATGAAAACTTTAATTTGCCGGGTCGTGTAGATTTACTTTTAGGTGCCGAAATTTTTTATGAATTGTTGCGGCCAGGTCAGATTTGTCCTGCTAATAATAATATGATTTTCCAAAATACTGTTTTTGGATATGTAGCTAGTGGAAGCGTTCCCGTTGAAACTCAGGGAAGGGTACATTGCGGCTTCATTGAGAATAATGCTAGTTTAAACGAAACTATGGAGAAATTTTGGGAATTGGAGGATGTGCAGATTGAGGTACCCAAAAATAAAGAAGCAATAATTTGCGAGGAGCACTTTCAGAAGAACGTTAAAAGAGATAGTACAGGGAGGTATATTGTAAAAATGCCGTTAAAGGATGATCCAACGTGTTTAGGGAAATCTAAAGATATTGCCCTTAAAAAATTAAATTCGCTATGGAATCGTTTTTTAAGGGAGCCTGAGTATTTAGCATTATATAAGGAATTTCTACGCGAATACGAAAATTTGGGTCACATGACAGAAATTTCAGAGTGTGAGGAAGAAGAGGGAACATACTATATACCACATTTAGGAGTCTATCGCCCTGATAAAACTACTACAAAGCTAAGAGTGGTTTTCAATGCCTCCTCACAAACAACTTTAGGGAATTCTCTTAACTCTTTACAATACAACGGTGGGGTTATTCAGGAAGACCTATTTAATATAATGACGAGATTTCGTAAACATATTTATGCGTTCGTGGCTGACATTAAACAGATGTACAGGATGATTTTAATAGATCCGAGTCAAACTAAACTTTTGAGAATTCTTTGGAGGGAGGGAGTGAATGAACCAATTAAGACTTATGAGCTCAAAACTGTTACTTATGGTACAGTAAGTGCACCTTATCTCGCTACTAGAGTCCTACTTCAGTTATCCAGAGATGAGAGCCAGAACTATCCTTTAGCGTCCCCAATTTTAGAAAAGGATTTTTATATGGATGATGTCTTGAGCGGTGCAGACATCCTAAGTGGAGCAAAAGAACTGAAATCTCAATTAACAGAGGCTCTCAATAGTGCAGGCATGATATTGCATAAATGGTATAGCAATAGCCCAGAATTAAAAACAGGACCTGACAGTAGTTATAATTTTCAAGATGAGACAAAAGCGCTAGGTGTTACGTGGAACCCTACCACTGATATATTTACCTTCCAAATTCATATAGAAAACGTGGTTCCGCCTACGAAGAGATCAGTACTCTCGACCATAGCTCGGATCTTTGATCCTCTTGGTCTATTGGGTCCCGTAATAACAAAGGCAAAAATCTTTTTACAAAAACTGTGGTGCTTAAAGTTAGACTGGAGCGATCCGCTTCCGGAAACGGAGGCGCAACAGTGGAAAAACTTCATCGAGCTATTGCCAGCAATAAACAGTGTTAGTGTTCAGAGATGCATATTAATGAACAATCCAGTACATATTGAGCTTCATGGATTTGCGGACGCTTCCGAGTCAGCTTATGGTTGTGTGATTTATTGCAAATCAACGTCAGTGGATGGAGCCTTCGAAGTGAACTTGGTTTGTAGCAAATCACGTGTATCACCTCTTAAGCGTACGACAATACCGAGGTTGGAGCTCTGCGCTGCCGTCTTATTAGCAAAATTGCTCACAAAAGTGAAGAGTGCCTTACAGTTTAAGACAGCTGACATCTACTTATGGAGCGACGCGATGATTGTACTTTCCTGGATACAAAAAGAGCCGTATCTTCTAAAAACTTTTGTGGCAAACCGCATAGCAACTATACAAGCTCTGACAGAAGTTCAACAGTGGCGTCATGTATCTTCTGAGAACAATCCCGCAGATCTTATCTCAAGAGGGGTGGATCCTGAAAAACTGGTCAAAAATAAATTGTGGTTTGAAGGACCTGCTTTTCTGTCAGAACGACAGTATCCCAATCGTGAAATTCCTAAATCTGTCATAAAAGACGAATTTACGTCTGAACTGAAAAATTCAGAAAAAAATGACTTATCTGTATTTACTGTGACTTATAACTCCTTTATTCAAGACTTATTTAATATTAGTAATAATTATATTAAAATATTGCATGTTGTTAGTTATCTTTTCAGATTTGTCTACAACCTGAAGAATCCAAGGGAAAGAACATTGGGGCCATTATCAACAGAGGAGATCCGCAAGGCAGAAAATTTTATTGTAAAGCAAATTCAAAAAACAGAGTTTAACGAGGAACTAAAAAATTTAGTTAAAGGAAAAAATGTTCATGAGAAAAGTAAGATAAAATCTTTAAATCCCTTTATAGACAGAGAGGGATTGCTTAGAGTAAATGGCAGAATTAAGAATGCTAATGTAAGTTTTAACACTAAATTTCCAATTATTCTGCCGAAGGGTCATAAATTGACCAAACTTATTATAGAATCTTATCATAAGCGATACTTTCATTTAGGTCCTACTGCCTTGCTATACTATGTTCGTCAAAAATTTTGGCCCGTTCAGGGTAAAGCAACGTGTAGAAAAGTCGTACACGATTGTATTAAGTGTTTTAGAGTTAAACCCGTAGGAGTGGAGCAATTAATGGGTGAATTACCGAAAGAGCGCGTGACTCCTGACTTTCCATTTAATTGCTCAGGTGCGGACTTTTGTGGCCCATTCCTTGTTAAATATAAGAATCAAAGAAAGGGAATTTATCATAAAATATATGTGTGCATTTTTGTATGTTTGGTCACAAAAGCCGTTCACCTCGAAATTGTCACTGATTTGACGTCTGAGGCCTTCATAGCATGTTTAAAAAGATTTGTGGCTCGTAGAGGTTTATGTTCAAAATTATTTTCTGATAACGCCACAAATTTTATTGGAGCAAACAAAGAGCTCTCTAGGTTGCAAAATTTAGTTATAAAACCAGATGAGGCCCTCGCTGGTTACATGTCAGCTGAGGGAATCGATTGGAATTTTCTTCCCCCGAGAGCACCTAATTTTGGTGGCCTCTGGGAAAGCGGAGTTAAAGCTTTTAAATATTATTTTAAAAGAGTTTTAGGCAACTCCAGATTGACCTATGAAGAATTCCTAACAGTTGTTACACAGATAGAAGGAATTCTAAATTCAAGACCGCTTGTACCTCTGTCATCCGATTCTGATGTGTATGATGTGTTAACTCCTGCCCATTTCTTAATTGGCAGACCCTTAAATGCTGTTATAGAGCCTAATTTAATTGAGGTTAAAGACAATAGATTGTCTAATTGGAAAAAGCTGACAAAAATAATTCAAATTTTTTGGAAAAAATGGCATATACAGTATCTAAATAATTTACAACAGAGGTCCAAGTGGATGGTAGAAAAAAATAATGTGAAAGTCAATGAGTTAGTGCTTCTTAAAGATGAAAACCTACCACCACAAAAATAGGCATTAGGGAGAATAATAGAACTGTATTTTGGTGAAGATAAACGGGTCAGGGTGGTAAGGGTGAAAACCCAATCGGGTATTTACAAAAGACCCATTTCCCAAATTTGCATTTTGCCAAAAAATGTGTAATTTTATATATTAGTGTCTATATATATATTTTATTTTTTAAGGAGTCATGTAATGTTATTATTGTATTGTGTTTATTTTCTATTTTCATTTGATATAACTGTATAATTTACTGGTTGAATGTAAACATTGCAACGTGGGGCGGAATGTTCCGTATCCAATGAAAAGCGCTGTTGCAGCAGCGCCATCTGAGTTGAGGAGTGTGAGTTTGTGTGCCGACGTGAGTAGACGTCGATTCGAGTTGTGAAAATAAAATTATGAGTTTAGTGATACAGTCCACTAGAAATGTTTTTGTGTGAGTATTTTAAAATTTAAACAGCCCGCTTTGGTTCCCCGCTGCCTTCGGCAGCGACCCACTCATTCGCAGACTCTCGGGTGTCTGTCCCTATTGCCTGTGACGATAGCTTACCAGTGGGCTTCCATTTGGGTGCTTTTCAGATGACAGTTTTTAAACGGACAGTACCGAAAAAATTGAAGTAGCCATTTTATATCTGAATCCCAGTTACATATGAACAACACTATACGTGGTGTACATAATATTTTCTTTCACGTTATTTTTTATATTTATTTTATTTATTCGATCAACCATAAAATGACAACAATTTCACACCAAACATAATATTACAATGTGCTATGATCGTCTACGTCTATCACACGAGACAATTTTTGTGGTTACAATACTAGTTAAGTTAGTTTATATAGTAGTTGGTATATAGAAAAATAAATAATGAAATATGTAAACCTGATCATGGTACAGCCTTAATTTAATGTAGCTACCCTTGGCGACGTTTGAATTTTTATCGCCACTTCAGACAAAAAAAAAAAATATATATATATATATATATATATATATATATATACCTTTCTTTCTTTTTCTGTTTTTCAATATTTTATAATTTATTTATATTTTTTATGTGCTACTTGGCTTAAAGTGGCTTTTACGAAAGTGGAGTCCTTGGCAAAAAATGTCCGATCTATTTCAGCATCAAAATTTCAAAAATTACCCTGGATCAGGATTATCAATAAGTAAAGCTCTTTAATGTAATGCTGAATTAGCTTTCATGCCAAGCGTGATTCATCCGTGCCAAAAAACATACTATTTAAACAAAAGGAGGAAAAATTGAGTATATTATTATATTTTATAATTTTTTTTTTTTTTTTTAAGGTCCATTTTTACATTTTCATGTGCAGGAGCAAATTTAATATTTAATTTTTTTTTTTTTTTTTTTTTTTTTGTTATTTTCGCGTGAAAGCATATTTCTTTTTAAGTTTGAAAAAAAAAAAAAAAAAAGACTTTTTTTTTTTTTTTTTTTTTTTTTCAACAATTAAAAATTTAAATGTCTAATTTTAAAGCTTCTACTAGGTTATTATTTTCATATTTTAATTAATTTAAAAAAATCTAATCAAAATTTCGTTACATATAAGATACCAAATGAAAGGGGCATTTTTTTTTTTTTTTTTTTTTTTTTTTTTAATTCGTCGGTTTAATTAACTTATTGATCAGACAATTAGATTTTTTTAAATTAACTAAAGTATGAAAAGCTGGTGGCAACTTGCGTCAACACACAAACAGACTCAAAAATCTCTTAGCCATTTATATATAAAGAGATGGGTCATAAAATTAATTTTTTATTAAGGAGATAATTAAGTAAAAAATAATTTTTTAACAGTAGAAGCTGTTTATTGTTGTGCCCTGAAAAGCATAAAATAAAAATTTATTCTTGCAAAGACATGCTATAAATAAATGAAAGTTTCAACACTAAGAAAATTTTAGAGAAAAATATAGATATTTCACTTTTGCCAGAGATCAATTTTTTTAAATTTTCAAAATACCTTAAAAAGCATTCGAGACCCATATTCTTAGTCATTAGTTTCTACATAAGTATTTGTTAAACCATAAATTTCAAAGGTCTCGAAAGCTTTTAAAAAGAGTTTGAATATTTAAAAAAATTGATCTCTGGCAAAAGTGAAATATCTATATTTTTCTCTAAAATTTTCTTAGTGATGGAACTTTCATTTATTGATAGCATGTCTTTGCAAAAATAAATTTTTATTTTATGCTTTTCAGGGCTCCAGAATAAAAAGCTTCTACTGTTAAAATATGTTTCTTTACGTAAAATTTTATTTTCTGCTTTTAAGCTATGAAAAAAGCTTCTAAAAAAATGAATCAAATGTTCTTATGTCGACATTGAAAGATTTTTTTTTTATCAATTGACACCCTTTCCATTAATTATCTGCAAAAAATTAACACATCGGCCCTTGGAGAATCGAACCCACGACACGCTCTAACCAAAAATCAAAGAACAGTAAAGAAAAGTCATAGAACATGCTAAAATATTCCAACAAATACTTATACAAAAAGAAAATTGTTCTCGAATACTTTTTAAAATAATTTGAATATTTAAAATTTTTTATCTTTCGCAAAGTGAAATATTTATATTTTTCTTTAAATATTTATATTTTTGTGTTTCAACAATTTTCTTATTGTTGAAGCTTTTATCTTATACTATTAAGTGAGCAATATTTGTACTTATATTTCACTGTTCTTGAAAACGGTAGCTCGGACAGTCACGAGATTTAACACAAAGGTGCACCCCGAAGGATCATTGTGTACATCGAAGTCAGAATTTCGAATTTCTGTTTAGTTTTCTTTTAATTAATAAAAGTATGAAAATAATAAGCTAATAATAGTAAAAAATTAGCCATTTAAATTTAATCCGTAATTTAATTGTAGCAAAAAAAAAAAAAAAAAAAAAAAAACGAGTTTATTGTTTTTTCCAAAAGAAAAATAAATACATTTATCTAAACATGAACAATACTACACACTACTGATCGCAGAGCTTCCAAATTTGGCATATAGGTAACTGTGACCCTGCAGGTGTGCACCTCATCGAGATTTTTTCGAATTTCGAATCTGAATTTTTTAAATTAATGTTTTTTCGATTTTAAACATTGGCTTTTATGTTTCCTTTTTCATGAATTTATTCTTCAATTGTAATCGTCTGCGTATCTTAGCAACGGCTATATTATGCAATTTATTTTTTATTTAATACATTTATTTGAGGGCGAATCTTCTTTCTCTTTTTAATTTATTATATTTATTGAAAATAAAATGGTAATGCAGTAGAAAAAATTTAATATATTAAATTAAGAATTTAAAAACGTATTTATAACAGTTATGTTTATGTATAATTTTTGTAGTATAACAACAATTATTTTTCATTTGTTAATTTAATTTCTTTAAAAGTTTTTTTTTTTTTTTTTTTTTCTAATTTATAGTATTTGTCAGGAAATAATGGTAGTATATAGTAGAAAGGATTAAACTGATTGGAATTTATTTGTTTTTTATGTATTTAATTCCTTCTAAAAGAAAATCTACTTTTTACAGTATGGAACCGTTTATCCGGAATCCAGTTATCCGGAAAACCAGTTATCCGGAACTGTATTTCTATTTGTAACTGTATTTCTATTTGTTTTTGCGCCATAGCCCCCCCTTTGCTGCCCCACCTGGGGGCTGAATTTCTAAAATTCCAGAAATTGGTTTTTAGATATTTGCATTAGCTATATTTTAGAGCAAAAATTTCACGTATATCTATTTTTTTGTTTGAGATACTAGAGATGCTTTTTTAAGATTTCCTGGCTTAGAGTATTCTTTAAGGCTGCTAAACAGCCTGTTCTCCCACTGAGCTCAAACTTTGGCCTGGAATGATCGGCTAACAGAAATGGCTAACAGAATGGCTGTAATAATTTAGTCAAACCACCAGGAATAATTGCTAATTTTGCTCCAACTTTTGGCGAAGTAAAAGCTGCCTTTACTACATCATCTATATGATCTTTCATGGAATCTTTAACCTTTAGAAAACAGGGTGCGAATTCCTAACAAACTTCTCTCTATACGGGAAAGTCCAAGCGATTTTCACCCCCTTACTTAATGAGAAGTCGCTATGGGTGGCGCACCCAGAATTTTCATTTGGAGGGGGCTGAAGAATAATTGGGCCCTGTAGTATAGTAATAGGTTCATGGGCATATACGCGCACATACAGTCAGCAGCAAAAGTATCCGAGCACTAAGGATAATCCCTGTCTAAAAAAAGTACACTTAATTACTGCTTTGTTAAATAAATCCTTGTCGTGTCATGTTCTTAGTCTAAAAATATGATTCGACAAGGATTTATTTAACAAAACAGTATTAAGTATACTTTTTTGATATCGGAAATATTGGCTAGTACACGGATACATTTGCTGCCAACTGTACATATAGTAAAGAATCCGCTCTAAATATTTCTTTCGAAATAAATAAACGAATGAATGAAGCTGAATTTAATTTGAATAGTGCAACTGAGGGATTTATATCAGTATATAAACATGCTATGACTTATGACTTATTAAGGATTTTTAGTCAGTAAAGAGTAAGTAAGTAATTTAGTCAGTAAGTAATTTAGCTCTCAGTGCCCTCAGCAGGACACTGAGAGCTAGGGCACATCGACCAGAGGTCTATTGTACCCAGACCCAAACACATCCTTAAGAGAAAAGCCTCGTAGCTGAAGCAAAGCTCAGCAGACACCTGACAGAAATATCCTGCAGCTCCCAAGGCTCAATGAGATGCCGACCAAGATGCTCAAACCTGTAAGCAGAAAAGGCCTCAGAGTCACATAAAATGTGCCGAGCAGTCTCCTCTTCCAGGCAACAACCACGACAGATGGGATCAGAACTGATACCCATAATGCTCAGATGTCTCTTAACTCTTTCGTTCCCGTAACGGCCGAAACCGCCCGAAAGCTCTCAGTCCCATTCCGACCCTAAAACTCCTGAGATCGTTCATCCCCCTTTTTCGCTCTTTTATCTTCGCGATGGTCATTTTTCCGCGGTTAGTTGTCAGTGCAGATGAAAAGTGGGCGGGTTAACTTTATGGTGACAAGAAGGGATAGGGAAGGGAGTTTACTTGTACTAAAGATTTGCACTCTGCAGTGAAACTGGACCAGACAATAATCCATTCTTCCCCTAATCTTAAGACGCGTTGAAATGACACGCACATGAATAGAAAAAGAAGCCGCTTTGTGCTTCCGTGGGGATGAAATCTCGGCCGTTTGTCCGGGATCCTGAGGTAGATGAAAATTTCATATTCATGGGACCGAAAGAGTTAAGGGTACAGTGACCAGTAAGAAGGCCAATAATCAACCATTCCTGTTAAGCTTTAGAAGCTCCTTATGACGAAGACCAGGATAGTCACGATTAAGCTCTTTTGCTTGCCTTTGACCATCAGAATTACGCCATAGCCTATAGTGCTCCTTACCAAAGAGCTTGAAGATAGAAGCCCTAAAAGTAGTGGGAGAAATATCCAGAACAGGCTCAGGGCCACAAAAGAGTGTGCTGGAACCAGATCTAGCCAACTCATTACCAGGTATACCCATATGACCAGGTATCAAGTGAAGACTAACCTTATTATAGGAAGAAAGCTCACAAAGTGCCTTGTAGCACTCCCATACAAGAAGAGAGGTGAACTTACACCTCTCCAGTGAAAGGAGAGCCGCTTGACTGTCAGAACAGATACGGATGATTAAATTATGATAACCCCTGTCTAAGCACACCTTACAGCATAAGATGATAGCAAAGATTTCAGCCTGGAAAACTGTGGCAAACTTTCCAAGAGGAAAATAAAGCCCCCCCCCCCCCCGATATTTTCATTGAAAATAAAATTTGATCAAATTTAATACTCTTTTGCAATGCTTTATATGCATATGCGGTAGCACGGAAATTGTAATAATTATAGCCAAATAAAAGATACAGTTGTGATATGCTGGAATTATTGCAAAATTTCAGTGAAAAATTTTACAAGGCTATTTTTATTTAATTATCTGGAGTATGGGGGCGATGCTTCTTCTGGGTTCGGTTAACAGAAACAAGTCTGACATAGTGTTTGTGGGTGTAGTTAACACAGCAAGCAGGGTGCAGAACCCACTGTATGTTCTACGTACCATAATAAAAAAATTAAGTGATCCCACCCTCTCAAGCATCTGTAAAATAACTTATTGTTATCGGGGTATTTTTCTATTTTGAACAGTAAACTACGCCTTTTGGCATTCCTCTAAATTGTTATGTTTTTACAGGAATAATTTTACGTATTTGTGATTAAATCAATTAAATTTTATCTTCAGCAATTGA
The DNA here is from genome assembly GCA_963930645.1 of Salticus scenicus. Lineage (NCBI taxonomy): Eukaryota > Metazoa > Arthropoda > Arachnida > Araneae > Salticidae > Salticus > Salticus scenicus. Next base: position 2,819,319 of record OZ005654.1, on the reverse strand, counting down.
TTCGAAATTTCGCTAGCATGTATATGTGCTAGTGGCATTTACAGGGTTTAACACGAATATACAAATTCCATTTTCAATTTAAAATATTGTTTTAGAGGAATGACTAAGAGCAGGGCTAATTTTAATTTTATATTAAAGAGAATTTTCATTTGTCGATGTGAATGTGTTAATTTTGCCCAGGGACAAAACAAACTTTCATAAAGATGCTACAAATACTCAAAAATTAATATACAAAATTGTATGAGCCTGGTATCCCATTTTTCTGACAAATACATCCCTTTTTACTCCCACATTAGATTGCTTCTTCTGCCTGACTTTTTAGATACTCCCTCGATTTCATTACAATATATGCTTTAGGACCTTAAACTGCAATGGAATGTTTTTAACTAAAAAATAAAGAACTAGTTCATTGTTTTTGTGTTTGACAGTAAGGATTTCAAAAATTCCTAATACTATTTAATGTATAATTTATGAACTTTTTTTTTTTTTTTGCTTACATGCTTACAATATCTGTGTTTGAATATTATTTTTTTCATGCATGTCTAAAATCTTTTACCATGTCAGCTGGTTCTGGAGGGGGCTTAAGCCCCCTAAGCCCCCTCCGTGGGTGCGCCACTGCACACGTGCAACTCATTTTCGAATAGTGAGGACCAAAAGAGGGAATTTATTTTCCGCGTGTAGAAAGGAAAGGAAAAGAATTCACATGTCAGTAGTAACACATTTCTTGTTTATTTTCTTGTTTCTTTCACTTTTAGTTGATGGAGATAAGTACATTCTTGAACAAAGTTACTCTCGTTAAAATTAAATGATAACGTTTATCAAAAATCAAGTTGTCTTTTTTGAAAATAATTGGATATTTCTTTTCATTAGTATAGCAATTAATGGTTTATTTTACATAAAATACAGAATGACATAAATAAACTCATAATTATAAATAAATGTAGTGCTAATTAACTGAGCCAGATGAAGAAAAAATATTTATTATTGCTTTTGAATATCAAAAGTTATGGCAAATTAAATAATTCAAAAATAATATTAAAAATGTATATTTTATTTTAATGAGGGGATTCAAATTTTATATAAAAGAAATATCACATGAAAAACCTGCATATTTAAATTTAAAAGGAATGGAACTAGATAAAAGTTTTATTTATGAAATGTTTTATTCATTCCTTAAATTATTGAATATAAATTGAATACAGTAGAACCTCGATTATCCGAAGTAATTGGGACCTAACTTACTTCGGATAATCGAAATTTTCGGATAATCGAGAATTCATCAATAATCATCTAAAATATTTATCTGCACTCGTAATTTGGAAAGGATGGCTTGCATACAAAAGGAATGTGGGAAAAAAAAAAAAAAAAACTTTAAAAATACATGTTTGTTAAGAGAAAATTTTAGATGACAGTAGAAAGTGAAAAAAAAAAGTGAAGAAGAAACCGACTTCGGTTGACGGAGAGTTTCGGTTAATCGAGGTGAGTTTCGGTTAATCGAGGTTCGGATAATCGAGGTTCTACTGTATATGTAGATATGTAACTAAACAATCTATAAAAATGACAAAAAAAAAAAAAAAAAAAAAAAAAAAAGAAAAGAAAAAAAGGAATTAAAACTAAAATTATTTATATGTTCATTTTGTACGCACTTTTTGTACGTACGTTTTTAGATTTTTTTTTTTTTTTTTTTTTTCAGATATGCTGAAAATTATTATTTTTATTATACAAGTTTTATTTATCCATTTTATATATTATATCATTTAAATATTGAAAAAAGATTCAATTCAATTTATTATTATTATTATTATTATTATTATTATTATTTACAAATGCATCGCAGTTTTTAACAATTAGAAATTTTTTTAAGCTATCAACAAGCAAAAAAAAAAAATAAAATAAAATAAAATAAAGAAAGAAAGAATTGATTTTATTATTTATTTATTTATTTTCAAAAAATATGTTTAATTGGTTTGAAAAATAATGCTTGATTCCGTCGAGACACATAACTTCTGAAACCAATATAATTATAATTAATGTCCTTCGAGTTAATATTTCATAATTTTAGCCAAGTAATAAAAGACACAAGAATGAAGCTTTGCAATATTTCTTGTTTGCTCAATAGAGAGTTAAACAAAATTTAACAGAAGGAGTGAAAATACGAAAGTGTAACTTTCATAACACACGGAAATACGCTTTCGTTGATATCATTTTCTATATAAATTTTTGCTTCCCAGGGCCCATCAACATCCGAGCGGCTCTGCGCTCAAAGCTGGTAGGCATGAGATGCCGGGTTCGATACCAATTCGCGCTCGTCGACCTAGCCGTGCGGAGTTTTCCGTGGGTTTCCCCGAAACTTGCGTAAATACGGGATAAGACCTCTTAGAAAGACTCCCATGGAGGACACTTCCCCTCATGACTAGGACCCTAGTGTAGTCAATCGGCTTACTCCCAAAAATCTTTTGCTTTCCTGATGATTATTTCCATTGTATTAACTTTTACAGCTAGTTCTGATCTTGTTATAAAGAACGAATAATTTAGGTATTCTAAAAAAGGTTCTATCTCAGTTTTTGACTTTTACACACATTTTAGGTTTGAGGAATACGAAAATCACTAAATAGGTGAAGTGTCCATTTATAGGACATGTTAGTTTGTACGTTAGTTGTAGTTAGTTTGCAGCGTGTTAGTTTGTACGTTATTTTTTTTATTTAATTTGTTTGTTAATTTCTTAATTTGTTAAACTTCATAGAAATTATCTGAAGAATAAATCATCCTAAAAACCTCGGACCAGTTTTAAAATATTTTTGATATTGACAAATCTCTTTTGAATTTTAACATAATAATTTGAAAATTTTGTATACTATTATCAACATTAATATTATTACTATTTTAACATAGTCGAATAACGAAAATTTTCATAAAGTTCATATTGCAGAAATAACATTTACACTTAACATTTAACAGTTTTTTTTCTTTATTATTATTATTGACCACTACACACGCAAAAAAGTAGATTTTTTTAAAATTCTATTTAAGGAAAGATCTTTAAATAATGTTAAAATGTATATTTTATTTATTAATTATCCCTTTTACTGTGGCTTGTTTGCTGCTTTTGTAAAGAAATATTTTTAAATACTGTCAAGGTTTATATCTCATTTATTAATTTTCCCTTCTATGGTAATCGTTTTGCAGAGAAATATGTGTATTATTTTTACTTTTGCGTCATGTAATATCGTTAAAAAACCCAAAAGTAAATTTTGGTGGGCCTCTTTCAGTGCTCACAAAATAATTCATCAAATTACTATAATAATATAAAAATAATTTTAAAAATAACATTATAACTACTAAGAAAATATTCTTGTGATAAACGCTGTCATATATCACGAATGAAATCTGTTTCCTTGAAAACACGCAACACCATTAGCTTTACTTTTGTAATAAGATCTTTAATACTATACGTGTAATTAGTATTGATATTTGATAGATTACATCCATGTATTCTCGAATGGAAATAAAGCGACTTTTAGATATTAAACCTATTTTTCTTTTTTTTTCTTTCTTTACTTTTTTTTTTTAAGTTTATTTGGGAGTTAATTATAGTCAGTTCTATAATATTTTTTTGTGGTTAATTCTAGAAGTATAAAATTAACTTACATTTTTTAAACGCAAGAATCGACATGCATGATTAAATTTTCACCAGTGTCCAAAATGTCCGACATTCAATACCCCAGTACTTTTAGGTGAGCGGAAGGTGTCAGGTATGAAACCAGGATGTATTCGTCAGCTCCTTAGAGGAGAGATACTGATAGAGAGCGCATGCAGGGAAAAGTGGGGTTGAAAAGTTCTTGTCATCATTGAATGATTTTCACCTTAGTCACGTGACAGGGAGGCAACCACATTTGGCTACAGCTCGCCGCTAGAAATCTTTTACTTTGTCGAAATTACAGAACATTTTTCTCCATTATCTTACCTGCTACAAATATAATTTTGCTAGGTTCACTTGAATAGTTCGAAATATTAGTTATAAATAATGTTTAAATGTTAATTCGAGCCGTCATTAAACGTGAAAATGACTATCTGATTTTTATAACAAATGTAAATGGGAACAATTCTCTGGAAATTTAAATACAGTTAGTACTGCATCCTTTTTTAACCAAGTGCTTCCAAATCTATTTTTATGAAAATTATCTGGCAAGAAATTTTTTGAACATAAACGGGAATGGTCAATGGTTTTAAAATCTTACCTTCCTGTAATTTCCATCTGTTTTTATCTTTAGGAAAGCTAAATGAAAATAACATACAAGGTGTCACAAAACTACATTAAATTGACATTTGTGTGACCGATAATTTTCATTTTAATCAAGAATTGTCTTAAAGACTATCAGTTATCCCGAGTAAATTTCAATGCAAACGTAGAGAGAAAAATACGCGGCACTCCCAGTTAAAGGAGGAAGTGAAACTGTCCAGTCATCATTTTATGAAACTCTCTTCTGCTCGATTTCAATCTCCGATGTATATGTAATGTTGTCTTTCTGTGAATATGTAGCAGCAACTAAGCAGGGCGTTTGAAAACGCTCTTATATATTTTATATTACCCTTTTATTATAAAAGATCTGTATCTAATCCAGGATATTAAAGTTACAAAAGAAAAAGAAGAATTACAAAATCATTCATCATAATTTACACAATTAAATAATAGTTTAACATGTTCATAAGTTTATTTTTCAGCCTGTTGGTGAATCAAGATTATGGCATTCAAATGGATTAAATAATTAATTGGACGCATGCTGTACCAGTGCTGTTTGTCTTATCCAGGTAAGTGAAATCTTACCTATTCATTGTCAATATTATTTAATATAAATATAATATTATACAAGCGCTCTATATTAAAAATTATATATATATAATTTTATAAGAGATGCTAATAATTAAGAAAGCGCAATAATTTGCACTACCGAGGAGGGTCTAATATTAAATATAGTTATTTTAAAATAGATTAAGAGACTGATTCTCTTAATTAAAGAGGTCTCTTAAATAAAAGAGCGCAAAATAAAATTGCAGCACTGGGACTTAAAAAGAAAGAAATTATAAAATATAATTAATATATGTGTTTGAAGAAATTCAATATTAAGCATATTATATATATATACAAATAGTATAAGTGTGTGTGAAATTATTATATACTGAAATCAACTGGTATGTGTTCATAACTAAACATAAAATTTTTATAACTGATAGACATTGATAAACACTCAGTAAATACTCTCTCTCCAAATATTATTTGAACTTTTCAAAGAATAAATATACGTGATATATAAAAATATGTTTTGATAAAAAAAAATAAAAATAAAAATAATAAATAAACAAAAATGGCAGCTCCCGCAAAAGAAATAACATTAGTTGAGAAATTGAACTCCAGTAATTATGATAACTGGAAGTTCAAGATAGAGATGCTCCTCACGAAGGAGGATCTCTTCCAGGTTATTATAGAAGCGCCCCCAAACCCATTAACTGATGAATGGCGATCTAAAGATCGAAAGGCGCGTGCCATAATTAATTTAGCTATAGAAGACACACAAATAGTATATGTTAAGCATTTGTCCACAGCCAGGGAGACATGGGATGCACTTAAAAATATACATGAGAGGGCTAATCTGAGCAGCAAATTATTCTTACTCAGAAAATTATATTCCACCAAACTAACAGAAGGGGGAAATCTGATAGAACACATAACTAGTATTTATAAGTTAAGGGACAAATTGTTAGCTATAGGAGAAGAAATAAATGAACAGCACTTATCAGCGTTGATGTTGTGCTCGCTACCTCCTAGTTATGATACCCTGATAACGGCTATCGAAGCCAGAAATGACGATGAACTTACACCAGAGTACATTAAAAGCAAATTGTTTGACGAATATATTAAAAGGACAGAAAATCACCAAACAAAAGGTGAAAACGCGTATAAAACTCAAATTAAGCGTAAAACACCACCAAGTAAACATTGCAATTTTTGCGGAAAGAATTCACACACCCGTAACGAATGCTGGCATTTAAACGCCAGACCAAATCATAACCAAAGGAATTATAATAATTTTCATAACAGCGGTAACAATCCCAGCAAGTACAAAAACAAAAACAAAACACAACTCATAAGGGAAACTGAGAATAAATTAAAGAATCTTACATTTATCATTGATAAAACTGAGCATAACTCATGGATAGTCGACAGTGGGAGTAGCAGGCATATCTGCAACGACATAAACCAATTTACAAATCTGAAAGACAACGAAAAGGTTAGTGTTATGCTAGCGAACGGGCACTCCGTAGTCTCACAGGGTTGCGGCGACGTAAATCTTAAAGTAATTAACTCGGATAAGGAAATAAACAATGTTACTTTAAAAGAGGTTTTATACATACCCAATATAGCCACAAATCTAATATCGGTAAAGAAAGCAACAGAGAATGGTTGTGTTGCCATATTTAAAAATCATGAATGTAAAATCAAATTCGGGAATAAAACTTATATAGAGGTGAATTTGACAGATAATTTATATGAACTACAAACGAGCGAAAAATTTTCCGAAAGTGTAAATATTGTAGAAGCGTGCGAAAACAGGAATTGTACTAAATTGTGGCATGAAAGATTAGGGCATAAAAATCTACAACAAATAAAAGAACTCGTCGACAAAAATATGGCAACCGGAATAGAGCTAAATAAATGTAAACACAACACAGAATGCGAAATCTGTATCATTTCAAAATTGGAGGATGACACATATCCGAAAAAGGCAACTTTTAGGGCAGAAAAACCATTAGATCTAGTTGTTTCAGATGTTTGCGGACCCTTTCAAACTTCCACAATAGGAGGGAAAAATTATTTTTTAACCTTTATAGATGACTACAGTCGTTTCACATTTACATACTTATTGCGAAATAAAAGTGAGGTGTTTGATAAATTTAAACAATATTATGCGTTGACTTTAAACAAGTTCGGCAGGAAAATAAAAATATTGCGTACCGATAACGGCGGAGAGTATACAAGCAATGAATTTGAAAACTTTCTCGCGAATGAAGGAATCGAACACCAATTAACAGTACCGCATTGTTCTCCTCAAAATGGCGTGGCGGAGAGAAAAAATAGAACATTGGTTGAAATGACCAGATGTTTGTTAAGACAAAGCAGCTTGCCAAATAAATTTTGGGGTGAAGCCCTTATGACCGCTAATTATCTGCAGAATAGATTGCCAACGAGTGCATGCGATAAAACACCATATGAAAAATGGAATGGAAATAAACCAAATCTCTCGCATATAAAATCATTTGGTTGTAAGGCATATGTGTATACTCACAAAAACACAAGAGGGAAGCTAGACAACAGGGCAAAGGAAGGAATACTTGTTGGTTATGACCTTAGAAGTAAAGGTTATAGAGTATTTATAGATAATAATGTTAGGATATGTAGAACCGTAAAGTTCGTTGAAACAAAAACAAAGGATAATAATTTTGAGTCTATCGATAATGAACTGTTAGAGACAAACAATAATACAAATGAAGGGAATTCTAGCGAAACAAACGATCATAAAAATAACTTCCCGGTGATACTAAATGAAATAAATCAAAATTCGGACCAAACTGAGGATGTTAATCGTGACATAACAGATCGAACAATTCCGAGAAGGTCGGAAAGAGCTAACAAAGGTGTTCCACCTGACAGATTTGCTTTAATGACAAATACTATGAACGTAAACGAACCCAAAACCTTCAATGAAATATTGCAGATACAAAATTCCATAGAAAGGGAAAATTGGCTAAAAGCAGCCAAAGATGAAATTGCTTCTTTAAACGAAAATAATACATGGGAATTGGTAGACCCTCCCCCTAACACACACATAGTAGGCTCAAAATGGGCATTCAAGGCGAAATATAATGATAAGGGTGAAATCCAAAAATATAAAGCCAGGCTTGTCGCCAAAGGCTTTAGCCAAAAGTATGGGGTAGATTATGACGAGACGTTCGCCCCGGTGGCGTCTCATACGACAATTAGATCTTTTCTTGTAATGGCCCTATATAAAAACTTAGAATTAAACCACTTGGATGTAAAAACCGCGTTTTTACACGGTGAGCTCGAAGAAACAATTTACATGCAACAACTGGAGGGATTCATAAATCCCGGTGAAGAACATAAAGTTTGTAAATTACACAAAGCCATCTACGGGCTGAAACAGTCAGCCAGGGCTTGGAATTCAAAAATAAACGAAACATTAACAAAGTTGAATTTCACACAAAGTTCCACTGACAAATGCCTTTACAAAAGAAACACAAATAACAAAACCGTCTACATACTAGTGTATGTAGACGATATATTAATTGCTGGAACCAAACATGATATAAACAAAATAATAGAAGAACTTAGGCGTGAATATAGTATTACCAACCTTGGGAGCGTTACTAATTATCTGGGAATAAATATAACACGACCAGACAGCAATACTTTGCTAATAGATCAGTCAAACAAGATTAAACAATTAGTAAATAAATTTAATTTAGAAAATGCAAAACCCACTAATACTCCCATAGATACAAATTACTTAAAGGATTATAAAAATGAAAATTATTTAACTGACAATACTGATTATAGAAAGGCAGTAGGGGCACTTCTATATATAGCCACTGTCAGCAGACCTGATATCAGTGCTGCCGTCAACCTTTTATCTCGTCACAACGAAAGACCTAGAGTGTGTGACTGGGAAAGTACCAAGAAAGTCATCAAGTACCTAAAAACTACAATTAATTTAAAATTAAAATATGACAACGAGAATCCTGCTATACTAACCGCATATGCGGACGCAGACTATGCGAATGACCCCCAGGACAGAAAGTCCATTACAGGAAACGTATTCTTTATTGGGAATAATCCCATCTATTGGTACTCAAAAAAACAAAAATGCGTCAGCCAATCCACCGCAGAAGCGGAATATATAGCAGCAGGATGCGCTGCTCAGGAAAGCATGTGGATCATTAGACTTTTAAACGACTTAGATCTAAATCAAATAAAACCAATCACAATTTATGAAGATAACCAATCAGCGATTAAATTAATTGAATCTGACAAATATCAAGCGCGGACTAAACACGTGGATGTTAAATTTCATCTAATCAAACATTTGTATGAAGAAGGAACCATCAGACTACAATATATCCCCAGCAACGAAATGATTGCCGACATCTTTACTAAACCCCTACCAGGGCCGGCTTTTAAAACTTTAAGAAACAAACTAAATTTAGGAGAACATTGAAAATACCGGTCAAGTAGGGGTGTCACAAAACTACATTAAATTGACATTTGTGTGACCGATAATTTTCATTTTAATCAAGAATTGTCTTAAAGACTATCAGTTATCCCGAGTAAATTTCAATGCAAACGTAGAGAGAAAAATACGCGGCACTCCCAGTTAAAGGAGGAAGTGAAACTGTCCAGTCATCATTTTATGAAACTCTCTTCTGCTCGATTTCAATCTCCGATGTATATGTAATGTTGTCTTTCTGTGAATATGTAGCAGCAACTAAGCAGGGCGTTTGAAAACGCTCTTATATATTTTATATTACCCTTTTATTATAAAAGATCTGTATCTAATCCAGGATATTAAAGTTACAAAAGAAAAAGAAGAATTACAAAATCATTCATCATAATTTACACAATTAAATAATAGTTTAACATGTTCATAAGTTTATTTTTCAGCCTGTTGGTGAATCAAGATTATGGCATTCAAATGGATTAAATAATTAATTGGACGCATGCTGTACCAGTGCTGTTTGTCTTATCCAGGTAAGTGAAATCTTACCTATTCATTGTCAATATTATTTAATATAAATATAATATTATACAAGCGCTCTATATTAAAAATTATATATATATAATTTTATAAGAGATGCTAATAATTAAGAAAGCGCAATAATTTGCACTACCGAGGAGGATCTAATATTAAATATAGTTATTTTAAAATATACATTGTACATTGAGTACATTTATGAAGGTTTAAAAAATATATATTAAAAAATAATAATAATGTGGTTTAAGGGCCATTAATTTTTGAATTATTTAAAATATTCTTTGTTACGCTTAAATCCTAAGAAATGTATTGTTGCATTTTGAATAGTATACCCTTCTTTGAATGAAAAAAATGTTTACTTTATTATCATTAGGACAAAAGGTAGAGGATAATTTGTTTCAGACATCAACGATGCCTTGTAATCGTTTTGCAGTAGACAACCACAAAAAAAAAAAAAACAGTAAATAAATAAATGTATATCAGAGGGAAAAAAAAATTTAAAAGGTCGAATTTAAATACACCATGAGAAATAATTATAATGAAATAAATAAATGCATGAACAAGATATTACACACATTTCCGATGCATTTTTCTTAATTTTATTATAAAAGCTGAGATATAGCCTTTCTGCACAAGGGAAAAAAGCTGCATCATACCAGCGCCACCTGTCGACCAATATGTATTCAAATTGAATTGACATAATTTCTGTAATGATCCTCTCGCATACCAAGTTTCGTGTAATTTTACGGAACAGAAGCTGAGACACAGCATTCCCGTAAATTAGAGAAATCACTGTACAGCAGTGCCACTTATTGGGCGATTTTCACAAGAAGTTGATAGGTACTAAATTCAAGATTGAAAAAAAAAAAAAAAAAAGTAAATTAGTGCATTAGTTCTTGATATAGAGAAGCCACAAATTTTTGGTCTCTCTCTCCCCCACACACAGAAGAGACAGGAGACAGGTGGATATTTTCTAAAAATGCTCCAAACGTGTATAGATCACCTCAAAACTGTAAATTCATTGAAAACCGGAAGACGAAATTTTTTATAAATCTTATCATTTCAAATCCTTTGAATGAAGAAGAAGAAGAAATTAATCATAAATAAATAAATACACTATATTCTACAGAGCTTAGAAAAGCAAAGTAAAGAAATTATAAATTATAATATTTATAAATTATAATAATAAAATATTTTTAAAATAAAAATTCTTATATGAAACAATTTGTTAATTTTATATGGGATTAAATTTTGCCTAGTAAGAAATAAAGAGACAAATTTTATTCTCTCAATCTAACATTATAAATGCAGACAGATCGTCAATACGCAAAAATCTCTAAATTCATAATAAAGTACATATGGGGAAAAAAAATAATTATAATTTGTAAATAAAAAATAAAATATATTTCTTTATGCTTTTTGCAAACAATACAATCATTTATTTTTCGAGCACCGCAAAATGACGTAAAACACAAAAATACAATCATGCATCAAACTTATTAGACATTTCAATATTTCGCCAAATCGCGCCAAATCTGGATTGAAAGATGTAAGTGAAATTTCTTTCATTATTTCTCAATTTTTAAGAAAATAATAAGTAAAAATCATGAAAAACGGAAAAAGTCAAACATATAACTACTCAAAAACATTAATATAATAAATTATTTTTCCATAAATTTTCAAAAAACTGTATATAAAACACATGATTATGTGAATAATTTGGATTTCCTTCATTAAAAAGTCTATTTGTTTTAATATTATGATTTTATATGAATACTTTTTAGAAGTATATATATGACTGTGAAAGGTTATAGGTTCTCCATTGAGAAATTTTTCTCTAGAACCAAATGCAACGAAGTATTTCACCATTTCTTCGGTAGCATAGCAGAGATCCCCATTCAAATACATGTAAAAAACTCCCCTGTCCGAATACGGTGTCCCCCAGTCACGTGGTTTCGATGTTGGCAAAAGATTTCGCTCGGGGATGCTCTCTCTAGGGTTATCTCTCCTCTAAGGTCAGCTCAGACACTCAGGGTTTTCTGTGGTTTTCTCCTTAACTCACACATTTTAATATAATTAATGTAAAATGTTCTTTCTTTAGTGTTTTGAATTCTACTGAAAAATGAATGTTCCAAGTGAGCAAACAGTGTAAATTTTAAAGTGAATTTTCCTTCACTTGAATTTTAAATTTATTATGATAACTTAAAGAAAAAAAAATAACAGATTTTTTTTTTTTTTTAGTATCATATTTGTAATAAAAAAAAAAAAAAAAAAAAAAAAAAAAAAATTAGTCCTTTTTTAAAAATTTAATATTAATTTTAAGGAAAAAAAAATGTTTTTTTATTATATAAGCACATAGCATAAATAAAACCGGCCAAACTGCTTTGCATGGATTTTAAATCAGTATTTTATAGATTTATTATCATAGTTACCAACTTTTATGCATTTTGAGTACCATATTAAAAAAAAAAAAAAAAAAAAGGCCTTGCTTTATTTGCAGAATAAAATTTTTAAATTGGACAAAAAATAAATAAATAAATAAATAAATAAATAAATAAAAATAAAAATAAAAAATAAGTAAATAAATAAATAAATGAATAAAAAATGTTATTTAAAAAGCTTAAAATTTGGCGAAATTGATATATCATACAAATTTGACTTTTAAAGCAGAATATGTGAATTTAGATAAATAAAAAACAAACGAAATTATTTTAAACTTGATTAAATAATGTTATTTCATTAAAAATACAGGTAAAATACAAAAATATATACAGAATATTAAAACTCAAAAGAAAAAAATAAAAGAGAAAATGTACAATATTTTCATTTATTTATTTACTTAGCTAAATAAATTTTAAATTAATGTCAAACTGTTTTACCCGGATAATAAATCGCTAGATATTTGACTTTGCAGCTTCTATAAATAATATTGTTATTATATTTAAGGATGTAAATTACTTTAAGAAAAAAATATTTTGATTTAAATAAAAATTTTACATTTGTTTAATTCAAAAATAAAAATTTAGCTACTGATGCATAATGTAGCAAAATCCACATGTTCACAACAGTGAAAAATTACAGAAAATAACATATAATTAGTAAAAAAAACTAGCGCTTCATATACGAATTTTGATAGTGTTCTAGAAAAATCACAGCAAAATATATAATTGATTATCTTAAGTACAAATATATAGATAATTTCATATAATACTGTAATATGCGTTGGTCATGTTAGGCAACAATCATTAAACGAATTATTTATATTAATGCTGGTAAGAATTTAATTACAAAAAATTTTAATAATTTCTGAAGTGCTTATTGTATGTAAGTATTAAATAAAATATGAATCTAATTAAATTAGATGGCTTTCCTTTTCCTTTTTCTTTCTTTTTTTATGCAATAAAAAATGAAATAAATTTTCTAACAAAATAATAATAATAAAATGAAGAACAAAGAATTGCGGACTCTGACAGTTTGTAAAATTTTTAAATTGCAAAACGGAGTATATAACCAATAAATATGTTCTATCGTTGTATAAACGAAATATTTTTATTGTATAAAATAAATAAAAAGGGTCTGAGAATATTTCAAATTGGCGTTTAAATGTAAGAAATGTGTTATTTAAATGAAAGAAGTATAAACATCACTTTACTAAATGTTTAAAAAAAAAAAAAAAAAAAAATTCGATTAGTATATCACTGAATTTATACCAATAACAAAAACCTCAAAAGGCACGCATACTAAAAATATCAAAACTTTATAGAATGAAATATTAAAATAGAAGAAATAAAGAAACTAAAATATTGCTAGCGCAATCAAGACCGAGAATTATATCAAATGTCGTCGCACGACATGCTTTTCCCTCTTTTAATCCGTATATGAAATACTATTATCCCTACACATCTCCCCTACGCTGGTAATTAATAAGACACCCACGGAGAAAACCGATTACTACACCTCACGCTTTAGGGGGGAAAATGCCTGGGAAGACGGCAGTACCATCCCCGTATTCTTGAACACTTTTTTACTTGGGATTACGGTTATCCCTCCCGTAAGCAAAAGGTTAATGAACAGTCTTTAGAGTTAAAAAAAAGACCCTTTTCGTCCCTCTACTTAATCATAGTCTCTTGATTCCTCCATCCCTTTTCTTTGACAGAAGGGAATTCTACTTTAGGCATTGTTTTTCTTTTAAATCTGTACTGATAAGTATAAAGGATTTAAGTCCAAAAATGTCGATTTTGAGTTAAGTACATAGTCAGACTCAAAAAAAAATTCTCTATCGATTGGTATAAATGATTTAAATCCATGTCATTTAGTCTTTGAGAAAATCCATTGGTAAAAAAAGATTCAAGTCAGAAATTTAGCCTTAACCTTTGGTATAAAATATGTAATTCAATTTTTCCCTTTTATAAATCAATCACTGAATGGTATAAAGCGTATAAACTAACATAGTCCCTTTTTCCTAATCGATTCTGCTCATTAGTTTTTTATTAGTTTAACTTTATTTTTCGTCTCCTGAAAAATCAAGAATATAGACTTAAATCCTTTATACTTATCAGTACAGAAATATTATCATTGATTTTAACTCCCGTCAGCGCAGCAAGTAAGTACAACTGTCGTGCTTGTTTTTTCATGACCAGTTGTTACAATCGATACAGTTGATGCACATTCCGTATCAACTGTTCTGTTAGGTGGAGAATCAAATGATGATGATTATGACTATAATTTTCACTCTTAACTAAGTCCTTGAAAAAGTCTTTTTAACTTTTTGCTGCCAATTATCGGGAAGTTTTTGCACGATTGTCGTTTTCATTCGTACATGAAGATTACTTCTTCACATAAAACAGTAACACCAATTGCTGCCTCCTTGAAAATCAACAATTTCATTTCAGACGCCATTATTTTTGCTTTAAGCCAGATCTTAATAGTTGATACGGGATTTCCCTGTACTTCAACCCAAGTTGCACTTTAACCCAACTTTAACTTTTTTTTAAAGTTGCACTTTAACCCAACGACAAAGGTTATCTTCCAATTCTGGTCAGAAGGGGTTACGATAACACATGGAACGCTTGTGACTGTCCAGTTTTTCTATCTTTTCTTTTCCCTTTCTCCAATCATGAACTTTTTTCATTAACACTAAATTGCTGTGCCGCTTCTTGATTCCCCAATATTTTGGCTTTCAAAATAACTTTCAATTTGAAATCTGCCGTATAACTTTTCTTTTTAGTTGAAGATATTGATAACTGTTATATAAATCAAGATGATAGCTAAACTAGAATATGAATAAATAGCTTGTAAATGCACTGACTAAAAGATAAGAACAAGGGACAGATGGTTCAATATCAGGAGCTTAATAGCTAGGAAGATCAGATCACAAGCAACCAATCAATTCCTGTTGACAAGCTGTCAATAGAAGAATTTCGTGCCAGCCTGTGTATGGTGACGCAGTGACTTGGACTTGACCTATTTCAACAGACAGTAGAAGGAAGTTAAGATACGAAAAATAAATGAGACCGGTGTTGATTTTCTCCTTGTTTGCGATAGATACCCTGTACCGGATTATAACTCACAGGACATACAAAGTCCGGTTTTTTTTTTAATAGATTACCTGTGAGTTATGTACACGAAATTAGGGTAGTGAGCCTCATTAAATAAAAACATACAAAATTACCATCAATGATTTCTATATAAAAAAACTGTAATTTTAAAAAGTCAAATGATGGCAGCTATGACACACGCACATATATAAAATAGGTTTTCAAATGGCTCTCCATGCCTTTTAGTTCCCCCCCCTCCCCCCGCCAACAGAAATGGTCTGGCTGTGCTACTGCACATCATAATAGTAAAAACTTCTTGTATACATCTGTTAAGAAGAAAAAATATATATAGACTGCATGTATTTTTAAATGTTTAACACTTTATATTTTCTAAGATAGTATAACTATTAAGAAACCCTATTTTTATCTGTGAAACATCAATTTTTCCAGCTTTTTTTTTTTTTTTTTTAATTGTATTGTTACTCAACAGTTAATATCATTTTATGATTAAACAATGATAACAAATGGCAAAAATAACACAGCAATCCTCTTTTTTCCATTTCAAAGTTTATTTATTCAATATGCAAGATTTTTAATAAAGTATAAGTAAATAAAGTAGCCTAAATCAATACCATTTAACTGGAATATGAATTTTTTTTTGCAAAATAAAAATTAATATTCTACACCTTAATACATAAAAGAAAACATTTTTTAATAATGAAATTTTAAAATTTTACATCGTAAATAAAGTTGGTATAAATAACAACAAGCCTATTCATAAATTTTAACTTTAGGAAGTGAAATGATACATCGTTATTTTTTTTATAACAGCAGTTTTTATTTTCTGTATCCTAAAATGACATTTTAATGAACTCGTAAAACAAGATATTTCTGTAATTTTTCGGAATTCAGGATTTCCAAATGTATTTACCTCTAGAAAATAAATAAATGAGGCATAAAAATACAAAAAGCACTCAAATTATTTTTGATCTTAAAATGAATTATACGATTGAAAGAAAAGAGAAATAAAATAAGCTTGTAACATGACACATAGGAACAGCACAAGAAGGGAAAAAAAACAAAAACAATGAGGAATTTAAATAAAATTTGCAAACTTAAATGAAGAAATGAGTCATTTTTTGTTTAAGAAGAACAGATCAAAACTTGCATAAAATAGAACAGGTGAGGAATGCCACTGATTCACTGACTCTCTATATACAAGCGTGTCACCTGAAACTCTTTTAACAAGTCAAAAATATCAACCTATTTTGGTTTGTTAAATATTTCATAACCAGATTGCAGAGCATTCTAAAATCTCCTTCAATTTCATCTTCAAAGACTTTATTTATTTTGAAATATACAGTGGGTTGTCAAATTGACTTTTTTTTACATTTTCGCGTTTTTATGCCACTTATAATTCCTAAAAGTGGTTCTTACGTTACTGAAATGCATTCTTATCAAATTTTAGTGTGTTACACATTTTTTTCAGTGATTTAAACAAAGAATGCTAAACTTAGCGACATTTTTAAGACATTTTATGTTGCAGAGTGCTCTCAACGTGCAACACTGAACGTTCATTTTGGATCCTTCGAACTGAGATTTAATGTGAATTCTGACGTATCTTTAGTAACATAAGTAAAGTTTGACTACTGAACTAGAAATACATTCATTTTTGTAACTCAATTAATTTTACTTTTTAATTTCAGTATTGTCAAAAGAAGCGACATTTCGCCGAGAAAATAATCTGAAATACAATCTCTCCTCAAGCACGCATAGCATTCCTAGGGAAAGTCGCAGATATTGTTGGGGTTTCTAAATAAACTGTTAATAAAATTAAAGTGTATTTTGGCAAAAACCTGTCCCTGTCACCGAAAAGAACAGGGAAGTGTGGTAGAAAACACATAACTACACCCAGAACAGATAGAAAAATTAGGGACATTTGCTTACGAGACAGGAAAAACAGTACTGCTACACTGACTCAGATTCTTCAGAAGTCAGGTATTGCCGTTTTGAAAAGAATTAGCAACGATTGGCAGAAGAGGACCTGGCAGGTCAATCGTCCAGTTCACAAGGCTAAGCTTTCAGAGGCTATGAAAAAGAAACGACTCATTTGGGCTCGAGACCATCGTTACATGGCTGTGGAAGATTGGAATAAACAAATACATGATCTTTATTAACAGTTTCAACGATTTTGAAGTCTTGTTTTGCAATTAAACCATAAATTATTTCAATTTCAAGTGTGTTTCTGAGACGATTTAACGTTTGAAATTTTAGCCTATAAAATCAATTACGCCCTGAAGATCAGTTCCATCCTGACTGCATAACAGAAACATCTACTAAAGGTCATGGTTTGTTCTACTATAAACACCAAGCGTTTGTACATTGTTCAAGGAACAGGACTAAAATAAGGAAGTTCTACAAACTCACCTTCTTCCACAGCTGGAAGAAGGGTTCCCGGAAGGTGAGCATGGCGTTTTTAGGCACAATTCTGCCCCTTGCTATAAAGCCAAAACTGTTACTGAATTTACGAATAAGAATATCGAAGTATTACCGTGGCTTGGAAATCAACTCGATACGAACTCTATAGAAAACTTATGAGAAATTGCTTAGAAAATGATGTCAACCAAGGAAAAACTGATCGAAAAACATATAAATATCTGGCATCACAATCCTTTAATTAAAGAAAGTGCAAAATTCTGCATAGGAAGCATGTCGCAATGCATTGAAGCATAAATATCAGTCGAAAGAAATGTCACCCAATATCAAGTTCTTACAAAATGTTACTTCTTTTTCATTTCCATCATACATTTTTTATCATACAGCTATTAAATATATATATATGAACATTAAATAAAGTAATAAATACCAATAATAGCATATAATGTATTTTCATTTAGAAGAAAAACCCCGATTACTTGATTTTCAAGAGTGTCCACATTAATTTGGCAACCCACTGTATATAGAAATAGGAAAGAAAGAAAATGGAACAGTTCATTGTAATTGTGAAATAAAGAATAACAACAAGGATCATTACAAAAGAAAATCAATTACATTGGAGATTATTAAGGACTTGTAATCAAAATCCAAGTGGGAAAATATTTCAGTCGAAAACAACAGCTATAGCTCAACAAAGCTATTATAAGCTGAAAACAATAAGAGAAACAGGGGATGAAAAATCCCTTAAAGTTATAAGTACATAATGTTTTTTTAATTATACATTCAGAATGCTCTGCAATAATAAACTTTCTACATGTACAATAACAACACTTTGACGTAATTCTTCTTTACAAGCCGTTAAATGCAATGACTGGAATGTAAGAGATTTCAGCTTCTAAATACACGATAGATATCTGTAAAATATAACAAAACATTTCAACAGCAGGCCACGCATACAAAATTTTCACTTACAACTCTACATTGAATGGAGGCTAGGAATAACATTGGTTTACATGACTCTTCACTAAACTTTTGCACAACTCTTTCCAATGTCAACAACAAATGGGGCCAAAGAGAGAGGTAGAGAAAAAAAAGACTATACATATTTCAATAGGAATATAAAAGTAAAACAAATACAATGTGCATAAACTGTTTGCAAAAATATATTTTAAACAGTGCCCATAGGCTAGGATATTCTGAACTTGCTATTATTGAATTAAAATGATATTCCTTTTCATTTAAGCATTTTTTAATAAACTCATGTATACATAACCTTCATTTTTAAGCAATAAAAAATCTGGAAAAGGAGTAAAAATATTTAAAATACGAAATAAATAAATAAAATGATGACATAAGTATATCAGGAGGAGACAATAATGAATTATCACATGACATTCATTTTGTCTTTATACACTTTATAAAAGCATAGCAGAAAACAATTGACCCATTTCTGTAACACAGACACTTACTGCCTACTTACGATAATAATGAATCTGATTTTAACCAAATTGCTACAATAAACAAATGATTAAACTCTTATTCTCTCATTAAAAATTTTATGGATTCAATGAATAAAACATGGATAAACCATTTCATATTATAAAAGTATAAAAGGGAAATTTTTCAAAAAGACATTCATGAAGTACTATAATTAACTTAATTTAAAATACAACTCCATGCCGCTACTTAATGGCACCCCATGCTTAAAAGTAGCGGTGGCCAAGAGAAACAGTACAGTTCTGAAACTTCAAGCACCAGATTGCCATGAAAAAAGCTGGGGTGCCCCAGCGAAAATATTCCGGCCAAGTGAACATGGAGTTTTTAAAAGGTTGTATTTTAATTAAAGGGAAATTTTTGTATTTGAAAAGATTGCTTTGTTAAAAACATCCAAAACCTGCTGGATGACTGCTCATTTATTGCGTTCAATAACGCAATTCAAAAACGACCCAATATAGATTTAAATGTTTGATTCTTACAATTGCTAATAGCAGGAAAACCACTCACATATCTTATAATTTTTTAAATATAAAACAAGCGAATTAAAATAACATTTTATTAAAATGAGGAGCTCAAAATTACGATGGCATGTCTCTTATACTACACCTATACTTGGGGCAAAGCTAAATTGAGAACACTGTCAAAGGTTTCAGAGCTCTGAACAGCTTGGCTGATGAGTGCAACCTGGGATCGAACCCGGCACTTCCCATCTATCGGCTCTATTCATCCGAATAATATATGCTGTTGTGCAGTATAAAAAATTTAAAATATCCTTTAAGGAAATATAGACTGAGATATATTATGAGGTCCTGTATGTAAACCAGTAGGGCTGTTAACATTTTCAATAGGAAACATGTCACAGTGCACTTGATTATGAGTCTAAAATTATACTAAAAATAAGATGAACAAAAGTCAGAAACAGTTTTCAAATATTATTTGTAATCATAAAAATATTAAAATGGGTTTGCTTAAATAAGTATAATAGTAAATGAATAGTTATTTTAGTTAGAGTAGTATAATTTAAAAATGTCACTTCATTCAAATATGATTTCTGAATATCTCTGTAATATTTCTCTTTACACATAAACTAATTATTTTGATAGATTGAATTATGATTGTAATTTTTGTAAAGATAAAAGAATATATATCAAGTTATTTTAGTCTATTTCATTGCGAAATACTGAATCTGCACAAATATAAATGAACACATCTATTACTTGCCAACCCCTAATAAATTATAATGAATTTATCATGGAGCCTATTATTTTAATACAAGAAAAATGTTTCAATCATATTACAAAATAATAATAGACATTTTAATCAATAGCAATTTGTCTAATTTCAATTTATACGTAATGTACAAAGTTATTCATCCAAATATGGATAAACAGCCAAATCTAGTACTTCAAGTACCTCCTATCCGTATAAATACACGGAAAAAGGAATAAAAAGGCTCTTGTACCTTCCACTCTGATCTCACATTAACTTCGCCTCAACTATAGAGATGAATAACAGACTGTCAACAATTGCCCAATGTGTAGCTATAATGGAACGTTAAAACCAACTCAACTCACCTCATATTATATTCACATTCAGTTAAGTTAAAATACAGTATTTGAGTACAAAAATTTCGCAGAGGTACTTCAACAAATTCTGCATGAAAAAAAAAAAAAAAAAGCATCCTCAAAATAAAACAAAAGAGAAAAATCAAATGACTTTTTTACTTCCATTACCCTACTACCGTAGGTAAAGGAAGTATTGTATTCGGTCCAAAATTCAATATCGAGATTTCACCTGATTTACATGTTTTAAGGTCTCCTGAATCCAAAAATGTGGTTTTTGGCAATTTGTCAGTATGTATGTATGTATGTGTGTGGAATCTCCTGGCTTTCATATCTCCAAAACTAATAAAGACAGCACTACAAAACTTCAGAATATAAACAGGTCTGGTGTACAGATGAATTTTCCAAATTTTGGTGAAAATTGAAAAACCGGAAGTGGGACATTGGACACTGGAAAAGGGACCGTAAGTCCATATCTCAAAAACGGCTCTAACGATTTTCTTCAACGTTGCTATATAAAGATGCCCTTTTGAATGATATAGTTGGTTAGTTCAGGAAAATGGATAGGCGTTCTGCATAAATAGCTGAAATTCAGGTCTCCCAAGCGCGTTACGCTTGGCTGTACGCTTTTTTTTTTTTTTTCAAACTCATCATATTAACTCCCTTTTAAATATCTTTTTGTATGTAATTGTTGTTTTCAGTCAATAATTGAGTATGCCAAGTTTTGGTAAAATTTGGTATCTCTAAAACAGTCTGAACAATTTTCTTGAAAATTGTTGCATAAATCAATTTCAGATATCCTGTATTACGTGGTTATTAGAGGAAAATTAACAGTCATCCAGTTTAGGTACGTTAAGTTTTAAATCTCAGAAATTGGTGTTTCAAAAAATAACTCTACCATTTTTTATTCTGATTTTTTAACTTGCTGTGTAAACTTTGTTCTATATGTCTTTACATGTGTATTAAGTTTCTCATACCAGAAAAATGTTTGGTTTCTACTTTGTTAGGTCAACTTTGTGTCTTCTGATCATATTATCCCCCCAAAAATGCATATAACACGTGTAATAGTAGGTAGTAATAGAAGTCGTGTGGTTGTTTCACACCAAATTTTTTTAAATATATTTTTGAAAGCTAATTAAGAAAAAAAAAAAAAAATTTCAAAAATTTTTGACACATACAGTTTTGACAGAAATGAGCTTAAAACTTCACTTTTTCAACTGTAATCTCCAGTTATTTTCTGGAATATCTACTTGATGTGAGTGAAGAACAAGGATCAAATTAATGGAAAATGGGATGATGGAATGTTAAAAAATTAACGTTATTGTTTGATACTGCATTGAGAAGCCATACACAAGAGAAAAAGTTCTAAATGAAGCTTCTGTATAAAGTACCCAAAGTATAGTACCCAAAGTATAGTACCCAAAGCAGTGCAAAAAAAAGTAAACAAAAACAATGATTCACAGAACCTTTTGACTGTACATTCATTTCTGTAGAAGAATATGTTAGCAAATTATAACAAAAAAGTAACATTCCCTATTGATTGGATAACAACTACGATACAAATAATGGTATATCTGCCTAATATCCTATCAAGAAGCTTGTATATAATCTGAAACAGCAAATTTTTTAATATTCTTTACTGCCAAATTGAATTCTATCGATAAATAGCATTCAATAGTTTAATATTCATTTTAATAGCGGTCATTGTAGCTGTCATAAAGCTTTTTAAAAATTTTAACCGAGTTGGATAGCAAAATGACATCTCCTCTAAAGAAAAACTTAAACTTTTTCGTGTGTGAGTTTTAATAAAACTTGAAAAAAAAATTATGTTTGTTTTACAAACTTGAATAATCTCCATTCTTTTTCTAAAATTTCTCTTTTTAAGCATTATAAATAGAAATATATTTTATGGTTTGAAATATTTTGTTAGACATTTTCTTCTCAATGGAAAATTTAATAAATATTTCACATGTTTATGGATTACAAAACACTCTAAAAATTGAATCTCCTTTTTAAAAATATTAACAAGTTCAGAAAAATCTAGCCTATTATCCACACTAACTCAAAAGAATAAAAAAAACATTGTTTACACAATGATAACAAGAAATCCATTCACAGGTACGTGTGTATTCTTTGATACCGTGAAGTATCACTATCAATGAATTTATTTTCTAAATAACAAATCTATCTATGATTCTGTAACTGACACTAATAAGCTCTCGTTCAGCAAAAATAACAAACGCAGAATTGGTTAAGAGTTATTTTCATAACACAATGAGAACTTTTTTATGAAAATGATTCTGCAGATAAACAAAGGAAGATACATTTCCAAGGACCTCTTTTCATGGATGAACAGAAATTATTTTATCAAATAATCTCAATGGAGCTCAAAATGCCCGCTATCACACTTTGACACTTAAAAAATGAGTTTACATAAAAATATGTAAAAGGATGCAGTTCCAAATTTTTAGTACATGATGTGGGCATGATGAGCAAACACTTTTCAAATTTTTGAGGTGTTCATTTTAGAATCTCTCATAATTGGACTTGTTACAGAATATTAGATATTTTGCAGACCAAGATTGTGTTATGCAATGAGTAACAAAAGCTCATTAAATGAATTTCACTCACCACTTTTATATTTTTATTGATTTTTATTTTACTTATTTTTTTTTACAGTAACCAAAAAAAAAAAAAGAATTTCCAGCAACTGCAAAGTAACCCTTTTCCTTTTAATTTGTCCCCTACCCTAGATGTCCTTAGACGACAGTTATTAATTTTATTTTAAAAGGACTCTAAAAACCAAATATTAAGTCAAATGACACAATCTCCATTCAACAGAAACTGACTACAAGTTATGCCAGCTTTCTATAACGAAAGGAACTAAACAACACTATCATTCAAAAAATAAATTAATAAAAATAATAACTTTAAAAATATGTAGGGTAAGTGCACCCGTGATTGACACTTTTAGAGCAATCTCTGATGTTCTTAATGAAAAACATTCAGAACCACATATATGTTAAAATATATACATTGGATAACAATTACTTTTTTTCATGAATTTTTATTGGACGCCCACTCAATGTTCCAGTCATTGACACTGCTAGTTATTCATTTACCAGTTATTAGCACCCTGTGCTCCAGTGTTTGACATAAAATGTTAAAATTCTTATATGTAAAATAGATGATTTTGTTATTTTTCTTATTTATTAATTGTTTCGGGATAGATGCCAATTACTGGAGCATGCCAATCACTGGAGCACCATTACATTGATCATTCAAAAATGCACTTAAAATTTCTGACTACACTTTTTTAAGTAAGCAAAATTTTTCTTATGTACTAAATCAATCTACTTCAAAAACAAAAGAAAGGAATTTTTTGTCTTCCAATGGTAGAATTTATTTTTCTTCTGAGAGTAAAATAAATAGACCTACATTAAAAAAGAAGAAGAAAAAGGGCAGAGAGTTGCTGGAAATACTTGTCAAGGTCCTTGAAAATATCCTTTCAGATATCAGTCCTTAATAAACATAACAGACATTCAAGAGAACATGACACAGCAGTTTCATACAACTGTGTACAAACAAACTACAAGTATGAGGATGACATGACTAAACTAACAGTATCACTTTTCAACATGTACGATAGAGGTGCAAATCACATGGACACCCACTTTCAATAACAAAGAGTGCATCACAAATTGCCTACGTTTTGAAAGAAATGAATCATTTTGATCGTGACAATCAAGTGCAGAACAGAAGGAGTTACATTATTACTAGTAGCAAGCACTTGCATTCGTAATATCATAGGGCTTTAAAATACTACTTAGAATATTGCTCTTGAACATTTTTATGTAACACAGAAATAGACGCATTAAACTCTTTGTCTAAACAGAATGCAGTGTGAGAAAAGAAAAAAAAAAGTCAAAATTCAAAAATCAAAACATATTAATCATTTTTTATGTTACTTCAGCAATAAAATATTAATGCACACATGTGTTAATATCTTTCTTTTTATCTCTCTCGTGCAGAACTTTTAAAAGTTCACAGTCTACTTCAATTCAGCAAAATTTTATAAATGGGATTTACGACACATATTAATCCCAATTTTACATTTTATGTAAAGTTGGGATTAATATTTTCAGAGTAAAAGTTATTAATATTTTATATAGACTTTTATAGATCCCATTGTCATTCAAAATCAATACAACTGAAGAAAAATGAACACTTCATTTTCCTGTATTATGAAATAGAATCAAGCATGTGTATAAAATAGATAGATATTTTACTTAGAAATATAAATTATTATGTTTTAAAACAACACTATATTTGTACTGTGAATTTGGCAAAGTAATTATAATCTTGGTAAAGTCTTAATGTATCTGAAAAGGGGATGGGGGGGGGGCGGCAAGAAAAAGTGAAAAAAAAAAAAGACAATTTATTTTAAAATCAACATTAAAAACTAGAATGTTGTGGCCACCCACATTACTTTCTTCTATGTTTTCCTATGCAAATTCACTCAGTAAAAATAATTTATTAAACATTATTTAATAAAATTATCTTACATAATAATGCAGTACGATTTCCATATTAGAGAAGTAGTACAACACTAAATATCCAAATACAGTTCATTTTATTCTCGATCTTACATTAACACGTTGAGCACCATGTCAGCCATTCTAGATTCTAGACATTTTGTCATATATCTCTAAGTACTGAAGGAATCATCTTGAAACTTTAGGAGTGTGCAGAACATGTTATACTTCAAACATTTCAGTGAAAGTTTTACCCCGAAAGTAAAAACAGTACCAATAAAAAATTTAAATGTTGAGCACCCTGTCAGCCATCAGTGGCTGACAGTGTCAAGTATGATATAAAGCCGCATCAACCATCGGTGGCGGATATAAAACTAAAAATATTACATTTAATGATTGAAAATTTATTAAAAATTTGCTTAATTTTTATTTATTACAGGAGGAATCATCATGGAATTTTAATGGATTTTAGGAATTTGCAAACGTGTTAATTTTTTTTTTTTTAATGAAAAAAAAAAATAATAATAATAATAATAATAAATTTATTTTAAATTATTGCAGATCGATGGTTCTACCATTCATTTTAAAGACATTGGTGAGCTTTTTTGAAAGATACACATCATGAAAATTTATTCTCGTCAAGGGGGGGAAGGTGATGCTCCTACATATACAAAAAAAATTTTCCCAGTTGACTATCTTTATTACAAATAATTCTTGTAAATTTCATAATGATTATTAAAAAATGATTCTCTTTATGCACATTTATACAAAATTTTGTCCTATACCACCCTGTTAAAAAATCAGAAAAAGCAGGATGGCAACGCAACCTGTACAACAATTTTCACCAAAAGTGGATAGGCACTCATTTAGGTCAAGGTGTAACTACATACCCATTTGTATGAAATTCTGTGCAGTCGTTCCTGAGATACAGTTGCCACAAAATTTTGTCATACACACAGACAGACATTTTCTAAAAAGGGTCCAATCGTGTTTTACAGCTCTCAAAACGAGTCAATCCATCAAAAACCCGAGGTCGAAAATTTTTACGAATCCAATACTTTCTTCTATTGAATATAGAAAAAAGTAAAAAAATATATATTGAGAGCTGTAGTTTAATATATAAATAGGTTTATTTATTCATTTTTTATGATAAAAAATAAAGAAACTTCATAAAAAATGCATCAATAAACCTATGAAAAATAATTTTCTTAAAGTGTAACATTTTAAAATTCTAAAAATTAACTTTGGATGTCATTCTTGCAATACTTTGAAATTAAGAGAAAAAAGCACAATGCGAAACTGAAAGATTATTTCTCTTGTTACAAATGGAAATGATGAGGGGAAGAAAGAAAACACATCCATCCCAAGAAGAACAAGGTAAAGGCCGTACAAAGATATTAACAGGGTTGAGGAATAATAGTTTGGTACAGTTCAAAATTAAAAATACACATGGATATTTTTTGAAAATCAATTTTTTAAAGTGTCTTATATATGTCATTTTACAATATAAAATCTTTTTGTAAAAAAAAAAAAACTGTGTCCAAAAAAGTAATTATTATACAAACTACTAAAAATTAATTGAAAATGGACATCGAATGAAAGTTCTCTCTGTAAACTTTTGCAGCTTGCAACATTTTAATTCCTCGTTTGAATCTAAATAGTTTTCGACTGTGTTTTGCAGATGCCAAAGTAATAAGTATATTTTAAAATTTAACACATGTGTACTGAAGGACAGCATCCATTTTTATTTAATTCTGTGATCATGATTCATTCTAGTGTTTATGTTGTTGAGTGAAGGAATTTATTTTATACTTTTAGGCACCATTAGCAATTTCATATTATGCCAATTCTCATCTCATTTTTATTAGTTTGAATAATGATTGCTTTCTGAAGTCAATTGTGTTTCTTTACAAAATAATTTTGTTTTGTTTTTTTCTTTTCAGAAGCTTCAAGGGTCTCTTCACCTATTGCAACACACAAGAAACGCAACTCCAAAAACAGCCATTTTGAGTTTATGTCACTGAAAAATGTGTGAATTGCCCCAGAAACATTACATCTCCATCTCAGAAATCTTCCGCTCGAGAGGCAGTTTTATTCTAGTCAATGCCTTATTTTTAAGTCGATTTTTGTCAAATACTGCATTTTTAAGTTGCATCCCTTTTCTTGCTGGAGTGTAATAAGAGGGAGGGGGGGGGGTCTATGGAATACACATATATTAAATAAAAAAGGCTTAAGAAATGTAAAGAAGAGATGTGTTGTATTCGTAACCAAGAATCCCGTAAGGCACATAATGTAAAAATATCCAATATGAGTCAATATATGAAATTCTAAACTTTCAAAAAAAAAAAAGAGCTTGAAAAGAACCAATGATTCTCTGTTATTCATGCTAAGCTATTCAGTGAGGCTCTAGAGGAAAGTATATCTTTAATAAATTAAAACAGACACAGATATCATATAAGAATGTCAACTGCAATGCCCCTTTGGACCCTTGATTGCCTTTTATATAGACAACGTGTCACTGCTACACTACCATGCATAAATTTTAAAGAAGGATTCCAGACGGAAGTATGAATATCCAAATAAAGGTATTGAGTCTTTACCTATCTAACATCTTTTTGGTGTGTCAGCCAACAGATGCAGTTTTTAAGTGTTCTGTTTCAGTAGCGTCTACAAAGTGTCTTTTTGTACTCAATCAAGGGCGCTTTACAACTTTGGAATTCACTTTCTTCCCCTGCCTTGTATCGTTTTTGAGATAGGAAAGCTACTTCAGTGGCCACCCTGTATTTTATTTAGATCTTAATGAAATGGGATCTATTTCAGGCTAATTTGTTTACAAAAATAAAAATAATGATTAAAATAACAATAATAATAATAAATAGGGTTTGAATTGAAAACCACCTCCTCTTTGAAGTCTGTTAAAAATAGGGTATAAAGATTGAGATTTTTAAAAAAGATAATTATTTCCTCTTGAAAATTTGTTACAACTCTTCTGTAGCTTTCATACTGTTTGGCCCTCCATGCATCGTTCTAACATCCAATCAAAATTTAACAAAACTTTTCAACTCCCTTTACTAATGTAACCTTTTTTTTGGTAGGCATACTTTTTGTGCAATTCAAAAGGCAAAATATAAAATTGAATATTTTTTAAACACCACAAAATTGAAAACTGTAAAAGAGCATTGAAAATAAATAGTTTGATAACAAAATGATTACGATGAAGGAAATGGATGAATACAAAAAGTGATTCATGTCATCCGCTATCATTGGCACCTCCGTCAAAAAGAATAAAGTATCAAAATGATAAATTTATAAAACATTATCAAAATTCTATACAATTAAAAAGGAAAATTTCAGACTAACTGAATATAACATTAATACTTTTTCACCTTGACTCAGCTAAAACAGTAATACCTGAAAAAGTTTACAAATGCATAAACTCATTCTTATTTAGAATAGTTACACTGAGGGTGATTTCATTAAGCACAACACACAATAATTCAGCCATAAAAATTATTTCAGGAGTGAAAAATCAATAGCACAGTCAGTTTCGACCCACATGGATGCAGGTGAAATAACAGAAGTGTAAAGGATATCTATTTAGAGGCTGTATATGTATAATGCAAAAGTTTTTATTGTATCTAGGGAACTGACTACTCAAGTGACAAAGTTTATGAAAAATTCTTTCATTTTTTCAATACTCTAAGTCCAATGAGTGGTAAAGATATAATTAAATATCAATAAACAAATTTTGCCAGTTATTATTTCATTCAACATAATAAAAATGCTACATTGAATAACTACTCAAAAGAAATTGTGACTTTCTAAATAAAATAAAAATAAATATTATAAACAGACTCATAAATTTGAGTTATATAGCTGCCAATTTATTACAAATTGTAAATAACTTTCATAGCACTATTTACAAATAGTCAATTTTGTCTTATTGAGTTACAGATAAATTAAATAGGAAAGTACTATTTTAAAAAATGGGGTGTAAAGTTTAGGGCAACCCACGATGACTTCACATTTAAAAGGTTAGCTTAGTACCCTTCTGGCAGATCTGCACAAGAAGAATTTGTTATTTTCAAAAAAGGAGAGTGGATGCCTAAACCATTTTTCATTATGTGTGATAAATTATTAATAATGCATAAATACAATTCTGGAAGTTAATATGTAATTGGAACAATAAAACTCTATAATGTCCTAAATCAATATTTAAACATTTGGAAAATTTATCTTTTTTCACTGTCAATAGTGGAAAACAATACCTTCCGTCACAACACTTTCTGTATTGTAGTAATGGAAAGAATTGTGTTCCATCCAAAATTTTGATATTGACTTTTTACCTGATTTCTATATTTTCCTGAATCCAATAAAAGGATTTTTGAAATGGGTCATTTCATTTGTGTGTGTGTCTGAGTAAGAGAAGGAGGGGAGAGTCCTCTCACTAGCTTTTCTATAAAAAAGAACAAACCAGTTTTGTAACAATAGTAGACTCTTGTATTGTTTTATGAAAATCCGACAATTAAAAGTAGGATCAAAAGTCGGTAATCCAGGAAAAAAAAAAAAAAAAAAAAGTAACAATTTTCTTCAAATTATAAATTTCCATTTCAATGCTTTTTTGTATGTATTAGTTAGTTATTAAAGGAAAATTGGCAGAAATTCTGATTTGTTAGATTAACATAATCTATAAGTCAACTCAAGATTATCTCATGATGTCAGATCCTACTGTCTTAAAAAAATCAACAATAGGAATTTTTAATGAAGAAAAAGGATATCCAAAGAGTATATGTATAATTCTGAATAATGAAAGTCATGTGACTGTTGTGCAAACATTTTTTTTTTTTTTTTCAATGAGGAATTTGCACGTTTTCTGATTTTATTCTTATATAATAAAAACTGAAAAGGTTACAAAATAAATACATACATTTTCTTTATTTGAAATCTAATGACTGCTTTATTACAATTTTAACATTGCACTATTTACTCTATCGAGAAAACACAGTATAATGTAGTGTGACGTCACTCTTTATGACAACAAACTAAAGTAATTGTTGTTTACATTCGATTTCGTGCTTTGCTTCTTGAATCAGTGAAACAGGTTTTATATTTTATAATAATGACAAATATTACAAAAACGTAATATAAATATTGTATTGTACCACTCTGCACTAATACAACAGCTAATGCTTCCCAAAAGCTATTCTTTAGCGTTCCACATTAAACAAAAACATTGGACAAATGCCATGATAAGAAAACAATTGAAAATAATGATAATAGAAAATGGTGATAATGATTATAGTAAGATGAAAAAGAGATGCTCAGAATTATAAACGATTGATAATTACGAAAGTTAAAACAAATTGCTGCTTCCTAACTAGGCTAACAAAATATAAACATTGACGCATTATAAAGTGTGACGTCAGCCAGCATTTTGAAGTCACGTGATTTTTGGTTAATTTTAACGTTATTTTTTAAATCAATGAGAACTTTTTTTGCATTTTCAATAAAGTTTTTGAAATTTATGGGCTTAAAACTACCAGAAAAATAAGATTTTGATCAAATCCCCCATGTGTGCAAATTCCTCATTGCAAATTTATAACTTGATAAAATTTTCAGATACCATTTGGATACAAAAAAATGTTTTAATATAA
The DNA here is from genome assembly GCA_963930645.1 of Salticus scenicus. NCBI lineage: Eukaryota > Metazoa > Arthropoda > Arachnida > Araneae > Salticidae > Salticus > Salticus scenicus. Next base: position 2,788,274 of record OZ005654.1, on the reverse strand, counting down.
ATAGACAGATTACTTTTAATGAAGGAAACATCCTGTAGTTCAAATTGAATCTGGTAAATAATTATAAATTTATCTTAAAAATAAGATAGATATATATGTATACAAAGAGATTGAAACACGATTTTATTCTTTAACTAATAGAGATAAGTGGGTATAAATGTAAATTGCAAAAACATTCAAAATAGGAAATAAAATTATTTAAAGTAGGAAATAAGCCAATGTTCAGAAAAATTTCTTCCTATTCATTTTTAAAAAGTCATAATTTTAACAATTTTATAGGACCCTTCTAAACAAATTTCGTCCATTAGAGTTTTTATTTTTAGTGCAATAACATCATTACAAAAATCCTCAAATCTCTATCATTAAAATTGTGTGAGTTACACTAAATTGAAATTTCAATGTTGAATACCTATGTTGGACCCTATATCAAAATCGAAATTTACATCTGCAACATAAATTACAAAAAGGATAATATGCATGATAATATGAACCATTTTTGCCTTCTTGATACACTGGAGATTGGAACTATACTTGGAAATCGTTGCAAGAGAATTTCAAGTTGTGCTGTGTGTTTCACATACTGCGTTAAGTTTAAGTACAGTGTGTGACCTATATCTAATTTATACACAATATACAGGGCTCTTCAAAATTAAGAGAAAAAATTCTTTTTTATTGAATGGAAGCGCATTATTACATTTTACCAAGTACGGGCAAACTGCCTAATCTTTTCCGACCCAGACCGTACGATCGGGCAGGTTAGACATCTAGGACATCCACTTACATTTTTGCATCTAGAACAGTCGTATGGAATAAAATTAGGAAATGAATGATCGAGCAAATTAGACGAAAGTGTAAAGTACAATTTTCAATCCACAAATGTTGGTTATAATCTATATTTTTTCTTTCAGTTTGCAAAAACAGAAGAATGTATTGTTTTACAGTAAAAATGTTTCGGGGTCAGAAAGGGATAACTATCTTATACCAACACGGTAGGCAAAATATTGTTTCATGTCCAATTTTCAACGTTGATTTTTTGTCTTATTCACAAGTCTCTGAACACAAAAGTCAAGTTTTTAGCAGCTGATCTGTGTGCATGTCTGATAAAAATGAAACACAAATAATTGCAGGAATTTCAAATGAAAAGATTTAAAGATCCTATAATACTGTCACACTTCAAAGTTTAATCAATATTTCATTTTTCAAGAGGTGGTGCAGATAAATTTCTTCTGAATAATTTGGAATAAATTTTGAATTTAATAACAGCCTTAAATTCTTTTTAAATGTAGATTCATATCTACATATCTAAATGTAGAATGGAGACATATTCAAATTGGAGTTGAAGAGGTCTGCATTACACAGAAACATATGTCAAACTAGTTGGCACAGGTGGACTGTGCTCAGTAACCCATCCTATTTATGTTCTCAGAAATTTCTAGCGCGAGACATATTACAATCATGTTAAAAGAAACGAATTTGACCAAAGCTTGACAAAGTGACAGAATGAAATCCCCACCTAACAGGCTATCCACCATTCACTTCCATATATTTATCTTACTCTAATTTATTAATTTATCAAGGTCAATTCTGTTGTTTAATTTTCATGCTACTATTTCCAATGCAATAATCCTCAGAATTTCAATTTTGCTATGTTGATAAAATCTTAAATTACAAATAATTGTAGTCAATCATGTTCAAACAAGTATCATAAATATTATTTTGAAGTTGTCTGATATATTTATGATCCTCAAAGTGGACGTTTATGCTCAATTTTGCCCTATTCTGCCAAGTTTAGTAAATTGCAAATTCCAAATAACTTACGAATTTTTTAAATTGGAAAAATCATATTCAATGATATTAATGCCAGTATCCTAAACAATATTTCGAAAGTGGTTTGACATCTTTACAATGAAAATATCCCCCAAGATTGACGTTTGTGTGAAATTTTGTCCTATTCTGCCATATAAAGAAATTCATAAATTCCCAATAACTTACGAAATTTTTATATTGGAAAATTCATAGTAAATAATATTCATGCCAGTATCCTAAATAATACTTAAAAAGTGGTCTGACATCTTTACGATAAAAATATCCCTCAAAATTGATGTTTATGTGAAATTTTGACCTATTCTGCCATGTTAAGAAATTCATAAATTCCAAATAACTTGTGAAACTTTCAAAGTAGCATGTTTATAGCTAATAATGTTCATTCTGAATTCAAAACTAATATTTTATAACTGTCCTGACATCTTCACAGTAAAAATTTTTTACTTAATGGACATTTAAGCGAAATTTTGTCCTATTCTTCCATCTTAAGAAAATCTTAAATTTCTAATAACTTACGAAAGTTTTTTAATTCGAATGTTGCAAATGAATAGGGTTCTTGCCAGTGTCGAAAGTAATATTTTAAAACTGATCTGTCTTCTCTGCAACTATTTGCTCTTGAGATATCGTGTACACAGACTAACAAACTAGCAGACACCCTACAGACAGACACCACACAAATTTTGTCATTTTCGGATTCCTCACACCTGAAAATGTGTAAAAAAGTAAAAAAACCGAGGTCGAAAATTTTCACAATTATTTAAGTTCCCCATACATTCAGTATGATGGGGAACTAATAAAACATTTTAAAAATCTATTTTCAACTGTTTTTAAAGTACTATCATAATCAATACTTATTATCTTACCCCTTAGAACCCCCTGCGGTCTTAATCTTTAATCTGTTTTTATAATATTCAAATGCCCCTTAAGAGAAAGTTGTGTGAGTGTCATACTAGATTTTGTCGTATTAGATATTTTTTTTTTTTTTTTTTTTTTTTTTTTTCTATTTTGGTTGTTTTTGTTCTCTAAACTTGTCTAAAATTTTTTATTATCAGTTAGCATGTGGTTCTTATTTTCACTGTAGAAACAGAGTGTATTTTCAACCTTTTAAGTGACGTGGAAAAAGTGGTCTATGGCAACTTTTTTGTTGTTACTTAATTTAGTTGGTTTTAAAGATACAAATACACATTTTTTTTCCTAATGGTCTTGTTAGATGGAAAATAAAATCTTTATAATTTACAAAATTTGTCTAGAAGGGTCATATAAAATTTTTTTAATGAAATGTAACTTTTTGAAAATTAACAGTAAGAAATTTTTATGAAGTCTTATTTTCTATCTTATTTTAAAAATTTTTGCAATTTACATTTTCACATTGCCCACTTATCTCTAATAGATAAAGAATAAAACCACATTTCATGCATATAATTATAAATTAAAAACTGTACATAAAAACTTCTTCACACGCCATAAAATAAAGGAAAGCACTATTGGTTTCAAAAGGATATGGCCTTTCATCTTCAGGTGCAAGAAACATGTGCTAGTGCCTTGGAGGTAGAAGTGAGACTATCTTGCTTTCTGCATCCAAGATAGTAGCTTATACATTTTGTATCTGAAGAAGAAAGGCAACATCCCTTTGAAACCAGTAGTGCTTCCTTTTATTCTATGGCGTGTGAAGACGTTCTTATGTTTAAACTCTGTACATTTTGAAATCTCAGTTTGCGATATTGAAGTAACACCCTGCATTTAGAATTGCCCCATCAGTTTGTTTTTCTAAAAATTTTCCAATTTAAGTTTTAGAATCATAAAATAATAAAGTACGTGCAACATAGCATAACTTAAAAAATACAAATGCCAACATTTCAATACAGAAAAGAGAAATTAAAACCTCAGTTATACATATACAGCTCTCTAAAGTATAAAGGATAAAATGATTGTTGGGGTTCTTTATTCTTGCATAGGATGTACTACATCTAAAGCTGTTGCACAACATCAGTCTGTAATTAAGTACAGTGACAGATCTAGATATTGATGGTGACTAGAATTATTGAGTATGAAAATGACAAGGGAAAAGAATCACAGCAAAAGATTCCCTTGCAAAAACTTTGTACTCTTATTCACAAACCCGTTAACAGGGCAATTAACAAAATAATCATTATCTGAAATAGGAAAAATCAGCAGTGCAAAAAACAGTAATTTTTTTTTTTTTAGCAAAAGATCTTACTGGAAATATCACTGTTTCAAAGAGAACAGTTTACTGGAATGACTTTGATGAAACATTTTTGGCTCTCTTTTTCAACTACATTCAGTAAGAACCCTTTATCTTAAAAAACATTAGGCTGTTTCAAAGGTTGATCCAGTTACACTGGATTTACAGCTAGCTGCATGAAGAAGGCATCCAGTAATGGAGTCTGAAAAGGAAAAAGATTGTGTTAAAAGAGATAGTCAAAAATAATACATTTCTGAAATTGGATCCATAAATAAAAATGTATACATACATAATAGGGAAGCATAAATAGTTAGTAATGTTCTAGAATAGGATTGTGCCATATTCTAGAATGGGAGTAATACTTCTCAATCTTAATGAATGAATACCACATAATTTCATTATATCAATATTTAAGTTACTGAGTTTTAATATGCAAATCAGTCACAAAAAAATCTCAAGCTTCTCTCTTTTGTTTTTCAAATTTTAAGAAGTTGCAAGTACTAGTTATACATATATCTGTGGAATATACCTTTATTTTGTCAATCTAATAGCTAATAAATATATAACCAAGTTTAAAAATACAACTTTTTCCTTTTATATTTTATTTTTTTTTTTTTTTTTGGGGGGGGGGGGGGGGGGAAACCTTCCGGCTCAGTTGGAAGAGTAGATTGATTTTTTTTTTTTTCCTTATCAAGTAGAAACTTTGAAACAAGGTGGCAGATCAAGTTAATAAACAGACTTGATAGCTTGATGGGAGCTACATACATATTTAATAATTTCATATAAATCGGCTCAAAAATACTTTTTTACGGAAGTATATGTTTATTTTGAAACCAAATGGCAAACTGATTTGACTACAAAATGTGGTTGAAATTTTGAATGAGTTATGTACATGCAACATAAAAAAACAATTCACAATTACTGCATTTCTTAGAGTTTGAAATTTTCAAATAACTGCCATTTTTTATTGAAATAACATGGCAGATCACAAGATGGCCATTGAAGATATTTTTGACATAAGACTATTGACTAAATTTTTTTTGAATGAATTCAAAATTTTTAAAATTATCGTAATGACAAATCTACGTAAATGATGTAAATAAATACATTGACGTACAATGACGTAATGACAAATTTACTTACCACTGATTTTAAGCTAGCACCCACCATTTTGAAATAAAATCGCAGAACAAATTAATTAAAAAAAATTGATACATTGCCCATGATGCACACCTGGCACAAAAAGTATTACCTTACATAAATTGGTATTTTTTCGTAAAATAACAGATGACCTTCACCTTTGACCATAAGAATTTTTTCTTCTTTTGCAAAAATAAAAAATCTGATCTGCACACCCCATGACTTCCTTATACAGCCATTAGAATATACATATTGTTATGAAACACTGACATTTTTGCATGAAGTAACTGATTCATAAATAAACAGACAGGTAAAAAAAAAAAAAAAAAAACTGAAAAACTGCTACTCTAACCACAAAAGTCATGATAATAGGATTACATATGCTGCCAAACAAATAGAATAGTTTTTCATGAATGACTTATTACAGAATCTGTCATTCGCAAATACATAGATAGCTCAGTTTAATGAAAATCCTTCGAGTATAGACAACCTACCTTTGTTCTCTTTGCCAAATATTAGAGGCGAAAAATGATACATTTTACAGAAACAATTCAGTTAAAATTGAGGAAGTATTTACTAATTCTGGCTATACTGAAACAATATTTGCTGTCAAATTGGATCGCTCGTCAAGTTTGTAGCCAATGCTAATTTTGGTCTTGGCATCGATTTTGGCAATTTTGCAACCAAATTTGACGAAAATTCGCAGTTTAGGGTTGCCAATTTTAGGAAGCTCTAACTTCAATAAGAACAGAATTCTGGAATTTTTCAGAAAGATACATTGATTAATAGCTCAGTGAACTAATTTCTTCGAAAATTCTTTAAATGACAAACAAGACTGAAACAAAATAAAGTGCATTCATCAACCAGAACCTACTTATATATTAAGAATTACTTTCTACACTCAAAAATGTCAGCAATTTTCATAACAGTATCATAACAGTGCTGAATATTCATTAAAGTGCATTCATCGACTAGAACCTGTTTATGTCTTTAAAATTACTTTCTACTTAGTCCTGCCATAAGCTCTGTTACAACTTTTAGATTTGTAAATGGAAACAAACAAGAGCCCGCAGAAACCTGTCCTTTGCCCAGTGTTTATGTTTCATATATAGCTTTAAAATGCCACTCATTTCTTGTCCATCTTTCGTTGCAGGAAAATGGAGTGAGACATTGAACAGAACCGTCATGCAGTTATTGCTCTCCACAAGGCAGGTAAATCCAACTCTGAGATTTTCCAGTTGCTTAAATCTTTCGGTATAAACCGTATGTTTGTGTGGCGCACCATAACCCGTTTCAGAGCAACCCAATCTGTCAAGGATAGGCCCCGATCAGGTCGTCCCAGGTCTGTGAGGACAAAAAATGCCATCAAAACTGTGGAAAATTGAATTCGGAGAAATCCACTCCGAAAACAGAAAATCATGTCCCGGGAGATGAATATTTCGCCAAGATCCATGTCCAGGATAATTAAAGAAGACTTTAAGATGAGTGCATATCGTAGAAAGACTGGACAAAGACTCACAGAGTCCCTAAAAAATATTAGGGCTGAAAGAGCCAGGGTTCTCCTGAGCCGGTACGCTAATGGTCTCCACTGCAGCATCTTGTTCTCAGATGAAAAAATTTTCAACATTGAAGAAAAGATTAACCGCCAGAATGATAAAGTTTATGCTGACAGTCACAACTCTTTGGAAGCTCAGGAAAAAATTGGGAGCGTTGAACGAGGCCATCATCCAACCTCAGTGATGGTGTGGTGGGGAGTCAGTTTTGATGGTACCACAAAACTCCATTTCTGTGAACAAGGGGTTAAAACTCGAGCCAAAAACTATCAAGAAGACGTTTTAGAACAAGTAGTGAAACCCCTGAGTGGAACCCTCTTTGCCGGAAAACATTGGGTCTTCCAGCAGGACTCGGCTCCTGCACACAAAGCTCGGACAACTCAACAGTGGTTGGCAATGGATGTTCCAGAGTACATTAAGGCTTCAGTTTGGCCTTCAGGAAGTCCAGATTTAAACCCCCAGGATTATTGACTGTGGTCTCACCTTGAGGGGATGGCTTGCTGCAGAGGACACACCAATTTGGAGAGCCTAAAATCTGCTTTGGTAAAAGCAGTGGACAATTTCCCACAAGAAGTGGGAAATTGTCCACTGCTTTTACCAAAAAAAACGTACTGCAATAGATGATTGGCCCCGGAAACTCAGCGCTTGTGTCGAAGCAAAAGGGGCACATTTTGAATAATTCCATTTTTGTTTTAACTTATAAAAGGTTGTAATTTAAAAATTTAAAAAAAAAAATTAACAATCTTGTGTTGGTAATTTTTTAGAGACATATTTTGGTGTAACAGAATTTATGGCATGACTATGTACATGCAAAAATGTGGACAACTTTCATAAAAATATCATTACGTTTGAATATTACAGGTTGAATATTCATTAAATAAAATGCATTCATCGACTAGAACCTGCTTATGTCTTTACAAATTACTTTCTACACTTAAAAGTGTCGACAGCTTTCATAATAATATCATTACGGGCTCTATCACAGTGGTGGATCCAATGGGGGGAGGGGGGGGACTAGGGGACTGAAGCCCCCTCAAAAGCATTCACATGCACAAAACTTATAATTAAAGAAAAACTTAAATTCATATTATTGAATGATTGAATAACATTTTCGGTAAAATCAATTTAAATAATTATCTGTCATAGTTAAGTAAACATCAACAAATAAAAACCTCTCTAAGAGTCCACCTCTATTTAAGGGCCACCTCCTATAAGGATCAATTTTTCTCCCTTCCAAAATTTTCTTTTTGGCACTACTGATTTACCTCCATGCACAAATGCTCTGTTAAGGAGCACGTTTTGCGAGAGCATCTAATATTGCTTAACTCTTGATGTGAATTGACCCATTTCAGTATGTAACTCCTTTCAAAGAACCCTCTTAATCAAGGCCGTAGCAAAAAAAAAAAAAAAAATTGAAGGGGGCTTCAAGTTTTAGCTTTGAGTGTTAAAAATTAAGTTTCATTCAAAAATTTCCAACAAATTTGCAAAATTTTGGGGATCTTTTAAACCCTCAATCCCTTTTCCCTTGATCCTATTTCTCTCCAATTTTGAAATTGTAGCAGGTATTCCCTATGAATAGGTCGGTAGAGAAAAGTAGTGTTTAAGATAATAGTCTTTGATGTACATATTATAGGTGCAATTCAGACTTGGAAAAGTGGATTTTGTGTCCTGCCAATATTTAAGTAATAATTTAAAACGCTTTTAAGAGAGTAGTGAAGTTACTAGACTTTGCAACTTTTCTATTTAATAGTCACCCATAATCTTGAGAAGTGATATTTGGATATACATAATAGACGATTCTTCGATTTGATTCTTCTGTTATGTATATCAAATATCACTGTATATGTATATCAAATATCACATATATAATCTTGAGAAGTGATATTTGGATATACATAATAGACGATTCTTCGATTTGATTCTTCTGTTATGTATATCAAATATCACTTCTCAAAGTTATTGGTGACTGTTGAATAGAAAAGTCGCAGAGTTTGGCAACATTGGAGTAGTGTTCAGTTTAAATAGCAAAATTAAAATATTATACATAGTTTAGATTGAAAATTACGAGCTAAACCAATTATTTTTACCGTGAGTTTTCAGTCGGCTTAATAAAGACCCCTTATTTAATTCAGAAATGATGTTAAGTTGATTAATTTGATCTAGAATATAAAAGAATTCTGTTGTAATTAAAATTGAAGGAGAAGGGAAAGAAATGAGATAGGGATCTCTTAGACTAACTGGCTGCCCAGTTAACATTATAGAACAAAAAAAGAAAGACGATAGTTTATAGGAGTCATAAAACTTGAATGGAGGATCCGAAAAAAAACTCCAGGCTAGGGGAACTATAAGCCACCCACACACTCTCTCTCCAGCCCACGACTTTCGAAGAGCATTTTTTAGAAGTGCTAGAACTGGTCCTTGGTCAACCACTTATTCGGCGAGACAGTGATGGATTGTCCCGGTGGTTCTCAAAATATACAAATCCTGCTTCCTCCCGCATCAGCTGCTTTTGATAGTATTTAATTGTAAATACTAAAGACATCAGAAGCCAGAAGAATTTGCCAAAACATCTATGATTCTTCTAGGGGAATAATTTATCTGATGGAGTATATAGTGGTGATCCCTCTTCCTGGATCCAGATGTGACTTCAAATCCCGGAATCTAGGTGCCTTCAAATTACGAAAATTAATGCCCTCTTTTGTTGCTTGTGTCTAATTATAAAGCTGAAGGACACGGAGGAGTCTCATACAGTCATCTAAGCTTGATTAACTACCATAATGCGCATCTGGGTGAATCAAAATTTTATAGTCTAAAGAAAAAAAGAGAAAATATTTGATTGTGTAACTATCCCCCTTTTTTTCTATAATTCAATCATGTCTGAGTGCTACCTAAAGTGGTTTTGAATGAAATTAAACTTGAATTAAATCAAATATTAGTTTTGTAAAAGACACCAAAATATTTAATAAAATACATTATTAACGAAATTCTTTGTCTATCTATTAATTAAGGAATTATTTATTTTGGAAAACTTAGTTTAATTTGAAATTATCTCCTTAATAAATAGATAAATTTTATGACCCATTAAAAATATTTAAAGAACTTGGGTGTTATGTAGAGAACGCAATGTACGATACAGTTTGGAGAATGTCTTAAATTAACATTTTCTCACCAAAAAATTCCTAGAAACAAAATTACTGTAAAAAAGCATTTAAAATGAAAACTAATATTAATGACCTATTACAAAGCAGGATAGACAAATAATGTCAATTTGAATAATTGAATCCATTTCATTTATAATAATTTTTGCCTGAATTGCGATTTTCTGAATAACTTCTTCTAGAAAAGGTGACTTCTTTAAAGGACCCTTTTTGTACATCACCGTGAATGGCTTCCTTACGAAGGTTTGACTGTATTTCTTATTTAACACTTTCCAATATAGTTGAAAAATGTTTACGACTTTGACTGTCTGTCCGCATTCTAACTTCCTGAAACTGATATATGTTTTGTTCAAAGTTATTATGGGATGTTCTCTGTTGAAAATGGGGTAAATACTGTCATTGGTTTGTCTGCAGGAACATTAGAAAGACTTTCAAAGCATTGCATTCTATGAGAGGTATTTCCATAAATCCTATTTTAACACTTTTATTTCGCATGAAATCATAATGAAATTGACATTAACAATACATAGGCACTACAAAACTTTCTATAGAATGTAGAATGATTAGCATTAAGATTTAGAGGGCAACAAACACAAAAAGTATTCAGTTACATTAATGGGTAGAATGGACATTGCTGGAATTTCATTTTTGTTTGCATTCATCATTTTTAACACTTTCTAATGTTGTCCAAGACTAAGAGCCATTGCACAGAAATTTTAAATGTCTATATTTATCATTTAAATGCTCATTTAAAAAAAAAAAGGTTGAGTTATGATTATTGGGAGACTTATCTTTTGTGTTAAGTCTACTTTTGTCTTAAAAACCTGTTCAAGAGCTTCTCCAATCGGATGAAGAGACTTTTGTTTTCCAATTACCTTGGCTGCTCACTGAAGGAGAGGAATGGGATCCACTTTTTCCATTAGGCTGCCCCAGGTAGGATGCAGGCACCCAGCCTTTTCTAGTCGTATCCAGAACTCGGATGTACCACCAACCGGCGCAGCCCACCTTCTCCACTTCAACATTCTCTCCTTCCTTCAGAGAAGCCTCACCAACGTCCACAGCTTCATAATCACCAAGAGCGACGTATCTCCCACCAACCTGTCACAACACACACACTGAAATTAATTTCTAGGCTGGATGAGAAAAGGGAATTTTCTGTGAAGCAAACTATAGCACATAAACATGTTGCTAGATACAAAGATTTAAAAATAATAATAATAATAATAACAAGACTTTAAATAATAATACATTTAGCTTAATCAACAAGTAAATTAACAAATTAAAATTATCACATTACACTTATATTAGCAAGTAAATTTAGTCTCCATTCAGTGCACACAACAGACTCATGTAAGAAGACAAATGGCAGTGGAAATACTTCTTGAACTTTGCGTTTAAGAGATTCTTGACTTATCATCTGCAGAAACTAAAGCCAATGTTATTCGGTGGGGTGTTTTGCCCCATTATACCTCATTAACTAACATCTATTTTTACATTCCGTTTTCACAAATGGTTATCGCTTCCTAGAAATTGATATTTTTAATATTTTATTTTGAGGCTGTGGATTTTCACTAAGTAAAACTTTGCTAATTAAATTCTATAAAATTATCAGTGTTGTAAGAAGTTTGGATAGAGTGAACTTACAGTTACTGTGAGCCTTTTATTAGGTGTGCGGAGGGTTCACTATAACAAGGTCTGACTGTATAAAACTCTCAAGCAAATAGCGTAATTTCAAAAAGTTATTCATGTACTGAATTTAATTCTTAAAAAAAAAAATATGTTGGGCTTTTATCTGTGTTTCTTTATTTCCAAACAATATGCACTATATAGCTATTAACTGAATTAAAATAAAAATTTGACTGCATTCTGAATATTTTTAAAAATAATTATTATTATTTGAATGAAGAACTGAAATTTAGTTCATTCTATCAATACCATTTTGAATACTTATTATATGTGTGTGCATTATTTTTCTATGGCATGACCAATACCAGACCATTTTCATCAATTCTATAATGTGGGGAATCAATGATTGAGACTAAATCATTATGGCAGTTAAGAATTTCTACACAGTTCTTAAATCAGAGTTTCGAAAACACAATTTGAAGCATGTAAAGCAAGGAAGTGATTCCAAATAAATTTGTGAGATATATTTAGGATTTAGCATGTGTACCTCAGTAGTAATGACAAACACATCTCCCTCGTCATCCTCATCTTCAGTCTGAGAGAAATCATCAGCAGAAGACCAACCATCGTCCGAGTAGGAGGCATTCCTCTCTTCTTGGCGGCAGGGCAGAGAAGCAACGGTGGCTCGACGACCCAATTCACCTGTGCTTCTCGTACATAGGGGACTACTGCGATACGATGTTGGACCATTGTGCAAATTAAAGCTACTTCTATTACTGCGTGTTCTAAAACAACAACAACAACAAAAAAAAAAAAAAATTAGTAATATTTTACAGGTTTTACAGGATACATTTATTATCTTAATTTATTAATAGCAAAAAAAAGAAAGAAAGAAAGAAAGAACTAGGAATTATATAAAAAAAAAAAAAAACAGAAACACTAGAAAAGATTACCTAACTTTAATTAAAATTAAATAATACATTTTTTTAAATATACCACGGTGCCTGCCCTTCAACTTTCTCTTTGAAATGTGTTGCTTTAATCTTAAAGCATTTTTCCAATTTTTGCACATCATTGTTGATGAAAACTGCAGCCTGAAAAGAGAACTGGCCAGCCAGAAACCTTTTCACTTGCTGGAATAACAGATCCTTGCCAGCAAGGCTTCCAATGCATGCAGGAAAAAATATTGCGTTCCATTAGCTAATAGGGATGGTTCCACCTACAGTCTCAACTTAGCTCTAAGGCATCCGTTTCCTTATCTGCAAAGGTCGAGCAGCATTTTGCTACCAATGGCAATGTGCCATCACAGGCTGACTCAACTCTTCGGTGATAGATTTTTAATCTCACTGTCTAGTCTAACAAGTGTTTCAGTTCTAATGGTTCGGATATCCTGTATTTGTTTCAACAAATGTTTTCATGTTTTATGCATCACAGTATCCGCGGAGAAATTTGTTTTCTGGGCAAATCAAATATTTCAATCACATTTTAATTTATTGGATCATGCTGATTATTTTGCAATTAGGAATTCACGTAACAAAAACTACCTTAATCTCTCATTGACTCATAGATAAATCAAATTTACTCGAGTGCTGATAGCCTCTTTTTGCATTCTTTGGCGAAGATTAATGGCAAGAAATCAGTATGTTATAGAGAGAGAGAGATAGAGATTCAACTGTATATATATATATATATATATATATATATATATATATATATATATGAAAGGGATAAAAATAAATAGTTTTAAATTATTAAAAAACCCAATTTAAAAGTGTGAAAATCGCTAATCGAAATTATAATCGTGAATAATTTGTAATTGCCCCTTTAAAGATTGTTTTCTAGCAGAAGACTTTATAACTCAGAAATCAGAAAATGAACGAAATTATAAGTCGAAATTCGCTGATGCTAGTGCAATTTGCAAGTGTCGCTGCATTGAGCTGCATATTAATTAATCCTAGAAATTCCTTTTAAGAGCCCAGACAATCTAAAGGACCAATCAGCAGCTCACAAAATTAGGTATAAAAGCCCAAACATTAAACAAACGGACACTTCTTGCCATGATTTTGACTTGTTAAACAATTCTACGTTGCAGCCTTCCTCTGAAATTACATAAGTCCTACAGGCCAGGCCTCCCCAACAGATTCGGCGACCTGGGTGCCGCATGAACCACCCGCACATTGGCAGAGCATCAGATTCAGACTCCATTCACCTTACCCTGTCCCGACTTTGAAATGCTGAAGCAATAAAGATGTTTCCTGAAAGAAAGCCTAGTCGTCATTGTGTGCTGCGTCTGTCATCTCTCTCTTATCCAGTAATTAATACATCACATATATATACAGTCGAACCTTATTAACATGAATTACTTTTAACATGAACTGTTTGCACAATCCCTGACAAAATGAAAATTAGTTTAGTTTGATTTAGATAGTTACTGATAACATGAAATTTTTTTTTATCCCCCTTGAAATTCACGTTAACGAGGTTCGACTGCATATATACACTAGTTAAACTTGTTTCAAGTTCTGAAAGGGCTTCAAGATTCTAGCAGGCTGACACTACTTTTTTTTTAGCTTAATTTAATAGCCAATTTACCAAGATGCTAAGAATATTGCCAATGTTCACCTTTATTAAAGTCAATAGACTGCTATTATGATGTCTATGCCATTATATACATATTTACACTACAACAACAGGGACTGAACGATACACAGGGACTGATTTACTCATCTCGGGGTTCCTGAAGGTAATCAGGGCCCACTTTAAAATTTTGGCGGCCTCTTCTGATAAATATTACACCAAGGCAGCTTATAGATTTCATATGACCTCAGGTAAATTTTTTGACTCTAGCCCCTGGCCCCTCCCTTACGAAAAAAAAAAGTAGAAAAAAAACTTTTGATTGTATGCTTCTATACTGACTCAACTTATTCTAATAATATAAATGAATATAAATTTAAATAACATGAACATTTTTTGAAAAAAATGATTTGGTGGGCATATTTATCAATAAGAAAAAATAAAGCTTTTCACAACCTGACCATTTGACTGGGAAAATGCCTCATAATATCTCCATTCTGCATATGACATTGCACATATTGATGTACAGAGTGGAGCTACTGTACATCAATACTGTTATATCTGTACATGTACTGATATAACAGTACAAAGTGTACCACAAAGTGTTTGGCCAAAAATTTGAGTAATAAAAATTATAATTATCTATATGATATTCCTCTAAGGTGGACCAGTTACAATTAATTTTTGTAGAAATAAAGTATGTGAGGATAAAAAAAAATACATAAGCAATATTTAAGAATGTGGACTCAGTTCAGTGATCCAATAAAAAAGTAGTATGTTATGGCCACCACATGACTTTCTTCTATATTTTCCTATACAAATTCACTCAGTAAATATAATTTATTAAAATTATTATTTAAAAAAATTATCTTTCATGATAATGCAGACGATTTCCATATTAGAGAAGTAGTATAACACTAAATATCCAAAAAAAGTCAATTTTATTTGTGGTGTAAATAATTCATTTACTTTAATATTTTCATATTTTTAATTTATTTTATTAATATTTTTAATTTTAATTATCAATAGAAGTTCGTTATTGAGGAATCAAAGACCTCATGGCATACATGATCGTTACATTACATTTTGACCGCTAACCCCTTTTGTTCTTTTGGTCAAAAGGTCTATATATATATATCCAAATATTTTTATTTACATAAGAGGAAAGAAGAATAAATTCACTTGATTGCTAGAAAGCTGCAAATAAGAAAAATGCAGAACCAAATAATATTTCTAAGCAAGTCATACTGTTGGATCAAAATTTTATTCTTTATTTTCAAATCCAAATTAAATATGACATTAAAAAAATAGATATTGTTTTTTTTTTTTAATTAAATATGCAACAATTAATTTCTGATATACCTATATTGTTATGAAGTAGGCACTCTCTCTCCAAAATGATGAAATGGTCACAGTCCTATAAAAACGGAACATAAATAACTCTTTCTCACGCATGCTCCTCTCTTTCAAATTTACAACTGAATTTAAAATCGCTGCGATAACGGAAGGTGGGGTCAGAAACATCACCCTATTGGTTCTCAGAATGGTGTGAGATGACATCACCACTAGGAATGAAGAACCAAATTTTCTCCCATGTCAGGGATGTTAAAAAATGGGTATTTTTAGAAAAACTTTCTGTCTTGCCCAAACTTATACACACATCATAGTGATCACCATTACCAATAACAACTATTCCTCTGTTGCTGCCAAAAAATATTTTACATACAACTTTGGGCCTGAAAATTTTTGCACCCCCCTAGATCGGATGCTGGCTAAGCCCATGAAGGGCATTTCAAAAAATACGATCGAGAAAAAGAGAAATTTTCGACCCTTTTTAAAACTTTTTTTAAAAATATAAAAAATCTGTATTTTAAAAAAAAAATTTGTACCGTAAGAATCGGTAATAAATGTTCTTTCTCGTGGTATAGGTGTATTTTCGATATTTCCAATAGATCGGCAGCGATCGCTTTAGAAAAACCCGCGAAATTTTTCTCTCTCTGCTTTCTCTTTTGAGGAAGACGCTGAAGGGTGAAAATTACGATCCGCTCGCTTTTTAATTAGGCATTGGTCGACGTTTTAATTAATATCTAGGGAACAAATTAAAATTTTTAAATTCTTTTTTCACTATGCTTTCGGGCAGGCTTCTGAGCACCCGTATGTCAAATTTTGTAGTTCTGCGTTCAGTAGGGGCTGAACGTATAGATGCTCAGACAGACAGACATTGTTTTACTATTATAGATTATCGCAGATTGATGGTTCAACCATTCATTTTAAGGTATTGGCGAGCTCTTTTGAAAGATACCCATCATGAAAATTTACTCCCCTCGAGGGATAACTCTCACCACACACACACACAAACAGGGGGAGGAAGCGAAGCTTCTACATACACCATTTTTTTTCCCCAGTCGACTATCTCTATTACAAATAATTCTTTTGAATTTCATAATGATTATTAAAAAATAATTCTCTTTATGCACATTTATACAAAATTTTGTTCTATACCACCATGTTAAAAATTTCAAAAAAGTAGGATGGCAATGCAAGCTGTTGGACAATTTTTACCAAAAGTTGATAGGCACTCATTTATGTCAATGTGTAACTACAAACCAATTTGTATGAAATTCTGTGCAGTAGTACCTGAGATACAGTCGTCACAAAATTTTGTCACACACACACAGACTAATGATTATATAATGATATACAGACAGACAGAAATTTTCTAAAAATGGTCAAATCGTATTCTACAGCTCTCAAAACGTGTAAATCCATCAAAAACCTGAGGTCGAAATTATTTTGTTTCAAAATTAAATTCTATATAAGACAGAATTGTGATAAATATTTTTTTGCTTTTGTTTCTTTCTTTCTGCCATTTTTTTTTTTTTTTAAGATTTGTGAGGATTTGTGTGGTTTAAACCAATTGGTTTTAATCATGGTTTAAAAAAATGTCCCCCCCCCCCTTTTTTTTTGGGGGGGGGGAGGGGGGGAGGGGGGGAGGGGGGTTCTTAAAAAAAAAAAACAAAAAAAAAAAAAAAAAAAAAAAAAAATTCAAAAACTTTTACTACTGTCCTTTTTTTTAACTAAATTTTCTAAATTATTTTTATACTCTGAACTCAATTTACTTCAAATGTAATCAGTGAAAGATTTTATTTTTGTGTGACTGTATTAAAAGCTATATAAAGAAGGGGGAAGGGGAGAGAGAGGAAAGCACTTGCAGAAGAAACTTTGACTGAGTTTTAAAATGGTAAAAGAAAAGGATGTAAAGGAAAGCCAAATTACATTACACAAAATACAAAGGGAAAATTGCTGAACTGAAGAAACTGTCTCACTTTCAAAGATTAAAAAAAAAATAATATTCTTATTTAAAATTTAACAAAGTGATCTGTAAAACTGGATATATGCTATTTTAAAACAACCTATCTTATATGCTGAATCTAAAAGAAAGGTATGCCTTACTTCGAATCATAAAATAATAATAATATTGCCTTTAATTTTGAAATTTCATGCAAAACATTCTCTAACCAAGACCTTTTATGTGGATCACTATATTGAAATGAAACAGCTCTTGAATGGTGGCAGAATCAAGATGACACAAAAAAAAAAAATAAATAATAATAATAATATATAGATTATATATGTTGAAATTTAATTCTATGCCAATGTAAGTTCATTTTTTTACGTTTGTACAGTAAAAATTGTGTGTCGAACTGAGTTTGCAAAAAGTTCTTCTCCTGTTGTTATTCGAAATATTAAATGTAAAATAAGTAAAATTTTAAATGGATTGAAATTCATGACACATAAATTGAAATTTATTCCATTACATAATCCCACCACAGCATAATCTTTTCTTAAATCTCTTCCTATATATCCTTATAATGTATTGGAAATGCATTTTTTTTTCTTTTTCTTTCTTAGTTCCTAAAATTAAACTGAAAAATTTATTGTTACTAAGTTAAATTGTTATCACTAAATCATACAGTGAATAATAAACGATATGCAGAGTTTCTGATAGCTGATTTGACTATTCCAAGTTTAAATATTGAGGAGTATCTTAATATGCACAATGAAACATTAACTGTAAAATGCATTAAGCAGCTTCAAATGTATAAGTGTGTAGCTAGAGAAATGCAACTCATAAATAATGAGGACAAGTTTTAAGAAACAAACAAATTTATTAAATTGAAAAACTTAACAAATGTAAAAATAATTTTCAACAACAATATATTAATCATATATTAAAAACACTTTTAACACACGTAAATTTAAATTTTTATTTAAAAGATGTTAAAATAATTTTTATCCAAAACTTTTCGCTTTAAATAGTAAAGCATCATCAGGGCATTGTAAGTAAAGCATCGTTAAAAATCCCTGACGATGCTTTACTATTAAAGCGAAAAGCTTTGGATAAAAAAATTTTTAACATCTTTTAAATAAAAATTTAAATTTACATGTGTTAAAAGTGTTTTTAATATATTTAACAAATGACACGTGTTCAATTTAACTCTCTTTTTTCTTAGAGATTATTTATAATATATTAATCATTAGCTTCAATTTCCGATGAAAAACAGTAGTATATTATCACCGAAGGCAACTAAAGTAATCATTAACAAGGCTTAACAAATGTTGACCAGCAACTTTATAAAACAAACTTAAAAAAAATAACTTCAACATTTAAAAACTATTATCAATCTCAACCAAGATAAACTTTAGAGAGCATTAACGAAAATCAATAATTTTTAAAAAGTTTTAAAAACATAATCTATCTTTAATTTTAACAATGATAAAACTTATCCAACTTTAACAAAACTAAAAAAAAATTCCAGCAGTAATAAACTTTCAATACATTCAACAAAAATATAATTCAAATATAATAAACTTCAACATTTTATAAATATTTAAAAGTCAACTACGATATGTATTCACAAAATTTAACATACCATAAAGCCAATACGATGTCAGCCGAGGTTGACAAACAACAGAGTGAAAAAACACGACGACGTTAGCCCAATGTCAAACGACTCAACATATCATGAAACCCAACGAGATACTAAACATCTCTTCTGAAAACATTTCTACTAGAAAACATTACAAGAGTAAAACAACTTGCGACCTTTTCAATGAAACTTGCAGCTGCCGGAAAAACTCTGCCTGAAGCCACAACGACAGAAGTAGAAAACTTTAAATAAAAAAAAACATTTCATTTAACTGTAAGCATCACTGGGTAGCCTTTTAAAAACAACGGATATCTTAAAGCTGATCCACCAGACCGCTTCACAAAACCAAAACATTGAACCGCCCTGCATTGTTCACGAGCAAGTCCTTAAATACTGATCAACGGATCAGAGCTTACAACCAACGACAGTCTGCTAAAACAAGTGACTGCACTGCCATCTAATCTAGTATCGGCAATCGGCAACTATGCAGTTAAGCTGATAGACCAGCAAAAGATGTCAGGAAACCAGTGAGCAACCAACCGGTCATCGTTAGCTAAAGTTTTCCAAGGTAAACAGAAACGGAACTTATTAAAAATAAAGTTTCTGACCAAAAATGTAAGTAAAAATGTTTCACTCTAATAAGAAATGTTTTCAATAAAAGTTTAAACCATATAATAAATAAATATGTTATACTACAATTATAACTTTTACTTTAAGTTGACTTTGCATTAAGTAGACAATATATAAATGTTGACCTGTCGACACAAAAATACCATCAATCCCTTTTACCTTTTACTACCATATAATTTCTTTAATTTAATTAAATATAATTAAATATTACAGTTTTAATTCCAAAAATAAATGAAGAAAAAAAACCCAACATGGATAAAAATGACAACAGTTTTTCCCAGACAGTTTCAGGAGGGTGCTGCGTCATGCCTGCCCTATGACTGAAACAAAATTATACTTTTAAAAAATTCAAGAACACGCTTTTATTGAAATGTGAACCAAAAAGCGCAAAATATCTTTATAGTATTAAAATGCAGGGTAAAAGAAAATCAAGTGAGTGATACACCATAATATTTACATATACTTAAATTATACTTAAATATACTTATAGAAGTTTTGAATGTAAAAAAATTCAGCTGTAATCAAATTAGTGCAGTTTGATATAACAGTTCTTTATTCAGGGATGAGATTGACAGAAGGGTTAAAGCAAAAGATAAGCATTAAAATAAAATACAGGAATTTGGATGGCAAAAAATAATAATAATTTGATTTTTCTTTAATTTATAAAAAAGAACAACTAACTACTGTTTTCACTAACATGAAATGTTTTCACTATATGAAACACTGTAACAGAACTTCCTGTCAGAAACAGAAACTTTGATTTTCAAAGCACAAACTTTGTTCATTATTTATTAAACCTTGTGCATTATTGCAGAAAAAAAATTAATATCTTAAGAAAAAAAAAAAAAAAAAAAAGAAAAATGAAAAATCTTATATGTTTTCTATATTTTGTTCAAATTATTTTTAGATAAAACAATATTTAACATTAGAGTATTCATTATTCTTTTATATGGTTGTAAATATATATAATATAACTGAAACAGATATACTAATGAAAACCTAGTTTAAACAACAAACCTATTACTTTCTTCTATATTCAATAGAAGAAAGTATTGGATTCGTAAAAATTTTCGACTGCGGGTTTTTGATGGATTTACACGTTTTGAGAGATGTAGAACACAATTTGACCATTTTTAGAAAATGTCTGTCTGTCTGTCAGTCAGTTTGTGTGTGTATGTGACAAAATTTTGTGGCAACTGCATCTATGGAACTACTGCACAGAATTTCATACAAATTGGTATGTAGTTGCACCTTGACATAAATGAGTGCCTATCAACTTTTGGTAAAAATTGTTTTACAGGTTGCGTTGCCATCCCGCTTTTTCTAAATTTTTAACATGGTGATATAGGACAAAATTTTGTATAAATCAGCATAAAGAGAATTATTTTTTAGTAATCATTATGAAATTTACAAGAATTATTTATAATAGAGATAGTCTACTGTGAAAAAATTTTTGTATGTGTAGGAGCCTCGCCATCCCCCCCCCCCCTGGGGGGAAGTCCCCCCTCGAGGGGAGTAAATTTTCAAGATTAAATTTTCTTTCAAATTTCTTTTAAATTTTCAAGATTTTCAAGATTTAAATTTTCTTTCGAAAGGTCTCGTCAATACCTTTGAAAGGAATGGTTGAACTATAAATCTGTGATAACTTAAAACAAAGTAATTGATTTTTTTTTTTTACTTTTAACAAAAAAAAAAAATAAAAAAAAAAAAAATCATAATTTTTTTTTTCTTTTTTTTTTTTAACAAAATTGAACCAGACTTGGTATTTAGTTGGCCCCTGACATAAACTGGGGCTGATTAGATTTGGGGATCAATCGCTCAACAGGTGGCACGGTGATCGTATTTTTTCTAAATTTTTAACATGGCAGTATAGGACAAAATTTCGTATAAATGTACATAATGAGAGTTATTCTTAACCTGTGATTGTAAAATTAATATGAATTATTAATAATAGTAGTAGTTAATTATGAAAAAAATTTTCTGCATGTGGGGGCATCGCTTCCCCTCCTGGGGGGAAGTACCTACCGGGGGGGGGGGGGGTAAATTTGCAAGATGGGATCTCGTCAATACCTTTAAGACGAATGTTTGAACTATAAGTATGTGATAATTTAAAACAAAGTTGTCGATTTTTTTTTACTTTTAACGAAAAAAAAAAAAAAAAACTTAAAAATATTTTTTTTAATTGTTACTGAGTGAATTTGTATAGGAAAATATAGAAGAAAGTCTTGTGGTGGCCACAACATACTAGATTTTTGTCTGTTTTTTTACCAACCTTGTTTTTAATTATATTTTGTTTGAAAAATAAAATATTGATAATTTAAAAAAGTGTACAATGTTTGGTATAGTGAATAGTGTGAGTTCAGATTTTACAAAAGAAAATAAATTATTCGCCACAGCACATAAAAGGAATATTTTTATTGAAAATGTATTTGATAATAGGATTAAAAGTCATTCAAGTTGTAGAAGGCACACAGGCCTCTCCTCCAGAATTAAATTTGATTCAGGACAGAATTTTGATTTATGGATTACAAAGGAAAAACATTGAAATAGTTTGGTCTCAGATAGCAAAATTATTATTTTTATTTTATTTATGTTTTGCTCGGTCCTGCTTAGTTTTTTTGATCTGAAATAACTACTGCATGATTTTTCAGTGAGTGATGTTCACTTAAAACGTTTTCTATTCATTCTCATTCAATAGCAGTTACTCTTGTGCCCTTGACTGCTACTGCAAGTATTCAACAGCATATGGGCTTAAGCAGATTCTGCAGCAGTTAAAAAAAAAAAAAAACATAAACAAGCCTATATAAAATATCGATATAAAAAATATAAAATATCGATAAAAACAAAATTCAATATCTTTTCCATGACACATTGTGACGATGATTTAAAACATCATGTATATATATATATATATATATATATATATATAAGAGAGAGAGAGAGAGAGAGAAATCTATACCTGTGTCCAACAACTTGTGGTTGACAAACTCCATTGATATAGCTAAGTTTCTGGATTTTATCAGAGTGCTGCTTCAAATTCTCATCTATAAGAAAAATAAACAAATAAATAATGAAAAAAAAAAAAAACTCATATTTAAAATTTCTTTAATACCCTTGAATTTTAAAATGATCTCACACATTTTAAACATTAACATGCAAGTATTTATTACATTCTCCTATCCACATCATGGCAAAAAAGGGGTTCAAATTTTCAAAACTGATATTTTGAAACATTGACACATTTTGAAGTTTCTGCAATCCAAAAATTGGGTATTTGGTGTTTGGTCTTCATGTGTCTGATTTTATTAATATAGATGTTACATCGATAATGCAAAGGGGGAAAAACTACTCTAAGTAAAATCCTTGGTTCTATTAAATTTTCACTTTTGCAATCGAATTATGTTATCTTTTTACTAACCTAAGTGGCCTTTTACCAGGATCCGCACATGATATCGTGGAACAAAATATCGCGTCAAAAAAATAGTTTGATCTATTTGAAAATTTGATTTTGTGTCACATGTGATCTCTGGCAGGGGACACAGGGTCTTATAAATATTAATTAATTAAAATAAATAATTAAATAAATAAATCATAGAGTTGAATTTCATTATTTTATCTATGTTTATTTTTAAGTTATTCTATCTTTTGCTTTTCACTATTCAAAATACATTTTAAAAATCGTGTAGGCCATTGCTGACATTAAAGCTGAACACTGTTCACAAACTTTAATTAAAAATTCTAAAATTAATAAGCACGATTGAATTCATTATGACTAATCTTGACAAAAGTTAATAAATACAGTCTTTAAACTATTTTAAGTAAAATTTATAAAAATTTTTGTTGTAGGTTTGTCAGAATGTCAGTGCTCTGACCTAGGTATGTGTTGTCACATGAAATTTTATACAACATTACTAATAATTACCAACTCATTTTTGATTTGTATTCATTTATGTCGGCAATATTTTGTCCTCGCAAGATTTTGTCCCCAACCCCCTTTTACCAGGAGAAGAGGGGGGGGGGGGGGGGGGAGAGAAGGAGGTGCCCTTTTACATTTCAATAGAATGCTTTGATATGTTAAAAAAGTCAAAGAAAATTTTGCTGAAGGTAGGTACATCTTTACAAAGCTATTCCACTTTTAACATGCCCTTTCACAGAAAACCTCCTAAACTAATTGAGGAACACAAGTTTTGCCAGTCTATTTTTCAAGGCACCTGATTTAGCCACATAGTCGCATGGCTTCAGACCGGCATTATGAAATCAGATTTAATAAAGCAATTCATATACATATATATATTTTTCCTTTTATTTATTTATTTATTTTTTAAATAAATTATCCTCGGCTGGCACCTTTCTTTACCTGGCACCTTTGTATGCCGCACACTTCTGATGTAAAATTTAATTTGTTCTCCATGTTGCTTTTTCTTATTTTTTCTATGTTAAATTTATAGCAGCCCGCAAAACAAATGAATCAATAAAGCAACACAACAAATCTTAACTTAAAACCATAAACATATCAAAATTAATGAAGAAATAACCTTAGAAACACATGATAGGAAGGAAGGAGGCAGGCGGCAAGACTTGTGACTTGCTTGTGGGGTTAAACTAGTTTCATGCCGGCAACACTCACCCAGCCTGCCACGACCAGAACAGGAACCATATGGATTTAAAAAAGCAAAATTTCAAAGCAGATGAATAACAATGAAACCACGAAGCAACAATGAAATTCACCGATTGATTACATTGTGTTTAATAGTATAATTAGAATTTTAATAGTATAATTAGAATTCTAAATATAGTTGACAACTCAAAAAGGAAGAAACTGAAATTTTATTGGAAAAAGAAAGTTTGCATAGTAATACAAAGTAAATGCAACAAGCCTTCTGCTTTTTTTTTTTTTTTTTTTTCACAAACCCACCCAACCATCCAGCCTTACACCACCACCTCACCTCCATAATCAAACATCTGCCCACCCAACCACCACCTTTTTTATTGTCTTTTATTATTTTATAATTTTTTTGGTTGATATACATAAAGGTGTACACAGCTTTTTTTTTGGTACTGACAGAGACATAGTTAAGGATATAAAATAGAAAATACAAAGTTTTTAGGAAAACCCACTTTAGCTGTGGCTGTGATCAGTTTATTAATACTCTTGTTTTTAAACTTTGCAGAACATAAATGATTACTTCGAAACAAATGGTTAATGATGATGTTTCTAAATACCGAAAGATGCAGACATGAATTAAAATGTGTAAATAAGTTTACATTAAAACAAAAATCTTGCCGTTTGTCATAGATATCTGTGTAAATTTTATTACCATCGATGATTATTTTGAGATCTAAAAAGTTAATTGATTGATTAGTTAGAGTATTTTGAGTTAGCTTTAAATTAGGTGGATAATTGAAGGAAAAGTCATTTTGTGAGTGCTTGTTGAGATAAAATATAATATCATCATCGATGTAACGATAAAATCGAACATCATCATTGCAAATTTGCTTTTCATAATAATAAAGATAGAGATCTGCCAAAATACTGGAGCTACAACCTCCTTGTGGGATGCCTAATTGTTGCAAATAGATATCGTTGTTGTGGAAGATATTATTATTATGGATAACAAAGTTAAGAAGTCTCTATATATTAAAAAAAAGTAACTGTCCCTGGCGTCGATTTTTTTTGTCTGCGACAGCATCTTCTCACGGAGGGCAAAGTGCTCTGCATCATGAGAGGTATCAGTGTATTCCGACTGTTTCAAGGAAGGCATTTCAGCTGCTTAGAAGTTTCTATCATTTTAATTACCGAAGTTATTAACAAAAACGTAGGATTTATAAAGGTACTCTATTTGCCACCGGAGAAAAAGTTTCTCTTATGACGTTTTTTTCTGTGTTGCTGACGTCACTTTCCTCAGGAAAATTAAAATGTGATCAATGGTGTAAATAAGAAAAATTGAAATCTTTGAGATGCTCGAGAGAAGAAAAAAATTATTTAGAATAGCAAAATATGAAAATAACCGATATTTAAAAAATATTAAGTAAAAATCTAATACAAATGAAATGAAAATTAGTTTATATTTTTATTTTAGTTTACATTATTATTTTATAGTATTAGCTAGGTTTGTATTATTAGTTTTTATTTTAACGTTAGGCGAAAAAGATTTACTAATGAATATAATGATTATGTTAAACAACGATTGGTATACGCAAGCGAAGTGATGACTTCACTGGCCGTTCGTGGATGCAAGAAAAATATTTCCTATGTTAAACGCCCATTGGATTTTTTGTAAAAAATTATTAGAAATCGAGGAAAATTATTTCCCGGTTTTAATCCCCATATTTAGATATAGGTATGTATTAATTATCATGTGCATGCGTTAGATTAAGTGGTTTTTGTTGTAAAATTGATAAAATTTGAACTTTAAATTTCAAAACTCTAGAAAAAAAAGGGCAAACTTCCATATTCAACTGAAAACATAAACATTTCATTTCAAAGGATGATATTTACACAATAAATATCCAACTAATATACTAATTAAAAGGAAAATGGTAAATATTCTATCATAATTTGAAGTTAAATTTGTTTTCAAATGTCTAAATAAAGTATCGGATATAAGATACTAATATGTTGCAGTGGAATAGATTTGATATCGGTCATCCTTGACAGAAAAAAAAAATATCGCCAAATTATCTGGCGAACATAATTTAATTCCTTTCAAAAATCATGGTTATTTTAACAACTTATATTAAGAGAGTAATGAATAATATGAAGCAATATTTCGTACAATACATATTATGAAAGTATACATCTGGCATGTATATTTTCGTATTACATTTCTGATCGCCAAAAACAAAAAAACGCCAAGGACGACAGAGTTTTGAAATTAAAAATTAAAATTTTGTCAATTTGACTGCAAAACACATGCACATGATAACTAAATACATATATACACCCAAATATGGGGATTAAAATCTGGAAATAATTTTCCTCAATTTTCAATAATTTTTTACAAAAAATCCAGTGGGCGATTAACATAGGAAATCATTTTCTTGCATCCACGGACGGTCAGTGACATCACATTTCGCTTGCGTATAGAATTAGAGGTTAAGCCCAGAAATTTTGAAAATAAAATTTACGAGACGACAACATAGATTAGTTTATATAAAAATTTAGCTTTTTGAACTCAAAACATATTTAAAATGATGGATGTTTACTATGACCAATTTAGCGATTTTTAAAATTTAGAAATGAAGAAGCTCGTACATTTTTCGCCAAGGAATTCATTTACGCTACCACAATAGCCATTTTAACTCTAGCAGGGCTGCCAACAACTACGCAATTGGCGTAGTAACTATGCTTTAGCCTGCTTCTGCTACACTCTACGCATCGCATATTTAAAGCTACGCTTTTCCTTTCCTCATCGTTATCTTGTTTACAACAAGCGAACTCCGATTTCGCACCGTATCTGCAAATTGCAGTTACGGATGAAGTAGCTTGAAAACTCCGGAGGTTGGTAGGTTGTTTCATTTCCTTCTCATAAACTATGACAATAGCATGACTGTGTACGTGCGGTGATTGGATGTTTGGAGAAGTTCTTTTCTATCACTGACTAATGGTCTAATGCTAATCTGTTTACTTTTGTTTTTTGGTATCATGTGTTATTGGCTGGACTCGTATTTCTGCATTTATTTTTTTACTTAAAAGTGGACAAATTTGTTTAGTTTTTTATTTAATAGTATTTTAAGTTAAAATGAGCGATTATGGTGATAATCCAAAGAAGAAAAAAGTTCCTGATCAAAAATTTCTATCGGAGTATACTGCTAATGGCCATATCACACGTGAACATATATACTCAACACAACATTATACACAACATGTTGACTATGCTGAACGAACGAGAAACCGGTCAGCTTTCCCCAGGGTTCCCCCGTATCAATGGCGTGATGTATTCCCTTCTCTAAAGGTATTCCAAAAAAAAAATCCTGTTTATTCCTCCTATTGGTCAATTTTGATCAGCACGCTCAACATACTCAACTTTTTCTAAACGGTTTTGTAAAAGTTGATCATCCGAAAATTTGCTGTCCTTGAACAAAAAATCAGGCTGAGTATGTTGGGTATAATACTGAATTTAGTAAAATGCTGAACGAAAGTCTCTCGTGTGATATGGCCTTAAATGACCATGTTTGCGATCTGTTGATTCATCACCCCATCAGGCGTATTATTGTACAATATGTAACAGCAATTTTCGCATAAATCATGGTGGACTTCATGATTGTTCATGTTATATTGCAACAAGCCAATGTATTATTTTTGTATGTTAGATTATTAAAAGTCAATAAATTTCAGAAAGTAAGTTTTAATGTAAACAAAAGATTTTATGCTTATTTATATTTTAAGCATTTTCTTATTTTTTAGCGACTACACTTTGTAGCTTAAAACTACACTTTTTCTTGTTTTTTAACTACACTTTAGCACTCCCAGAGGTTGGCAGCCTTGAGCCATGCCTTAAATATAGAGAAAAATTATAAAATAGTGCAATAATTAATATATATAATGATCCTCATCTGTCATGAACGAATCCGGTTAGTACCGCTTCAAAACAGAAACTTTTGGCAGCCATTTTTTTTTCCGTTTATTTAATTCAACTAATGAAACATACATATCATTTTCATACATGTTTTGTATCGCACATATTCTTATTTCCTATAAAACCTTGAAAAACTATTCAATTGTAATGTTTAAATGTCTAAATTAAGTACAACGGATCACTGGCTATTATAAACATGAACCTATAAATAGAATTATGTAACTTCATGATTATAAACAAAGCAAGACCAAATAAAAACAAACCAAAACTGTTGCCATTCAGAAAATACAAATTCCAAATGGACAACTTTTTAATTCCGAATGAACGACTCTTTGACTGTTTCATTAAAAAAACGCTTAAAATATTTCTAAAACATATTAAAGCCTTAAAAATCTTAAAATATTTGTAAAAACGCATTAAAGCCTTTAAATATTTTTATCAAACTTTATTGTTTGTTTACATTGTAAGGTATGATTGGCGCCGAGTTTAGTACGTAAATGCCGCCAGTTAATTTTAGTTTTGAAATTAGTGTAAAATGATAGTTGGGATAGAATGTTTGGTTGGGCAAGTAAAAGTCACCAGTTGAAATGAGTATTGAAATTAGAGTAGTCTAATGTGATAATGTCGAGTCAAGGTAAAATGTTCGGTTGAGAATGAGAAAGTCCCT
Source organism: Salticus scenicus (assembly GCA_963930645.1). NCBI lineage: Eukaryota > Metazoa > Arthropoda > Arachnida > Araneae > Salticidae > Salticus > Salticus scenicus. The sequence continues at coordinate 2,759,389 of OZ005654.1, read as the reverse complement.
AGCTGGATCCTGGATATTTTGGCGATGTTGAGGGTGAGATAGCTGGTTGGAGGTATCGAGTAGAGGTGAATTTGGGTTAGCATGGAGTGTCTGTAGTTATTGGATAGTTAGTTAGAAAATTTGAAAACAGGATCTACGATAGTCTTAAAAAATGAAGTGAATCGTTTTTTCTTATTATGAGGACTTTAAATAGGCAAGCGAAGTGATGACGTTACTGGCAGGCTCGTGGATACAAGAAAAATATTTCCTATATTAAACGCCCAATGGATTTTTCGTAAAAAATTATTAAAAATCGAGGGAAATTATTTCCCGAATTTAATCCCCATATTTAGGTTTAGATATGTATTAGTTATCATGTGCATGCGTTAGATTAAGTTGTTTTTGTTCTAAAATTGATAAAATTTGAATTTTAAATTTCAAAACTTTAAATTTCAAAAAACTTCCATATTCCATTGAAAACATAAACATTTCATTTCAAAGGATGATATTACACAATAAATATCCAACTAATATACTAATTAAAAGGAAAATGATAAATATTCTATCATAATTTGAAGTGAAATTTGTTTTCAAATGCCTAAATAAAGTATTTGATATAAGATACTAATATGTTGCAGCGGAATAGATTTGATATCGGTCATCCTTGGCAGAAAAAAAAAATATATATCGCCAAATTATCTGGCGAATATTATTTAATTCCTTTCAAAAATCATGGTTATTTTAAAAATTTATATTAAGAGAGTAAAGAATAATATGAAACAATATTTCGCACAACACAAATTACGAAAATATACATCTGCCATGTATATTTTCGTAGTACGTTTTTGATCGCCAAATACAAAAACGCCAAGGACAACAGAGTTTTGAAATTTAAAATTAAAATTTTGTCAATTTGACAGCAAAATAACTCAATCTAACATATGCACATGATAACTAATACATATATATACCCAAATATGGGGATTAAAATCGGGAAATAATTTTCTTCGATTTTTAATAATTTTTTACAAAAAATCCAATGGGCGATTAACATAGGAAATCATTTTCTTACATACAATGGACGGTCAGTGACGTCACACTTCGCTTGCGTATAGAGCACTTAATGGAACACTCGGATGTGTTGTTGCTGTTGTGTTGTCGGGCCTATATTTTTTGTCAACCAGCAGTTTTTTTATTGTCATTCATATTTGTTGATCGGGTAAAATTTTTGAAGTGAAAACTTCTTTAGGCGCGTTGAGCACTTTTGGGTGAATAAAAATCATTGAACTCCCATCATCGTCAGCTAACGCTTTCCATTTGAAGTGAAAACTTTTGGGTGAAGAAAAATCATTGAATTTGCGTCATCGTCAGCAAACGCTTTCCATCCTTGTATGATACAAATAATGTATCACACAATTAACTTGCTAATGTGATGTGTTAATAATTATATACTGTATATTGTTTTAAAATCTGGTGCGGCGTTACACGACTTCTCTCATCTCCGGGCACTGTCTTTATTGCAGTTAGACCTCACATAACAGTGAGAAAGCCCAAAGCTGCCATTTTTCTCACGTTTTTACAATCTGGTGCGGCTCTACACGACTTCTCTCATCTCCGGACACTGTCTCTTAAAGATTGCAGCCGGAAACGTTGCAGTTAGGCCTCACAGAACCGTGAGAAAGACCAAAGCCTCCATTTTTCTCACGTTTTTATAATCTGGTGCGGCTCTACACGACTTCTCTCATCTCCGGACACTGTCTCTATTACAGTTAGACCTCACAAAACCGTGAGGAAGGCCAAAGCCGCCATTTTTCTCACGTTTTTACAATCTGGTGCGGCTCAACACGACTTCACTTAACTCCAGGCACTGTCTCTTAACGATTGCATCCAGAATCGTTGCAATTAGACTTCACAGAACCATGAGAAAGACCAAAGCCGCTATTTTTCTCACGTTTTTAAAATCTGGTGCGGTTCTACATGACTTCTCCAGAGCTTCCAACCTAATCTGGCAAATTGTTAGTACCGCCCCTTTTTCTTCACCACTTAATTTTTAGAGTATTTTTCTTCTTAATTCATTGTAGATACATTTGAAGAGAATTTCTCTAAAAATTAAGTGGTGTAGAAAAAGAGGCGGTACTAACAATTTGCCGGATTAGGTTGGCAGCTCTGCTTCTCTCATCTCCGGACACTGTCTCTTAAAGATTGCAGCCGGAAACGTTGCAATTAGACCTCACAGAACCGTGATAAAGGCCAAAGCCTCCATTTTTCTCACGTTTTTACAATCTGGTGCGGCTCTACACGACTTCTCTCATCTCCGGACACTGTCTCTTAAAGATTGCAGCCGGAAACATTCCAGTTAGACCTCACAAAACCATGATAAAGGCCAAAGTTGCAATTTTTCTCACGTTTTTACGATCTGGTGTGGCTCTACACGACTTCTCTCATCTCCGGACACTGTCTCTATTACAGTTAGACCTCACAAAGAACGAAAATTATAAAATATCGAAACACATTTGATTTATAAACAAAAATTGAAAATACATTTAAATGATCACGTGGTAACCATCATGATCTAAACATTGTTTTGAAGATTTATCGTTCACATTCCGTCATTTTTGATGGGTTATATACTAGTAATAATAATAATAAAATTGGCAACCTATTTTTGTTTTTTAAGCATTGATGTAAAACTTTGCAGAAAACAGAATTTAATTCAATACAACAGGACCTTTTTTTTTTTTTGGTCTATTTTTCCATGTAATGGAATGAAGTAACTGCATTGCTAAAATATTTTTGTTACACCTAATACACATGCGCGTAGCCAGGGGGGGTGCCCTGGGTGCCCGGGCACCCCCCCGCTCATGCACACACATTCAGTATATTTAACAAAAACATATTGAAAACAGAAAAAAAAAAAAAAAAGATTTGAAGATTGAAAAAAAAAATTGTTATTACTAATACCAACGATTCTATGCAATAGAAAGACACTTTCTTAAACATGGTGGTAAAATATATTTAAAAGAATAATCTAAATTGTTCATAATTCCAAATTTACTTGCACATTTCTTACAAAAATTTGCAAAGTAATTTTTCTTGGTAAACAAAAAAATAAAATGAAGTTATGTAATGTTTTGCGGTCCAATTTTTTAATATGAAACAGTTTTTACAATAGTATGTCTTGAGTTCCGCTCAATCGTATAGCCAGGTTCTTGTGGTTAGTCTGCATGGACATAACTCAAAAGCAGGTATTGCCAGAAAGTCTAAAAATCGTATTCAATTTATATCATAATGATCCGTATACTATGGCATGCAAAAAGTTCAAATACATTATTGTTTAAGTACAAAATTTATAGTTGGTTCATATCAACAACATTTTTAAAGTGAACTAAACATAATGAAACTAACAGATTCTATTGATACAAAATAATTTTCTCATAAAAGATTGTAAGAAAAGTTAGGTTCGATTAAAAGCATTCATACCAAATTATATTGCGTCCAGTAAAAACATTTAAAAATGATAATTACTTTCCCTTACCATGAGTTATAGAAAGTATTATTTACGGGGTCGAATTTTCGAAATTAAATATTTGCGATAATTTCAGGTTTTGAAGTTCTTTGAGTACAAAAATAATTTTTTTTAGTAATTGTTGATTTGAATGCATGTCTGGTATCATAATAATTTAGCGAGTAAATTTTTTCCGATTACACTGGTCTGCGAAATCGTACTTTTCAAATTTTTTATGTATTGCGTTGGGTGTCTCTAATGTGTTTTCTAATCTGAATTCAGAAATGATTATTTTTTTGTTCCTATCTCATAAGAAATTTTCACAAAGTAAGGATGAAAATCGGAAGAATTCGTCTAGAAGTTATAACAAATTCGAAACAATTTATATAAAAAATGCATTGAAATAGGCTATTATTTACACATTATCTTTTAAATATATTTCTTCACATCGAATCTCCTTTTAGAGCATTTTACCTTGTGCAAGGCTTGAGGGTCTTGTGTATGTGTGTGGGGGGGAATTCTCTATGCAACATGCAACAATATTCTGCTAACATGTTAAAAATGTATTGTCTCAGATATCTGCTTTCCATTTCTTTGATGTCTTGATGAAACAGCTAAACTTGTTCTTCACTCACATCACCCAAATTTTAATGGAAGTAATTTAGATGGGAGTCGAAAAAAAAGGAGCTTTAAACTCAAACAATTCCTTTTTTTCCCCAATGTGCATGAGGGAAATTTTTAAATAGGTTTTCCTTAAACAGCATCCAAAAATATATTAGAAAAACATATCAACCTGAAGAAAAAAAATTTCTTCGTCGGCCTGCCTTATTTGCTATTTTAAAAAAAAGACAACACTGAGAAGTTCAAATTAGTATTGTAAATCATATCATAAGCAGACTCTTCTTGAAAAATTTACTGTGGGTGAAAGTTCTTTGAATCATTTTAAAAATATTTTTAATTTAAGCCTTAAATGTTTTAAGAATGAGGGTAGAGTAATCAATCAGAGGGTTTTGAAGGATGCAATAGACATGCTTCCCCTTCACGAAAATACATGCCAAACAAAATTGTTTCTAAAACAATTTTCAACTTTTTCAAAGCACCTCAGAAATGGTCGGTCAAGTATACAATATCTTATTTTACCATGTTTTTATTAACTTCGATTCTTGTTTGTTTGTGTGTTTGTCAGGGACAAATCTTGCAATCGATTTTTAACTAACTTTCCGACTAGCTAGATACTTGAAACTTTCAGGACAGCTCAGAACACGGTGACAATACATTTTTTTAATACTTTTAGTCAACTGCTTCAGGTTCCGCTGCCTTCGGCAGCGTTTTTATGATTCGACAGAAAATTTATTTAACTAACTTCCCGACTAGCTAGACATTTGAAACTTTGAGAATAGTTCAGAATAAGGTTAAAATGCATTTTTTTTAATACCTTTAGCCAACTGTTTCGTGTTCGCGCTGCCTTCGGCAGCGTTAACAGTACAAGTATTGCAATCGATTTTCCCTAACTTTCCGACTAGCTAGACATTTGAAACTTTCAGGATAGCTCAAAACACGGTGACAATACATTTTTTTAATACTTTTAGTCAACTGTTTCAGGTCCCCACTGCCTTCGGCAGCGTTTATATGATTCAACAAAAAAATTATTTTACTAATATCCCGACTAGCTAGACATTTGAAACTTTCAGAAAGTTCAGAACACGGTGAAAATGCATTTTTTAAATATTTTTAACCAACTGCTTCGGAATCCTGCTGCCTTCGGCCGCGTTACCAGTACAAAGCTTGCAATCGATTTTTCACTAACTTCCCGACTAGCTAGACTTTTGAAACTTTCAGGACAGCTCAGAACACGGTGACAACACTTTTTTTTTTTAATACTTTTAGTGAACTGTTTCTGGTCCCTACTGTATTCGGAAGCGTTTCTATGATTCAACAGAAAATTTATTTAACTAATATTCCGACTAGCTAGACATTTGAAACTTTCAGAATAGTTCAGAACACGGTGAAAATGCATTTTTTAAAAATTTTTAACCAACTGCTTCGGAATCCTGCTGCCTTCGGCAGCGTTACCAGTACAAAGCTTGCAATCGATTTTTCACTAACTTCTCGACTAGTAGACATTTGAAACTTTCAGGATAGCTCAGAATACAATGACAATACATTTTTTTGATACTTTTAGTCAACTGTTTCAGGTCCCCACTGCCTTCGGCAGCGTTTATATGATTCAACAAAAAAATTATTTTACTAATATCCCGACTAGCTAGACATTTGAAACTTTCAGAAAGTTCAGAACACGGTGAAAATGCATTTTTTAAATATTTTTAACCAACTGCTTCGGAATCCTGCTGCCTTCGGCCGCGTTACCAGTACAAAGCTTGCAATCGATTTTTCACTAACTTCCCGACTAGCTAGACTTTTGAAACTTTCAGGACAGCTCAGAACACGGTACTTTTTTTTTTAATACTTTTAGTGAACTGTTTCTGGTCCCTACTGTATTCGGAAGCGTTTCTATGATTCAACAGAAAATTTATTTAACTAATATTCCGAGTAGCTAGACATTTGAAACTTTCAGAATAGTTCAGAACACGGTGAAAATGCATTTTTTAAAAATTTTTAACCAACTGCTTCGGAATCCTGCTGCCTTCGGCAGCGTTACCAGTACAAAGCTTGCAATCGATTTTTCACTAACTTCTCGACTAGTAGACATTTGAAACTTTCAGGATAGCTCAGAATACAATGACAATACATTTTTTTGATACTTTTAGTCAACTGTTTCAGGTCCCCACTGCCTTCGGCAGCGTTTATATGATTCAACAGAAAATTTATTTAACTAATATTCCGACTAGCTAGACATTTGAAACTTTCAGAATAGTTCAGAACACGGTGAAAATGCATTTTTTAAATATTTTTACCAACTGCTTCGGAATCCTGCTGCCTTCGGCAGCGTTACCAGGACAAAGCTTGCAATTAATTTTTCACTAATTTCCCGACTAGCTAGACATTTGAAACTTTCAGGACAGCTCAGAATACGGTGACAATACATTTTTTTTTTTTTTTTTTACTTTTAGTCAACTGTTTCTGGTCCCTACTGTATTCGGAAGCGTTTATATGATTCAACAGAAAATAAATTGCTGAAAAGAAATTATGTATCTATGAACAGATGATTTTGTATTTGTAATTAATAAAGAAAGAAAATTACTAAAAATCAGGCTACAGTGTAAATATTTATTCGGATTCCTTCTTCTCATGCGATTTTATAAAACAATTTCCCCTTTCCTGAAAATCCTGGATCTGGAGAAGGTGGTGTATAATTCTATTAAAGCTGTATTGAATGACTAGAAAAACGAAAAACTGTTCTGGATTTATGTGCAAAAATGTGAAGGATTTGATAATTATTCCAACCAAAGAAAAAGAGAGAGTTTGAAGAGAAGCTCAAGACAACACAGTAAATACAAACATCAAAGAAAGGTATGCGCAAAATATGCTCCATTATTTAGTCTTTTAATTTTTTAAATAGCAAAGGCGTTTATTTGTGGGGGTAGAAAATTTCCGACATTATGTCATGATAACTTTTTGTGCTGTTTTATTAATGAATGCTTCTAGATTTGATTATGTATGCAATTTTTTGTGGGGGTTGCTAGACAATATTTTCGGCTGATGGCCAGTGCACGGTCCGATAGTGAGACACCTCACTAGCTTTTTATCTTTCCTCCATTTTGATACATTTACTTTGTGGGGATTTTCAGTGCAATTTTATTGGTATGTGTCCCTTTTAATGTTTTCATTTTACTTTATGCAATTTTTCATGGAATTCTTATGTACAGTGGTAATTTGTAAATTTATTTGGCTAATGGTCAGCGCTTGGTCCGGTCTGTGGCGTGTTTCTACACTTTCCCCGATTCGATACATTTATTTAATGCTGATTTTATTTTTTGCGACTTTTACACACGTCACATTTTTATATTATGGTACACACAATAGTTTATTACAATCTTATTAATAAGTGTTACTTTAATTTTACAGCGATCACAGTACCCATTTGTACTATTCTGTTTGAAACTAACATCACAACTACATCAATACAACAATGTTTTAAAATATAAAAAACAAATGTTATTCATGAATATGGGAACGAATTAAAAAATAATTTTAAAAAAGTAGCTACAAGATTGTATTAATTTAATATATATATAAATATATTTAATTAATATATATATATATATATATATATATATTGGGTTAGCAACTAAGTTCCCGCCGATTTTAAAATTTTAACTTGACAACGGAATCTATGTTTTGTTTTTTGTTCCATTTTAAGAACTAATCTACAGCATGGAGTTTAGGTCTTTAAATCGAACAAAAAACAAAACTTAGATTCCGGTGTAAAGTTAAAATTTATAAAACGGCGGTAACATAGTTGCCAACCCAATATATATATATATATAGGTTCATAATTAGAAACTGGTAAAATAAAAGAAATGAAATGAGATTATAAATAAAGTAAACATATCATTATAATTCTACTTATTATCACTTTGTATGCGCAATTTAAGTTCCACAGTATAGTTTTTCCGTAGTTTTTAGGTTTTCATTTATAACTTAAGGCTTAAGATTTTTACTTAACCTTTTAATGTTCATTGGTTTCGTACTGAAGCCAAATATTCGACGCCATTTAATATTTTTTATGCATCATTCTTTCCTTGTTTTAATCAATTTTCAAACTTCTGTTCCTTTTCTGTTAGACGGATAGAGGCACTACTCTGAAAGTCCAAACTTTATCAAATGATATTTCAAAGGAAGCCAAATGCACCGATTTACGGCACCGAGACTTCAGTCTGCATTTAACATTTTTTACATTGGCATTTTTAACGTTGTATAAATATTGATATTTCTGTTCTGCGTCAAGTCTAGTTATTTATTCTAAGAAAAAGTTACTTAATTTATATGTGAAAACGTACATGTGTTAACTTGTGTAACTTTTATACATGTGTTAAAACGCACACTATGCATATATATGCACACTATGTTCATAATGTATTCATATTGTAACTTTAGTTTAAAATTTGGGCACCCTCCCGCTCAGAAAGCTGGCTACGCCTATGATACAGGACCTCACTGGCAAATTTCAAATTTTTCATTTATTTTGACGATGATTTAAATTATCTATCTCAGTTATGCATGTCAAGATTTTTGTGAGAAAAGTTAAATTTCGCTACTTCGGTGCGAAATTTAAAATTTCGCCAAGAGGTTAAACTCAACCATTGCTTTAGCACAATTTTTTTTCAATTTTATTTTAAATATTTTTGAACTTAATTCAAGAGGGGAAAAAAAGAAAAACATTTTTTATTTGGTCTAAATGTACAAAGTATCTCCAAGTAAAATATTATCCGTATTATTAGAAAGAAAATAGCTAAAGTAGTTTTGCCTGTGTCATTGATGTCTCTATAAATTAAATTAAATTAAATTATCCAATATCATAATATTTCATTTGGTACAACTATAGTATTTCCCCTCAGCTGAATTTGGCGATTTTTCTTTGGCGCCGATTTGACCGATAACGATGTCGTTCTGGATTGTTTGCGATATAATATGGCAGCCTACATGCTATTTATTTTGGATTTATGATTTATAGTTTAGCTTACGATTTTTCCATTTTTGCTATATGATTTATGATTTTTAGATTTATGATTTAGCCATAATCGGCAACGAAAAATCGCCAAATCTACCTGAGGGGAAATACTATAGTTGTTCCTTTCATTTTCCACACGCATTTTTTATTTTCTAAATTCAATATTACATAATATATATGTAAAAAAATCAAGGTGTAATCAATATATATTCAGAAGATGTAGCCAACAAATATTCAGAAGCCATCATTAACACAAGTTCAGGAGATATGGGCAGCAACTATGATCAATATATACCAGTAGATATCGCCAATAATAATAATTATTTAGAAGATGTCGCCAACAAGTATTCTGGAGCCATCATGAATATTTATTCAGAAAATATTGTCAACAAAAATTCGAAAGCCATCCAATTTATGAATGGTGAGGGTCTATCTCGAATACTTAAAACCGGCAATTCGTTTTTACAATATAATCAAGGATGAATTTTTCACTTATCAGTAGGTTTCGAAAAATGTGATTTTTTTTTCTCTCTCTCTCCCCCCCTTCCCCCGATTTAACTTAGTATTTAATATAGTTTAAGAAATGGTAAAATCAGATATTGACGGGGATCTTGGCAAATTCATAGCGACAATGCAAAATCGCTATCTGAAAGAAATTGTCCTGTGGTTGTACTACTAATGAAATGTTTAAAATAATTGCATTAATCACATAAGATATTTGTTTTCAATGGATCTGACTAAATCATATTCTATAAAAAATGCACTTTAAAAAGTTGCATCTTTACTGTTGTAAGCATCATTTTAAACCTTGCTGCACACTGGGAATAAATGCAGAGTGTTACATATTGCCCTAAATTAACAAAAAATTCAATAGTAAAAAATATAGGCATTAGAAAAAATAAATTCATAATTTCTTTAATCAAGCAATAACACCCAAAATATTCATCGTCAAATAGTGACAAAAATTTAACAAGTGGATCGTATACTAAAGCTGTAACGCTAAATTGTTTATATGTTAAGAATTTCGCTCTGTTCTAAACAGTTAGTGCTATCGTTCTTTATTTTGTGTGTCTAGCTTTCTAACATATGTTTTCTCTCACAATAATAGCAAATTGTTATTAAATTGTTGGACGTTAAAACAGATTTTTCATGTATTATAAACGATATAATATTAAATATTGTGTATTTCAATGTGATACCAAATATAGTGGATTTCTATAATATTGTTCAACTTTTCTCTTGTGTTATGTATTATTAATATTCCAATTCAATGAAAGGCAAAGTTGCGAATAGTCGGGTAGAATCCAGCATGGGTTAATGAGCGAAGCAAGTCGGAGTGAGGGAAAGCCTTCCTCGGGGATTGGTGAGCAAAGCGAGCAGGGGGCAGAGCCCCCTAGTGTTTTAAATTTTTCGCTTTAAAATTGTGAGGAAGATTAATTTGAGCTTTATATTCTTGAAAAAGACTGTAAATGATATTACTAAGATCTGATAACTCAATATTATTGTAAAGATCTTGAAAGTCAAAAGTCATAATATTATCTATTGAATCGAGCGATTTGATGTATTGAATTAATTGAAAGCTATTTTTAAGACAGTGTAATTTATCAACTTTGCAAGTACAATTGTAAATTTGTTTTAGAATATCCAGTAGAGCTTTATTAGCATTGTTGTTATAAGTGTTACACCCAACAGTGACAGTGTGAAATTTAATTGGAGATTTGTGAAACTTAGGTATGAGAACTATATAAGGATAATTAAAGTTATTGAAGGGAAGTTGAAGTAGTTTATAGTAATTATGTATTTTTCGGTTATTAATAAGAACGAAGATGTTACTATTAGTGACTGAAGAGTTTAAAATAGAAAGATAGTAGGATTTACAAATAATTTATTTATTTATTCTTTTATTTTTCTTTCAGCTCAAAAAGAAATTTAATTAGATTTTATTAGATTCACTACTCCTTTTAACACTCCACTATCTTGGCCATAAATTAATATGTTGAATAAATCTATACCAGTATAAAAGATTATTTCAATTTCAGATTTTTACCCTTTAAGAGAAATTAACTTCCTTTCCAAAGCATTTTCAAAACTAAATAAAACTACCCAATATTTGTTTTCAAATCTAAAATTTTTCCTTTTAATTAAGTTTTTACAACAATAGCTCAATCCTGATTAAATACTTTATTTTTTTAGATTTTTAACAAATAGCATTAATTTTTTATATGAATTAAAAAAAAAAAAGTGTTTATTTGAAAAATTCCAAATTTATATCAAAAGTATATTACATGAAATTTCATCGTACCTTTCAGATGTTCAAACTGCAATAACAAAACTTTTTTAATTTCTTTAACCCAAGTTTCTTTTACTTCAACAGATGGAGCCTAAAATCATGAAATGCATAAAATTAGCTCTGGATATCAGCATTTATAAATAAATCAAGCAATGTCTTATACAAAATTTTAAATTATTAAATATATATGTAACAAATAAAAATATCTTAAAAATTTTAAACTAAAGAAAAGCTTTATTAAATTAACTAGTACTGAAGCAGGGGGAGGTTATTTGAGTCATGATTTTGTTTTTAACATCATAATGACGACCATTTTTCACAATCATTCGAAAACTGGGCTTCAACTAATATTTAAAAAAAATTCGGAATACAAAATTTAGAGAATGATAAAACCCAATTACATTAAGGTAAGTACGTATAAAATGAAATTAAAGAAATGGTGTACAATCAATATTCAAACTTAAAAACTTCTCTATACACACCACAAAATTTGAACTGGAATTGAAACGTGAATTGTAAGCGAATTTACAGATCAATGTCCATTTTTCATTTTAGAAAATCACTAGTGAGCAGTTGTTCACTTTTATTTGATAACAGGGGTAGGGAATAACTTACCAGGGATGAGTGAAATTTTAGGCAGTGAAAAATGGATCAAAAACTTCAATATTTGTTTATTCCTTCACCTTCCACATGTAGCAAAGTATTGAGCATTAAATTTGTTTCTTTTTTAACCCTCCGCATAGGCTTCCCGCAATTTTCACCATGAGTTTATTTCCCTCATTTTCAGTACAGATCCCTCTACTTCTCAGTATAGGTCAAAAAGATTTTAATAGCTATTATTTTATATTTTGTAACTACATGTCTATTACATTATCATTTCTTTTTTCATCTTGAACTTTAAAGCAAAAATATAGGTAGACAGAGAAAATTTAAAAAGAAACGCCTTTTATTTCAGGATCAGATTGTATTAAAATCAACTTGTAAGCAGAAGGATAATCCGATAACAGCAATTTGAAAAGAAAGGCTGGGTTTTAAAAAAGTATTCAATTTATTTTATGTCTCTAAATTACTTTTTTTTTTTTTTTTTTTTTTTTTTTTTACAAATGCAAGTTTTGATTATTTAAGAAGTCAAAATTAAAATTAATTTGAAAATGTCAGTGGTCCAACTGAACAGTGAGCATGACAAGTATGCTGGCCCATAGGTATCATCAGTGGTTTGCTACAGTTCCTTTTAAAGAGGCAAGCAAAAATCTAAATCCTTTCTTCTATATAAAGTTTTGCATCTTTAACCAACATCAGCACGTTAAAGAAAAATGTAAAATAGTTACAATTCCTTGGACGTACTTAAAATATCCAATTCGTGTGGTGGTCCACTTGCCAGTTTACTTCCCTTTCAATTTTTCTTTTCATTCTTTAGGGTAAAAAATATCACAGAGTTAGGTCCAGTGAATACGAAAAGTGGGTAATGATAGTCCACCCATGAATCCCAATTCAAGTAAACAAAAAAATAACCTCCAAAATGAGCCTCAATCTTTAGTCAAAATCTGCTGACACGATTGTAAAACAATGATCTTCATTGACTTTTGGTGTATTGTTTCAATTTTTTTTGTAATTTTGATATTAAAAAAACTCCTCATCAAACTTTAACACTCCTATCACCCCATTTAAAGTGGCCAAACTTGTCTCCATAAAACTTTTATAGCATCTCAGAAACTTTCATAGCATCCATCTTGAAAGCCTACAGGCTACGCTCCTGTTACTGATTTTTCAAACGGGAATCAAAATTTCACACATTCTCAAAATGATTTTGACGACGACAAATGAGAACAGTTGAGAACAAGAACACTAGGATCAAACATTAACCTCCTTTGCAGACATTGTTTGGGCAGAATTCTCTAAGCCTAGAAATGACTGTGTGATTTTCATCTGGTTATTTTTTATCTGCCCTCATATATTGAAAATATACATATATTACAGTGTGTTTACCTATGTAATACAGTGCATTATTTATTTATATATATATATATTACACTGAAAATATATGTCAAGTAGAAACTAAATATAAGTTCAATATACATTATTTACAAAAACATGCTTTTAAGCATCTTAAACATATATGTCAATTTCATTACATTGAATGCAGTGTCACGATGTTAAAAATGCACTTAATTACTATTCGTGGGCCATTTATCAAGTGTCTATTCACTTATCAGAAACAAGTGAAAGAAATTGCTGGTTACCTACACAGAAATAACGTTGATATGAAAACTAAATAGGTTTTATTTATATGGAATATTAAGAGATAGATTGTCTCGGTACTGAAAAACCACCTTGCCTCTGAGGTATGTATTAGCATGACTTTTTCGGCTGGAGTAGCAGATTTTTTTTCCTTGCTTTGTTTTTGTCTTAAGGAATGTTCGTGGAGCTGTTTATTTACGAATCGGTTACCTCATACAAAACTGTCCATGTTTTCATAACAATATGTATATTTCTATGGTGTCCACATCAGATTATATACTTTATTAATTCCCCATCATACTCTAAATTAGGAAAACTTTAATTATTATTATTTAAACTTTTTTATACATTTTGAGACACAAGGAATTCAAAACCCCCAAAATTGAGAGTGTGTGTGTCTGTAAGGTGTCTGTTAGTCTGTCAGTCTATGTACACAATATCTTGAGAAAAAATGATCGTGAAGAGGTCAGAGCAGTTTTAAAATATTGATTATGACACTGGCAAGAAACCTACTGATTTGCAACAATCTAATTTAAAAACTTCGTTCGGAATTATAATTTTTTTAACATTGGAGAATGGGGCAAATTTGTGCTTAAACATGCATTAAAACAAATATTTTTACTGTAAAGATGTCTGATCAGCTTTAAAATATCAGTTATGATGCTATTAGGAACAACATTAACTATTAAAGTTCAGCTTTGAAATTTTTTTTATGAATTCCTTATGACACAGTAGGGCAAAATTTCACATAAATGTTCTCATTTTGAGAGAGATTTTGAATGTAAAGACGTCAGATTATTTTTTAAATATCAATTATCATATTGGCATGAAAATCAATAACTATACATTTATTAATTTAAAAAATTTGTAACTTAATCAAAATTTACAATTTTCATAGCATGGCAAAATTTCCTTTAAACATTCTTTTTGAGGGACATTTTCATAACAAAGATCTCGGACTACTTTTAAAATATCATTTATGGCACTGATTTGAATATCATTCACTACAAATATTCTACTTTAAAAATTTCATAAGTATTCAAAATTTAAAATTTTCTTAACATGGCAGAATAGAGCAAAATTCCACATAAATTTGCATTATGAGGATCATTGCACTGAAAATAGCATGAAACTGACCTTTCTAAAATTAATTAACAAATTAGTATTAAACTGAAAAGTGGGGCAGGTCATTTCAGTATGTCACTAAGCAGATGCCAACTAGTTTATTACACATTTTATAGAATTTAAAAGAATTAAAAATGATTTATGAAAACATTATACAAGTTTGTTAGTATATGCAAAACTTTACTTATATTTCTAAATTATTTATTGAGACTACAACAATATTAATGCATACAATCATTTCAAAATTTTAAAACTCAAACTTAAAATATAAATACTGTGTTTTAAAAAAGAAATATATCTACTACTTGAGAAAAAAATGAGTCAAATTTAAAAGCCTACCTGTATAATAAATACCTGAGAACGGCCATGCAACCACAATTCAAATTTTCGCTTATCTCCTCTGTAACCTTTCATATTTTCAGTTAAACCTATCTGGGAGGTCTAAGAACAAAATAGTTTTATTTATTTCCAAGAAAATATTATGAAATACTTCATTTTCTACTCTACACTTATGCAATGTGAAAATATAAAGATTGAGTCAATAAATAAATAAATAAAAACACTGGATACCCTTGTTTTAATGAACTGATTATACAAAGGTTCATTTCAAACCTTTTCCACATCACAAACTCCACCAATCAATCAGCAGCAAAGAAATACTGTAAAAGCACTTATTTTTGCGAGGCTTTAATTTTCGCGATCCCATTGTAATCGCGAAATACTTTTTTTTTCGCCTCAAATAATAATAAAAAATCAGAAATTTTTCACTTACCAAAATTTAATGATTTATTGCACAGTTACAAACTCTTTTATGGCAACTTTTTTTCTTACAACTTGGCTTTCTTTCTTGCAACTATTTCTTGAATACTACACGATTATTTCTTGAACATAAAACAATAACACAACTAATAGAATGCAGCTTATTCATCTACAATATTTATACCAGCTTCTTTGAAGCCATTCAAAATTATTCCAAGGTCAAAGTTGATGTATAAGCACCGTTGTAAGCATAAGTTGTTTTTAGAGCAATGGGGGAGGGGGGGGGGGGCGATGGTGAACTTTTCGGACAAAAGGAAGTTTCTTAAAATGCCTTATGCAAAAAGGGTTCTATATTTAGGTACTCTCGGTATTTTTCAATTTTCTGTTCTGTTCATATTAAATTGGCGAAATTTTCAGCTCACAAAATCACCGATATCTTCATTTTTGCGAAAATATGTGCTTTTACAGTAGATTACAATTTTCTGTAATGTTTCATAATGGAAGTACACACAATTTCAGTTTTCTATTAATACTATCAAGGCAGACCTCAAAATGATTCACTTACAATCAAGGAGAAAAGAATTAACTTATCCAATAATTTAATAATGGATATAACTTATCTTACATGGATGTGACAAGAGCCACAGGCTTGGGGGTCATCCCTTGTGACCAACCCAATAAGTTGAGGCATTTACTTAATTTACAACCCATTAAAAAGAGCCTGTTGGAATTGCTTTTCTTTCTTAAAATATCTTTAGAAATCATAAAAAGCACCTGGAGTTTTAACATGTGAACTGAATCATTTTTTATCTTTCACATCATGAAGTAATCAGAAACAATCTTTGTACGAGCCAATTATGAATTGTATTGGATGGATCTGCATGTGATGAAAATTTTCCCTCTCTAAATAACTGTTTACACATTGGACCAAATTTTTACCCTGCTGTCTAATCTTAATAAAATCGACATTCTATTAAAGTTTCAATTTCATGCAGTTGTGTTTACTGTTGATATGAAAGAGGCATTTCTACAAATAGTGTTAAAGGAAAAAGATAGACACGTTATAAGACTCTCGTTTACAGAAAATCCTCCTGACAAATCTTCTGTTTATAGATTTACATTGAGTTTTGTTTAGCATAAGTAGTAGTCCATTTTTATTGTGTGCTACTGTAAAATACCCTTTAAAAAAATATTCTGAAACATATACACATACAGTTTTAAATGAAAATATCTACATTGATGATATAATGGGTAGTCAACCATCTGTGGGCCAGGCTCTAAATGTCTCTCAAGAAACAACAAAAATATTTAGGGATGCTAGTATCTCTCTCCATGAATGAATAACTAATTCTAAAACTTTATACAACATGTGGTAGAAAAACAGCATCATTTCAAATGTAAGTCCCAATCAATCCTGAATCATTTGGAGTAGAAAAATTACCTTATAAGGTATTAGAGTTTCGCTTGGAATAATGAACAAGACCTGCTATATTTCGACAAGAGAGGTTTATCCAAATTCATAACTAAGCGAGTAGATAAAGACTTCTATTACAACTCCTGGGTCGTATCTTTGACCCCATTGGTTTCTTTGGGACTTTCACACTTAGAATAAAAACTATGACGTAAAAAAGTATGGTCTTCGGGCATAGATTGGAATGAAAATCTACCTGAAGGAATGGGGTCACTGGTCTAAACTAAATTTTAGAATTGAGTAACTTCCAAATTCCATGTTATTGTTTCTCTGGAATTTCTGAAAGAGACTTTAAAAAATTTCAACTTCATCTCTTTTCTGAGCTAGCATTAAGGTATAAAATATATTCTCAGATTACACTCGCCGAAACAAAAGTTTTACTCGCCACAAAATAGGGTTTCTTTATGAATTTTTTTTTTTTTTTTTCCCTAACTATTTGGAAGGCTTTTACAAATATGCCTAAAATTATATATATTAAAAGTGTGCCGTATATCCCCATGTCTCATAATCATCTCTAATTAAAAATCATTATAACATAATGTATTTGAGATTTGAAAAAAAAAAAAATTAAATATCTAATAACATGAATGCAAAGAGTCATTAAAGAAAAAAAGAAGAAGAAGAAGAAAAAAAAACTCTCTGCCAAACAATATCCTGTAAAAATTTTTTATTCTGAAAGATTAAGCTTCCTTATTTACCTATTTATTGAATTAACTTTTTACATCAGAAATGTCTTTTTCGTCCATTTTATTGCCATGTTTTTATTAACTTCTATTCTTGCTTGTTTGTTTGTATGTTATATAGTTTTTTCATTTGTTTGTTTTTACCATGTTTTATTAACTTCTATTCTTGTTTGTTTGTTTGTTTGTCCAGTACAAATCTTGCAATCAAATTTTAACTAACTTTTCTACTAGCTAGACATTTGAAACTTTCACAGTAGATCAGAACCCGGTGACAACACAATACTTCGAAGTCCGAGTTAAAAAATTATAAAAAGTTAAATTATGCATCTCACAAAAATTGACGTCATTATCACTTTAAAAGTTTTATGCACATTGATTAGAGCTTTACGATTCATCAGAAAATTTAAAACATGGTATACAAAAAGTTTTTTTTTATCTTATAATTATTTTTGTAATCAGACAGAATGTCGATGTGTATAACTTGTTTATTGTTGTCATTTTAAATAGCTATTTCGGAATAACTTTTTCGATAAAATCGTTGTTTACAAATCATTACAAGCGTAAATCATTGGTGTTTCAGTAAAACACCGGAAAAAATGAACTGTTTTTTGATCATTATTCAACAAAATAAACATAGGCAGTATTTTTAAAAGGGCTCGGACTCATGACAATATCGCATAGGCAAACTTTCGCAGAATTTCTTCTCCGGGATAGTGGGCGACAGGCAAAGAGGCTTTTTGTTCGTCTATCCTCACTCTGCTTGGAGAAATAACAGTAGGAGAAACGAAACAACCGGAGAGATCAAAACTTTTATGTATGCACTACGTATTTTTCATTTCCCAGGCTGGGGCGATCTCGGCCTACGCACACACAGACTCGGCTCTCCGAGAATCTAAAAAGGAAAGGCTAAATATGAGGTTATAAGATGGCAAGATTTGGCCATATTTAAATCTATTTAAATCTATAAAAAGAATGTTTTCTGTCACCGTATCGTGTATGAATTCTATCTATAAGTAAATAGAGGTCCAAGTTTCAATAACAGCTATCAGTAATCAGAGTTATACATTTCTAATGGAATATTTTTTACACACAAACTCGCATATAATAACGAATTGCACAGTTTTTGTAAGCAAATATATAATATATTAATTAGAAACATTTCTGAACAAAAGTAAATAAGTATGTATTTCTTTACCTTCTTACAAAATGAAAGATTTTTTTTTTTTAAACCTGCATCGAAGGAGGAAAAAACTTTTGGCTATCTCTCGCTCTCGCTCTTTTTTTTTTTCGGGGGGGGGGGGGGGGGGGGTTACAAAAATTTATTTTATTTGCTATTATTATTTTTTTAATAGTCATTATTTTTTCCTTTCAGACAACTGTTTTTATGGCATTAAATACTAAAACATCGTTCTTTTCTTTATGCATCTTGCATATTTTTTGTTTGGTGATAGTGATACAGTATGTATTTTAAATTTATTAAGGAAAAACAAATAGATTCATCAAGTTCAGTAATAAAACCTAAAAATAATTGCATATGTGAGAAATATTGAACAGTTCTATCACTTTTTTGGTTCTAGAAGTAGGCTTTGATCACTAGCTGGAAAGGGGGTGGGGGAGTCAAAATATAAATAATTAGATGAATGAGAAGTGAAACAATTTTACTTCTTTATAGGTTCTAGAATCTAATAAAGCAAGTTTAAAATAAATATTGACATTTATGTTGCTGATGAAGGATGGAGAAAGATTGGCAAACTAAAAGCTTCTGCAGAGCTTTTAATCATCGATGGCTAGTTGAAGATAAGCAAAGGGGGGGGGGGAATTACATCAGCGAGAAATATTCTATAATTATATTTCTTTATAGTTTCTAGAATCTAATAAAGCAAGTTTAAAATGAATATTGACATTTATGTTGTGGATGGAGAAAGATTGAGAATTGGAAGGCTTGTGTTGTGCGTTTTATCGTCGATCATTAGTAGGGATTCTTTTTTTTTTTTTTTTTTTTTTTTTTTTAACGATCGATATCCGCGATTTTCTTAAAAGCATATAATCCGTAATTTTTATATGTTATACGTAATGCCGTAATTATTTCCGTAAAGCCGTAATAATTATGGACAAATCATAATAATTGGCACCTCTAAGTAAACCAAATTTTTACTAGCCACAGTAAAAATTCCACTCGCCAATGACGAGCTGGCGAGCGGAAATTTCGCGCCCTGATACATATAAATACTAGCAGACCCGACCACGCGTTGCTGTGGCTATGTTATACGTTGGTTTATATTGTAGTAAAATATTCAATATATTCAAATTATTATTTACGAATAAAGACCGTCCTTGATAACATCCTTGATCCTAGAAGGCTTAGCCCGCTTCGCAGGTCCCTATTTTTAAATGATTCACTAAAGAATTCTCAAAATTGCATTAATTTTTATCATGTGAAAAGAGAAAAAAATCTGATCGAGAAAAATGTCGCATCGAGATCCCATTGTGCTCTGCGCGCGCGCATTTATGTTCGACACTCATAATGAATCCCTATATTATCGAAAGTGAAATGATATAAAATAGAAAAAATTCTTCTCTCATCGGTGGAATAATCTGCCTGGACCCACACTCCCTGCGGCAGCCTATACCTGTTCGCACGGCAAGCGAGTTCCTTCGCCCACTGTTCCCGCCCTTCTTAATAATTCTATACTTTTGAAAATATCCGCAATCGATTTATCGGGCCTTAAAACTTAATAATACTAATTTTCAACACTCTAACTCTTATTACTATTTTTTTGCCCCTTTGCCATCCACCTCCCGTGTATTCTAATAATTTTGCAAATTTGAAAATATTTGCAATTGATTTGTAGGTATCCAAAACCTCTATGCACAAATTTGAACAATCTAACTCTATTTTAATTTTTCCCCCTCTGCCCCCCTTTCCGCCCTTCCTAATAAATTTATAAATTCGAAAATATCCGCAATCGATTTGTAGGTATAAAAAACTCTATGCATCAATTTTGAACGATCTAACTCCGTTTTTATTTATTGCTCCTCTGCCCCTCTCCCCCCCCCCCTTTCCACTCCTCCTAATAATTTGACAAATTCGAAAATATCCGCAATCGATTTGTAGGTATCAAAAACTTCTATGTACCAATTTTGAGCGATCTAACTCTATTTTTATATTTTTTACTTCCGCCCTCCTTCCCGTTCCCCCTAATACCTTTACGCTTTCGAAAATATTCTCATTTGATTTCCAAGCCTCTAAAACCTATCTGTACCAATTTTGAACAGTCTAACTCTATTTTTATTTTTTTTGCCCCTCTGTCCCCCTTCCCACCCCTCTTAATGATTTTACAAAATCGAAAATATTGGCAATTAATTTGCAGGTACCAAAACCGCTATGTACCAATTTTGAAAGACCTAACTCTATTTTTTTGTTTTTTGCCCCTCCGCCCCCTTTCCCGCCACTCCTAATAACTTTACACTTCGAAAATATCCTCATTCGATTTGTAGGCCTCTAAAACGTATTTGTACCAATTCTGAACGGTCTAACTGCATTTCTATTTTTTTTTTTTTTTTTTTTTTTTTTTTTTGTGAAATCTTGTTTTGCCACCCTCCCCCCCTTGGGGTCGAGTTTTTGTAATAAAAACTATCCTATCTCTCAAGCTGGATCAAACTGCACATGGTGTGCGAATTTTATTATAATCGGTTAAGTGGTTTAGGAGTCCATTGAGGACAAACATTGTGACACGAGATTTATATATATTAAGATATTGTACTTGATTTAAAACACATTTTATCAAAATATGAATTATTATTACTGTTCAATGAATTACTATTACTGATTTTATATAACATTTAATTAATTTTTAAGCAAAAAGAAACTTTATGTTTAGCATGGAAGGAAATTCATTTAGAAAGGAATGTGCAACTGCTGGGCAAAGAATTAAAGAAAGGTCACGTGATGAGCATGAACTTTATTAACAACTTGTGTTGGGCTTAAGGCCAATGATTCACTGCATTTGGGTCATAGGCCTAGGTGGAATGTCCTCTTCTCTATTAGGATCTTTTTAAGCCCCTATTTATGCAAGTTTCGGAGAAAAACAGGAAAATCTTTGTGAACAGCTAGGTAGACTTGCATGACCTAGGACTGAACCCTAACACTTCCTATCTACCAGCTTCAAAAAGCAGAATCTCTCAGCCACTGGTAGGGCCATTAACTGTTAAAGCAGATATTTATTTATTATAGATGCCATTAACAGTAGTATTTTTAGATTTAAGAAAGCTGTCTTACCTTCAAAGCATTTTTAAATGCATAACTAGGGTTGTCATCTCTACCATACTTTTTAGTAAAAAGAACTAACTGTTCGTATAAAAAAATGTAGCGTGAACGTGGCTTAAAGCGCAGTTCACGTATTCTTTCTTTTTTTCTCTCCATCCACACACTGAATGCACTTTGAAGAAGAAGCTTTCCATAATCTGCCAAGCTGCCCTACAATTTAAAAAAAATAACAATCATGTAAAAAATTAAAAATTATATAATGGAAATATGACAGTATGGGGACAGAACACTAGCAACTTTTAAGAATGGCATCAAATTTTTACTCCTCTATTGAAAGCAGATTTTAAGTAAAAAGTACAAGTATAAAAATCAAATTAGTAAAAAAAGTTTATCTCTTACTTCATAAATTTTCAATTACCTCAAAAAAAAAAAAAAAAATTCTTTTCTTTTTCTATTTCTTTGAAAAATAATAATTTTTTAATTCAAATGAGTAAAAGAATACTCTAAATAAATAAGCTTGCATAAATATTTATTATTTACAGGCTTTCATAACCTTACAGAACACGACATGATTAGCAAAAGCATTACTATTACTGTGTAGTAATAGTAGTGTAGTACTGCAGTTTGGGAGGGAAAAATAAATAAATAAATAAAACATTCTTTTTAAAGAGAAGGAAAGCAGTAGATTGTAAAGGATAATTGAATTAAAAAAAAAAAAAAAAAAAAAAAAAAAAATGAATGGATAGATTATTTAAAATTTTGGAAAATCTTTTTTTTTTTTTTTTTTCTAAGTTTAGATTAAGATAATAAAAATTAAATATTTCTATTAGTTTACTTTGTAGGTTTCTGAATTTTAATTTATGATCTATTTTGAATTCATTCTTCAAGTGAAAAGAGTTAATAACTTTTTACTAGTGGTAGTATAATGTGGTCCTCAAAGGCTAGGATATATCCAATATCCTATAAAGATATCCAGAGTGAAAATAAGTAAACACAGTAAAGAAATGAAAGACTTACCACTTAGCAACTGAACAAAATCTTTTTATTGCATAAATCGAAAGTAAAACTAGTATGTTGTGATAACAGGAGACTTGGCGTTGGAATATTAAAGCCCAAATAAACTACGTCAGAAACACCAAAGAAAAATATTTGAGATGCATACAGCTGTTTCCGTAGCCTTAAGCATACCGTCTTCAGTGCAAAAAGAATTCTGAAACTGGAGAAGTGCTCGTATATATAGGAGGGGGACCGAATTTAGTTCAACCAATAGGATTACAGGAAAGGTGGGGAGTGTGGCCAATAGGAAATTAGGAATGTTAGCTGTGTAAACAGTAGAAAAATTAAGAAAATGTGGACTGAATGTAAAATTTCCAACAATCAGACAAATAGGGAATAGCGAAATCACAATTTACAAGGTTTTTAAAATTTTTATAAATATGAAAAGCTTCAAAGAAATCGAGTTCATGAATGGATTTAGGTCTGCAAATTATTTTAGCTGAATTAAATTTAAAATTATGATTTTCTTGCCAGCAATGTTTAAGAAATGCTATGTTTTTTGTTTTTGTACATTTCTTACCAAACAGCTTATGTGGTTCGGACTGCAATTAAAAAGCTAACACCAAACTGCATTTCATTTTCTTGATGAAGTAAAATTAGTTGAATTCTATCTCTCTCTGTCTCTTTCTTTTTATTTAAGTAAAAATCACATCTTAAACTACAAATTGAAGGAAGTACAGTCGTTTACTGGGTCGTTATATGAAATATGAAATAACATTATCTTAACTGGAAGTCAATCGGAACAATAAATTAAATTAAAATTAAAATGAAGTACTGACACATAATTTAATTAAATAAGAAACCTTTAAATGTACCTCACGTTTCGTGAATATTTTCATCTGGGTGCCCAGACCTTTTCAAACGATCCTCTGTGCCGGATCTCTTCAAGTTGCGGTCTTTTATGGATTCTATCAGCTTGGCACTTATTCTATATTCACGAAACATGAGGTACATTTAAAGGTTTCTTATTTAATTAAATTATGTCAATCGGAACTTTTCAAAAGGTCCCTATATCGCATTGGGTCGTTATAACACGAGGCCATTATAACATGAGTCGACTGTATAATAATTTAATTTTCATAAACATATATTATTAATTTAGAAATATTTATTCATGAATTAATCAACCATGAATATTCATTTAAGTAAATTGGAGTGCAAAGGTTGATATTTTTATTTACCAACTATGTGAAAAATACCAGAGCCGGGAATCGAACCCGGGCACCTCCGCTTAACGCACGGATGCTCTACCACTGAGCTACCCTGGCTGACAACCAGCTAGGCACTTTTCACATGTGAAAAGGAGGTGCTGGGTTCGAAACCCGGCTCTGGTATTTTTCACATAGTTGGTAAATAAAAATATCAACCTTTGCACTCCAATTTACTTAAATGATATATTATTAAATCAAAAGAAAACAAGTAATCCCCTTTGAATAATGACTAAAACTTGATATAACAGTATGAACTAACTTATAAGTTAAAAATTTGCAAGCTATTATAAATTTCAAATCATTTCATTCCACATCTAAGAAAAGTAAATTGAGCCGATAATTGAAACTCACATAAAAACCTGTAATTGCAATCTGGTGCATGCTATCGTTGACATACTTTAAAACTTCTAACATAGCATCTACAGCTTCTTGAAGGTCGGACTGACCCGTACCTCCATCTACACACTTCAATAAATCCTAGACAGAGAAGGAAAGGAAAGGAGCGTCATTTTCAAAGTAAGCTACAAACTATTCACTTTGAAATTCAAATCTCACATACTTTCAGAAGTAACTGGTACTTGGTTATCCTCTGGACAGGTTTCAATAAATAAGCTCCAAGAGGCAGCTTATGGCCTAAATTTCTTTGACATTCCTAAAGGGGAAAAAACAGCTTATTCCGATGAAAAAGTACTGAGCAGACACAAAATGAATAACATTAAATACTAGCGTTATCCTCTTGAACTGTAAGTAATTTGTATAAAAGAAAACAAAAAATTTACATTTAAAAAAAGTCAAGCAATAAATTCAATATAATAATTTTTATTAAGAATTAAAGGAATAAAATGAATACATTAATGGTAATTTCATAATGATTATAAGAGATGCAGCCCTCAGCAGCAGACACCGAGCGAGCTAGACACATTGACCAGAGATCTATTTATATCCACAATTTTATAATACAAATTAAACAAAAAATGTAATTGAAAATAATGATTCCAAACAGAAAAACTATTTCTTTACATTTCTGCCTCACATATCTTTATGAGAAAGCAGATGATTAAAACGGATGAGGCACGTATGTTTCCCCCCCCCCTCTCCCCTCCCAGCTGCAGACATCTAAAAATAGAACTGAAATCTCACATGATCTATCTGATGGACTTCTAGACTATTTTTTTCTGTATTCATTATTCAATGTAGTTTTACAATATAAGATTTAAAATAAAAGGAGCCTTACTGTTCTGTATACCTTTTTATTATTATTATTATCTATATATTAATAGGCAAGCATAAAATTTGTAGTCCCTTTTTAACATATTAATTATGGGAGTAGAGGGTTGAAAATGGTATCATTCGAAAGGTATGGTTAGCCGGAAGGTGCGAATACAAATATTATTTTCTTACGATGTCAAGAAGGTATTTAAAAATACATTTATTTTGTATGCATTTTCCCCCATTTTTCCCTTTTATACACGTATTCCTTTACATTAAAAAATACCTAAAAGTAGAAAGTTGTTAAATCTGGCAATTTCATTAAGCTCAAATAAAACCATAGACACAGTAATTTGTATAATGTAGCATCACTATACGCAAGCGAAGTGATGACGTCATTGTCTGACCATGGAGCCATGAAAAGATTTTCTATGATAACCGTCCATTGGATTTTTTGTAAAAAATTATTAAAAAAATAACAGAAATTATCTGCCGATTTTAATTCCAATATTTGGGTATAGTTATATATAAGTTACTGCCTACATGTGTTTGATTGAGTTATTTTTTCTGTAAAATTGATAAAATCTTAATTTAAAATCACAAAACTCCAGAAAAAAAATGGCAAACTTCCAGTTTCGAATGTAAACATAAACATTTCATTTCAAAGAGTGATATTAAAGCAATAAATATTCAACTAATATACTAAATAAAAGGAAAATGGATTTGTTACTAACTGCTCCATGTATAAGTAGACGATACGGAAAAAATTCAGATTTCCGTTTTTTGCTGAATTTACATGTTTTGAGCTTTCTCCGTGTTTTAATTAACTGAAATTGGCTACTTATTTTTTTTTTTAAAGTGTCTTTATTGCTAGCTTTTGTGGGTAGAAGAAGCAAGTAGAAGATACATAAAAACTTTTGATTTCCGGTTTTCGATGAATTTACACGTTTTGAGATTTCCTTGCACTTTAATTAAGTGAAATTGACTACTTATTTTTATTTTTTAAAAAGTGGATTTATTATTCTTTCCTCTGCATATATAAGTAGAAAATATAAGATTCAGAAAAGTTTTAGATTTTCGGTTTTCGATAAAGTTACACGTTTTGAAATTTCCCGAACTAAATTCAACCATTTTTGAAAAATATCTTTTTTTTTTTTTTTCATTCAAACACTGTACTTTATGAACCAATCGAATTTATTTAACAGAATTTGATACTTGGTTGGGCCTTGGTTTGACATGGTACCTATTAGCTTCTGGGCTGTATCACAAAACAAGGGGCGTTTTCACGTTGCGATTTTCATTCATTTCAGGAAAGGCTAACATCTACAGAGAGAAATAGTTAGTTATATTAAGTAAAACTCTGCTGATTCAGTTAGAGTGAATATCGGCAAACAATTGCCGCAGCTGTGTTGCAATTGCATTCCGTTTAGGACAAGGGAATAACTTTGCTTTGCCTCACTTTGTAAAAAAAATGGTCGAGTTTCGACCACTGGGCGATACTAGTTATTGTTAAATGGCAAAAATTATAAAAAGAGGATCTTCATTTTTCGAGTAGAAAATTAATGATGGATCAAATGTATCCAAGCCTTTCTTACAGAAACAAAAACTAAGAAGATGCCATCGATAAATTTAATCTACATCTTGAACACACACCTTAAAAGGTAAGTCTGTATTTGTCTATTTTGAACATTTATTCACAACTATTCAATATAATTTGTTTAATAAGTGCCAAGTTACCAAAGGGCACGTGGGCCTAGCCAGCATCTGACCCTAGAGGGGTACAAAAATTATAACACATCAATTCAAAATTGTATGTTTCTATAAATTTTGTTTTACATTTGGTGTTGCATTTTTTTTTCTTTCTGCAATATAAGTATTTGTGCAGCTAATGAAAGTTCATTAAAAACTAAATGAAAACAGTTTAAAAAAAAAAAGGGTTTTTAAATTTATTTACTCAGCATCTACAAAAAGTCCAAGCCTCTGCCGGCTCTATGTGCCGGGAATGTTTTATAATTTATGAAAATGGTAAAAAACAAGTTCAATTAATTTTATTTTAAAAAATGGGCTTTGGGTTATATAAATGACAACTTTAATATGTCAAATTAGAACTTTTTCTTTTTAAGCTCGCTATGTAGGTCTAAATACATTTTTTTTTTTTTTTTTTTTTTATGTTTTACCCTACGATACATTTAAGGAAATTATGACTGCTTAAATATTTCCCCAAAACTCTCTCTCCTCCCTGTATCTCAAATGCATATCGGAATTTCTGAAAATTGCAAAAAGAAAAAAAAAAAAATAATAATAATAATAAAAAATAACCTGATGTCACTCACAGGGCATCTTTCTTTTACCTTGCATTTCAATACTATGACGCCAGATTAAAGTGTAACACAGATAACCGCCATTAACCGCCAAAACTAGAAATAATGATTTTTTTCTAAATGCAAACAGTAATACTCATTATTTTGATTCTATATAACAATAATTCAAAATAAAATTATTAAAATGAGTCTTATCTTACTCAATACAGGGTGTTGTATTTGTACAACTTCAGTGGAATAAGAGTATAGAATGAAGGCAAATAAATGTTATAGAAATTTCCTTGCGGGAGTATAAAACAACAGCAAGCACTACAGATGATTTCAAAAGTGATTATTTTATTGTGAAACATTTTTTTTTTTTTTTTTACAAGTTATGTAAACTTATTCAAGTAGGATAATTTTCAAAAGTTTTGGATTCATTAACACTTCAAGTTTGAAATTTATTTTTAAATATAAAATTATTTTTCAGATCAAATTTTTTTTTTTGTAATAAAATAAACATCTATCCTTTCCTTATTTAAAAACAATGCTTAATATAAAATATCTTTTTTAGTTTACTGTTAAACGCAATTATTTCTGGTGTTGTGTCAGCGGGTAATGGGTTAAGCTGTCAGCATAAGGTGTCACGCATAAAGGTACTTTAATATAATTTAAAAGGTTTTTGAAGCATTTTTATAAGATACATTTTGCTGCTTCTCCTGCTATCTACCTAACAGAGAAGGAAAAAATGTTTATAAATCAATTAAAGCGAAGAAAGAAAAAAGAAAGAAAGAAAAATATTAAAAAACTGCTGCTCAATGTTTGTTTTTGCTGTGAAACCAATGAACAAGAAAGGGTAAAAAAAAAAAAAATACAGCAGTTATTTCTGCAATATTTACTGCTACTATTTTTTCTTGAGATATGCTGAGAGACTTACAGACCCACTGCTAAAACTGAATTTTCCAATTCAAGAGACCCCAAAATGAGCCAATATACCAAAATTACAAATTCTTAAATATTACCTAAGAATAATACTTTCTCCATCATTGTGTGGGTAAGAGAAAGTAAAACAAAAGTGTTTGAACTGTTTGAGAAGGGCCTAGTTTCAATTTAAAATATAGGATTGTGAGTATAGGGGGGCAAACTTCAAAATTTCAAATGGAAAGGGGAGGGGGTGTTAGTTGGCTCCTATTCATTCGGATGACTATTTTCAACATACATATTCTTATATTCTGTATCAGTTTCAAATTTTTATTGTTCCTGAAAATTTTTCTGAGCAATGTGAAGTATGTATTTGAAGACTCCTGATAGCACTAACATTTCTTTATTTCACATTCTTCAAACTTAGCTTTTATGCTTCAGGTTTAGGTAACTCACCACAAAATTAATGCCACATCTGAAATTTTCGAAATTATCAGGTGCACTCTCAGAAAACTTTTTTTTTTCAAGCCTATTACTTGCAGTAGCTAGCAATATGTTTTTTTTTTTTTTTTTTCCCAAACTTTTTCTATAACAAAATTTCTCAACGATGTAAATTTGTACCCCTTTTTAAAGCTCCTTTTATAATTTAACTGTAATTTGGAAATTCTCAAAAGTACTTAAGCAAAAGTTTAGCGACTATACAGTTTTTCTGAATTTGTATTAAAATGTAATGAAATACGGTAATACTTAATATTCAGTTTCATATGCTTTTGCTTTGAGGATGGTGGCATACCAACTGGGAATAGAATGAACAAGGCTTTCGAAGGTGGACCTAGGGATTTTCACCTATTCCAATTGAAAATCCCGAAAGAGTTCTTTGAAGAATGCTTCCATGTCTCGACTTTTCTTTTGACGTGTTCCCAAAGGTGTTCCATTGGATTGAGGTCAAGTGACTGATTCAGCCAGTCTAAAACTTCAATTTTCTTAGCTGTACACCAATTTGTCACCATTTTTAAGGTGTGTTTGGAATATTGTATATAAATGTTTGTGACCATGTGTGACCATTGATTTTATACAACTACAATGTATCAGCAGTAAACCAAGCATATATATATATATTTATTTATTTATTCAGTGATTTTTAGCATTATATACTCGTAACAGTAAATCACTATTCACTAAAATATTTCAATTAAATAATTTCTTTACACTAAAACAAAAATATTTAACAAACCGACAAATTCCTTGCTTAAGACTGCACGTGTCAACAGACATGGCCCATATACATGTTATTCTATGGAAAAAAATTTTACCACAATGATTCATTATCATTAATTCTGCTTTCATATTAAAAAAAAAAAAAAATCACTACTGTTGAATTAGTATTTGTTTCTTTTAATTTTTAGTATTTTATTTCTGAATTTAAAAAATCATTAAGTGCATTCTTTAGCAAGAAAATAAAATATTAAAAATGTATTCGAAAACAAATACTAATTGAATGATTGTGAATTTTCTGAATGTGAAAATGGAATTAAAAACAATACATTAGGTAAGGAATCATTGTGGTAACAAAGTTTCTCATAGAATAACACGGGTTTGGCCGACCTTGGCTACCAAGCAAATGTCAGGTACTGTATATTCTTAAGTCGATTATCTAATCGAGGAGCCTAAGTCTGGGTCCATTGCTGTTTTAAAACAATTTCTAAGGATAATTCCATGAAACTATTTAAATATGGTAAAAAAAATCCTCTAAAAATTAATGTATCTTTAAAAAATAAAGAAAGAAAGCCTTTAATATTTGATAATATTAAAGGTATAAAACACAGTACCTTGAAAAATGGGTTATCATCACCACACTGTCTACGTAAGGCTTCAGACTTGGGCTTGTTCAAACAGTAAGTAGTATACAATTTATGGAAGGCATCCCGCTGGAAAATAAACAGCTGATAAATATATTACATGACTAATCTTATATGTTAAAACACAAGCCTTTTTCTTCAAGACCAAAACAAACACATGCAAAAATTTCCCAGTAAATCTGAAACGACCCTTCTGTAGTACATTTTTATCAGCAGCTACAGATGAATGAGGGAATAATGTCATGATGAATTTTCTATAGGAATCAATATTTATGCAATCCACTCGTACATTAGCTGTTTTACAAAATGGATGCAAGCTGCTGTTTTATACATCGAGTAAGTTCTAAAACATTTCTATGACTCATTTAAAAACAAGCTTTGGTATTATAATATAGTTATTATTATTATTATTTTTTTTTTTATGTTTTTTTATTTGCTTATTTAAAGAAAAAAATATTCACCCACAATGTAAACATCATTCATGTTATATGATTCATTATTTTTTACTTGTAATTTTTTTGTA
This sequence comes from Salticus scenicus, assembly GCA_963930645.1. Lineage (NCBI taxonomy): Eukaryota > Metazoa > Arthropoda > Arachnida > Araneae > Salticidae > Salticus > Salticus scenicus. Next base: position 2,728,361 of record OZ005654.1, on the reverse strand, counting down.
TGAAAACAAACCTAAAATTTGTCACAATATTTGTATAATTGGCAACACCCTGTTTTTATGTGATGCATTTGGCAACAGTTCAGAATTGTTCTCGTGTTCTCAATTATGTTGTATGGTTGTGTGTTTGACATTTGAATAAATATGTGTTGTGAAATCGTTTCACTTGATGAATTAGTTAATAAAATTTATCTTAAGCAAATATTCGAAGTATATAAAAATGCCAGTATATAAGAACGTAAGGAGTATCTGAATGAAAATTCACATTTGGAAGTAAATTTTGAGTTATTATAAGTGCTTGCAAAAAAACAGGTAGTTTTCAAAAATGCCTGGCGATAGTGTCAATGCTTCAAGTATTAATGTAAATGTTCGTCTGCCATGACAGTTGGAAGTTACAGAGGATGGAATAGCAGTTAAATGAAAACTGTGGAAACAAACTTTTAATTTTTATTCAACTGCCATGCAGTTACCAACAAAACCGAAAGAGATTCAAGCAGCTACATTTATGTCGGCTATTGGGCCTACAGCTATAATTGTCTTTAATACGTTTGATTTCAATGAAGCTGACAGTAAAGATTTAAAGAAGATTACTGATAGGTTTGATTAGTATTTTTCACCAAAGCCTGATGAAACATATACTCGATATTTATTTTTCAACTTAATGCAAGGTAAGCTTGAAACTTTTGATTCTTATTTAAAAAAACTAAAAACGAATGTAAGTGACTGTTCTTTTGGAACTTTGCAAGATAGCTTATTATGCGATCAAATTCTTCGAGGAATTAGTTCTGATAAAGTTCGTGATTTGTTATTATCGGGAAGAGATTTAACTTAAAGCTATGGATATTTGTAGAAAGCAGAAGGCTATTGAGATTTGTAGAGCAAGTGAACAGGCTACTAATCAGCCCAGTAGCAGAATTTTTTGTATCATTCTGCAGCACCAGTTTCAGAAGCCAAAATTTTTCTGCGACTCTGAACGACGAGCCAAGCTTTACTTTCATGTAAAGGGCAAAACTGGGAAAATTCATTAGTGGCCAGTGGCCGGTACTGTCAGTTTCATTAGTAGCCACTTTTTTAAGTTAGTGGCCACTTTTCACATGATAAGACTATTTCTTTCAGACAGCAAAAAGGATTGTCACCATTTTGTGGTATAATCACCACAAGAAAAATAAATACATATAATAATAAAATTAACACATGGACACTGAAATTGTAATTTGTAATTACGCTCTTTTTAAAAATCCTAAATTGCACATCCTAAATTAAAATCTGCTTAGGGCTGTAATAATAACTGCAAAAGTTTTTATCTTTCAGATAATTCAGTAGTACTTTTTTTTCAATTTATTTAAGTGAAATAAGCTGTTATCATTCACAGTTCACATTGATATTTTCTAGTAAACGAATCAGCTGATTCATCATCATCACAACCTTTTACATGGTCATGTGCAAATACAGTTAGCAGTTTTATTATTTTTTCTTATTTCTAAAGACACACTTTTTTAAACTATTTTATTTCAATAGAGTTAAAATATTTCCTCTTAAAAAGTATAGATATGGAAACTTAGCTGCTTCATTAAAAATAATTTACTTAGCTGAAAAATTTGTAGCTTTAAAAAGAGAGATTTCTACTTTAAAATAGGAAGGAAAAAGGAAGATTTCTACACAAAAGAAAGCAAATACAAAAATTTTTGAAAAATGCACATTTAAGCCAAATCAAATTTTGATACACACATTTGACAAATATCTTAAATGGGTTAAATATACACTAAATACTATGGAGATAATAATGGAAAAAGATTGTGCTTTGCAGGACATTTGATCATTAACTGCTAGTTGAAATGAAGCGCACATGTGCGGGGGGGGGGGAATACATCTATATACTTCTTTATAGGTTCTAGAATCTAATCAAGAAAGTTTAAAATGAATATTTACATTTATGTTATGGATGGAGAAAGATTGTAAAACACAAGGCTTCAGTAGAGCATGTGATTGCCAATCGTTGGAGGAGGAGGGGCGGGGGGATTACAAGAATTATGAGTAAAAGATATTAAACAATTCTACTTCTTTACAGATTCTAGAATCTAATAAAGCGAGTTTAAAATAGATATTTATACTTTTGCGGCAAATGGAGAATGATTAGAAATTATAAAGCTTTCTATAAGCTGTGTGATCATGGATCGTTAGGGGGAGGGAAAGGGGGGTCCAAAGAAATTATGAGTGAGATATATTAAACAATTCTACTTCTTTATAGGTTGTAAAATATAACAAAGCAACTTTAAAATGAACAGTGACATTTATGCCATGGATGGAAAAAGATTGGAAATCACAAGGCTTCGATTGCTTATCGTCGCTCGATTTTTAGAATCTTTTAATGATCACAAAAGTGGCGACTTTAGTGGCGATCGATGCATAATTTTTAATCGCCATCTTTTTTTATTTAGTCGCCACGTGGCCGGTGGCGACCGTTAATTTTGCCCTTTACTTTCATGATAAATTACTTTCTTTTTAAAAGCAAAATTTGCATTTTAAAATATATGACAGATGCCTTTAATACATGCAGACAATAAATAAATGTTTACACAGCTTAATATTGAAACAGCAGTTAATGCAAGTTAAAAGAAATGTAATACCTGAAAGCAAAAAAAAGTAACTTAAACACAAAAGCAAAAAAAGTAACTTAAACACAGTTCAATCTTTCAAAATTATTTTATATAACTAATGAAAACATGGTAAACAATCAGAGTTATTAATAACTCTGCTAACTACTTTTGAAGTAACAGCATGTTTAAAAGTAACATTTGTTGAGACATGCTTAAAATGTTGAAAGTAGGACATGCCATACTTTTCAACTAATGCAGCTTTCAAAAATTTGCATGTATGCTTAAATCCACTTTCAGGACCATTAAGCTTAATAAAGACACGCATATCTAATGTGCCAATATCGTCTAATGAGCCATCATTACATCTTGGTCTTTTTTCCATTACACTGCTTATTATTGACCCCCCAACTCTCACATATTGCCTCTGAGACAGGGATTGACATAAAAATGAAAAAATTTTTACATCGAGTGTAATGCGGCTTTAGATTTTTTTAAATTACTGTTGTTTCACATAAACAACAAATAACTTTTTCATTAGATGACATGATAAAAAAAATATTACACAGAAAATATTATACTTCAATCTATAACACGTGCTAACGCATCAACGATTAACCAAAACAAAACAACAACAAAAAAAAAAAAATGGAGCACGTGCACTATGAACATAAGGAATCTAAAAATGACCAAACGATCGAGTGTGACTAGCGCTTCTTTCCCAAGCTCTCTCCCTACGAAGAGGATCATTCCACTTCGATTGCAGGTGGGAGAGGCAGATCACGAAGAGAAAACGCGGGAGGAATTTTTCTATTCAATATTCTTTGGTTCTTCAGCGTAGCGCGCGTGGTGAACGATCGTAGCAAAAACAAACTCAGGATTTTTTTTTCGGTCGCATTTTTTCGTTTTCTTATGTTTTTTTTTTTTTTTTTTTTCGTTTTTGTAAATTGGTAAATAAATCTGCAAACTTCAAGATAATTCTGCAAGCTTCAAGATAATTCTGCAGCGTTGCTGCCGTGCTGCACGGTTTCTGCTACCGGGCTAATCAGTTAAAGGAAATGCATAGTATGACCAGAGGCAGATTTAAGGTAGATTGCATACCTGCCAACCTGCAAGAATTCCAAGGAGTAACAGTGCACAAACAAAAAAAATTTGCAGACACCCCCTCCCCCCTAGTTTTTTTTTTTTTCGTTAAAAGTTTAAAAAAAATCGATAACTTTGTTTTAAATTATCACAGATTTATAGTTCAACCATTCATTTTAAAGGTATTGATGAGACCTTTCGAAAGATACCCATCTTGAAATGATGCCCCCACATGCACAAAATTTTTTTCCTAGTTAACTACTACTATTATCAATGAAACCTTTCGAAAGATACCCATCTTGAAAATTTACTCCCCCACAGGGGGGCACAACCAATGCCCCCACATGCACAAAATATTTTCCTAGTTAACTACTACTATTATCAATAATTCATATTAATTTTACAATCACAAGTTTAAAATAACTCTCATTATGCCCATTTATACAAAATTTTGTCCTATACTGCCATGTTAAAAGTTTGCATAAAATGCGACCACAGTGTCACCTGTTGAGCGATTGATCCCCAAATCTATTCAGCACCAGTTTATGTCAGGGTGCAACTCAATACCAAGTTTGGTTAAATTTCATTCATTGGTTCATGAGATACAGAGATTGTAGCTGTACAAAAAACAAAAAGTAAACAATCCAGTGGTAATGCTTTTAAAATGAAAGTTGATTCTTGCAAACAAGCTCAACTCATGAATTTGAAAACTTTTAATGTAAAGCTTGTTCTAAAAAAGGTCATGCTCATCAATGTAGAGTCTCGTAATTTTTATAATAAAAAAGTTGATGAGGATTGAAACTGTGAATCTTTGCATGCTGGAGAATTGATAAATGTTGTTAGTAAAAATGCCTGCTTCACCCCAGTAAAATTTCATGATCCCATTCAAGTTAAACTTGACACAGGTGCAGAAGGCAATGTGATAACTAAGGATGTTGTGAATAAATTATAACTGCCTATTTCAAAACATCAGTACAACATTTAAAGTCATACACCTGTACTGGGAGAAGTAACAACAGTGTGTTCTGTAGATGGTAAACCAGTTAGTCTAAAATTTTTGGTAGTGGATGGTAATTATAATTGTACATTAGGATGTGATATTTTAGGTTTAATTCAACGAAATGTGAATGTTTCACAATTAAATGAAATCAGCGAAGAAATTCCAAAAGAAATATTTCAAGATTTTGAATAGGACATTGAATTTGAAAATAATGTTACATTCTCCATACATCCATCTCATAGAACACCTTATGCTTTGCAAGATATTGTTAAGAAAGAGCACTAAATGATTAAGATGAACATTTAATGGTTAAGATGAATATTTCAAAACCAGTCATTCAACCTACACCTGCTGTTAGGCTGGGAAAGCATATTATTTGGTGGGCTCGAGCCCCACGGGCCAATATAAATTGGTGCCACAGCCGTTGGATAACATAGGAAGAAAGAAAGGGGGAATATGACTGATGTACAGCCTTAAGCTGCACGCTCCGAAAAGCAAGGCTTAGAGCTCACTTTTTTTAATATCACTTTTTACTTCCATTGCTTGCCTACCATAGGTAATGAAGGTATTGTACATGGTCAAAAATTGCGATATCAAGTTTTTCTCTGAATTACATGTTTTAAGGTCTTCTGAGTCCAAAAATGTGTTTTTTTGGAAATTTGTCTGTGAATGTGTTTGTGTTAGTGAGGGGAGGCCTTAACAGAAATAGACAATGGTCAGTGAACCTTTATAATTAAGATAAGTCTGGTGTACACATGTTTTGACCAACTTTTGGGAAAAATTGGAAAACTGGAAGTGGGACATAGAAAGCCAAGACTGCACTCAAAACTCCATATCACAAAATGTCTCTAACCATTTTCTTCAAAGTTGTTATATACACCCCCTTGCAGATATCATTTTGTTTGTATTTATTGGTAACTTGCAAGAAAATTGTTAGGTGTCCTGATTTCATAGATCAATTTTCAGTTCTTGTAAGTAGATGTCTTAAAAAATGATTCTGCAGATTTTTTTCAAATTCATCATTTTAACTCCCTTTTAAATATGTTTTTGTATGTATTAATATGTTTCCAGTGTGAGTTTGTGAAATTTTAATGAGAATTGGAAATAGAGCCCATTTCGCTATCTCAAAAAGAACGATCCATCTTGCTACATAACCCCCCCCCCCCATCTATAACGGCTTCCAACCTATTTTAGCAACAGAAAAGGAGTAAAAAAGGACCCTTTGGTGTTTAAAAGAAGAGCTTGGCACATATGCCATAAGTTGCAAGAGGTGTTGCCAACTCAACGAAAAGGCGCTCTATGGTCTTCATCAGTTAGGATGCGAGTGGTTTTATGAAATTCACAAAACTCTTTTAAATATTAGTTTTATTAAGTCAGAATCCTGTAACTGTGTATGTGTATTTGACAATAGAGCTGTTTTATTGTTATATGTTGATGATTTTGTTCTTTTTAGTCAAAATCCTAAAATTTCAGAACATATTTTAAATCTCTTAAATTCTCATTTTGATATAAAAGTACTGGGGAAAACTAGGAAACTTCTAGGTGTTGAATTCTTGGAAAAGGATGATAAATTGTTAATTCACCAGGAAAGTTATATTACAGAAATTTGTGATAGGTACAAGGAGTATAGAGTTCCTATATCGTCACTCCCAATTTGTAAAGGTGCTGTTTATTCAAACAATGATGCTCCCCATATTGAATGAGGAATTGCAAGAAATGTCTCAGTTACCCTATAGAAATATTCTAGGTTGTATACCAAAAATAAATTCAAAAACTGGCGTACAGACAATAGCAAGAAAATAAAACTTCTTCACATACCATAAAATTTAAATCAGCACAACTGGTTTCGAAAGGACGTAGCCTTTCTTCATCGGGTGCAAACACGTGCAACTGCCTTGGAGGCAACAGCAAGACTGAAAGCAGGACAAAATCCAGAGGGGAAGTGGCAACACAAACAACCAATAGGAAGCAACATGCAGGGCAGGACCAATCAGAGAGGAACACACGTACACACACACCACAAAAAGAGGAGGGAGGAAAGGAAAAACAATTTTTATTTATTTATTTATTTATTTATTTATTTATTTTTTATTTATTTATTTATTTTTTAATTTCAATAATATTAAACTAAAAAGTAAATTTAATAAAATTTATCCATTAATTATTTTTATTTTAATTAGAATAATTTTATTATAACTAATATGATGTTTAAAGGAAATTATTTAATTGAATTAAACAAATTTTTCCAGGCTGTAGACAGCAAAGTGGAATCAGATTTTTCATTGACAATTTTATCACGATTAAGGTAAATAGCTAAATTTTCCAAAAAATCCAGTTCAGAAACGCGTTTGGCATGAAAGATAATTTTGGCACTCTTTTCTAGATCCTTTATCTCCTATTCTTGCCGATATCTATATGCATTATTTTGAGGAAAAATTATTAAAGATGTTAAATTTAAAATGCTGGTTACGTTACATAGATGACACTTTCATTCTTGTTGAAAATCCGTTTGATGTTTCTGCCATTATTAATATTGCTAATGCTATTGATCCCCATATTCAGTTTACCTTCGAGTTAGAAAATTGTAATCAACTTCCCTTTCTTGATGTTTTAGTTACTAGGTACGATTCCTCTTTTAAAACCTCTGTGTACAGGAAACCTTTCTCTGTTTCTAACCCTCCCCATGCTCTCTCTAATCATCCGGCTAAACAAAAAATTGGCACCTTTTACACTTACGTGTATCGTGCCCTTAAAATTTGTTCTGATACTTCTTCTCTTAAAAAAGAACTGAATTATTTAAAGTCTGTTGCTATTAAAAGAGGTTTTAGACCCTCTATAATTGATAAAGCTCTCAAAAAGTTCAGTAGGCCAACTTATAATTCTACTCTTTCCATTGATGATAAAATTAAACCTGATAATCTTGTTGTCTTACCTTTTTATCCCCCCTTATGTTTTAAATTAGCCAAAGTTATGAAGCGTTTCAATTTTCACGTTATTTTTAAACCTGTCAATAAATTCCAATTCCCTTCAACCAAATCCCCTGTTCCTGAGCTTCAAAAATGGGGTATCTATAATGTCCTTGTAATAACTGTGATTTATCTTATATTGGTCAAACTAAAAGAAATCTTGAATGTCGTTTACGTGAACATTCTCGGTATGTTGTTAATCAAGAAATTTCTAAATCTTCTATTGCGAAGCACAGTTGGGAATTTGATCATAGTTTTAATTTTAAGAGTGCCAAAATTATCTTTCATGCCAAACACGTTTCTGAACTGGATTTTTTGGAAAATTTAGCTATTTACCTTAATCGTGATAAAATTGTCAATGAAAAATCTGATTCCACTTTGCTGTCTACAGCCTGGAAAAATTTGTTTAATTCAATTAAATAATTTCCTTTAAACATCATATTAGTTATAATAAAATTATTCTAATTAAAATAAAAATAATTAATGGATAAATTTTATTAAATTTACTTTTTAGTTTAATATTATTGAAAAAAAAAAAATAAATAAATAAATAAAAATTAAATAAATAAATAAATAAAATAAATAAATAAATAAATAAATAAATAAATAAATAAAAATTGTTTTTCCTTTCCTCCCTCCTCTTTTTGTGGTGTGTGTGTACGTGTGTTCCTCTCTGATTGGTCCTGCCCTGCATGTTGCTTCCTATTGGTTGTTTGTGTTGCCACTCCCCCTCTGGATTTTGTCCTGCTTTCAGTCTTGCTGTTGCCTCCAAGGCAGTTGCACGTGTTTGCACCTGATGAAGAAAGGCTACATCCTTTCGAAACCGGTTGTGCTGATTTAAATTTTATGGTGTGTGAAGAAGTTTTATTTTCTTGCCCTAGGTTGTATAGTTTGTGAAATTATGTATCTTTAGGTTTATATAGTGTGTGCCTCGTGTAATGGATCACTCTGGGATATTCTTCATATCTTTTTATTATCAAATTTAATCTTAAGTAGTTTTCTCTTTAGTTACTAAAAGTTTCAATTGTAAATGTTGGGTAAAGGTTTGTTTTTGCATAGATATCAAGAGGGGGGGGGGAGATGTTAGGTATAGATAGTTGTTTTTCTCCTCCAACATTATCTTGCCATACTGGCAATTTGGTTTGTTGAATTAAATTACATATTTAATAAATTGAATAATCCTACTAATTTAAATCGTTTAATCATCCTTTATAAATCATCTTTCTCATTAAAACATCTTTCATTAAACTTTATTTAAAAGTTCCAATTTTTACCGGCATATCATTTCTGTTAACGTAAATATTGAATAATGTCTGGCTCTGTTACTCCTTTGCAACCTTCAGTCACCGTAACTCACGCTATGCTGAAGTTTTGCGAAATCTCCATGAGGCAGTGATGTTTCTGTAACCGTAACACCATTTGGGCTTCTTCCGATTCATTTGCGTATTGAAGCTGAGGCTTTAACCTGTATGGAGCGTCTCATGTGTCTGGACTTGTGGAAGGATTATTCTAGACATCTGTTCCCTCATTTCACTTGTTGCTGATCTTCCTTCTTTCATTATGCCTAGTGACTACATGGTTATGAAATTTGCCTTTCATAAGTCTTTTAAGATCTTTTTCCCTTCCAGGGAGTCTCCTAGTTGGCTTGATGACAACTGTTTGGTTTGGTATACTGATGGCTCCAAGAATGGTTCTTATTCTGGGGCAGGTATTTACTGTCTTGGGGATGAAACTCGGTTTTCTTTCCCTCTTGGAAAGTTTGCCACAGTTTTCCAGGCTGAAATCTTTGCTATCATCTTATGCTGTAAGGTGTGCTTAAACAGGGGTTACCATAATTTAACCATCCATATCTGTTCTGACAGTCAAGTGGCTCTCCTTTCATTGGTGAGGTGTAAGTTCACTTCTCTTCTTGTTTGGGAACAAGGTTCTTTGCGAGCTTTCTTCCTATAATAAGGTTAGTCTTCACTGGGTACCTGGTCATATGGGTATACCTGGTAATGAGTTGGCTGATGAATTGGCTAGGTCTGGTTCCAGCACACTCTTTTGTGGCCCTGAGCCTGTTCTGAGTATTTCTCCCACTGCTTTTAGGGCTTCTAGCTTCAAGCTCTTTGGTAAGGAGCACTACAGGCAATGGCGTAATTCTGATGGTCAAAGGCAAGCAAAAAAGCTTTATCATGACAATCCTGGTCTTTGTCATAAAAAGCTTTTAAAGCTTAACAGGAATGGTTTGATGAAGGTTATTGGCCTTCTTACTGGTCACTGTACCCATAAGAGACATCTGAACATTATGGCTATCAGTTCTGATCCAATTTGTCGGGGTTGTTGTATGGAAGAGGAGACTGCTCTGCACATTTTATGTGACTGTGAGGCCTTTTCTGCACACATCTTGGTCGGCATCTCATTGAGCCTTGGGAGCTGCAGGATATTCCTGTCAGGTGTCTGCTGAATTTTGCTTCAGCTACGAGACTTTTCTCTTAAGGATGCGTTTGGGTCGGGGTACAATAGACCTCTGATAATAACAAGAGACTTGGTGTTGGAATATTAAAACCCAAATAAACTACTACGTCAGAAATGCTAAAAAAAAAACATTTTACGATGCATACAGCTGTTTCGGTAAGCGTAAGCGCACCGTCTTCAGTGCAAAAGAACTCTGAATCTGGAGAAGTGCTCGTATATATAGGAGAGGGACCAAATTTAGTTTAACCAATAGGATTATGGGAAAGGTGGAGTGTGTGGCCAATATGAATTTAGGACTGTTAGCTGTGTAAACAGTAGAAAAATCAAGAAAATGTGGACTGAATGTAAAATTTCCAACAATCAGACAAATAGGGAACAGCAAAATCACAATTTACAAGGTTTTTAAAATTTTTATAAATATGAAAAGCTTCAAAGAAATCGAGTTCATGAATGGATTTAGGTCTGAAAATTATTTTAGATGAATTAAATTTAAAATTATGATTTTCCTCCCAGCAATGTTTAGAAATAGCCGATTTATTGGTTTCTTGTTCGCGGACGTAATTCATATGTTCTTTTAGACGAAATTTAAGACTGTGTTTAGTTTGGCCAATATATGATAAACCACACTGACAGGAAATACTATAAATGCCCCAAGAATTATGAATATATCAATGGGATCTTTTAACTGAGAAAAGGTGAGTTTATTGGAAGGTGAAAATATTATTTTAAAATCATATTGTTTGAGAATTTTAGCTATGGTTTGACTGGATTTAGGAAAATAGGGTAAAACAATACTGATATTAGAAGATGCTGATTTAGTAGACGAAATACGAGGGAGCTGTAATTTTTAATTTTTGGATGGCTTTGTCTATAATGGAAGGGTCATAACCTCTGTCAATTGCAATGGCTTTCAGGTATTTAATTTCAGATTTTAATAAAATAGGATTTGAACAAATATTAAGGGCACGGTTTACAAAAGTATAGAAAGCAGCCATTTTTTGGTTAGGTGGGTGATATGAATGTGCATGGGGAGGAAGGGAGACTGCAAAATTTTTACAATAGATGGTGGTTGAAAATCCATTTACAGTGCAAGAGACGAGGGTATCAAGAAATGGAAGGGAGCCATTATTTTCTATTTCATATGTAAACTGGATATTACTGTCAATTGAATTTAAGGTTTCTAAGACATGGTGAATATTGTGATGAGGTATGTCGATAAGCGTGAAGGTGTAGTCAACGTAACGGGTCCAAAAAGGAAAAGATATTTTCTTAAAAAGCTTGCTTTCGAAATAGTGCATGTAAATATCTGCGAGAATTGGGGAGAGAGGGGAACCCATGGCTAAACCTTCAGACTGATTATAGAATTTATTTTGGAAATAAAAAGTTTTCCAAAAAAATTCTATCGTCAGTCTGAAGGTGGGTTCCCCATGGGTTCCCCTCTCTCCCCCTCTTTTCTCACAGGGGGATGCTGCTGGGGAATATCTTCTGGAGCAATCTGGAATGTTCGTCGGAAGTGATGATGCTTTCATCTTCCGGTAGGTTTGATTAGCGGGTGCGGACTCTGATTGGTTGAGGACGGCGCATTGTTTCAAAATTCGAGAGCGAAAAGAGTCGGTTTTGATCAGTTCCAGAGAGCAGCTAGGAGGAGATGTACGTGTTTGCAGGGCCCAGCACTTGCTACCGTGGTTGCCGAAGCCGCAACATCACTGTGCCATTTTGTTTTTTCTTGATGTTTTTTTCCTGAAGTGAACTACAGAGATGCTAATAGTGCTGCCAAGATAATTTTCTACTTTTAAGATTGCATTAATAAATCAACATCTCATCCCTGTCTTGTATTAGAGGGTAAGATTTCTAATTAAGCATATCTGAATGTAAGGAGCAAGTTCTGCTGGACTTTACTGGAAAATGAAACAAATCACCACCTACTATAGTATTGAGAATTTGCCGATGGTTATCATCTAGAAATAATCTCATCATTGTTTATAAGCACTGTTTTAACAAGGATGATATTGAAAAGTGATTATGTACAGCACTAATATCATCAAGAGCGAATCTGTTTTCGCAATTTATTGGCGATAATCCACCCTACTGATCAAAGAGCACTACTCTTTTTCATAATTTGTCAAAAAAGGAAAATTTTATTTAGTTTATCGAATTAAGACAAAAATCATCCTGTATCACCTCTTTAATGGGTAGCAATCAACTGTGCAACTTTCATAATACCAGCCACTGAAATTACTAATTATAAAGAGTAAAAAAAGGACAATTCTTACATTCATCTAATAGACTTGTCGAACTCGTAGCAAATTTCACGTTTTATTAAGTATCTAATGAAATTCAAAAAATAAAATTACTAATGTGAATCCAGTAACTGAAATGAAACTTATGTGTAAGATCTAATATTTTACTTATTTTTTACTTTTTACTCCGTTGGCCAGTGTTAGATGTTTTTGATGTGTTAGTTAGAAAATAAAGAATGTGAATTGAAAAAGTTTGTGTCTTCTCTGCCAAATCGGTAAGTTCGTTCCTTTTTATTTTATTTTTTCAGCTCAAGTTGCTTTATTGGATCCTACTGGAGGGAGAAAAAATTTCTTTCAGCATGATCGCGTCTATTCACGGCCAAGATAAATCTCATAGCCACCCACTTTCATTTTGAATCCATTTTTTTAAATAAACTCAGAATTTTCTATTCATAAATTACAGCACCCTAAAATATCTAAATAAAAAAATTAAAATATTACAATCAGGATACTAGTATGCCACAAAAGGAAATCAGTTTCACTTTTAAATATCATCCAGTTTTGATAGATTATTAATTATAATGATCATGCATGAAAAATTTTTAATTCTGAACTTACCCTGTTTACAAAACAACGCCCAACTAATTCTGGGGTACTGCTACAGGCTTGGAGGTCTCTAAGGAAGACACTGTTGGCAAAAAAGGAAATAAATATATGAAAATCAAATGATAATGATAATAAATTTTCTGTACAAATCTATTAACCCATTTCAAATGTCCTATTACCTGACATTCTAAATACCTCTTTCTGATGTGAAAACCAATACAGTGTCCAAGTTTTAAAGAATGCATTTAATTGAAGTCAGTCAATCCAAACTCAGAGCTACCCATTTCAATTAATCTTTTGCCCTCACTCCCCAAAACAGACAAAACACAAATCCATACTGAATGGAAGACTCTGTGAATTGGTTTTCAGGATGCTTCCTATTACAGCCTATAGGCTGAAAAGACCCATTCTAATCTAAAATGTGAATGACTTTAATCTATTAGTCATCATGATACATTTTAATCTTTTAAAATGTTTCTTCTGCCATTTTACACTTATACAAAATTAAATTCAATAAGAAAAAACTTTTCTCGTCTATAGAGAGGAGAAAAATACTGACTCATTAATTATTTTTTTTTTAAGTTGGGATTGCATTCAATTACATATTTATAGACTGAAAAAGCCTCTCAACCATTTTTCCACGGGTCTGACGAATATCGATACATGAATGACATACATATATACATATGAATACCTACTAAATCATTTGAATTCAACATAGGGTTTACAATATCATTTTCTATATACTTATTTTTCTATTATCTTTAAATAACAGTGTATTTTATTTTGATTTTCAATTGGCTACATCCAATTTCATAAATTTTACCCTTTTGGAAAAAGAAAGTTGTAATAGGTCATAATTTGTGCTTGTTCTTAATGTCGAAGTGTCTTACAAAAAAAAAAAGTACTGAAATACAGAAAATAAATTTTTATCCTTAGTTTGAAGAAATGAATAAAATAATAGAAGGATGATTTAGCAGAAAAAAAAAAAAAAAAAAAAAAAAAAAAAAAAAAAAAAGGCATCACAATTGCAACTGTGTATTGAGAAAAAAATAAATTTTGTCTTAAGAAGGAAATAAAATAAATCTAAATGATAATTAAAAATTATACAGTGGGTGTTCAAATTATTGGAATTTTTTTTTTTTTTTGAAATGTTTTTAGGCAGATATAATTTTTTTTTTTTTTTTCAAAAATTACTAATTCTTTTGACAAATGTTTTACTTATAAGTAGAATGGATTTCCATAAAATTTTACAAAACTTGCTGAAAAATTGACAAAGCATTAGAAAAATATTATTCTGAAACATAATATTCACATGTGTAACATTCGTCAAGATATGAACATTTTTAGTAAATATTATTTTACTGCACACAAGTGAAAGATAGAAAAAAATTTATTACATAGTTTGAAAGCTAAATATATTGAGCAACTTTTGTCAAAAGTTCATTTGAATAGAATAAAAAACTAGTATGATGTGGACACCACATGACTTTCTTCTATATCATTTTACACAAAATTTATTCAATACAAATTATTTATTAAATGATCAAATTATTTTCCAATATAAATGCAGACGATTTTTATCTCACAGAATTATATTATCACTAAATGCCGAAAGATATAAATTTTTTGCAAATCAGAAGAAATGAATTTTTTTCCCCCCCAAGTTTTTTTCGTTGAAAGATAAAAAAATAATCTGGTGTGTCACTCACACGACTTTCTCTTACCCTGAAATTTAATACTATAAATACAGGTTTCAGATTAATAGGTAAGATAACGAGTACTGTTATGTAAACCTATGTTAAACAATTCATATTAGGCTTCTGAAGAGTTTTATATGATAATTAGTTCTGTGTAAGGGGGGCTACCGCCCCCCTCAACCCCCCGTTTCATTAATGCACCTACATTTATATAGAATTTAATTCGGTTATTAAAAAATATTTCTCTTTTTAAAAAATAATTTATTAAAATTATTATTAAAAAAATTATCTTTTATGATAAGGCAGACGATTTCCATATTAGAGAAGTAGTTTAACACCAAATATCCAAAAAAAAGTCCATTTTATTCTCAATATTAAAAAAAAAAAAAAAGTATGATTTTTTTTTCAAAGTTTTTTTTTCGTTAAAAGTAAAAAAAATTGATAACTTTGTTTTAAATTATCGCAGATTGGTGGTTCAACCATTCGTTTTAAAGGTACTGGCGAGCTCTTTTGAAAGATACCCATCATGAAAATTTACTCCCCTTGAGGGGGGACTTCCCCCCCCCCCCCCAGGGGGGGAGGCGAGGCTCCTACATACACAAAAAAATTTTCCCAGTTAACTGTCTCTATTACAAAAAATATATACACTCCTTCTCATATTTATAAGGACACTTTATATTTTTAAATAACTTATGTAAAAATAATTGTGAACAAGATTATACTAAGTGCACTTAATATATCTAGTATTCTAAAAACCAAAACTGTTATAATTTTTTTAATATAAAACAAAATTAATAAAAAATAATGCAAAATGTGTTTTTCTCCACGTTTTCAGACGTTCATAATTAGAGGGACAATCCAGATTTTTCCGTTTTATTTAACTTACTAGCGGATAAATTACAGTTGACATGCGAATTTGTTAACTACAGGGCTAGATTAATTCGTATATAAGCCCTCAATTTTTCTTGGACGGACATTACTGATAATTTCTCGAAAAAAAGAACGTTCAAGTAGTGAAGTATGATAAATGTGTTTTTTAAGTGGAAGGATAATTTCAATCTGCCGAATTTCTAATGAAATTCGAAGGTCTAAAATTGCTGAAGGAAATGTGATCAAACGTTGAACTGCTGGTTCGATAGGAGAGAGATCTGATGCAAAATCAGAGTTGTTTTACAGAGATCGAAGACTCATAATTCCTCTTACTGTTCTACTCATAATGGCTGCTGCTGAATTTGCTCGTAATTTTGAACGAAAGGTTAGGGTCCACATTTATGCATGTTTAAAATAATTAATAATATGTTAAAATGAATAAAAAACCTGTAATAATCAATCAGCATTTAATGGGGGAAAGAACGTCTGTGTTAAAGTTGAATAAAGACAATATTAAATGGTAAAATGTTGCATTTTCGGATGAAAAACATTTTATTCTTGATTAACCAAATGGTTTTAACAGTTACTGGCACGATCGAGAATAGCGAAAGACAGAGCAGATTTGTTAAAGGCATATATGAATCGGGCATTTTAAAGGTGGATCTATGGTGCTCTGGGGAGCTGCTTCTACTGAAGGCAGAATGAATTTAGTAATTTTTTCTATTGTTATGAACATCAAGAGAATGTACGCAAATTTTAAACGTGGAATTCTCAGATTTTTGTTAGATTTTGGGGGGTAATAATATTTTTTTTTCAACAAGACTCACATTTTTGCTCTGCTTCTAGAGCAATAGGAAATAGTTTGAAGAAAGAAACTTCTGTATTATTGCCTTTCCCATGGCCTAAAAGTTGAAAAAACCTTAACGTATGATATTAGAAAAGGGCATGCAAGTGGAAAGCAATTTTAAATAGTTTAAATGTATTAAGAATATCACATATGCTATATGTAATGGTATTGAAACTGAATATTAAAAAAAAAAAATGTATACATATATACCAGAGAGAATGGCTGACTGTTTAACCCTAAAAAGAGACCCCATAAAATATTAATTTAAAGAATAACTAAAAAAAAAAATTACTAAAATTCGAGCTGTCCTTATAATTGTGAACACCTGAAAAATCCTCTTTTTACCATATTTAAAGTTTTTTAAGATAGAAAAACGATAAAACTTTTTAAATATAGTCTATTAATGAAATTCAAATTAATTAAAAATATATTTGTTTAAATAATAGTGTTCAGTGTTTAGTTAATATAGAAAAACGGGTGCCCTTATAATTATGAGAAGGAGTGTATTTGTTTCATTTGGTTTAGTGCAGTCTATAGACGTTAAACTCTATTTTCCTGCAATTTCCCCCATAGACGTAATGTATTAGAATTCTCTTGATTGTCCCTGTACACGAACCATTTGCTTGATCTTAACGAAAATCTTACTGTAGCATCCCTATATGATACACATTTAGAATACCAAGTTTGAACTTTCTGCCATAATTTGTTTTTGAGATATGCTGATAACAGACAGAGACACACACACACACACAGACCATTTGCTAAAAACATGATTTTCGTATTCAGGGGACCTCAAAACGTGTAAATATAACAAAATCTCGCGTTCGAAAATTTGAGCCAAAAACAATACTTTCTCTACCTTATGGGTAAGAGAAAGTAAAAATGATAACTTTGTTTTAAATTATCACAGATCTATAGTTCAACCATTCGTTTGAAAGGTATTGATGAGACCTTTCGAAAAATATCCATATTGAAAATTTACTCCCCCGGGGGTACCCCCCGGGAAGGGAAGCGATGCTCCCACATGCACAAAAATTTTTTCCTAGTTAACTACTACTATTATCAATAATTCATATGAATTTTACAATCACACGATTTCTCATTATGTACATATTTATGCAAAATTTTGTTCTATACTTCCACGTTAAAAATTCAGAAAAACATGCGATAACAACGCCAGCTGTTGAGCCATTGTCCCACAAATCTAATCAGCACCAGTTTATGTCAGGGTCCAACTAAATACCAAGTTTGGTTAAATTTCGTTAACTGGTTCGTGAGATACAGCGCCCACAAAATTTGTGATACATACACATAGACATTTTCTAAAAACAGTCAAATCGTGTTCAGGACATCCCAAAATGTGTAAATTCATCGAAAACTGGAGATTTTAACAAATCTAATACTTTCTCTATATAATCATATAGAAGAAAGTAATAAGCAAATTGTTGACAAAAGAACAAGCTAAATTTTAGGTATTTTCCAGAGTTGAAATTTCATAAGGAATTTTTCACATGCTGTATACTTAATTTGGAGATCCAATTACTTCAATGCCATTGTAAAAGTTCTTTTTTGTGAAAAACCCCTTATAGGCTTGTAACTTTAACATGATTTTATTTATTTAGTGAAATTTATGAGTTCATAAGCTGTTTTCCTGAGGTATCTTTGGGGTCAATTAAATCCCCAAAGATACCTCAAGAATTTACAAAATAAATTTCAACTTTGAAAACAATAACGCTTGTTACATCGGCACGACCAAACAAAAAATTAAAGATCGTGAAACTGGACACCTCACTGACTTAAAATTTAATAGATCCTCCACCGCGTTATCAAGAATACACACCACCAACCCTATTAACCTCAGTACACTAACAACTAAGAAAATAGCCCACTGTAACTCACATCAATATGCTTTAAAACACGAAGCCCTTGAAATACTAACCACCAATACTGCTATTAATGACAGAGAGCACAGTTTTATACCTAATGACTGACAACACCTAATAAATGAAGTGAAACGAAAGAATGAAGTAAAGAGAGGAAGATTGACCGAAAACAAGCGAGACATGGATAGCGATCAACAAGCGGCAACAGAAACATCTGAAGATGACCACGATGAGTGGTCGAAATATATCATGCTGCTAAAAAGAGGATTATGATGTAAGGTACTTTAAAATAACTGTTTAAGTGATCCTTTATTTCTAATTAATATAAGATCTTTTAGTTTTAAATAATTTTCTTGTATTTAAATTGAAGGACAAGACAATTCTTTCAAACACTTTTTGTACATTTAGACCAATAAAAAAACGTTTTAGAAAGTTTAATATATATATATATATATTTTTTAATTGTCCGCAAAGTAATGTCGGCACAGCTTTAGTGCGAGATTCCCTTGGCAAATTTTATTAATTTTTGTCCTTTTTGTTATGAATTAAAATGGTTATCACAACACAATTATGTAAGTAAAGACCTTTACAAAAATCTTCTGAACTACTTCCGTGCCAGATTTTAAATATTGCTAAGGGGTTTCTATACTAAAGCTGTTCCCTAATCTGAATGTATATTTCGTTTATTTTAAATTAACTGTGTTTCTAATCAACTCAGGAATATATGACAAACAATAATATCAGTGGTAGGAATGGAGTTGAACTCCAAAATATAAATTTAGGGAGCTTTGTTTCACTTTGTGTAAGAAAACTCACTTGCTGTGGAATGAATAGATATCCTCCATGTTTCCAAACAGGATGTCAGCCTTACCATAGAGAGAAGAAGGCACTAAATCTTTCATTGCAGGGTTCGTCATTTCCCTTTTGTAACCCTATTCAAAGAAGAAATAATTCAGAAATAACTAGAAAATCTTAAATAAGTCATAAACCTAATAATTTTATTTAGACTGAATTGTCCCACCAGAATTTATTAAGATTTTTTTTTCTATTAATCTAATCCATCGTGTTGGTTTAGTAAGTTGTCCATTTAGGCTGCTGTTACTTTTATTTATTTTGTCTGATGAAGGACTAAACTATCATACTGACCAGAAACAATTGCTATTCAATAACTTAAGAATAATTTCAACTTATTTATTAATATTTTTGTTCCAACTTTATTGTGATTTATGTCAGACTAGAATCTATTAATAATTTATTTCTATTTATTTAATCTCACTTGTTTTTATATCACTTGTTTTGTATGTTGCCAGCTTTCTGCTGCATTCACGCCTACATTTTATGCCGGATGAAAGGTCAAACTTTTACTTCAACCTAAAGTAATTGTTATTAGTGAACTTAAAGTGAATTTTTTCCAATTTAAGGTGGTTCTTTATTTATAACACACATACAGTACTATCTTTCTAATCTGGCACTGCCAGTAATCTTGCAATTTCATAAAGGCAGCTAACAAGCAGGTAGCTCGAAATTACCAAGCTACTCGCTATTTACAGTTTTAATTTAAGTTAATACTTAAACTATGTGTACATGTACATGCTAACTTAGTGTATAATATAGAATTATATACATAAATATGCATAAAATAACATGTATATAATATTTATATAATACATTATGTATAAATAAAATACAGCTTCTGCCATTTAATAACTTCATAATCCAGTAATCCAGCAGTACTCTGGTGTGGATTGCTGAATGACTTAATCTGTTGGATTACCACTGAATGTATATTTGAAGCAAGAAATAATAAACAAATAATACCTGAATTATACTATCCAGCTCAGTAACATAAGCCTTTTCAGTTTCAATCAGTTCTGCCATAACATGGCTGAAAAATAAATTGTACATAAGTTACAAATAATTACATCCATCCATGATTAAAGGAAACAAAAATATTTAAAACAGTCTATTTATTAATATCTTTACAGTGAAAAGTAATTTTATAGATATATTTTGTTACTGCCTATGAATGTTATCCTTGATAACGATTCCTATACATTTTGGGAGTTGCTTTTTTTTTACTTATATTCCCTCTTTAATCTGATACATGTCTTTCGATAGACGAAATTTTTTTCCCTCTTTAATTTAAATTTTATTTCCCAGTGTCGAATGTAGTGTTATATTAATGAGAAAGTCCTGATTGAAACCGCCTCAATAGTGTGGTCCCTTTTCATTTAAATTTATTATCATAAAAAGGCACTGAAATAAATTTCAAGATTGATTCAGAAGGCCAACTCAACAAGAGGGTCAAAGGTATTATCTCTGCCTCAGCATAAATAAATTCTCTTAGTTTTGGGTTGTCACTCTACAGTCACCTTTTTTACATTAAGGTTCTTTAGACAGGATAAAATAATGGCATAACAACTCCACCAGATATATACACTTAAAGGTCAAGTTTCTTTGGAGGCCCTTTTATGACTAGAGGCCCAAGATGACTCGCCCCATCTTTGGTATGCCGCTGAATATGTCATTTGTCATACAATTTCAATTTTTTTTTTAGTAAGAGGGAAGGGCTTAAAAGTAATATTTTAAAGGTATTGTTAATGGCTGTTGCCAAAAAAAAATTGTTCAAGAAGTCAAAAAAAAAAAAAACTTTTGTTTTATACACTTTCTCATTTTACATATGTAATCTTTCATATTTAAAGTTGTTGGATAAGCATGTGAATTTTTTAATTACACATGCAGACATTTTTTTTTTTTTTTTTACAATGGCTCGTGATTCACTTTATTTTCTAAATTTATTTATTTTTTATTTTAAACATAGTGCATTCTTTTATCATTTGTCTTTCAGCAACAGAAGTGAATACATTTTATTTATTTTTGTTTTAACAGTCTTTTATTGTTTGTCTGGCAACAGAAATAAGTATATATATATATATCTATCGTAAAATACCATTTAAGCACCCCCCCCCCCCCCCCCCAAAAAAAAAAAAAAAAAAAAAAAAAAAAAATCTTCAAAGAAAATCGGGATTATTTGGGAGGGGGATTAACAGTAAAAATAGGTAAAAATACAGACACTGGCACATTTTGTCCTACAAAAATTAAGTGTTAAAGAAATGATTTTAAAACAAAACATACAAATGTATATTAAATTGCAGTAGTTTAAAAAAATTAATACAGTTAACTACTATTTAACTGGCATTTGACAAACTGGAAAAATTTGAGTTAAATATAATGTTAAATAAACTGTTTTAAAAAATTTGCTGCTATTTTAGAAAGCATACATTTTCAATTTTTAAGTAATCACAATGTCCGATTTATTATAAAGCAAATCAATGTTCATATTTATAGAGGTGAATCTTAACAAAATAAATAAATAACGTAAAAATATGTCTCCTATTTGGATAGAATGTACTACTGAGCATAAGGGGGTGCTTATTCGGTATTTTTAGAAGAAATGAAATTCAGAGGAAAACAGAGGAGGGGTGTTTAATTTAGGGGTAACCAGTGGCGGTTCTACATTAAGGGCTAGCGGGGCACAGCCCCACTTAAATTTTTTCTCGATTAAAATAGTAATAATAATAATAATTTTGTTTTTTATAACTGTTCAAAAACATATATACAAAATAACTACGTCTATCTAACTTTTTCTTAATGTTCTTTCATTATCATTTATTTGTCAATATATTTTTCCAGCTGTCACAAATCACTAATGACTGAGAGAGAGAACGCTACTTCCCTTTTCCTTATCTAATACAGCGGGCTGTTTTCATTCAGCCTGAAATTGCCGTGTTTATTTGTAGAGTTTATTCTACTAGAAGATCGGGTTAACATATTTGGCGACTAACTGCTTTATCAGTTTAATTTTCTCATCGAGGGTCCAGCAGAGTCCTGCCCTTTGGAACAAAACTATAGGGAAAACAAACTGTCTGTTAACCACGGGTAATATTTGGCGACTTCTGCATTACGTTTTTCTTTTTTTCCCTCATTGACTTTTCGGTGAATTTTTTAGAGTTATATATGACAGTTTACAATTTTAGTGTTTAAAAAAAGAAATCTGGTCTATTTTCTTTGAGATAAAAGCTTGTATAAGAATTTAGGACCTCTTTAACTAATTTAAATGAGGGAGGAAAAAAATAAAAATAATATGCAATTTTTTTTTTTTTTTCCCTTCAGAATAGTGTATTAAAACTTTTATGTAAATAAATTGTAAAATTTTTAGATAAATAATTAATGGATTTACATGGCTAAATGGATTAAATAGCTGCATAAAATTGTGATTTATTATTTTTATTAAAGGATTTTTCTTTTAAATGCGATTTAATAGAAACATCCACAATGTTTCTTTTTTCTTTATTTTCTTTTCTTTCTTTCTTTTTTTCTTTTTTTTTTTAAGATGGTAGCCTGTTTTATTTCTTTATTTCTTTAAAGTTAATTTAAATTATCTAAAATTAAGTGAGAAACATGTTTTTTTTTTTTTTTTTTTTTTTTTTTTAAATATGTATCCACATTACATTAATCATGACTTTCTAAATTCCAATAGATAAGAAACATGAATATAACACTTGAAATTCTGTAATTAAAAGATTTAGGGATATAATTAGTGTAAGCTAAATAATATTATACTCTGAGACATTTGAATTTAAATTTTAATGGTGTGTAGTGTTAGGGTTAAAGCCAGTTGACTAAAAGAGGGTCCTAGACCTGAGTGGTGTACTCTCTGTACAGAGTCTTTCTAAGTGTTACATAGCCCTTTTTATTTGAGTTTTGGAGAAAATCATAGTAAACTCCAAATGTATATGTCGATGAAAGTGATCTGGTATCGAACTTGGCAATTTCCGTCTACTAGCTTCCAGATATTTAAATTTTGATATTCTATTGATCAGAACATTGCAGAATTTTTCAATTGTATTTATAAAACTTTAATTTTTATGATAATTTTATGCAATGTTTTCCATAGTGTTAAATTTAAAATTCACCATCATAAAAAAAAAAAAAAAAAAAAAAAAAATCCAAAATTTCGTTTTACATTCCGTTTTATTAATGCTTGTTTTCATGTTTGAATAATGAACAGTATTAAAGTAAAATTACGCATCATACAATGGATCGGGCCCCACCTGTGAAAATTTGCACGAGTTGCCACTGGGGTAGCAGTTTTGTGGTATTTTACAATAATATATACTATTGATATATTGCTTTGATATTGACAGTGTTCTTTGCTATTAAAATGTCCAGAATAAGAATTTTGACTGGTCAGAGGCAAACAGATAGAGAAGTTCAGATAAGGATATGCAACATCAATTGAATACATAAAGTTAAACTTTTTTTTTTTTTTGTGAAGAATGCATTTAAAACAGCATTAAGAAAAGTTCCTATGAATTTTTAACGTTTTGAAATTATATCAATCTATTTATAGTATAGACACCGCAATATTAAACCTTTTCTTGCATATAGCTTTACTATAAGACTCTCTAGACAGCTTTTAAACTTTTACCGACATTTTAGTGATGATTTTTTTTTTTTTTCAAATATAACTTTATTTAAAAAAAAAAAAATCTATTACCTAATTTCATTATATTTTTCTTGTTGCATATTTCAGTTAATTTATGGCAATATTGCATATTCTGTTTATATTTCTAGCATAGATTAAGATTAAAGTGGTGCTTGCAGACGCAATTTTTAAAAATGCATTTTTCTTTTATAAAACCATCTACACAGATACATTGTAAACAGATAATTTACTTAATTTTGTTATTAATATTTCAATATTTTATAATTTATTTATATTTTTAAAGCACGGCTAATGGCTATTATGATCCATGGCAAAAAACTTTTGAGCTTCTTCGGCATCAAACTTCAAAAGTTTCCAAGGGGACCCTGTACTAAAGCTGTTTTACATTTTGAATTTCAGAAACAACTGAAAGACAGTCAACGGAATTTCATGTTGTCACAAAGGATAAATTGATTTACCAGCTTTAACAGAAAACACATACAATCTTTTTTTATTGTTAGTAATATTAAAAAATGATTAAAGAATGTTTTCAATGCTATTAGAATATGTAACTTAATGTTTGCAATCATCAGCTCTGAAGCTAAAATTTCCAACATAACATTGCATGGTGTTAGAGGTCTGCATACACCTGAGGCCCGAGCACGAATTTCTGAATTTGGTCTATGACCGGGCTGGGCTTAATAAATCTTTTGCATCCTCAGGTTTGGGCTTAATTTTTTTTTTAGATTACTTATTGTTGGCCTGGGTCTGTATTATTATTATTTTTTTTTTTTTTTTTCAGGCCAGAAATTTTCTTCCACTTTGTCAATAAACGAAGAATGCAAAAAATGATAAAAACCTTCATTTAATCATTTATTTTACATAATTTATTGGTTAGTATGTCACATATAATTTTGTTTTGTTAAAAGGTGTTTATAACTTCAACTTTTTTGCTTGGCCATCTATTCACACTCTGACTTTTGCAAATATTTTTAGCATGTCTAGAAAATGATAGCCTATTCCCTTGCAGAAGCCATCATGCTGGCAAAAACCAGGTTTTCGAATCTCTCTCTCTCTCTGGTCTATCTCGGCAGTCACAAAAATCAAAGATCAATGAAAATAATATAAAAAGTAATCAATGTCAGAAAAAAGTTAAGAGGGTACAAGACAACTGCTGCTTTGCATGTTTAAAATCATTTCTTTATAGTACAGAACTGTATCTGAACAGAGGGAAAAAAAAAAAGAATGCGGCACAATATTTCACATACAGATCCTTCCAAAACTCAATTGTAGTAGCACCCAATCACCACTGCTTCAAACTTCAATTAAAAAAAAAAAAAAAAAAAAAATCTGGTATCTAACAACCACACGACTTTTGGAGATAATGTGGTCAGAAAATGTTCAAGTGATCTAACAAAGTACACACTTTACAATTTTCCTCTAAGAGAAAACGGATAAATGTATAAAGATGTATGAGTTTACATAGCAAATTTAAAAAATAAGTCGGCAGAACTGTTTTCTGAAATACCCATTTAAGAGATCTAAAGCTAACCTACCTAATCTTGATAGTAATTTACTTGTAATAACCCCGTAATACATGCAAAAGGATACCTGAAAAGGGATCTATGCAGTAAGTTTCAATAAAATTGTCAGAGCTGTTTTTGAGATACCAACTATCATCAAAACTTGGCAAACTCAATTACTGATCGGAAAACAACAATTACATACAAAAGGATATCTAAAACAGTGTTAATAGGGCGAGTCTGAAAAGAATCCGTACAGCCATTTTAAAAGGAATGTACTTGTGAAACCTCAAATTGCCCTATTTATACAGGATGTCTATCATTTTTTTTCATGAACATACAAAAGGCAGGCCTCACAACAAGTTTTTACCTCAAATATATAGACTTTACAGACTAAAATTGGAAATTTACAGACTTAACAGACTAACATTAAATATATTAATAACTAAACTTAATAGACAAAATAACTGTACCGATGATACACAAATTAAGATTTTTATGTAACGAAATTTGTTATACATAAAATGGACATACCGTAAAAAAGGTGAGAGAAAATGCCCACCTCACAACCACCCGCTTGCATTCCCTCTTTTCATTTATTTTAGTAACTGGATGACCGAGTTCACATGGTCTCATTGTAAAAATCATTCATTGTGTAGATACAGTGATTTGTTTAAAGATAATTATATTTATTATTTGTTTGCCCAGGGCACAGCAAGAGTTACCACTAAAAGCTAATTTTTCTGGAAATAAGGGAAGTTAAAATCAAATCACCCTATGAAATCACTAACTACAATTTCCTATCAAAATCATTCAATCAGTTTCCTGCAAGACAAGATTTTTACTATACATTATTCTAGGGTCGTGACAGCTAATTTTTATGAAAAATAAAGTAAGTGAAACAGTTTTTCATCTATAAAAAAAAGTCTAAACAATTTTTTTTTTTCATCAAAATCGTTCTGCAATTTCCAAGAAAAAATTTATGCCACATTTCTTCTAGGTGGTGTGCGGGTTACCAGTGAACTCTAAAATGGAGTTGAAGGTTATTTCAGTTCAAAATGTCATCCCAAAAAACACACCAACTCTAAATATTTTTCAAAGTCATTTGAGTAAAAAAAAAAAAAAAAGAAGTAATATGCGAAATGTTCTAAAGAGAATGTCAGATTTTTGTCAGCCGAAATCTGAATTTTTATCAAAATCCTTCAAACAATTTCTAAGAAAACCACGTCTCTGTCATATTTTGCCTTATGCAAAATGAAAAGTTAACAGTCAACACTACGAAGATCAGAAAAAATAAAATGGATTTCTCATCTCAAAAAATCCTTAAAGCTAATTCTTATCAAAATCATTAGAGCCATTTCCTAGAAATTTTATGTTGTAATTTTGCAACAGGCAGAGTGAAGGCATTAATTTTCCTGAAGATGAAGAAAATTCAATTTGAACTGCCACACAAAAAACCCCCTAAACCTTAAATAATTATCAAAATTGTTCAAACAATTTCTAAGAAAACCAAATTCCAGTCATATTTTGCTATGGTGAAGTGAGGGTTAACACAGCAATGAATGCTAATTTTTATTGAGATGAGGATAAGTCAGATAAATTTCTCATAAAAAAAAAAAAAAAAAAAAAAAAATTATTCCTATGTTTTTATTAAAATTGTTTGTTTCTGAGAAAATCTTCAGCCATATTTTGCAATGGACAGAAAGGCGTTAACATTGAAGGCTAATTTTCATGAAGATAAAGTAAAGTCAGACAGATTTGGCACCTCAAAAAACACTTAAACCTAAGTTTTTATTAAAATCGTCATATTATTTTCCTAGTAAAAGTAAACCTACATTCTGTCATAATTTTCAACCAGCAGCTGATGGGTTAGTAGTGAGTGCAAATTTCCCTAAAGATGAGGACATGTCCAATCGATTTAGTTCTCTAAAAACACATAACCCCAAACTTTCATCCAAATTGTTACATCAATTTCCAAGTAAATCCAATTTCTGCTGTTGTTGCAACTGGCTGATAAAGAATTGACAGTGAAAGTGAATTTTCTTGAAGATGAGGATAAGGCTAATCGTTTTTTTTTTTACCTAAAAATACCAAACTTTCATCTAAATTGTTAGAGCCATTCCCAAGATATATATACATATATATACACAAGTCCAGTGATGGACTTGTTTAATATAAGAGAAGGACATACATTGGCCAGGGTGCGAAATTTCCGCTCGCCAGCTCGCCATTGGCAAGTGGAATTTTTACTAAAGGCGAGTAAAAATTTGGTCAAGTTATAGATAGAATTCTTGCACGATACGGTGACAGAAAAGTTTTTTTTTTATAGATTTAAATATTTCAGAATCTTGTGATCTTATAACCTCATATTTAACCTCTCCTTTTTCTCTTCTCGGTATGCCGAGTCTGTGTGCAATGTCCGACGATCGCCCCAGTCTAGAAAAGGAAAAATGATGTGCATACATAAAAGTTTTAATCTCTTCGGCAGTTGTTTCATTACTCCCGCTCTGATTTCTCCAAGCAGAGTGAGAAGAGAAATGCGAAAGTTTGCCTGTGCAATATTGGTGCATGAAAATGAGCCTGAGCCCTTTTAAAGATACTGCTTATTTTTATTTTGTTGAATAATTACCAAAAAACAGTTCACATTTTCCAGTTTTTCACTGAAACGCCAAGGATTTGCGCTTGTAATGATTTGTAAGCAACGAATTTATCGAAAAAGTTATTCCAAAATGTTATTTCAAATGACAATGAACAAGCTATACACATCGACATTCCATCTGATTACAAAAATAAAACGGATAAAAAAGACATTTCTGATGTAAAATGTTAAATAAATAAATAGGTAAATAAGGAGACAATCTTTCAAAATAAAAAGATTTTCACAGTATAATGTTTGACAAAAATTTTTTTTCTTCTTTCTTTTTCTTTAATGAATCTTTGCATTTATGTTATTAGATATTTTAATGTTTTTCAAATCTCAAATACAATAGATTATAATGATTTTTAATTATAGATGATTATGAGACATGATGATATAAGACACACTTTTAATATATATAATTTTAAGCATATTTGTAAAAGCTTTAAAACAGTCAGGAAAAATTAAAATCTCAAAATGCGTAAAAAAAAAAAAAAAAAAAAAATGACAACCCTAATTTATGGCGAGTAAAAAAAATTTTTGGCGAGTGTAATCCGAGTTGAAATTTCGGGCCCTGCATTAGCAATACATTCATTACAAGTTATCAAAATAATACCAATAACAATTTAATTGATAATATTGATGGAAATTATAAACGAAGTTTTATAAAGAAGAGAGATATAAAAATGATACCTGAAAATTTTATATGTGTATCTGCTGGAAAAATATTTTTTAATATGGAAGTTCTTAAAAATATAGACTTTATAGACTAATTTTTGGAAATAAAGACTTTTATAGACTCAATGTTAAATATATAGACTTCAAACAGACTTTATAGACAAGTTGTGAGCCCTGGAAAGGACATCTAATAGAGTGTTTATATAGTATCTTTGAAGAAAATTGCTAGAGCCATTTTTGAGATACGGGTTTACGATCCTACTTCTGGTTTTCCAATTTTTACCAAAAGTTTAACCCTTTCAGCGTTAGTCATTTTTCGGTATATCTGTTTGAAGATTCATAAAATTAATACTATGCACAGTATAAATATGAAAATTTAATACTGTATACTAAAAATGTTTATTAATCTTATTTTCTTGAAAAAAGCAACATATATTTCAAAATTTAGCTATACCAGCCTTTTATTTTGACTATTCAGGCTGGAAAAAGACGGGCTTAAGGCTTATAGGGTTAAAAAAAATCCTCTGTACACCAGACCTGACTTAGTTCTGAAATTCTGTCATTCTACCTATATTAGTTTCGAAGGTATGACAATCTGAAGATTCCCCACACACATACACACATACTGACCTATTGGCAAAAACCTTTTTTTTTTGGACTCAGGAGACCTTAAAACATGTAAATCAGGTGAAAACTTGACAATGAATTTTTGGAATAAATACAATACTTTCATTACCTACAGGGTAATGAAAGTATGGTACTAGTAAGGTAATGGATGTAAAAATATTTCAATTTAAGACATAAATAATAGGGTGAACATCTATTAAACCCGATTTTTCCTCTATGTCATTAAAATTGCTTATCACACTCTATTAATGACTTCTTGAAAGCAATTATGCTAACTCTCAACACTTCTGTTCATACATAAATAAAGCACATTTATTGAAAAATTGCATGATTCCACTGAAATTTTTTCACAAGCATTTTTTTACACACTGGGCAATGATACGTTAAGGATTTTTTGAGATCCAAAATCAATTATTCTTATTTTCAAGAAAATTTGCGTTAGCTGTTAATTCTTTATCCCGTAGTTGCGAAATTTGGTAAAAATTGGATATACTCGGAAATTCTTATAACAATTTTAATGAAAATTCAGGGTTATTGATTTTTGAGGTTGCGAAATCAATTAGACATATCCTTGTCTTCAGGAAAGTTCAAGCTCGATGCAAAATCTCCATCTGCCGATTGCATGATATGACAGTGTTTGGGTTCATTCTAAAATTGATGTAACAATTTTGATAAAAATTCAGCGTTTGAAAATTTTTGAGATGAAAAACCTATCTAGCTTCATCTTAAAAATAAACAAATAAATAAATTAGCGTTTTCTGTTCAAAATTACTCCATCTGCGCCAAAATATGACAGAGAACTAGTTTTGGTTTTCTTGGAAATTATTGCTAAAAATTTAGGTTTATGAGCGTTTTGAGTTTACAATTTAGTCTGAAATGCCAAAAAATAAACCCAATTACTGCTATGCGTTGCAACTGGTTGGTAACGAGTTAACTGTGAATGCTAATTTATCTGAAGATGAGATCCAATAGTTTTTCTCATCAAAAAGCCCTAACTCCAAACTTCATAAAAATTGCTTTGTCCATTTCCATGTGAAGCTAATTTCTGATATATGTTGCAATTCACCTTTAAAGGGTTAACAGCAACAAAGAATTTTTATAGCGATGGGGATAATTCCATTCGTTTAAGCATCCTCAAAAGCACTTAACACAAAACTTTCATCAAAATCCTTATATCAATTTCCGAATAAACCACTGGCCGATAACCCTTTATCTACTGACGGTACTTATAAGTACCACCCACTTCAAAATTACATAGAATAAGCTTTTTTACGAATAGTCTGATGGTACTTAGCAAGAACACTCTTTTAATTCCATTCTTCCAGGATACATGGCAGCACGGGTTCTGTGATGAGTATTTTAGCTGGGAAGGCGAATAGTTTTAAAACTGAAGTTCCGTTTTCAGAAGCCATTTTGATCGGATTGCCAAGATTGTCATTTTTGTTCCGCAAAAGTAGTTAAAGTCAAAAGTTAAGTTCCTTATTTTTTTTAATGTTAGTTAAGACCTTAGAAAATGATTTGACTATTTATTTTAAGTGAACAGTGTATACAATTGATTTTACAGTTGAATAACTTTGTGGTACTTATAAGTACCGCCAGTACACTGGATGTTAGAGAAAGAATTTTTCGTCTGTGTAGCTTGTTATTGTATTTCATTGTTTTGTTGCATCATTACTAAACTGTAATAGAGTTATGATTTTTTGGCATTTCTTTTTAGTTTAACTTATTTATTTCGCTTTTTCACAGGTTTCTTTTTATAACGTTTTCGAAAAGTTTTGAAATTTGAATCTGAGCTTGCTTTTTTTTGCCACACAATTAAATGAAATATCTATTCTTTATTCAAAAATTGACAACATTTTAATTTCTTTGTGTGTATCTGAGATTTAACAATAAAAGAAGGTTTTCAAGATGCCGTTATTTTTTTTTTCCTCTTCTTATAATGTCTGGAAAAATGAAGCTCAGACTTCAAGAGGCTTTGTATTTATTACAGAGCCTACCATCTGAAAGCAGTTGTGCACTAACAGATGATTCTTCAGATGAAGAAGTCCCAGCAAATAATCTGCTAGAATTTTCGTCAGATTCTGAAGAAGACGATCAAGAGACTGAGCAAGACCCAGGGTGCAGTAGTTCATGTTCATAAACTACAGTACTTCCTACCCCAGGATGCAGTAAATCAAGAGTGAATAGGCAATGGAAAAAAAAGAGATGTCCAGACCGAAGTTCCCATTTTACCCATAAAGATCTGAGTTTCTGGATACCACATTTGAACATTTAGCTGCATATATAACATATAAAGAGTAGCGAGAAAACGTATCTTCTTTGGAATATAGGCATTGCATAACCAAAGGACTGCTTACAAAATCAAAATCACAACCTAAACGAAAAGGAAGACCAAAATCTAATGGCAATGATCAAGTTTTCTGTGCAAACAAGAGGAGGAAAGGGAACATGTCTGTTTGTAAAAATATCCGCTGAGAAAATCGTGGATGCCATTGGCCAACTTTTGTTTCGAATCGGGGTTGTTATGAATTTGTGCTTTAAAAAACATTCAATCTCACTCAAAATGCACGTGCAATGTATTTTTGTGTATTAATGAAAAGAAAAATTGTTTCTTTGAACATCATCAAATTTAAGTTTACATGTAAAACCTGCTTTTATGTGTAAAAAAAGTAAGTAAATTTTTAAAAATTTATAATTTTCAAAAATAAATTTTTTTGTGCTGTAACATATTAGTGTTCGCTGGTTGTTAACATTTATGAGAGTTAAAACTGCATTAAAAAAAAGTCATACGATCTTTTTGTATTATGAGAATATTTTAGCTCTCCGTGTACTGACGGTACTTTAAAGTACCAATCTAATTAATTAGCTCTAACGGATTAAATTTCCCAAAGATGAGTATTTTATTTAGATATATCTCTTAATTTTCGATGTAGTGACTCAAAAAAAAAATATTGCACGAAAAAAACTGCAGTACATCATAAAAGGGTTAAAGAGGTTAACAGCAAACACATTTTTTTATGAAGATGGTGGTAAGTCTAATATCCAGAAAACACTTAACCTCAAACTTTCATCAAAATCCCTATAACCATTACCGAGTAAACCCAATTTCTACCATATGTTGCAATTGGCCAATAATGGGTTAACAGTGAATGCAAATTTTTCTGAGGATGAGGGCATCCCGAAAAACACGCAACTCAAAACTTTTTTGAAAATCGCTATATCCATTTTTAAGCAAACCCAATTTCTCTGATATGACACAATGGGCCAATAAAGGGTTAACAGCAAACACAAATTTTTCAGAAAATTAGAATATGTACAATCGTTTTTAAACACTAAAAAACTCCTAACCTCAAATTTGCATCAAAATCGTTAAAGTTGTTTCCAAGATCCCGAAAACAAATATATAAAACAAATCACGTGGTTTACTTGTTCAATATAAGAGGAGGATGAATTCGCTGACTAGAACCTGTTTATAATTTTACGAATTACATTCTACATGCAAATATATCGACAACTTTCACAAGAATGTCATTCAGTGTTTTAAATAATTCTGCTGTCTTTAAATTTTACCTTACTTTATTTTTAACAGAAATCCCTCATTTTGAATTCAAATAACACTTGTTATCGGCATAAATAAATTCTCACTCACTCACACACATACACACACACACACAGGGACACAGGCATATATAGACACACTTCAATAAAGTAAAGACGCATTGGTTTTTAGCCTAATACCTAAAAAAAAAAAAAAGCATGATAACCAGACATAGATAATATACACGAATGTGCAAACGCCGTTCACGGAAAGATTTTCTTCCTTGCAGAAAAATTTTCAGCATTCATTAGAAAGAAAAAAAGAGCTTGTGATTTTTACGTGAATTTGCAAATTTTTTTTTTTTTCTCCCTAATTCGCGGAATTCTGCAAATTAATTTCTTCCGCATTCAAAAAAGTCGCGGATATCGTTCGTTTAAAAAAATAATAAGAGGAAGAAGAAGAAGAAAGAAACCCCATTAACAATCGGCAAAGCCTCCAGATTCCCAATCTTCCTACATCTACAACATAAATGTCAATATTCTTTTTAACCTCGCATTATGGCGTTCTAGAACCTATTAAAAAATAAAATTGTTAAATATTTCTTGCTTATGGAATTATTTTTTGCCCTTTCCCCTTTTTCTTATCTATAACTAGCGATCGGCAGTCAAATGTTCTGCAGAAGTCTTTTGTATCCCAATCTTACTCCATGACAGTATTAATTTTAAATTCGCTTTTTGGATTCTAGAATTAGAAATTAAAGAGTTTAATATTTCTTATTATGTAATTAATTTTTTTCTCCCCCCCCCCCCTTTCCCATCTCCAGACAGTGACCAATGACCAATTCTAGAAACAATAAAGCGATAGAAGTAATCGATATTTCTCACATACATAATTATTTTTAGATTTTTATTACTGAACTTGATGAATCTATTTTTCCTCAATTAAATTAAAAATTTATGTTTCATATCTATACCAAACTTGTAAACAAAATAAAAAATAAAGAAAAGATTTTTTTGTAGAAAATTTTTTTCTAAATCAATTTATGAAAATGCTTTATTTTGAAATTTTTTTTACCTTAATTATATATTTGCTGTTTTATGACTTTATTTTAACTTTTATTTTTCACATTGGTGAATCATTGGTGAATCAGTTTTGAATCATTTTTTTGATTGGGGGGGGGGGGGGGGGGGGACAGAAAATTTTTCATTGAGATTTTTGTGTTCGCAGAAAGTTTTTAATTTTATCTATGTCTGATGCAACGAGATATATAAAGTAGAGTGATAAATGGTAACCCTTGAGAAGGTCCAAGATGAGTCATGTGACATGCTCTCCATGCACATGCGTATTCGGTGGTTTCCTTGGTAACAGCTCATTTTCAGTACATTTCTATGGCAACGGTTTCATTGTTTTTGTTTACCTTACGTAGTTTAATATTCTTTTGTTCTAAACCATTTTGATTTTGATTTTACTTCTTTTTTATTTCGTGTAGTTGAACTTTAACCGACAAAATGCTTAAAAATAGTTGAAAAATTATTATTTGTTGTTAAATTTAGCTCTTTAAAAGTTTAAATTTTGTTTTATAAACACTTTTAAACTTTGTTGAGAAACGATGAAAAGAAAGGTATTTTATTATTTATTAAAATGTGAAATATGTGTAAAATTATTTTAAAAGCAATTTATTTCGGTCATAGGACTGTCATGTTACCTAATAATAATGATAATTTGTCGAACTGATATTTTAAATGCCAAAATAGCGATAAAGGGCTAAACACAGCAACCTATTCGAGCATGTCACGTGATTTATCTTGAACCACGGAAAGCTAATCCTTCATCCATTGAATCAGCACTCTAATTTATATATCTCGTTGGTCTGATGATAACAGAAATCTAATTTCAATAAAAAGCTTCTGAAAATGCAGTAATAAAACATCAGTTTTGAATCATGGTGAATCAGTTTTGAATCATTTTTTTGAGGGGGGGGGGCAGAAAATTTTTTCATTGAGATTTTTGTGTTTGCAGAAAGTTTTTCATTTTATCTAAGTCTGATGATAACAGAAATCTAATTTTAATAAAAAGCTTCTGAAAATGCAATAATAAAAACATCAGTTTTGAATCATGGTGCCCCCCCCCCCACACACACACACAGGAGTTATCAGACCCTTCTGTGTTAGCCTTTTTGGACAGAATATTTTTTATAGTGCGAAATTTCCAAATTAATATGCTCATTGAAATTACATTCGTTTTGAGGTATTTAGAGATTTTCAGATGAATGAAACGCATTGAATAATAAAAGAAAGCAATAATAAATTCATTGAATCTGACTTAAAAGAAAAAAAAACTTGGAGATAACCCCCACATTAAATATCTCAGGAACTATTGTTGGGATCTTCGTGTAAATTAGTTTCTAGACTATTTTGATGCTCTAAAATCATTTTCTGTTGTCAAATTAGTGGGTTAACATTCGAACTTTTAAAGTTTGACCCATTTTTATTATGTAGACGACTCCCTATGTCATTTTTTTCCTACATACAATAAAAGTAGACATAAATTCCTGACGATTGGTGCCTATTGCATGTTTCTGCAATAATTAGGTAATGAGATATGTAAGGTTTTTTTTTTTTTTTTTTTTGTTTTTTTTTTTGGATGAGCTGTACATCAAATTCCCATTGAAAACAATAAGAAATTATCTTTTATATCAGACAAACTAAACTTTAACCAAACAAATACAGGAACATATATGTAATATTAAAGAAGGAAAAAGTTCTACTCTGGTCAACTTCATTTATACTAACCCAGACACTAATCCCATATGGGATAATGTTAAAATCATTTCAACACCATCTACTATTCAAGAACTTTATATTTCTGAAGCTATCAATATAATCAAATGTAAAAATGCAATAAATTCTAAAGATGCTGTAATTTTGCCAATAATTTGGTACAATATTACTAATGTTGTGTTTCTTATAATCTTACTCCTACAATAGCCTCATGTGATTTTCAATACACACCTATAATAGTTTCTGTTCCTGCATGCAGCACTTTGGTGATACTGTAATATCTTTTCCTTTTTTACTACCCAAATTGTTGAAGTATGATCCTATATTGCAAGTATTTCTCTTACAACAGTTACAACTTCTGCTTGCAGCACTTTGTTGACCCTACAATAGTTACAGTTTCTACTTGCAGCACCTTTGTTGATCCAACAATAGTTACAACTTCTATATGCCTTGGTAACCATGAGAGTTCCACTCCTTCCTTTTCTTCGCTCCTTGATCCAACCTCCACTAGACTTCACAAATTACTTTCAAAGCAAAAAGCTTTGGAAAATTTTAAAATGTTTTTAAATACAGTATAATTTTAGAAAACACGTTTTAAAATGTTATAATTATTATTTTGTATTTTCATTATAATACCTTTGAGGGAACGCTAAAGTAAACTTCAGGAATTTGTACCAATTTTCCATTACTTAAACTTTGCTAATGAGCGATGACAAGTTTCTTGTACAATCATTCTGCATTCAAAGAAATCTTCATTGAAATATCTAAGAATATCTACCTTCGCTTCTTTTGTAAAGCTTCTTGGCATGTTCTGGGAGAAGGAGATCGCTCTTCACTACTACCATCAGGAAGTTGCAAGGAATTGTTTGGCTCTGACGGTTCATCTCCGAAGCGCACTTCAATTTTGAGCTAGCAAATGGAAAAGTCACTATAATTCAATTTCATACATCAAACATTTATTTCATGCACATTTGACAATCGTACAGTTATAAATTACTTAAAAATCATTAAACAAAAGAAAAATATTACGTTGACAATGAGCGTTTATACTACATACATATGAAAGATAATAAATAATTTAAAAGAAAATTAATAAGAAAACTTAAATCTATGGGCAAGCAGTAAATCTTGTTTTGTCCCTGTATTCTAATTATATCCCATATTTATAGTGTGAAAAACAAAGGGGTGAAATAGGTTCTAATAATCAAGAGTGGAACTACCTAATATAACCCTGAAAATTACAATGTGCATGCAGAATGTATGGCAAAAACAGATATTTTAATGATATAGCATATGGCTAGTATTAAAAGTATTTATTTATACTTATAATAAGTGATATTTAGAGGGTTTTTAATACATTATGAGGCAAATTAAACATTAAAAATGAGAAAATACTATTAAAACAAAAAATTTAACTTGAAATTCACACAGTAAAATTCTGAAAAACCCTGAATTCAGGGGTAGCCCCTGAAAGGTTTCACCCCTGAATAATGCCTCACACATATAATCAAATCTAGCGCAGCCATCTGTCCATGAATAGCCTATAAAATGAATGCTTTGGACTTGTCACTGGAGGTTGTTCAGAAGAAACTGGAAATTAAAGTGAAATATCAAATATCAAAGAGCCGATTTTTGATATTCTTCAGTTGTTTTAATTAATCTATGCACTATAGGACTGCTGATTCCAGATATTCATGTTACTTTGACAAAAAGACAAAATTATAACTCAACTAGAAAAGAAATGGTGTTTTCAAACCTCAAGAAATGCTCCATCATTTAATTAAAAAACAACACTCAACACAATGGATGACTGAAATCATAAACACATGGCACAAATTATTTTTTTTAACCCTCAAAATACATGAAATTAAAAAATTATTTTTATTAAGTAACAGATTGTTATCATATCCATGGGGGGGGGGGGGAAGTAAATTATACATAGTTTACATAAATGCCACTATCAGACCAAGTACATCTATATTTGTAAGAATACTTGTGGTAGAAAATAGAGTTTAAAAAATAGTGATGATCACACTCTGTACGAGAGTTGGTGTTATATGAACATTTCATCCATTTCTGGAATGAATATAAAATCCTGAAAAAACTAACTTTTGTTTTAAATCTTGTAATATGAATGCTATTGAACTTTGATAGCATTTAAAATCTGTAATTAATAAATTCTTTCAAAACTGTTGAAAATCTGCACTCAGTAATGATATTTCTATCTTCTCTTATTTTGGTGGGGTACCGTTAGTAAGTCCCCCACTTTTTTTTAACATAGAAATTTAATACATTTATTTAACCAGGGCTGAGTCAGAGCCAGTTACTAAAAATATAAACCCTGATTCCGGTTCCAGCCTCTCTTACAGTGGTGCCAACAATGTGAGGGCTCAAATGTGGAAATGTCCTGCATTAGGTCTATTACTGGTCATCTCCTTAAATTGAAATATTGGCTTTGTGTCAGGATCTTCCAACTGGGCTTGTCTAACTTCTTGATCCCTCCACTGGTCCAGTTTAGATGGCGCTGAAAGTACAGCTTGACAAGCAACTGGATTTATCTGCCGGTATTTCTCTCTAGACCAGCTCTAGAGCAGTACTTGTAATTTTTAGAGCAAGGCTTCCGTGATGAGCCATTTGCATTTCCATGCAGACCTCCTTCCCGATGACGTATTTCAAAGGTCTTCTGGGTAGTTTCTTTAGATTGTCATATGGAGCAGCTTCTTTGAGATGCCCATCTCTTCCAAAGCCCCAGCACTTAGTCGTTGGATTTTTTGCTTCTTTCTTACTCTCAAGACCAGACATGGTACAAGCTTACAGAAAAAAAGGCTGAACTTTTTACGACCCCCCCCCCCCCCCTCTCAAAAGTGGTATCAGGCAACTGACACAATATAAATTTTTCAATAATAAAAATAATGTTAAATCTGATTGCATACATGTACACACAATAAACAAAATCAGAACAATAAATCTTATATTGATATTGAATATCATATTAATTATAATTAAAATAGTTTTAAGTGCTTAAAAAACAGACAAAAGGCTGAAAAGTAACATGTCTGCAAGACTGTACAATCTCTTGGTAAAATTTACCAGATTTTTCTTTATCTCTGTAAGGTCAACTTGAGAGCCATCCAAAGTAATTCCTGTGTTGCTCTGGCGATCTTTACAGAAGGCTTGTTGGGAACTCAAGCTTCAAGGCATACACTAAAGCTGATTCCACATCCTTGACATTGGAGAGTCTAAGTGCTTTTTGAATCTCTGGATCTCACACAGCATCAATGAAGTATTCTAGGGCCAAATCATTACGAGTTTTAGGGTGACAGTCTGAGAAAGCTAAGTGTGATAACCTCTGAATATTTGATGCCAGTTCTTGGTCTCTGATGATGAGACTTTAACTGAAGTCGACTATATTCTTTAGACCATTTTCCTCCAAAACACAGATCCGGTGCTCTGGTCAAAGTTTCAAAGTCATTTTGCTGTTGTTTGGAAGAGTTTGCAGGGTATCAGCTGCATCGCCCCATGGTAACGATGCAACCAGATGAGCTGTCTTGACAGTAGTGTTCCACCCGATAGCCTCCACTACAGCATAAAATTGTGTCTTGAAGGCTTGCCAAGATAATCTGCCGTCATATGTGGGAATCTTTATTGCTTCTCAATTCGGTATTCTTTCATATTTTCTTTCATCTTCCCGAGGCACTGATGTTAATTTTTGTTCCAGACTCCAGATCTTCTTTTGCAATTCATTTCCCAATCTTTCTTCAAATTTCTTTTCAAATTTTACTACCAGCTACCTCATGCATTTTTCTTCCATTTCTCTCAAGGTCTTCCTCTATTCTCTTAAATTTGCTTTCTATCTCTGAAAACCTTCCTTTCAGCTCTCTCATCAAAATTTTCTTTAACCTTCTCTTCAAAGCTCTCTTCTATCTTCATAATTTTATCTTCAAAGCTCTGTTCTATCTTCATAACTTTCTTTCCAAAGTTCTCTTCTATCTTCATAACTTTCTCTTCAATGCTCTCTTCTATCTTCATAATATTTTCTTCTATCTTCATAACTTTAGCTTCCATCCATTCTACTTTCCACAACAGATAATTTACTCTCTATCACTTATTTTACAGTTACTAAGTCCTCCATTATTGATGAAAGTTCTTTCTTCATTTCGTCTTGATTTAATTCAACTTTTTCTGGATGGATTTCATTTCTTCAGTCAACCTGGTTTCTACCTTTTCCTGTACTGCTTTCATTTCTTCACCCAAACTGTCTTTCATCTCTTTCATTCTTTCGATCAATCCGGTTTCCATCTTTTCCTGTTCTGTTTTCATTTCACTCATCTGAGCAGATAACCTTTCTAGAAGTTTCTTCATTTCTCGCTCCATATCTCTAGTTATCACCATTCACAGACAATCCCACTTCTGACACCAGAATTGTTGTGTACTCGGGGTTCGTGAATTGTCTCTGAATGAAAGGCAAATCTTGCAGAGGCTCAAATTTTATTTACAGAAAATTCTAGAAGATTACAGGTCTATGAACCAATTATCAACTTTATTACTTTTACCAAAAAACACAGCTTAAATAACAGCTGACAGCATCAAATTCACAGCATAAAATGTAATATAGCATTAACACACAGCAACATCCCAAGAGGCTCAGTGCTCTTTATACAGCAGTCAATGCCTTGGCAAAACAGAGTCATTTGGCACGATTCCTTAAATACCCACAAAGAAAATTCCAGAAACTTCCCAGCCAATCAAGTTAGAGCTTAGATATTTGGTATATTGACAAAGATTTTCTCACCAAGGCATGAAAAAGTCGCCAAATTTGGTGCCAAAGCCATTACCTACCTTAATGAATATTTTAACAGGGTTTTTAAGGGAAAATAAACTATTTTAATGCAAAACAAGCTAGAAATGCTGAAAATTAACATTTTACAGTCTGACTAAGTCTCTTTGAATGAATTTAGATAAAAATAACTACACCTATTTACAAATTTCTTTGTAACAACATGGATGCTACATTATAGTTAGGCCTATCTACTAGCATGAGTTTCGTTTCATGTGCTAGCAAAAAATGCTATAAAAATTTAGATTTAAAAGATATTAATATGAACTGGGGCCATAACCTATTAAAAACTAGAAATAATTCTCTTTCTTACATAAAGAAAAGTGAATATTTATTTAACACAGTACGATTCAAAACTTAATCATAAAACAAGAATAAAATAGTTACCAGATTCACAAGTTATTGGTTACAAATAAAATAATACATGGAGAATAGAAAACTGTTTAAGTAATTATTCTGGATTAGAATAACATGGCAAGAAAGAATTCAAATATTACAGTTGATAGTAGTAATAGTTTTTTTTTTTTTAAGATAGAGAGAATAAGATGCAATATGTGCATGTAAGTATGAAAAAGTCAGAATCTTCATTTTTTCTACTGACTCTACAGTCCTGTATTTAATAAAACTGAATGTTTATTAATGTAGGTATCTATTAAAGAACACACAATGATCTCTTGTTTAGAGTTGTCATACTGTACATTTTCCCTGTGAATTGTAAGCTCATCAGACTTATACAGTATATGTTTAAACCAGGGTTGACAGGTTTTTGACGGTTAAAACTGTCCTGTCAAAAACCTTGTCAAAAATGTCAAAAACCTATATTTAAAATTTAATTGTTATATAAAAACTTAATTTAACAAAATATAGTTCATAAAGATTTTTTGAAAAGTAAATAGATTGATGTTCTTTGAAAAACACGTTATAACATTTTGATCAATATAAAAAAACAAACTTTAGGCTTTTAAAATTTCATTATAAATAATTGTTATGTTCATTCAAAATATGCTGCGATACTTTCATATATTACTACAAAGTTTACTTATAACTATGCTTAATATAGTACATGTTAAACCAGTGGCGGATCCAGAACTTGACTTTTTTTTTGGGGGGGGGGGGGGGAGGGGGGGGCTAAGATTTTTCAAAATGTTGTTCTAGACCAATAAAAAATTTATAATTGCAATATTCAATTGTGAATGTCAGTGTTCTTTTTTTTTTTTTTTTTTGGGGGGGGGTGGGGGGGTGGGGGGGCTTCCTTAAATCTGCCACTGTGTTAAACTTAGTTTTGTGATACTTTAAAAATATAGTTGTTTTTAATAAGATATTATTCATAAGTGTATTTTAAAAAGTAAACAGATTAATGTTTTTGGAGAAACAGTATTATAACATTTTGATTAATATAAAAACAAAACTTTAGGCTTCTAAAAGTTCATTATTTATAAATCATTGATACATCATTTTGATGATAAATCATTTTATTTGTAATCAGGGTTGCTACACAAATCAGGAGAAAAAATTCCCTGAGTTTTCCCTGTCAGTTTTAGAAATAAAATAGATTACACACAATCACGCAGCATTAGAATCTAACATGTTCACAAGTGAATTGAACATATTTAGAGGATACAAATTTTATTAACTTACTATAGTTGGGGAAAAACCATAATTGATTCTTTATAAATCATTAAAATTAAAAAAAATATTTGATTATGAAAAATTTTCCCCAATGTTTTTCCAAAAGATTTCAAAATTCCCTGAATTTTCCCTGCTTTTGCAATAAATTTTGAAATTCCCTAAGTTTTCCCTGTTTTTTAATAGATTTTCAAATTCCCTGAGTTTTGCAGGTTTTCCCTGTTTTCCAGGTACCGTAGCAACCCTGGTAATACAACATTGTATATATATATATATATATATATTTAGTATTGTGTTTTTAATATTATGTATTTAACCAATAAAATAAAAATGTATAGTCTAATATTTTGTATTCAAATATTTTATAGATTTTTTTTTTTTTTTTAATGACTTGCTGAGATTGCGAGTTTTTATGAAAAAGCAATAAGCTTGAATTGCTTCTTAAATTCTCATAATTACCATAAGACAAGAGAAATATAAATGGTTTCTGGACATAAATTAATTTAATATTTACTCGTACAGATTTGTTTTAAATTTATTAGTACAAACTGCAAACAGGTACAAATATTTATACAATCAGTAATAATAATAATAAAAAATGGATAAATTATTATTAAATCATAAAAAACCCCTTAA
The DNA here is from genome assembly GCA_963930645.1 of Salticus scenicus. Classification (NCBI taxonomy): domain Eukaryota; kingdom Metazoa; phylum Arthropoda; class Arachnida; order Araneae; family Salticidae; genus Salticus; species Salticus scenicus. The sequence continues at coordinate 2,685,747 of OZ005654.1, read as the reverse complement.
CATCCCTCAAACATTGGGTCGCAGCCGGAAAAATCGCCTCCAACTTCACTAGTGACCCATTAAAGCCACTTTTGCCCGTTACCTCACACAGTCAGTTCCCTCGAATGGCATCATCATTTTCTCTGACTGCAAATCTGCTCTGGATGCCATTAAAGGAGGTAAAATGAGACTCGCCCAAGATATCAACGTGCTTCTGTCCACCATAGTTGCCAGGGAACAAACCTGCACCATCCAATGGGTCCCCGCTCATGTCAACATCGAGGGGAATGAACAAGCACACTCCCACACCAAGGAGGCTAGGAATATAAATCCCCCTCCCATGCAAACCACTTGCTTTGATGCAAATGCCGTCGCAAAACATCAGCTCTGCAACGGACCTCGGAAGAAATGGTGCCTTCTGGAGCTTAATCTTGACTGTGAAATCACAACTACCATCAGCAGATTACGGACGGGGCACATGAGAGGTATGAAGATCATGCCCGACGGCTCTAGAACTTACGCAGAATGCAGGCACTGCCCAGGAACTCAGCTGGATCCAAGTAATCTCTTCAATTGCATCTCTGTTGCCTCGGCCCTCTTTAACATCGACCTCAACTGCTGCCATGACACCCTTTATACCGAAAAAGTCGGAGATGTGGCCAGGGCTGTGCTCCATGCCTTTGGTCCCATTTGACTTGTCTATACACTTTTTTTTTTTTTTCCTGCACTTGTCACACGACAACAACAACAACAAATCATAAGTGCAATAAATATAGATTATAAATATAATTATTTTCAAATTTGTATCAACTTACTGCCCACATATGTTACGTTTTACTTTTTAAAAAATCCCAGTTTTCCTGTGTTTTTAATTAACACTTGGCTTATGTTAAAATTCCTAAGTAACTTTGGAATTTTAGAATTTCATGAATATTAATATAAATAAACATACAAAATATGTCTATGCATGCTTTGTATACATTTCTTATATTTGAAATCAGTATATTTACCTAAATTTTTATTAATTATCATCTACAAATTGTTTTAAGATTTGTTAATTTATAAACAGCATAATACTTAGATGTTAACTTATATACGGCAAATATTACTAATTCCTATTTCTAACTAGATTCAAGCTCATTTATAGATTTTGAAGATATAGGTTTTTGATGGTTTAAACCAGTATTATACTATCTTCATGTCAAAAACCCAACCCTGGTTTAAACCATTTCTATTTTCTTTTTTTAAAATTGGATTTTTAGTAATTTTGTCGATATTCTCAACTTAAATTTTCAGTTTGCTATAATTTATCCTTTTATACTTATTACTTATTTTTTGCCACATAAGCATTAGACACACATGCAGCAAACAGAAGGAAGAATAGTTTACTGTTTGGATGGCAAACAATTTTATGTGAATAAGTCAAATTCTTTTCTTTTTAAAGAAAAATATTGTTTGTAATCTGTTTTGACTCACTTTATCTAAAATTTGCTAAGTGAAATGCAGTCCCTGTTAAAACAAGAATCTAATCACACTACAAAAGAAAAAAAAGTTGAATTCCGTGTAAAGAATTTGGGAGAAGTTACTGAAACTACCAAATACAGAATGAAAATATATATAAAAATGATAGAACATTCATTTTTTTTTTTTTTCACTATATATTATTATTTTCCAGACTAGAAAAAAGCTTGTTGCCAACGGCTGTGGACCCCCTTGAGTGATGCATGAGAACACAGATTATAGATATATACAGATAAAGCAGTTGGCAATTTACATCCAGCGCCAAACCAGCCCCTGGGAGAATCCATTGTACTAAAGCGCGGAATTTCATGCCTGTAACCATAGTGTTAATAGTAAACCTATAGTTTGCCGTTTTTTTCTTATCGTTATGCTAATTAAATATATTAAAAATTAATCACTCTTAAAATAAAGCTTAAAGAAAAAAAAAACGTTAGTTGAAAAAAATTAAACATTTATTAAAAATCCTAATTTCCTTTTAATATATTTTCTACTTACCAGGAAAATAAATATATCGTTCAATGAAATGCTATATTAAAGAGCTTTCAAATTTAAATCATCCATTTGAATTTTTCAAACGCGAAACGTAAACAATCGCTAACCTTCCGGAAGTTCCGACTGAGCCAAGTTTCAAAAATTTGCATAAAACATCTCTAAGAACGATAGCCGAAGTCTACGCACGCGCCGCGTCGGCACATGCCCCGACGTACGTCCGGAAGATCACTTCGTTTCTCCCGCGAAGCTATAAATAGCGAACGCCGATGGTAGTGGGTGTTCGTGGTTGCCTTTGCGGTTGCTCTTGCCCTTGCCTCTGTTCATTTTTCGCCGATGCCGGCTTCATAAGATATCGCCGTAATATGTGGCGTTTATTTTTATATTCAAATAAAATCTTTTCATTTTTAGTTAGTTATAACTCACGTTAATCCTTTTTGTGAGTTCGAAATTTAAATGAAAGTTATAAGTGTTAATATCGCGACAATAACAAGTGGAACGTCACGCCGTCAACATAAGTTTCACCAGTTCTTTGAAAAAGGAACTTAATTGTCTTTTTCTGCAACCTACATTGGGAAATAAAAATATGTCAAATATTGTCTTCTTACTCACCTTGTTTGTCATCCAGCATCTGCTTTGGTATGTTTGTTCATAAAAATATTTGTCTACTTCAATTATCTTATTGTTATTCATATAAACTTATTGTTATATTTATATAAACTTTTTTGTTGAATTTATTGTTTCAATTAAAACACAAATTAAATTAAAATTTGTTATGGTCATTTATTTAACAATTTCTACATATTTATCTTTCAGCATATTTACTTACTCTAGCTTCCATTTTATCAAATTCATTTAATTAACTTTAAATGTTGTTAAGCTGGTATTTATGTCTAGAGTAGGTTCCTCTGCTAATTCACTTAGCCTTGGATCTACTTCACACCAGCTAACAAGAGAAATAAAAAGTGGTTATGGGCTTTTCCTTTTTCAGCATGTAAATATGCTGGCCCTTTCATAAATTAATGTTTTTCTGTTTTGTTTGAAAAATAAATTGAAAGTTAAATTTTTTTTGCATTTATAGTAAATTTTTGAAACAAGAAATTGTTTAAATTTAGATTAAAAGTTGTTTAATGTTAATAAATGAAAATCTTGAATGTTTTGTTTAATTTAAGTATAATGATGACCATTTTTTTGCATATTGTTGAGGGAATATTGTAAAATTTTTTTTTTTCAGTAAAGTAGAAAAAAAAAAACTTTTTGAAATTTCATATATATATATATTTGAATAAATTTTCAAGTAATAAATGAATTTACCGAATGTTTAATTCGGGGGGGCAAAGGTTTTTATAAGAAAAATTGTGAAATTTTTGATATATTATATTTTTAAATTGTTTGAACCATAATTATACAATTTTTTTTTACTCAAAAATGGCTGTCAACAATTTACATTCTATTCCCAAACTGAATGCGATTAATTTCGAGGAATGGAGGAGTGACATTAAATTTGTTCTTCTTGACCGGGGACTCTGGGACATAGTTGTTGGTACGGAAACAGCCCCAGTTTTGGCTGATGACAGAAGCAATGCTTCTGCTGTTAATAAATTTAAGTCTAGAGCAAATACTGCTTTAGCTGTCTTATACTTAAATATAGAAACTGAGTATAGGAAAATTGTAGAAAACGAGGATGACCCCGTAAAGGCATGGAATTTAATTAACAAAAGTTTTGTTCCAGATACTCGTGCACAGCACATGAGTTTATTTTCTGAGCTGTGTGATTGCAAAATATTGCCTGGTGAGGGTGTAAATGTCTTTGCGTCCCGGGTCATGAGGATATTTAAACAAATAGAAAATTCTAAGGGGGGACTGACGGAAATTTTTGCATCTTATCAATTGTTACGTTATCTCCCATCATATTTCGACGGTATCGTTCAAAACATACTGAGATGGGAAGATGATAAATTTACATTCAATGAAATTGTAACTTGCTTGGTAGCCGAGGAAACTAGGCTAAATTTAAGAAATAAAGATAATGAATTAAGTAAAGCTAAAATTTCTGCTCAGTTTTCTCATCTAAATGATACAGGTAAAAATAAGCTTCTAAAACAAAAATTAATTTGTACATTTTGTCATAAGAATGGCCATGCTAGACAAAATTGTTTTTCTCTCAATAGAAGTAAAAATGTTGACTTTAAACCCTCTTTTCAAAACCAAAACTTACCTTCTCAGAATTTCAGTCCTAAGAAATCCTTCCAATCAAGAGGTAGGCAGAGTCGAAAAAAATCTTCATATCAATCTAGATCAAATTCTAAGACCCGTAATAGTAGTAGGGATTCAAATTCATCTTACTACATTACTGAGGCCAGTTTAGCTCAGCAAACAAATGAATCAGATTGGGTATTCGATTCTGCCGCGTCTCATCATTTTAGTAAAGACCGTGAACTTTTCACATCATTTAAACCTCAACAAAATGAAGAAATGGCTGTAGCCATGGAAGGCATCACTTTGCCAATCGAAGGAAAAGGAGACATTAAATTGCGTTTTGGCCAAAGAAATTTTACTTTAAAGGGAGTGATGTATTCATCAAAGCTTAGGAGAAACCTTATATCAGGGCCACAACTTGACAAAGAAGGTCTACAGTTTATTGGGGGAAGAGGCGAAGTCAAAATTACGTCTAATGATAATATAATGTTCAGAGCAAAATTAAAAAGTGGTGTTTATCGTGTCCAAGCAAAAATCCCAAAATCTATAAAACAACATGTAACTTTTGAAGCCTCCACAACATCTTCAAAAGAACAGGAAGTTCTAAACCTGTGGCATAAGAGATGCGCTCATGTAAATCCTCAAACTTTGACGCATACAAGTAATAAGAGGGGTGCAAAGGGATTACCATTCTTAAAGGGACATACAGAATTTTTTTGTGAAGATTGCAGGTTGAATAAATTTAAACGCACTTCATTTAAATACAGAAACTTTGTTCGATCCAAGAGACCCTTAGAACTGTTATATACAGATGTTTGGGGACCATGTCAAGTAAGAGGCAAACATGGAGAACGATATTTTCTATCAATCATGGACGATTATTCCCGTAAAGTATTCATTTATCCTATAGTCCAAAAATCTGAAGTAGCTGAAACCTTAATTAATCACATCAAAAGGGCAGAAAGATTTATAGGTAAACCTTTAATAGCTATCCGCTCAGATAATGGAACAGAGTTTGTCAACAAAGAATTTTCAACATTTTGTCAGGAAAAAGGCATCAAACATGAACTAACAAACACGTTCACTCCAGAACAAAATGGTGCTATTGAACGTTATAACCAAACTGTTATTAATGGAGCCCGTACATCATTATATGAAAGTGGTTTAGACTTTTGTTTTTGGCCAGAAGCCGTTTCACATTTCAATTATGCCTGGAACAGACTATGCCATAAAGATTTTGAAAAATCACCATTCGAATTGTACGGTGGAAGAAAACCATCAATCAGACATCTTAAACCATTTGGATGTGTAGCTTATGTAGGACTGGCAAAACAAAGGAGACAGAAACTGGATCCAAAAGCTGTGAAAGGTTATCTAGTTGGATATGCACACCATACAAGAGGATACCATATTTGGATCCCAGAACAAAATAAAATAGTAGAATCTTTAAATGTGACCTTTAAAGAAGGTCGTTTGTTCAAAACAGAAGCAAGTGGAGCAGTGCTGGGCACCATCAACCAGCATTACACAATTCAAGATGTATTTCCAAAGGATAGTGACGATGATTCTGATGAAGAGGCTGTTGACGAAACTCCTGAAATAGAGTCCAGCGTACCGTCTGAATTATCTGACACTGAGGAATCCTCAGATGATGAAAAACCTGCTCAATCATTAAAGAACATAAAGTTTGAAAGAAAACAAGTTTTAAGAAGTGATAAATCCAGAACAGACGTATACTACTATCCCGAAAATACAAGAACAAGATTAAGATCCCATAGAGACGTTAGAAAATATTGCCAAGAAAACAAAATCAAGTATGACCCCACTAAATTTTCATTCACTCCAATAGAAGAATCTGACTCAGACACAAGTGCCAATTTTTGTCATAATTCCTCTTGACTAGAATTAATTATACCAAGAACTTTCAAACAAGCCCAAAAATCAGACCAGTTTCAAGAATGGCTAGAAGCAATGAAAACCGAAATAAAAACCATCCAAGAACGAAAGGTTTGGCATCTTGTAAAACCTCCTCAAAATAAGCAAATAATTGGATGTCGCTGGGTATATGCAATAAAACGAGATGAAGAAGGTCGAATTGCTAAATTCAAGGCAAGGCTTGTAGCTCAAGGTTACGCTCAAGTAAAAGGCGAGAGTTACGAAGAAACTTTTAGTCCTGTTATAAACTTCGATCTAATTCGTTTTTTCTTTTCACTTTTGGTAGTGCAGCACAAGTGGAATCACGTACAATGTGATGTCACTGGCGCATACCTATATGCTCCGCTAGAAGATGAAATATACATGCAGCAACCACCTGGTTTTATTAAACAAGGAGAAGAGAAGTTAGTTTGCAAGCTCGACAAAGTTCTCTATGGCCTTCACCAAAGTGGACGAGCATGGTTTTACGAAATTGACAGAGTTTTATCAAATATCGGTTTTATTAAATTTACTTCTTGCAACTGTGTTTATACATTCAAATTTCAAGTTATCCTATTATTATATGTTGATGACATGGTTTTATTTGGTAAAAGTAAAATGTTTTTAGAGGAAGCCATTAATGTTTTAAAACAAAAATTCAAATTAAAAATTTTGGGAAGGACAAAGAAACTACTTGGAGTAGAATTTGTTGAAATTGACTCAAAGCTATTCATTCATCAAGAAAGCTATATTCAAGAAATATGCAGTCGTTTTAATAGTTTTAACCCTCCAATTTCATCCTTACCAATCAGCAAAGGCTGTATTTACTCAAAATCAAGCTGTCCTCAAACCGAAGAAGAAACCAAAGAAATGACAAAGTATCCATATCGCAATATTCTAGGATGTTTATCATATTTATCTAACAGAACAAGACCTGATATAGCATATGCCGTCAATATCTATAGCCAATTCCAATCGAATCCAGGAATTCATCACTGGAATGGGTTGATCAAACTACTGGGATATGTAAAGAAAACCAGCCAATTAAAATTAAAACTTTCATGTGCTGATTCACAGATCGTAGCCTACACAGACGCCGACTTTGCTTCAAATCGTGATGATCGGACATCCATAGGTGGACAAATAGTATTTCTAGATAGTAGCCCCATCAGTTGGAGGACCTTTAAAGAGAAGGCTGTTAGTTTATCCACTATGGAATCTGAGTTCATTGCCGCTACAGAAGCAGCAAAAGAAATTGTCTGGCTAGATCGAATTCTAGAAGAATGCCAAAACATGAAGATTATAAAAAATAAGAAAATCTCAAAATTACTAATTGACAATATGGCTGCTATAGACTTTATTAAATCTCCTATAGAGAACAATAGAAGCAAACATATAGAGGTCAAACTATATTTTATTAGAGATCTTGTTATCAAAAATATTTTTGAATTAGTTTTCATTCGTAGCAAATTAAATTTGGCTGACATATTTACTAAGCCACAAACTAAATTTGAATTACAAAAATTTGTGAAAAATCTTTTCTTCGAAAATGTTTCAAAAGTTAATCTTAAATTTTCAATTTCAAATTTTTCTATGAATTTATAAAATTTAAAAATGTAATTTTTCTAAAATTTTTTTTATGAATTCAAATCCTTAATGAATTCAAACTTTTTTTTTAAGAATTCAAAATTTATGAATTCAAAAATTTAAACTTTTCTATGAATTCAAATGTTTTCTTGAATTCGAAAAAAAAAAAAAAATTCAAATTTTGCAAGTTAAGCAAAATCTTTCCAGGTTTAGGCTGGAAGTTTTTTTTGAGAATTTCAATTCTCATTCTTTCTTTGACAGTAAGTCAATTTTTTTTTATTTATTCAATTGCTCACAACAATTTTTCTCTCTCTCTCTCTCCTCTCCATTCCCGAAATAATCCATTCTGTTCTTTTTGTTAAATATTTGTATGTAATTTATACTTTTATATTGTAAGAAAGAATTGTGTTTATACATATATTTATAATATTGAATGTGATTATACTCATGTTATATTTGTTGTTAAACTTATTATACAAATAATTCATTGTATGAATTTCTTTTCTACAGTTTTTTTAAAAGAGCATGTTAAAATCTTTTCAAAACTGGAGGAGAGGTTTGAGTAAACAGGTATATGTTATTTGTGTTTCAAAAACAAATTGTTTTGTAGATCACCTCTATCCAGATATTGATCTCTGTTGCTGTGCAGCTGAAGATTAAACCTAATTGTTTTTTAGTTCTGAAGAAACTGTTAAACTGATAGTCACAGTCGTATGATTATATAATTTGTGCAAAGTTTTGCTGGATGTTTTTTTTATTAACTTTTTTAAACGTAAAAGTGCAAACGATAAGAGGGGGGGCCTTGTTAATAGTAAACCTATAGTTTGCCGTTTTTTTCTTATCGTTATGCTAATTAAATATATTAAAAATTAATCACTCTTAAAATAAAGCTTAAAGAAAAAAAAAACGTTAGTTGAAAAAAATTAAACATTTATTAAAAATCCTAATTTCCTTTTAATATATTTTCTACTTACCAGGAAAATAAATATATCGTTCAATGAAATGCTATATTAAAGAGCTTTCAAATTTAAATCATCCATTTGAATTTTTCAAACGCGAAACGTAAACAATCGCTAACCTTCCGGAAGTTCCGACTGAGCCAAGTTTCAAAAATTTGCATAAAACATCTCTAAGAACGATAGCCGAAGTCTACGCACGCGCCGCGTCGGCACATGCCCCGACGTACGTCCGGAAGATCACTTCGTTTCTCCCGCGAAGCTATAAATAGCAAACGCCGATGGTAGTGGGTGTTCGTGGTTGCCTTTGCGGTTGCTCTTGCCCTTGCCTCTGTTCATTTTTCGCCGATGCCGGCTTCATAAGATATCGCCGTAATATGTGGCGTTTATTTTTATATTCAAATAAAATCTTTTCATTTTTAGTTAGTTATAACTCACGTTAATCCTTTTTGTGAGTTCGAAATTTAAATGAAAGTTATAAGTGTTAATATCGCGACAATAACAAGTGGAACGTCACGCCGTCAACATAAGTTTCACCAGTTCTTTGAAAAAGGAACTTAATTGTCTTTTTCTGCAACCTACATTGGGAAATAAAAATATGTCAAATATTGTCTTCTTACTCACCTTGTTTGTCATCCAGCATCTGCTTTGGTATGTTTGTTCATAAAAATATTTGTCTACTTCAATTATCTTATTGTTATTCATATAAACTTATTGTTATATTTATATAAACTTTTTTGTTGAATTTATTGTTTCAATTAAAACACAAATTAAATTAAAATTTGTTATGGTCATTTATTTAACAATTTCTACATATTTATCTTTCAGCATATTTACTTACTCTAGCTTCCATTTTATCAAATTCATTTAATTAACTTTAAATGTTGTTAAGCTGGTGTTTATGTCTAGAGTAGGTTCCTCTGCTAATTCACTTAGCCTTGGATCTACTTCACACCAGCTAACACATAGCAACGACGAGTTTGACTTGAGAAAGCCAAGTTGGCATTGGTTTTATGGTTACCGCATTCTTCTCTTCTGGTCTGGTTTTGTTTATTCTGTGGTGAATGCAATGGCGCTGGTTTAATACTGTTTTTGTTCGTGTTCCTTGTTTGTACTTGTAATAAGTAAGTTAATTTTAATGTTAATTATTTAAATGGATTAGTATAAAATTTTTATTATGTCATTATTTTATTCAATCTAAAAGTAATTGCATGCTTAATCATCATCTTTTAAATGATGTTTCTGTTCGATTTCCTTTCTGATTTTTCTGCCCCCCATAAATGTTTTAATACCTACTTAAAAGTTATTAATATATTGTTTGGTCTTAAAATTAATCATTAATTGGAAAAATTGTGGTTATTCGGGACTTGAATTTATGCTACACAATCACAAAGAAGTTTTAGCGTATAGAATGTGCAATGTTACTTGAGTTTGATTAAAAAACAAAAATCTTGTTCTTGTCTTTTATTGCAAAAATAAATTGCATTTATATTTGGAACTCTGACCACAACGAGAGTATAAATTAATATTCTTATACTGGCTTTCATTAAATAATTTCTTTTTGAATTGTTCAGCTATAAATAATTAGCTTACTCTCTACGAATGTCAATGCCGGATAATTTGCAGTTTGATTGGATTGCTTCCATCTAATTAATTAAAAACTAACGAATATTTCAATCTCTGATTTTACATCAAATAAAAGTTGAATTTTGTTTATACAATGGGTTTTCAATTACAGTAAAATTATAGTATTTTCGAAAGCAGACACATCAATTATGAAATCAATAAAAGAATTTTCCCCCTAAATTCAGAATTACTGTTTTACACTATAACTAGCCAATTGTTAAAATTTATAACGCATAAATGTAATCCCATTGAAATTACTCTAAAGAGGAAAACAACTAGAATGATGTGAAATGCTAAAAGTAACAGTATGAGATTAAAATACTTTTTTTTTTTTTTTTTTTTTTTTTTTTTAAGTTAAAAGGAATTAGTGCATAGGTTATTTTATTAATGTATATTTCTGTTTATAATTTTTCATTCTATATTTAATAGTATCCTAAAATTATTTTCTGTTTTCAAAGAAGCTTACTGACTAAAATCAAACTTGAAATTTTTGATGGGATATGTGATTTTTAGTATCTAAAAATGTTTTAAAATTTATTAAAGGGACTAAAACCAAAAATTAGGAAAATGTAATAAACTGTAGATATAAATTTGTTGCAAAAAATTATTTCAGGATGCTCTTTGTATAGAATTTTAGGCTTTTGACAATTGTTGTCAAAAACTTGCCAACCCTGCATTGAATAAATAAATGTGTATAACTTGAGAAATTATGAATTAAAATAATTATAAAAAATTATAATCTTAGTATTGGAATACATGTTTAAGATGCTAAAATAAATTTTTCTTAAGCAAATAAGTAAATAAACAAAAATAATATACATTTCTAAGTTTTGGAAGCGATTAGCTTTCTGTTATACTTTATTATCTTAATATTTAATAAGAACCTAATATTTTTCTCTATGTGCTAGTCGTTTAATAATTTTAAGAAAATAACTGATATTGACATGGTATAATTCTAGGGGGGGGGGGATGCAATTAAGAATACTGTACTATTTAAATGACTGTATTGTATTTTGTTAGAATGAAATTACAATGAAGAATGAAAACAAGCCTTTATTATGCATTCTAGATCCTTATGTAGATACCCAAAGAAGCAGAAGCAAATTTTTTCTCCAAGTAAAGCATTGGAAATGAAAACCAGGTAATTTTTTTTATGTGATTTTCTACAATATTTGAAAATAAAAATATACTTTTTATTAAGTGTTTGAAGTTAGATACCTATATAAAGTTGTCGATGAAGCAGTATTTAGTAGTTTAACTAATATATAAATTTATTAGTTAAACTACTAAAATTTTTTAATTGTGTAACAGGGTTATTTAAGACCATAATTTATAATAAAATTTGAAAAGTTCATTTTCTCTTTTCCTTTCAGTATGTAGAGCATAAAATGTTATTTTTTGTTAGGAGTAATTAAAAAAGAAGTTGTTTTCAAGGTAGAATAATTATGTCACAAAGAGTGTAGGTAAATTTCAGACCAACGTTTGGTTCAAAATTTACCTATGTCAGAATTTACCTATGAAAAAATTCAAGAGTGAGATTTTGGTGTATCTATACAGATTACGGGCTTCTGAATTCATTTTGTTATTTTTACAATAGTGTATGTAGATATGTGTGTGAATGAACATGTTAGCCTCTATACACTTTGAATGTTGATAGCTGAAAGAGAATAGGTATGTTATAGGTCACTGTCACACAAACTATACAGATTTTGAATAAATGTAGCTTTTAGGTTTTTTTTTTTTTTTTTTTACTACTGAAGACATAAAGAAAAATTACTTATTATGGCTGTGAACTCAAATTATTTAAAGTGTGATAGCATTTAAACGCCATATTCAGTTGGTCTAAAAGTTTCTTCAAAGTATATTAGTATATTATACCTTACTGTCACACAAACTACATAGAGTTTGATGAGTTAAGGACATATAACTTTTTTATTTTTTAGGATACAAAGTAGAATTTTTATACATTGAGGCATATGGTCTCCAATTATTTGCACAAATAATAAATATAAAATTGTTTGCAGCACTCCTGCCTACTTTACCTGAAGAAGAGCTGTTTAGAAAAAATGTATTGTAATTTAGTTTTAAATTACAATAAAATTGTTCTTTTACCCAAAACAATTGTTGTGAATTCTTGCATTTTATGGTTTTTATTCAAAGTTTTATACTTATTTCTTTTTAACGCCAGTACTGTGGTGTTTTTTAACACGCTTTTATTAGCTTCACCTGTATGTATGTTTGTAACCGCTCTGGGAGCAAACAAAAAATCTATATTGCAAAAAAATACTTCCCTACGTGAACGCTGTGGCTGTGAGGTAAAGCTCCGGGCTACGAACCTAAAGGTCTAGCTTTCGAGCCCAGTCAGGGGAGATTTTTTTAAAATGTTTTTTTTTTTTTTTTTTTTAATTCTAAATTATTTAATTAAAGATTTAAGTGTATGTAAATATTATGGTGTGTCACTCACATGATTTTCTCTTACCCTGCATTTTAATGCTAAGATAGATATTTTGTGCTTTTTAGTTCACATTTCTATAAAAGCGTGTTCTTTAATTTTTTTAAAACTATCATTTTATTTTTAATAACATATGCACATATAATAATGAAATTTAGATTTATTATTCATATGCACAAAAAAAGTTTTCTGTAGAATACAGTATGAGATTTACAGTGCCACTCAAAAATATTCACACGCATTAACAGCTATAACTGGAAATTGCTAGAATTGCATTTTTGATTTTATTAAGCATTTTAAGTTTGCCTTTTATTCCTTCTTTTCTTAAATTAAGTAAATTTAAGGTCAGCCCAGTGCTGGTATTTCATAATTTGTTAATCTTGTTTGAAAAAATTAATTTTTTAAAATATTTAATATTTTATTTTCAATCAGTAAAATTCAAAATATAACTTACAAGGAAGCATTCAAAAGGTGTCGTCTTCAAAAAATATTGAAAAACATATATTATATATGATTCTACTCTTCATAAAACACCAGTAAGTGAAAAAATTATCGGCTGAAATGAATTACAGCAAAACCAATCGCCTAACAATATGAAATCGCCAAATATGCTTAATTTTTGTAATTTTTTGTGGTCGCTGTAATTCATTGCAGCTGATAATTTTATCACTTTCTGGTGTTTTAGGAAGAGTAGAATCACATATATATTTTTTAATGTTTTTTGAAGACGACACCTTTTGAATGTTTCCTTGTTAGTCAGAATTCGCAATATACTTGTAACATGTTTTATTTTTTAACTTATTACAGCACATGATACATTTTGTAACTTTCAGAAAGATAACGATGAACATTTTTAGTTTCAACCAAGTTTTTTTATACTTTTTTTTCCTTTCTCCCCCCCCCCCCCTTTTTTTTTGTTATTATTTTAGGATTGTTTTTTTACGAGGTTTGCAAACAACCCTGCAATAAATCTCAGAATTTTTTTAATAGTATCAGAATGTCCCCAGCAACTGTGGCTATCTTTAATCACCCCCCCCCCCTCCATATTCATCCTTTTAAAAGCAAAGCAGACTCAACGTTTTACTCTACTTTACATCATCACTACTATAATATGGGACTAGGAGTTAAAAGTGTTTACTTTAACATGTTGTAAATATGAGAAATTGGGGGGGGGGGGGGACACTGAAAACCTATGTATGGTTTAAAAAAAAAAATCATTAAGGTTTTTTTTTTTTTTTTTTTTTTTACTATTTCTTGTAGGAGGGAAAATTTGTCGTTGTGTAATTGTAACATAGTGTAACTATTATTTTTGTCTGTTAAAAAATGTTCCTGATTTTTATTTATATATATATATATATATATATATATATATATATGTATGTATTTATTTTAATGTGCACGAAGGATGCTTGCATGAGTGGTAGTGAGTGCGGCACAAATGCTGTACAGATTTTCATAAGTGATATAGGTTGGAAAATTTTCTATTATGTTTTTCGAGAAATTTTTCAAAGCCAAAAAAGTCAATTTTTTTTTAGTACATTTTTTACATGACATATTTAAACTTTTCTTTCATTACTCGTAGTACCAGTAACAGTTATGTGAGATATAGTGTGAAAAACAAAAGTTTTTGATTTAAATACATCATTTAGAAATTTATCAGATATATAATTTGAGTAACTTGCTCGAGAAGATGTTATTCATTATGATACATGAGATCTATGGTTGCTAATCAGCATTTTGAATATCCTTCAATAACTTTGTGTGAATATAATTATTAAACATTTTGCAACTGAAAAGAAGAATATATTGTTAAAATCCCTTGTTAAAATAAGTGTTTGATAACCATTTACTTTTACTGTTGCAGCATCTCTCCAACTTAATCAGCAGTGTGGATCGTCAAGGTGTCTACAAAGGACATGTAATTATTTCACTTTGAGAAAGAGCAGAGCTAAAGAGCAGATTCCCAAAATTTGTTCTACCTTTTCTTATAAATGTTTCAGGAGTTTACAAATATTTGCCGCCAAAAGAGAGTTCAGATTCTGGCTCATTAGCAACTACGGAAATAATATCAAATCTTAAAGCTAACTTATTAATTTCTAAGCCTGTAAAACCAATTCCCTAAACTCGCAACAATAATAAATTAAAAATAATAAATTTATATCTAAAAGTAATGAAGTGGTATGTTTTTTGGATTGTACAGTTTTTTTTTTTTTTTTTTAAATAATAATATTTGAAAAATAGAATTACTGTGTCAAATGAATTATATTTATTAAGTATGGTTATTTATGATTCTTGTCTTATGAATTGAAAAATTAACTTTATGTGTATGTAGTTCAAAGTATTAAAAAATGTAAATCTGTATTTAACAATGAACTTCTTTTATGTATTTAAAGACTGTTAAATAGAAGTCTGCTTTTTGATCGTGATGTACAATTGTAATAAACGGAGCGGCGTACCGCAACCCAAATGTATGCTTTAGTTATTCTTATTTATGTTTATATAAGTTTTAGAGATTGATTTTTTTTGCTTGATAAAGGAGAATCAGTGAAAGTTATAAAACATATACAGGTGAATATTTTAATATAAACATTTGTTTATATGAAAACTGTTTTCAGGTTCAAGTGCAATAAGTGCAAGTTTCAGGAGTCGTGGTAAATGAAATTAAAAGCAGGTTTGTAAATCCTTGCTAAATTTTATAATTAAATAAATTTATGCTAATAGTTTTCAAGATATTTTTTCATCCTTGATATTGAAAGTAATAGTATTTTTGTTTTTTAAAGTAGCTGCATTTTAAAGCACAAAGTTGGCAAAAATTCTCTTTTCTTTTTTATAAAATCAACTGACAGTATTTCCTGTTTATTTTTATTTTTAAAATAAGATTTGAAAAACCTAAACATGGTAAACAAATGTTAATTAGCTGAGAAAGTTTTTAAAATATAATCCTTTATGTTATATCAAATACTATTCTATTTGTACATATTTTGGATTCAGTTAAATTTTAAGAAATGTTAACCAAATGTTTATTTATTTTTCTTTATTAGTTCAGTAGTGACGTTAAAATTCTATCCTCAGTTTTTTGGTATTATTTCTCTATATATAGATATCTTTTTTTTTTTTTTTTTCTTATTTAACACTGAAGAATTCTTTGATTTTTCTGTTTTTCATGCTCATGTTCTACATTTTCTTCAGTATTTCACAAGTGATTTGCAAAAACAAAACTTTTTTTAATTGCATTACTATATAAATAATTCCTTAAATAGATAAACTGAATAGCATTTATCCCCATTGCAAAATTTTCCTTTACAATACAAAGAGTCAAAAATTTTATAGCAATTTGCAGGATGTGAAATCTAAAAATTATTTTAGATGGCCAGTGCAGATTCTTTCATCTCGGAAAAGTATAACATGAGTATTAAAGAAAGTCAATTTTGTGCTTTACAGATTGCACAAAATTGACTTTGTGCAGTCACACGAAATTTTGTGCAACTGACATGAAATTTTCTTTACCTCCCAAGGAAATGTTTTTCAGATTTTTTTAAAATTATTACAAGTGAAGAAAATTGATTATGTTGTTTCAAATTATTACAGATATATGATTGAAACACTCGTGTTTAAAAGTATTGATCAGTTCTTTTGGAAAAAAATATTGAAAATTACATTCCTTGGAGAAAGCAATATTTCTACATATACATTTTATAATGTTTGAATACTACTATTAATTAAAATATTTTTAATTTTATGCTTGTTTAAAAATACTCCCCATTGTATTCATTTCTATGAAATTTTGACTTATGCTGTCATATGAACTAATTATTATGAAAAGACAAGATGATAGCACAATCTGTTGAGCAATATGCATCAAAAGTTGATAGACAAAAAATGTCAAGTTGCATCTAAATGTAAAGTTTCAAGCATATGTTATTGATCTCAGGGTGCATCGAATTTTTGTCACACACATACAAAGCCATAGCCAAGGAGGGGAGTTAAAATACAACCCCCTTCTTGAAATTTTGCAGTTTTGTCAAAAATTTTAGAGTTCTACATCAGCATTTTTAGCATTCAACATTATGTACTAGAACTTGAACATCCAAAATTTTTTTCTGGCTACGCTCTTGTACTGACGTTAGGACAAAAAAGCCAGAAGTCTGTTACTCTTAAAATGTATAAAATCATCAAAAATTGGCAGTCTGAAAATTTCCAAACCAAATGTTTTCTTCTTATCAAATCAGATGTCAGTGACAATCTCACTTTTTTTTTACTAGGCATTAGGGGTATGGAAAAAATTACTACTTTTTTCCTTTCTTTTAATAGGTGCCTCACAGTTCTAAAAATTTCAATTTTTTTATTTTCCCATTTGTATCCTAAATAAGCAAGAATAATACTACTCCAATAACAGAATCATCCTTATTTGCTTATGACTCTAATTGGAGAACTAACAGTACATATAAATTTCAATGTAACTATCATGTTTAATAAAATTTCTCATAAATTATTGAATAAAATGACGTTCAAAGTTTTAATGTGTTTTGAAAAATTTTAAATTGCTCCCTGCTAATTTTATTTTTTCTCCCTCAATTTTACATTATTATTGTTTAACAATTTATTCTTGACCTACTTGGATATTTTTTTGTGGATCCATTGGTAAGTTAATTCATTAAATATATTTAATATTTAAAAGCTGGAACTGAATGCAAATTTTAAGCATTTAAACAATTTTTTGTTCACCATCATGCTATAGGTATGGAGAGCGTAAAGAATCATGAAAATTTTTTACCTCTTTTTTTTTTTTATTATTATTATTATTTTTACACTTTTCAGGTATGGGGATACCAAAAATAATAAAATTTATATGTTGTCAGTCTGAAGGGTGTCAGTTTGTTAGTTTGTCTAACTATCTTAAGAATAAAAGATCGCAGGTATGTGGGTCCAGTTTTAAAATATTATCTATAACATTGGCTAGAACACTATTGATTTTCAACATTCTAATTTAAAAACTTCATAAGTTATTCAAAATTTACGATTTTCTTAACATGGGAGGTAGGGCAAAATTTTGTTTAAACATACATTAAAAGGGATATTTTTACAGTAAAGGTGCGAGACCAGCTTAAAAGTATGTTACAATGCTCGCATGAACATAATTAACCATGGAAACTGCATACATTACTCGAAATTAACCATTTTTTTAACATGGCAGAATCGCACAAAATTTCGCATAAACATCCATTGCAGTTTAAGTCATAAGATCAATAAAGTACGATAATTAAGTTCAGTCTACTTTTAAAATAATCTAAAATAGGTTTTCTTAAATAATTCAAAACTGTTACTAATTTGTCTTCAAACTTGCCAATCCCGATCAAATTTTTCAAGTGGAATTACGAACTTCAAAATGCCAAATTTGAATTTCCTGTGGTTATTTAAGTTATGCTTATAACAGATATACATACAGATCAGCCACTTAAAATTGGACTTTCGTATTCAGTGAACCTCAAAATGTGATGTTATACAAAAAACCAGTGTTGAAAATAGAATTTGAAAACATATTTTCTTTACAGTATGACTGTTAAAATTTAATTTTTTTTCCTGAGCAGTGTTTGTTGATATAGTAAAATGTAACAAAGCACTTACACCTGCTACATTCAAGTTTTGCTTAATTTTGGTTAACCTTGTATGTTGTCTGTAAATTGCATGCATATCACATTGTGCACTTAAATTTAGTTGTATTTAAAGAACACCGAACACAAAATGAAATAGACTGCCAGCAATTTCCAAGTATATATTCCCGATATATTCAAATACTTTGGATAGCCCTGTAAACAAATGATAAATGATTTCTATTCTATATTCTACACAAAACATGCTTTTATGCATTGAAAAAAAATATATATATATGTTCATTCCATTTTGTTTAGGGCAACCTATATATGTTACACTTTACTTAATGAACTTTTCCCCGTAGACGTAATGTATTTGAATTCTTTTGGATATCCCTGTACATAAACCATCTGCTTCATCTCAACGAAAAGTTTAATGTAGCATCACTACATTGTACAGATTTAGAATACCGAGTTTGGACTTCCTTCTATAATTTGTTGTTGAGAAAAAACAGAGACCAACTGATAAAAACATGTTTTTCAGATTCAGGAAACCTGAAAATGTGTAAATGAAACAAAAACTCAATTTCAAAAATTTGACTCAAAAACAATACTATTTCTAATATGGATTTAAAAAAAAAAATAAAAAAGATGGTAGTGTAACATTTATTTATTAATAAAAAGATTTTTTTTTTTCATTTATTATTATTAATTTTTTTTTTTTTAGAATGCAAAAATTTATTTTTATTAAATACTACCTAATACAAATTTAATATATTCTTTTAAAGCTCATTTATCTTCATAACAATATTGAAAAATACATTAAAATTGGTTTACCGATATAAACTTATTCAAAACATGTAAAAAATAAATAAATAAATGAGATTTTATACATATTTAATTAATTTTTCACATGAAATATGTATAACGAAAATATTAGCACGCGTATAGAGCATTTCCTCGTGACGTCATGTGGTTGGCAAAAAAGCGCGCTCGACTTTCCCGCGCCCCGCCCACCATTGATTTTCCGTTGGTAGTAATCAAGTAATCGCCATCGCTATGCTTTTCCCAAGCCTTTTTGCCAACCACTCATAAAAGTTGAGATGTTTGTTTACAAACAAGGAACTGCCCTATATTTAAAAAACAAAATAAAAAGTGCATAACCTTCCAAACCTCATTTTCTTTTTCATTAAAAAAATCGCCAAAAGAGCGATAGTCAGCCAAATCTTTATACCCATAAAACTGATTACGAAATCGCATACGTAATCCGTGATGTATGAGTAGTACTTCAGTCCCTCGTCAGGGGCGATAGTGTCTATGCGAAATTTACATGTTAAATTTTTACCATTAGCTTCTATGTAAGTGACGGCTCTGAATGTTATCAGTACTCTGTGCATGAGAAGAAACAGATGGTAAAATAACTCAATAGTTTATGAATACATAAAGAGGAAAAGTCAGAGTCAAAAATAGAATGTGTGAACTAAATTATATTCTGTTTAGAAGAGATTTTTTTTAATAACTTTGATATTATTTAGTGTGATACTTATCTTTCCATTCAAAGTGTCAAATAATCTGATTCTTTGCTTTGAGATGTCACTAGGCAACAGTCTTTATTTTTATAAAATGTGGAAAATACAAGTTTCATGAAGGGAGCTCACCTTAGGCACAGTCTTAGTCTTTCTGACAATCTTCCTCCGTCCTTCAGGGGACTTTCCCGAAGAAGCTGGCAGCGTTTCAGACTGAAAAGAATTTTTATTTCTAGCAACTATTCTCTGGAGACTACATTGACGCTTTTCACACATCATTTGAACATCTTCTATCCTCTTGAGGACCTGCAATAAAGAGAAGCACTCAAAATAAAAGAGTAAAAAGAAACCCTAAACATAGACTTCATCACATTTTATAAAGTACTGTCTCATTTATCTGACACTAGCAGCCTTTGCCCGCTTCGCTGGACACTATATTTAAATGATTTCTTTGTAACTGAATATATTTCAATTGGCGACTATTTTCGTCACAGCTTTAATATGGGACCACCTCAGCAATATCAAACATTTTTTGAACTTCTCGAATCTGTACAACAAAACTATTATTAAAACAAATATTTTCGAAAACAGTCCAATAGCTGGTGTTAATTCTTCGAATATTCTGGAAACAGTTGAAGCTGTTACTCGTACAGTATAAGTCATTATTCGATGAATGTTCTGGGACAGTTAAAAAAATAGTCACTTGTTCCACAGGAGTAAAGCAAATAACATCAACTACACCAGAGCAAAAATTTTCGCTCACTCACGAAAAATGTCCAGTCGCTTAGAGCTCAATCCCTAAAGTGCAATGACACAGAATAGGTCTCTTAATAACTCTGGATCGCAGTGACGACATACTCTTTCGCAAAAATCAACTCACACCTACTTATAACTTTTGGCGATGGGCCTTGGAGATGACTCCATCGAGAATCCCTTGGTAAGCTCAATGTCTATGTTCCCGTGTGTCGGAAAGCTTCGAAACATTGGGAACCCTAAATTATCATTTTTCACGAAATTTGGTCACCTACTCGCCAAGTTTGTCTCCAAGACTATGCTTTCTATTAAACATATCTTTATTTAGTTATTTAAATATAAATAATCAAATATTTCTGCCCGGCAGCATGCAAGTGCAGTCACACACAGCAGCTCATTTATTTGTATGTTAAATTAGCGTAGTGATTGGTATATAAAAAAATAAATAAATAACTAAACATTATCGTGCTACACAACTATAGTATATCTCTCCCTTGGCGGCTTTTGAATTTTTGTCGCCATATTAGTGATTTTTTTTTTTTTTTTTTGTATAATTTCTTGCATAAATATAGAAAGCGTTTAATCGGACATCTTTTCGTTAACATATAAGAACCCTTCATATTCTGTTTATTTTATTAATGGTTTTTAGGTTTAACCCTTTGCAGCGCAAGACAATTTGGATTATTTAAATTATACTGCCACCGGAATTCATGAACTAAATTAAACTAAAAGAAATTTTAAATTTTTAGGTTTAAAAAAAAAAAAATGGCATTTTCTGATATGTTATAAACATAAATTCTTGCTAAAAAATTTCCGGGATGAATTTCTGCAGCTGGATCTTAAATTTTGCGTCCTCGCAGCGAGGACAGCGTGCGTTAAGGGATTAAAATAGTGCTTGATGAAATAAATTTTCTATTTTTAAAACTGCACTTTTTTTTCTATAAAAATATCTACTCAGATAAAAATAGATCATTTATGTGACTACTATTTCAGTTTACTTTTTCGTTTTGTAATATTTTATAAAGTTTACATTTTTCTTGAACTACCTAGATTAAAATCGCTGTTGCTAAATTAAACCTCTTGGCGAAAAATGTTCGGTGTACTTCAACGCAACAATTTAAAAAATCACCCAGGAGGATCTATAAATAAAACTGATTTTAGTACAACATATATTAGCATTGTAAACTATATTAGCACTTTATCAATGTGTAAAAGAAATTTTAAATTAAAAATGACGTCAATTTTTGTGAGATGCATAATTTATTTATTTATTTTATTTTTTATTGTTCACGTTTAGATAAATGTATTTATTTTCCTGTTGGAAAAAATAAATAAATAAACTCGTATTTTTTTTTTTTTTGGCAACAATTAAATTATGGATAAAATTTAAATGGCTAATTTTTTGCTATTATTAGCTTACAAAATTGCTATTTCATGTATAAAAAATCACAAAAACAAAGTTTTTTTCGGAATAAAAGGCAGCCACCTTTGTAAGTTAGGGTATAAGCTATCTCCATGACAAATTTCATCGAAATCCGTCGAGCAGTTTTGGCATGAAACTCAGTCAAATAAATTCACAGACATTCACATTTATAACCTATATATATAAGATTTTATCAAAATAAATGCTTCAGTATAACAAATTTAATAATGATGATGAATAAAAATTTAAATTAAGAGTAGGGTATATGCTCCAGTGATTGGCATGCTCCAGTAATTGACATCTATTTCCGAAATAATTAATAAATAAGTATTTTACATATAAGAATTTTAACATTTTATGTCAAACACTAGAGCATAGGGTGCTATTAACTGGTCAAATGAATCACTAGCAGTGTCAAACACTGGAACATAGGGGGCCAATGACTGATAAAATGAAAAACTGGCAGTGTCAATGACTCGAACACTGAGTGGGTGTCCAATAAAAATTCATAAAAAAAATAATTGTTATCAAATGTATATATTTTTAACATATATGTGGTTCTGAATGTCTTTCACGCCCTATGTACTAACTTAAGATTTCTAAAAATATTTTCTGATGACTAGACCATTAAAAACATTAGAGATTGCTCTAAAAGTGTCAATCACTGGTGCACTTACTGTAAGCCCAAAACATATTTTAGCTAAAAATTGTTGCTGTTCAGTCCTCAATATTAAATAAGGAATCTTACTACCTTACAGCAACTAAACTAATACATGTTATATTAAGCAGCAAATGGCAATGGAAGCCAACTGGAAACTAAGGTAGTGAAAAACATGTTGACAGTGAGAGGCAATAAAGACAAGAAATTTATATAAAACAACTAACGTTTATTAAATATTAATAACAAGTAAAAATAAAGTAACATCAATATATCACAGATTAAAGGTTCTATTAAAAACTGACTTTAAACATATGAGAGAAAAATAAACTGCTATTTAAATTTAATGTATAAATATATGTGGAGAGAAACTGACTATTATCAAGAAATGATGATGATGTCACATCCATTAGTTTTTACTCCGGTGAACCAGTAGAGCCAAGAAAACAAAAGTCCATATCCTCTGGACAAACAACAGGCTATCTTAAAAGAATAATCTTTCAAAAATTTACTATTTCAAAAAAACTATTATTTCATATTACTATTACAAAGTTCAATTTAGAAAACGGAAAAAAAACATCATGGCTAATAATTAAGCCTTACCACCAGCAGTAAAACAAAAAGCAAAAAAGCGATATTCTATTAAATTAATTCATATTTATACTATCGTTTGCCAAAAATATCCATGCGGTTCACCGTAAACATGAAACGCCCACATAACTAACCAATCAGAAAATAGATGGTTGAACGATTGATTGTGAGCGTTCAAAACTTAAACAGGCGCCACCAAACGGTGAAAACTAAAAGTTCAGTAGTGAAGGGTTAATGCGAAGGGCTAAACCAAGATGGGGACGTAAACAAACCCGAAGTAGCTGCAACGCGGTACTTCTGAAAAATTACACATTAAAGTTAATAACGTAAGTAATGCAATTATTTTACACTTTAATAAAGACTTAATAAATTTAAAAGACAATAACTTCTATTTATAATAGATTAAGTATATTAAAGACTTGAAATAAAAACGATGTCAAGTACAATTATATATTTAAAGTGTACCAAAAGCTAACACTTACCCTACACTGTCTAAGAAGAGTCAGTGGTGTAATGTGCAGAGGGCAAAACGCAAAAGATGTGCTTTAGGGTGGATCGAAAAACACGTTTTTTCTGCAATACAATTCTAATAGCGCGGAAAACTTGCGCATAGGCGTCATTTTAAATAATTTTTTTTTTTTTTTTTTTTTTAAATTTGAAATTGCGCAGAAAACCTAACGTTACCAAAAAAATCAAAATACCGGTAAATTAAAAAAAAAAAAAAAAATGCAAAAATTACAAAAAAATAAATTTTTTGTTCTAATAGTGAAAAAAGTGTTTTTAAGAGTATCCTTAATGCATACAAAATATAATTAGACCCATTCTTGTTTTACTGAATTCGCGCAAAAGGCCTAAAGTTGCGGGTTGTATCGTAAAAAAACGATATTTCATGATTTTCGACGATTTTTAAACATGTGCCAAAACCCATAAAAGTTTTATTTTTAATTTGTAATAGTGTAAAAACCATTCAAAATAGTTTTCCCAATCCAGAAATAATACTTCCAGACCTGTTATTCCTTAACTGTATTCGCGCAAAAGGTCTAAATTATAGTATAAGTTAAGTTATAGAGTCCCATAAAAACGCCATTTTCCATATCTGATGAGTGTTTATTTAACACATTAAGGTTTGTAATAAGACTCTAACAAGTGATTTGCAAAAAATGTATTAGCCAAACATATCATATTGCAGAAAATTATACCTCTGGGGGTACCGGAA
The DNA here is from genome assembly GCA_963930645.1 of Salticus scenicus. Lineage (NCBI taxonomy): Eukaryota > Metazoa > Arthropoda > Arachnida > Araneae > Salticidae > Salticus > Salticus scenicus. The sequence continues at coordinate 2,661,266 of OZ005654.1, read as the reverse complement.
CATGGGTCAAAACTCGCTCTGATCCGGATCAAAATTAGAGTTTGGCTGGTGCTGCCATCTTTCACCAGCTTATGGAACTAGAAGTCGTACTTCCTCCCTATGAGGCGTTCCTAATAACGGAAGACGCAACCCTCTTGCCTTAAAATAAGTCCGGTAATTCCACTACCAGGGCTCGGAATTTCCGAGTGGCACATGACAACAACAACAACATATTGCATCTCTCAGCTCATTTCAACATTTAATCTGTGCTGAAATGACCCAGGACTCACGGCGAGGACGTGGCTGCATGGTGAGTCCCACCTCCACCCTATCCAACCAACCAACCAACCAGGGTGAATTTTATTTACAATATTTACAGTAACTATTTACTTTGTACAATGCATATATTTTCGTTGTAGGCAAAAAGTTATTTACATAGAAGCCTCTTTGAATTCTGACTTTGAATTAAACGTGGGCATCAGCTGTCTTGATTTTAAAGTAGCTCTAATATAACCATCTCGATTTTCATGCCCGCACACTTTTTCTGCTGCTTCTGTAACTAGTTTTACACACCTCTCAACTGACTGGGTGTGGCATGGGAATTTGAGGTAGTTAAACTCTGGTAGCTCTTTGTCTTTCAATAAAGAAGCAATGTATTCAGTTGGCATCTTGGACAATAGTGGCGGCGGTTTTAATTTGCAGATTGATTAATCAATTAGTTTGGTATAATCGTTTGCACTAAAATTTATTGAAGGTATTTTGAAGTCTCTTACATAACCTTCAGCTGATGGCTCATTTCTGGATTTAAGGATCCTCCTGTGGCCATGTTCTCTAATGTGTGGTCTCTCATCCATTATCATAGCCAACATCATATTTTCAGGGTGGCAGAAGAATGCGTTCCTTTGAATTACTGGATCAATGATTTGCTTGATATTGTCTGGTAGCTGCCTGGTTGTTTTAACTACCTTCAAAGTATGCTTCGGTCCATCTTTCACAGTGTAGTTTTTCTTTATATCAAACTAAACAGGTGCACATGACTTCACTATGTAATTTGCAAGAGTCTGTAACTCAATTGTTGGACTAGTTTGGGATACATACAATCTTAAAACCCGGTTAGCACAGGTTAGCCAACGAGAGTGGCTGATGCATCCAGGATCCCTAGCAGCCAATTCTGGATTACAGATTCCTGTGTTGACCGCTTTTACAATGTCTAGGAGATACTTCTGATCTTTACTCAGATCATTTTTAGTGATATCAATGACTTCTTCTGATTGTATCGGCTCAAAATCTACAACAGGGAGTTTCTCACATCCAGGGAGTTGTTTTCCAACTAGACCGCTAAATGATGCTGGTCCTGTTGTCGTTCCATCCAAGTGATCAAACAAATGCCTATAAGGTAACTCGTTAAAATGTCCGCCACTACTGTCCAAGATGACAACTGAATACATTGCTTCTTTATTGAAAGACAAAGCGCTACCAGAGTTTAACTACTTCAGTTTCCCATGCCACACCTGGTCAGTTGAGGTGTGTAAAACTGGTTACAGAAGCAGCAGAAAAAGTGTGCGGGCATGAAAATCTCGATGGTTACATTAGAGCAACTTTAAAATCAAGACAGCTGCTGCCCACGTTTAATTCAAAGTCAGAATTCAAAGAGGCTTCTACTTAATATAACCTTTTGCCTACAACGAACATATATGCATTGTACAAAGTAAATAGTTACTGTAAACATTGTAAATAAAATTCACCCTGGTTGGTTGGTTCGGTAGGGTGGAGGTGGGACTCGCCTTGCAGCCACGTCCTCGCCGTGAGTCCTGGGTCATTTCAGCGCAGATTAAATGTTAAAATGAGCTGAGAGCTGCAATATGATATGTTTGGCTAATACATTTTTTGCAAATCACTTGTTAGAGTCTTATTACAAACCTTAATATGTTAAATAAACTCTCATCAGATATGGAAACGGCATTTTTATGGGACTCTATAACTTAACTTATACTATAATTTAGACCTTTTGCGCGAATACATTTAAGGAATAACAGGTCTGAAAGTATTATTTATGGATTGGAAAAACTATTTTGAATGGTTTTTACACTATTACAAATTAAAAATAAAACTTTTATGGGTTTTGGCCACATGTTTAAAAATCGTCAAAAATCATGAAATATTGCTTTTTTATGATAAAACCCGCAAATTTAGGCCTTTTGCGCGAATTTAGTAAAACAAGAATGGGTCTAATTATATTTTGTATGCATTAAGGACACTCTTAAAAACACTTTTTTCACTATTAGAACAAAAAATGTATTTTTTTGTAATTTTTGCCTTTTTTTTTAAAATTTTGCCTTTTTTTTAAATTTACCGGTATTTTGACTTTTTTGGTAACTTTAGGCCTTCTGCACGATTTCAAATTTTGAAAAAAAAAAAATTTTAATATTTTTTCATTTATAATGATGCCTATGCGCAAGTTTTCCGCGCTATTAGAATTGTATTGGAGAGAAAATGCGTTTTTCGATCCAGGTGCAAAATTTTAGGGGGCACCCAATAGTGTTCCCTAAAAATGATCCTAGATTGTGATAGAATTCAATTTTCCTTCTACCATTACCTCTGGCTAATCTCAAGTGGCTTAATGAAAACACTTTCAGGTGCATCCTAGCCTCAAATTAGTCATCATTAGTGTGAGGAGTCCTCTCACTTGTGCACCTTACACCCACAAATTGATTGAGTCCAAGTGCCTGCGGGACATCGAGCACTGCACTCCTGTACATTTTATAAGTCATATCATAACATTTATTCATACCTACAATCTTTATAAAGTGTAAATAAAAATTTAAAGTTAATTTGTTAATGTATTTTTACATATTGTAAAGTAATTAAATTAAATTTAGTTTGATATGCTTACTTTTCTTTTTTTTCATAGCTCTCATGACTGCATTTTTTTGTTTGTCCTCATGTTCAAGTTTATTCTACAGCAAAGAAAACATTTGCAAAATTTTTAGTTGTAGTTTTGGATGGCGGGACGGCAGCACACTATTTGCATGTGTTTTCAATTAATTTGGATAAGATGGCACAAAATAAACATTTCCATAAACTTTACTTACAGTTTTGGATAGCGTGACGCAAAAGAAAAAATAATTCATTGAAATAAATACATTTCAGTACATAATATAAACTTAATGAAAGTGATATATTTGACTGCGTATTAGAAAATTAAAAGCAATATTTCGATGTGGAAATACACTTTAATATGCAAAACAAAATAATTGCAGTGGAATTTAAAAACAAATCATTTAGTGTAACATCACTGTGCTGCTGGAATTTCATATCATTTCTGTTGGATTAAAGTTTAAATATACTAAATCAGCAGAGTAACTTTAATAAAAAATTTAAGAGGAAAAATTACATGGCAGTTATACGTTTGATGTGGAAGACTCAATAAAGAAAACTTTTATAAATTAACAAACATAATTTATTTGAGCATGAATATTTACAGATGAAAAAGAAAATATTAAATAAACCAGCATACCCTGCTGGTAACTGAAAGTCAAAACTACATCTTATAACGTTGAAAAAATAAGAGAACGAGAAACAGATGCAAACGTCTTTTATACGATACAAACAAAACCTATTTGCATCTTGACGTTGCCACTTGGCAATCACTAAACTAGTCTTCATCACTGGCTTATTATCTTACAACCATGGACATTGTATTGATGAGAGTGAATAGAAACAAGAGCAATAACTGTGATTCACTGCCCTTACTCACATGTTTACTATTTCAGCTATTCACATCTTTGGAATAAACTAGAGCAAGAAGATAAACAAAAATGCAGCCACGAGAGCGATAAAAAAAAACGTAAGTCATATCAAACTAAATTTAATTTAAATAATTTACTTTATAGTATATATAAATACTTTAACAAATTAACTTTAATTTCACTTTATAAAAATATAGATATGATTAAATATTTATGATATGACTTATAACAATTTCTTTTAAAACACATATGTTAATATTATAAGAGATGTGAATGAAAAGGTATCGGTGAGTAAATGTTATATATTATTGTATGTTGAAAATAACGTTTACACTGTAAAAATAAATAGAAGAAAAAAGCAAATTCAAATAAGAAAATCTATGTAATTTTTAATTAACAGCAAAGCGTCACTGAAAATTTGATATTATTTTTAAGACCCGTATTTCTAATTCATATAGCCATAAAGTACAGTGCTGCGTCACAAACTTTTAACCCGCTAAGGGTTTTTTGTATTGATTTTTTTTACACAAATTCAAGCAGTGCAAATTATTTTTTAAATTATTATTTATTTAAAATTATTTTTCATGTTGAATGCAGACAATTTTTATCTCACTATAACTCTGAATGCCAAAAGAAAGTCAATTTTGTATCAACATCAGCAGAAGTTTTTTTTTTTTTTTTTTTTTTTTTTTGTTAAAAATGATAAATATCAATAACTTTGTTTTAAATTTCCACAGATCAATGGTTCAACCATTCGTTTTAAAGGTATTGACGAGTTCTTTTGAAAGATACCCATATTGAAAATTTACATCCCCTGGGGAGTACTCACCTTCCAGTGGAGGTAACGATGCTCCTACATGCACAAACTTTTTTTCCTAATTTACTAATATTATCAATAACTCATGTCATACTAATTTTACAATCACACATTAAAAAAAACTATCATTATGTACATTTAGATGAAATTTTATCGTAACTGCCATGTTAAAAATGTAGAAAAAAATGGGATCACAGCACCACTTGTTAAGCGATGGATCTCCAAATCTAATCAGCACAAGCTTATGTCAGGGTCAAACTCAATATCAAGTTTGGTTCAATTTCTTTCATTGGTTCATGAGATACAGCGTACACAAATTTTGTGATACACACACACAGACATTTTCTAAAAACAGTCAAATTGTGTTCAGGACATTTGAAAACAAATAAATCCATAGAAAAATGGAGTTTGAAAATTTTCACAAATCCAATATTTTCTTCTTATATATATATAGAAGAAAGTAAAAAATAGAAAATGAATCTTGAATGAAATCTGACAGTGGGATCCGTTCTTTGATTTTATTAGAACTGTTCCTAAATAGGCTACCAGAATTGATTTCAGCATTTATTGAGAAAAACACTTAAAATAACACTCTTTTTTTATTATACTACCTAAAGTCTACTATTATAAGCATTAAAATTAAGAAGACTGGAAGAAAAAGGAAAGCCAAAACACTGTTTTTTAGAAAAAGAATATTTACAGTGTTATACGAAACTATCACTTTCTTTGGCGAGGAAAGTAGTCTGAAAAGAAGTGGATAGGTTCTATCGGATGAATGCATTTTATTCAACGCAATTTTTCAGTTGAACAAAACTAATTTCTTAAGTATTCTCGAAACAGTCTTAATTCATTGAATATTCTCGAAGCAGTCCAATAGAGTAACACAAAATTCAGCGAATATTCTGTAAACAGTCAAAGAAGACAGCCACTTGTTTCACGAGAATAAAAGAAAGAGCATTAAACATTCCACTGAGCAGGATTCCACAAACAAAATCAATCGTATGAAACACAGTCTCTAAGAAGCAATCTCTCAGACACAACTGACGACCTCTTATATATATTTTTGAATGGATAGAGTTCGACAATGATTCATTTGAAGAATCTAATGGAAAGTTCTAAACCTCAGCTTCTACTGAAGAGAGAGCTTCAAAACTTCGGGAATCCTAAATGACTATTTTTTGCCAAAACAAACTTTTATGGAGATGATTGGACTGTCCCTTTGTTTCCAATTTGACTGTAAATCTGCTTTTATTGCAACACAACATTGAAGGTAAGAAGGATGTTTAATTTACTGAAAAAAAAAATGTTACTGGTGAAACGTACAGAGGTAGTACAAGTACTGAGTGAAATTTCAGGACACAAATTTTTTAAAATTTCAGGACATTTTCAGGACAAAATGGAGATTCATTTCGACATCGCAAGCAATAAACTCACCTTCTAAATTATTTATATATCAGGGTTTCGGACCCGCCCACAAACCCCAAAAAAAACCTGGGTGGGTTTTTTGGGGTTTACCCACTTAAAAAAACCCAATAAAACTCACACTCAAGTGAGTTTTATTGGGTTTTTTTGAAATCTCATAAAGATTTTCACTTTTAAAATAAAAATAATTCATTATTTTTTTACTTATATTTTCTTACTTGACATTATTATATATAATAAATATTATGTAGGATATTAATTATATGTATAATTATTATATTATATATATATAATTATTATTATATCTACATAACATAGCATATCATATTAGTCATATAATATATGCCAGTTTGAAATTATGTAATTATTTTTCAACTTCGTTAGAAAAATTCCTTTCATTTCAACCATCTATCTACAATATCTCTTTTGAACAGAACAGTTTTAAAAAATGAAAGATGAGAAAAAATGAACAATATTGCAAGCGATTTTTGTATTTGTAAGTCATGATGAAAAAATAAACCTAAAAGTCTAAGGATTTAACAACAAATATTAAACATAAATAACAAATATAATATATTGACCCTGTAAGGTTCGATACAGGCAAAAAGTAGAGTTCTTTTTTTTTGCCCCTCGAAAACTTCAAATTCATCAAAACTGCCTTTTTAAAAGATTTAGTTTTATAAAAATGATCTTTCTATAAAAATTTTTCGTGTTCCAGTATTATTTTTAGTGTTTACCTATAACTTGGTTTACTGAAACACTATTAACTTGATAATAAACATTAATATATATATAGAACGACTAATAAAATGGAAAGTGTTGCACAAATTTTTTCTTGCAGAAAAAAATTTCAATTTCACAAAAATGAGCTTCAAAAATTAAAAGCTGGAGGCATGTATGACATGTAAGTGTAAAAAGTAAGCAGTGGTAATTTTGTTTTGTATTCCTTTATTAAGTTTTCAAATATGAATCAAATGTCAGTTATCAATATTAACAAAAATTAAAAAAATATTTGTACATTTTTTTACTTTAACCATATAAAAAATACAAAATTATTTGTAATATGAAAATTGTACATAGTAAGTTTAAAATATTTCATTTTTGTTACTAGCTTTAATTTTACACAAAATAACTTAATAAAAAATTAAATTCAAAATTATGATAAAATACTGAATAGAATAAAATAAGAATTCATTTTACAGTTTAGGCCAAACCAATAAAGAATATGAAGGTCGTTTAATTTTTAATTAATTACTATTATTTTGTAATAAGTTTTCTTTTAGTTTAAAACTGTTCTCTTTTGAAATAAACTTAAAATTCAAACCCAACAGTGCGTTTAATATAAAAAAAACAATTAAACTCAAAAAAGCCCATTAAAACCCCGGGTTTTTTTAAACCCTGTTATATATATATGTACGAGATAAACAAAAAAACACCTACATTTGAAAGACTAACATGTTTTATTGCATTATTAAACTTTATCGTCTATTTTATAGTTACATCCATACTTACTTTAACAATATAAGCTTAACAATATATACTAAATGTATTAAATTATTAGTTTGTGGATTTATTGATAAGTTAATTTGGAACAACTATAGTATTTCCCCACAGCTGAATTTGGCGATTATGGCTAAATCATAAATCCAAAAATCATAAGCTAAATTATAAATCATAAATCCAAAATAAATAGCATGCAGACTGCCATATTATATCGCAAACAGTCCAGAACGACATCGTTATCATTCAAATCGGCGCCAAAGAAAAATTGCCGAATTCAGCTGTGGGGAAATACTATAGTTGTACCATTAATTTTTAAAAGTAAGTTTAATGCTAAAATTTCAATGAAAATTTTTAGCATGAAAACATAATTAAAAAAAAAAAAAAAAAACTTATCAACAAATTCATAAAGTAATATGCATATATTTTAGAATATATTTTAAAATTGAGATATAAGATGTAAAATTAGTTAGGAAAAGACATTTTAAAAAAGAAAATTTGAAAATTTGAATTTTTCTTTTTAAATTTAAATAGGTTGAGAAATTTTAATGTATTTAATAATATATTTCAATGCATATAAAAGAAAATTCTTATACATTTAATACAGTAATTTACATCATCCTTTTAATTAAAAATAATTTACAATTTATGTATGTAATTGATATTAAAAATTTTTTCAATTAGTCATGCAATATCTATTTTTTTTTAACTGAATAGGGTAAAAAATTCCTTATAAATTTTTACACATAACATTGAAACATTCTGATTATAACCGAAAGGAGAATGACATTCATTTCATAAAATAATCAACAGCACAATAATTTCAAAATAATATAAAAAAATATTTCTCTCTCTTTTTTTTTTTTTTTTTTTTTGAAAATATGTGCAACTTATTCCCAGATTTTTTTTCAATGATTTCATAAATAGAAAATTACTTACCAAACATATTTCACTTGTTCTCTCTCTCTTAACCCTTTTTTCAAAACTTTAACAAGCAAATGTAGTAGTCAAAGCACTGTATTTTTATTATTATATATTTACAATATAAAAGAACAACTGCTGAATTTTAAAAAATGACAGGAAGATAAATATTAAATGATGATAAATGATAAGAAGAATTATGAAAAAGTCTTAGACATTTTTTTCTCTAAATCAGTTATTTCTTTTTGTAATGAAGTAAGTTTTTCAGAAACATCTTTTATATTTTCATTGGTGGCATTTAGCATCATACGTGCAACTTTGATTTCTTGAAAGTCATTATTTTTTCTAACTTTACAGTTGCATCATTTATTAATGAAAAGGATGCTTCCTGTTCTTTTTGAAGTTCACCCTCAATACCTCTAAGTTTGGATAACTTTTCAATTAAATCTTCTTTTGCTTTTTTCTTCAACATTATTTCTTCTTCTTCTTGCTCCTCCATCTTACGTTTCAAAATGGCCTTCTCTTTATCTGCTTTCACTTTATCTATATATGACCCATACTCTGCACGAGCTTTTTTCATATAATTAATCATCTCTTTATTTATAACCAACTCTGAGATAGACTGATTACAAATTCGTAGGGATTTAATACCAATATCTGAAAGGCAATTTCTCTCATCTGTAACAATATTATTGTTAATTGAAAACCCTCTCTCTGGAATCGAATTTCCATGTGACAGAGAGAGGCGTGATTTAATTAATTTTGTCAAGTTTGGATATTTTATTACTCCAAGAACATCTCGCTTTTTTGAAACAGCAGACCAATACTCACCAATATCAAAATTTTTAGAAAACTGATGTTCTTTTTCTTTTGTTAAATTTTCTAGCACGTAGAAAGTACATTCTGTTTTAACTTTGTCACAAAACTTAGCATCTTTGGAAACTTTTGGCATTTGCTCAGCGATTCGACAAACAGCATCTTTCGCCTTTGAATTGTTTTGATAACTTGATACTGCAAATCTCTCGGCAATGGATTAGAGATGGGACTGAAGATATTCTGATACCTCAATATAACAACTTCTAACATGATGTAAAAAGTCCTTGTCATCAGGATACTTAACCAGTTTTTTTGCTGCATCTAATTTTTTCAAAGGAAGCCAGTTATCTGCATCTTGACGCTTTCTATTAGTTAGAGAAAGACTTTCTTTTTGACCAACGACATCAGGTTACAAAAAGCTCCTTAAAAGCTCATTTTGCTTGATATATAGGATATGTATGAGAGGCGACTCCTTTTCAAAGATTGTTAAATAGGATGATAAAATATCGCATAAAAATACAACAAAATGCACGTAGAGAAGATTTTTCGAATCTTTCAAAAAATTAGATATCTGGGTGAATTTTTCAACTTGTTTGCATTCTGATTTTGGTAAAAATATTAGAAAATATTCTCTCAAACCTTCATACTGTTCCAAAATTCTGCTGCACACAGGACCAAGAGTTAACCACCTGTTTTCAATATGGCGTAAAAACAAATGATTGCTATCTTCAAAAAATTTTTCTTGGATCTCATGGTAATCCTCTCTTCTCGCAGCAGAAGTTTTGAACCATTGAAAAACTAAAAGCACAAAGTTTTCTACGTCAGTACGAAGACCATCAATACCTTTTTTCAAGGCACCATGAACAACATGCAAGCTACATGTGCCTATGTCCACCAAATTATCAATTTCAAGGGACCTTAAATGTGAATTTAATTTTTTTTTAAATGCTAAATTTACATTGGGCCCATCCATTGAGCACTGCAGAAGCTTATCTAACTTCAGATTATTTTCAGAAATGAAATTCATAATTTTTTCTAAGATAACATCTGCACTGGCATGGCCTAAAAAAAAACTAATCACAATAAAAAATTACCACTTTTTCATACTTCTCTGACCAGTATCCGATGTATATATCCATTTGTTTTTTTACTTGCTTGGTACTTGTCTCATCAAAATATAGTGTATAAAAAGCTTTGCTTGATGTGTAATCAGAAAATATTTTCTGGTGAAAATACGGAGCTAATCCAAATTTTATGATATATCTCGCTTTTGCATCAGACAGTTTTACATTTTTAGCAATTTCAGAGTCACTGAATGCAAAACTCATTATTTTTCCCAAATCGTCGATTGATGAAAATGAATAATTGCACTTTATTGCCGTTAATAAGACAAGCCCTTCAGCTTAAATAACTTTTTCATTTAACGTTACCGGCATCCACGTTTTATTTTCCATCGTTAGTTTCAGCGTTGTTGTCGAAGAGGCTGCTTTTTTTTCATCACTGCACTCTGTTGAGATGGGTACAAAAGTGCTTTGGTCAGATAATAATTTTATGCGGCTTTGATGTTTCTCACTTTTGGCATGCGATTCAATTTGCTTGAAACCCATATTTGAAATACTAAATCGTTTATTGCATGGTCGGCAAAACACAGAATAAATATCATCGGTGCATCCTTCACACCAGCTGCTAACAAGCTGTCCATCGTCAATCGTTCTTTGAAGCCACAGTTCCGAAAATTTAGTAGATCTCAGCATTTTTTTTTTAAATATAACTGTGTTTGATTAAAATATAGAAGTTTCTAGCAAAATATGAAAGTTTTTAAATTATAAATCACATGTTCAATAAATAATACACAATAAGCCACAGTTCTGAAAAGTTAGTAGATCTCAGCATTTTTTTTTTTTTAAATAACTGTTTTTGGTAAAATATAGAAGTTTCTAGCAAAATATGAAAGTTTTTAAAATATAAATCACATGTTCAATAAATAATACACAATACGACCCTGGATTAATTCTGATTAAAACAGCGCAATCAGAACGTAATGTACAAACAAAACATAGACGCTAAACTAATGCTAGCTGTTGCCATTCGTAATATAACTATATCGCTGACCACAGTGACAAACTAACATACGTCAGTTGCGAGAAAAATCCCTACTTCTAACCCTTCAAACTGATACGCTAGCCGTTTGCATGACGTCATACCCTTAACCAATGGCAGATAAGGCATGCCCAATGTAATTTTCGCTTACTACGCACTTGAACTAATGATCGCTCATAGCAGCAAAATATTTATGATGCTATCGAGTTAGGGATTTAATGATTTAATTGCCAAAGTAGAGATATTTAAACGAAGATAATAAAGTAATCACTAAAAAAATCAGGAAAACTTATATTTAAGGACATTTCAGGACGTTTTTTAAATTTTAAGGAATTTCAGGACATGTACGACCCCTGAACGTAGTTCTCTGTTTTAAATATCTCACTTTCTCTCTTTCTGACATACACCAACAAGCAACAAGAGATATCAAAGAGACAAGAGTTCAGACCTTTTCCTCCTGGCTGTTAAAATTAGTGAAATTTTTATGATTTTTCACTGTTTTTGAGCATTTTAAAGCATTTTACGAAGCACTGTGAGCTTTTTTATGCATAAAATTTAAAATGACATTACTCTTATGGAGCTCCGATTATCTGATTCCTGAGGGCTCACTTGCCATTGGGCAAGTTGACGACCCTGTCAGTCTGCCACTGCCCATCTGTTCTTTAAGATGAAACTTGAGTTAACATTTTTTTTTTGGCCAGACAAGGAATATGATACATACTTCCAAGAATTCTGTACATGAATAGAGCCTTTTAACACAGGAACGGCTAATTTGTTTGTAGGTGAGAAAATGTATTTAAAGTCATATTGTTTGAGAACTTTAGTTATGGCAAAACTAGATTGAGGGAAAAAAGGCAAAATAATACTGATATTGGAAGAGGAGTTAGACAGAGAAGGACATCCAGTACGGGGCTGTTGAAATTTAAAAAGAGCTTTATCAACCATGAAAGGGTTGTCATCTCTGTCGACAGCAACTGCTTTTAGAAATTTGATTTCAGAGTGGAGGGATTCAGGATCAGAAAAAATTTTAAGAGCACAAATCTGGTAACAAAATAAAGGTTTTATAGTTTCTGCTTTTAAAGCATAATTTGTTAGACATTGCTGTACAAGTTATAACAAATCCATGGGAAAAAAATCATGAGACAGGTAAATTTGTTTGATAAAATGCCAGAAATGGCTTGTTATGGCTGATCAAAAATCAATGACAAAAAAATAGTTCTTCACCCCTTTTTTTTTTTTCTCAGCTGTTATGTCAAGGTCTATGATATCAATAGTAGGGGAGGCACTCAGCATTAAGTTGGATAGCTGTGATAATTACGGAATAGAAATAGTTCTCCAAAGTAGCAAATTGTATTTCTCGGTGGCAGACAGAATGTGCACCACTAAAAGTAAACAGAGAGAGCGTGGCTGGCTGTAAGAGGATGATCATCTGCCTGTTGTTTAAAAAGGAAAAAGGGGGGGGGGGAGGAGAATTCTCAATTCTTTCCCATTTAAAGAAGGGCAAAATAAAAAACACTGTCAAGATTTTCGGGATGCATGAGACTTCTGGTGAATTATACATCAGCAAGCAGAGCGTTTACTGTATTTTAAAACGTAACTTACAAATAAAACAAGTGGTAAATGACATTCAAAATATTTAAATAGCTTCATTGCAAAGACTTAGATGTGTTTATTTTATTTAGAGAAATTGGAGTGTCATGTTGAATTTTTACACAAATATGTGAAATAGTGTCAGAGCCGGAAATTGAACCTGGGCACTCTCTGCTTACTGTGAGGATACTTTACCATTGAGCTTGGCATTTTTCTCATAATATCTGTTGGCAAAGTCACTGTGCCTGCAAATGCAGATTTAACAGGTAAGCCTATTAAAGTAAGGCTCAGTTATGTAAATATTGCGGCAAAGTAACCATGTCCGCAAATGTCAATTTAACAGGTGAGCATTTTAATAGGCTTACTCGTTAAATCTGTTTTTACAGACACGGTGACTTTATCAATGAATATTATGTTTGAAATGACGAGTTGGTAATCAGCCAGGTTGGCTCAGTGGTAGAGCATCCGCTGGGTAAGTGTTTGACTGCCAGTTCTGGCATTTTTCACAGTTCGTATAAAAATTCAACCTTCCACTCCAATTTCTCTCAATAAATATTCATGGTTGATGATTTCTAAGAGTGCTTATTTTATTTTTTGAAATAATATAACATAACATAAAATGAACATGAAATGAAAATTGAAAAACAATGCATAATTTGTTTTCAACTAATGAAAATTTCACAAATATATCTTCTTTTTTGTGTAGTACCTCTTTTTAGTAACGCATGAAAAACAGATGATTTTTATGTTTTTGTGACTTTATTGTCAAGTGCATATGTTTCACATTTATTATTCCTAAAGTAAGTCAATTTTAAAAAATGATATTGCTTAAAATAAATAAATAAATAAATAAGGAGACAAAAAAAAAAAAAAAAAAAAAAAAAAAAAAAAACTTTTTAAGGACCCTTAAAACAGATATAAAAAGTAAGGAGATTTTATGGACCCTTAAACAGGTATTGAAAAGTAAGGACTTTTTAAGCACCTGTAAGATCAAAACTCATTTGACAAATTGTGCAGTTAAAACATATACATAGTAGAAAATGGGGTCAGATTAAAAACTAGTATGTTGTGGCCACCACGAGACTTTCTTCTATATTTTCCTATACAAATTCACTCAGTAACAATAATTAAAATAAAAAAAAACAGTGGGACTTTGACAAAATTTTGGGTAAAATGTAAAAATTATTCTAAGTTTGTCAAAACACGGAAACCGTGGGACTTTGACAAAATTGGGGAAAAAATGCAAAAATTTGTTTAAGTTTGTCAGAAAATGGAAACCGTGGGAGTTTGATAGAATTAAGGTAAGAGAAAAAAAAAGAAGTGGGACTTTGACAAAATTTTGGGTAAAATGTGAAAATTTGTTAAAGTTTGTCAGAACACGGAAACCGTGGGAGTTTGATAAAATTAAGGGGAGAGAAAAAAAAAAAAAGATTTTTTTTCTAAGTTTTTTTTCGTAAAAAGTAAAAAAAATCGATAACTTTGTTTTAAATTATCACAGATTTATAGTTCAACCATTCGTTTTAAAGGTATTGACGAGACCTTTCGAAAGATACCCATCTTGAAAATTTTTGCCCTATATCACCCTGTTAAAAATTTAGAAAAAGCGGGATGGCAACACAACCTGTAAGACGATTTTTACCAAAAGTTGATAGGCACTAATTTATGTCAAAGTGCAACTACATACCAATTTGTATGAAATTCTGTGCAGTAGTTCCAGAGATACAGTTGCCACAAAATTTTGTCACACACACACACACACACACACACAGACAGACAGACAAACAGACATTTTCTAAAAATGGTTAAATCGTGTTCTACAGCTCTCAAAACGTGTAAATCCATCAAAAACCCGAAATTGAAAATTTTTACGAATCCAATACTTTCTTCTATTGAAGATAGCAGAAAGTAAAAAAAAGAAAGAAAACTTTATCATAAATATTATTTTATAACAGACCCTTTTAAAATATAAGGAGGAGGAGGGGACACACTCGGGATATCCAGTTTATCACAAATAAAAGATTTTATAATTATACATTTAAAAAAAAAACTATACTAAATTATTTTTATTATCACTAGTTATATTATAATCCTGAAATAGATAATAAACTCAGAAAAATCAAATCTTATCCATCCCATTTTGTATAGAAATATAAAATGTATAGGTTTACACTCATTTTACATGACACTTTAAAAGATATTTTATGAATACGATGTTATGATTTTTATTGTGAAATACTCATTCAAGAAGCATCAAAAGATAAATTATACAGAATACAAATTGCAGTGCATTGATTTCAATTCATAAAAAATAAAATTAAAAAAAGCAAACAATGAAGCAATATTATAAACAGGTCCCTATTACAAAAAGTCCTTCAGAAATGACATTTTTTCCAATCAAGAAGTTCAACATAATAAAAAGAGAATGAAAGTTTCCCACCTGCTGAACAAGAGCTCTGGATTCCGGGGTGATGACACCTTTGAACAAGGAGTGGATTTCCTTGGGATCACTGAGGCAAAATTCATTTGAGCTTTCTAAAAAATATTCTATCTCGTGTAAGGCAGCCTGAGCAAAAGTTGGAGAGGAATATTTTTCTATTTGTTGACCAGCTAGAAGGTGGACACCTCGAGTACACCACTTATTAGCCTACAAAGCACAACATCATACAGTTATTCATCGGAATTATACAGGTACGAGAGATAAATGAACAAATTACTGATACACATAATCACACTAAGTACTTCAACTAAATGCATAGATACCTACTTTAAGGGTGTTTTTTTTTTTAACAATTTGCAACTACTATTTTCTAAGAGTCATTTTTCACTTATATGAGTGTCAAAAAACTGTACAAAATTTTACCCCATAAAATAAACATGCATAAAGTTTCAATACATAAACAACCAATAAAAAACAAAGAAGAGGTGTGTCATTAAATAATTAACCAATAAAAGAAACAGGGAGGAGTTTAAGATTCTGCCAGAAATACACCAAAATTACGGGTTTAAAAGATAGAACTCGCCAAAATTTAGGGATCTTCCGTGAATATCTCCTGCAGTAACAATCTATTAAAGTTGCGCCACTGAACTGAAAGTTAGCACGTAAGGCCGCTGGATTAGTCCGATAGCCTGCGGCTGGGGTCGCACTTGATCCCTGTGGTTCGCCCTTGGTCTGCATTGCCTTCCTAGTCCTTAGAATCCATGAATATTAAATAAAGAGATGTTCCAGCAAGCCTGCCTGTTTCCTTGTATGCTCCACGACTGTTAACTAGGAATATGTCCCATATATAATAGTTATGAAAATATTCACATTTTTGTGAGGGAACTGATTTGAAAATAAACTGGCAGGTTCCAGCCTACGAAAATTCCTCAAGACAAGCAAGGGAAAAAAAAAAAAGCTACTCCAGCCATAAAAGTCACAATAATTGGATTATATATATCGCGGAGTAAAAAATATAGTAATTGATTCAGGAATAGTGCTCCAGGGCTTATTACAGAATCTCTCACTGCCAAATGAACAGCTTGAATTCAATAGAAATCATTCGAGTACAGATGACCTACTTTGGCGAAAATTAGTGACAAGAAATGATATATTTTACCAAAACAATTAATTCTGTTAAAACTGAGAAAAGCTTTACTAATTTTGGCTATCCTGAAACAATAGTTGCTGCAAAATTTGATCGCTAATCTCGTCAAGCCGCCTAGTTTGTAGCCAATGCAGATTTTGATTTTGGCATTGATTTTGGTGGTTTGGTATCAAATTTGATGTCTTAGTGACTGAATTAGGCAAAAATTTATAGTTTAGGGTTGGCAATGTTTGGAAGCTATAACTTCAACAAGAACAGAGTTCTGGATTTTTCCGGAAACTTTCATTGATTTATAGTGCATAACCAAATTCTTGGAAAATTCTATGACTGACTAACAAGACAAAAACAAAATTAAGTGCATTTGTCGACTAGAACCTGCTTATATATTAAGAACTACTTTCTATTCTTGAAAATATTAGCAACTTTCATAACAATATCATTACGTTCTCTATTTATATGCTGAATATTCAGAAAAGTGCATTTGTTGACTAGAACCTTTCCATGTCTTTAAGAATTACTTTCTACATGCAAAAACACCGGCAATTTTCATAAAAATATCATTACGGGCTCTATTTACAGGCTCAATATTCATTAAATAAAATGCATTCATTGACTAGAATCTGCATATGTCTTTACAAACGATTTTTTACATGCAAAAATGTCGACAACTTATAATAATATCATTACAGACTCTATCATTAGCTTAATTTGAAATCTCTATGATGGTAGGTCATATATAACGGCCAAAACCTTCATATAATTGGTAATTATATAAATATATAATTTTCATAAATATCTCCAAAACGGAAGGTCACAGCATACCTGCCAGCATTTGAAAATGACAATTAGTAGCACACCAATTTAAAAATGGATTGCATGGTTGGTTGGTTCATTTTTATCATGCAACACAGGAATCCTAATATATAAACGTTCTTCCTGAGTGAGTGAGTGAGGGGGTGATTCATCATTGCCCAGATCAAACCCCTGGACCTAGAAGCATGAAATTTTGTGACAATATTCTTTCTATGTCGTAGGCATCAGGGGTGAAACTGACCTCAACTCAAAAACCCGGAAAATTAATGGGGGGGTTAATAAAAAGGGCAACCTATTTTCAAGAAAATGTATAAATAATATATGCAGACCTGCATAATATGCACGAACGGTGTTCACGGAAAATTTTCCACAGACGGCAATCGCGAAAAAATTTGCTAAGCTCACGGGAAAATTTTCTGCAAACAGCGAACACGGAAAAATCGTACGGCTACTATTCATTTTTGTTTTCTATATGTGCACCACATTAGACATTAGCGAATGCCGATCGTCTGCACTTAAAGCAGGAAGCGAACGCTACTGATAAGAGCAGTGGTTCTGTTTTCTCCCCGCTCATTCCAAAGTCTGGGGCTTTCATGGCTGCGGCAGTCTCTTTAAGACAGGAGGGGGAGGAAAATGAAGCGATCAGCTCTCTCTTCTTTAATCACGGGAGGTATTTAATCGGCGCTCTGTATTTTTTGTGCATTGCGACGTGCTTTTTTGAATGGAAAAGCCAAGTGAGGAGAGGGTGATTTCATTCTCTAGTTTCGCGTGATTCATTAATTTTGCGACTGCTTTCTAACTGAAGTGAAATCGCTTAATCTAATCCGACTTCTCGTTTCTCGTGAAGGCGGAGTTAAACAAGTGCGGTTGTGAATGCGTTGTAGTTACCAGGAAGTGGGAAGGTCTATTTTCTCTTCCGGAATGGGAAGCACAAAGCTGAAGCTGACGGAGAGAGTTTGGCGATTAGATATATAGGTTGGGTGAGGTTAAATTAAATAATGAAGAATCATACAACTTCATAAATTAATACGACTCCTTTAGAAAAATAGAATTTTATTTACACACAGTAAAACAACCACGGCAAGCGCCGGTATTTGCATCACTCTCAGAGGCGAAGAGAGAGAGAGAGCTCTTGAATGCGTGCAGCCGATGCGCGTGCACACATCCGATGGGATGGAAAAAGAGAGAAGCGTGCTGTTTCACTACCGTCGATTTTAACGGTGGTGGTTGTTTACAAAACGAATGCTCTCTGCTACAAGAGAAAGGATATTTGACTAGACGGTGGCGGGCCTCCAAACTCTCTCCAGGGTCCAATCCTGTATCCAATCGTGTGCGATCTTATATATCTGCTGAGGAAACCAATCAGACGAAACATTAGACTAGTGGTTTTTCCACGGATTAAAAGTGTCCGTGGATTTTTCGAAATATCTGAATTATATTATGACATTATGAATGTGGCAGATTTCGGAATGGCCTCGATTGTTGACTTTATTTTATATTTGCTGATTATTTTAATGATTTTATTTTATATTTGTTGATAGGTAAATGAAATGAAGCCAAACAATTTTCAACTTTATTGTGAAAAAATGTAAAAAGCTTGCTGTATGTTTGTAATTTTAAAAAAAGTTTGACTGCAATATTTCTTGACACAATAAAAAACATCTATAGCTACTATGGAAGGAAAAATTACGCTTCAAAATAAAAAATGTATTAAATTCTAAGGTACTATGTTTAATAGAATGCAATAATATAAAATTTAGTTGTGTAAAGATTCTCTCTATTCAACATTACTGTCCTTGGGAAGCAAGAAACTTTAAGTTTGTGTGAAATTTTTGTGTAATATACAAAATATTTTTTTAATCTGAGTATAATATAATAAACAGTAATTCTTATATAGCCCAAAATATTCTTCATGCTACATTTTCTGTCTCACACACAGAAACAATCTAAACACATCATCATTACCACTCAGTAAAAAACTGAAGGGTAATTATTCTTTACCAGCATTAATGAAATCCTTTCACAATGGGAACACAGAAGGGTGCTGGAACAGAATAAAAAATTGCTTCGTATCTGTAATATAAATTTTTATTAAAAAAAAAAAAAAAAAAAAAAACATTAAATTTGCATAGAGAAAAACCTGGCTGCAAAATGCAAAAGGTGTGTGGGGGGGGGGGGGAATCATTACTTCTCAAAAACAACAAAAGATCAATTGTCCCCTCTCCTCCCTCCTTAAAATTTTGGGAAGTCAGTACCTATGTTAATATCATAATAAGAAGCAGATTTTACACAGACAAATTGGGCATTTTCTGAAGCTCAGTTAGCTATGTACATTCTAAAATAAATTATCTGTGTATGCATATATAAAAAACGATTAATAATCACATAACACTTTTTTTAAATACTTTTACAGAAGGCCAGATTAAAAAAAAAAAAAACTATTCAATCTTGTGTTCTATTCAGGAAGGATAAGGTAAATATTAAAAAAAATAATAAGTGTTTTATATATATATATATATATACATAAATTTAGAAGATAGGTAAGTGCTTAAAAAATGGCATTTACAAATAAATACATGTCATAAATTCCTTTATTTTTAAAGAAATGCGAATAGTATAAATCGAAACATGATTTTAAAAATATATGTAGAGAAATACATTATTAATTACTAGAGAGAGAGAAAAAGAATGGACTCTTTTTTATTTTTCAAACAAAAAAATTGCTATTACATTTTGTACTCAAAATATTGCTAGGAGGGCATTTATTTTTCTTGTTAATAAAACTACGCCTGACAAAATTTTAAGTTTTAATGTTTATTAAATGATTTTTTACTTTAAAAACATTTAAAATTTTAAGTCATTAATACCTACTTTAA
This sequence comes from Salticus scenicus, assembly GCA_963930645.1. Lineage (NCBI taxonomy): Eukaryota > Metazoa > Arthropoda > Arachnida > Araneae > Salticidae > Salticus > Salticus scenicus. The sequence continues at coordinate 2,641,099 of OZ005654.1, read as the reverse complement.
TATTTTAAATTTAAATCATTTTATTATTATTAAATTCTTTATTAACGTTGAAGGGCAGTACCGGATTTTGGGATGAAACCTTTGATATTTTATTTAAACTATTTTTGTTTGTAATAATCATTATTATCTTTTTATATTACCGTATATTTCCGAATATAAGCCGATCCGTATATAAGCCGAGTATACGTTTTTCCCTGCAGAAATTTGCCTAAAATTGAAAACCCGTGTATAAGCCAAATTGAAAAAAATATTCTTTTAAAGTTCGAGTATATCGCTAACACGGCGAAAATATTGCCAATCTATAAAACTTTCAAGATAATCTAAATGTAAATAAAAAGAATTTTTGTTTTGTTACACGGAGCGCGGGCATATTTTGAACTCAAATCAGCAAAGAAATCACCATGCTTAAAGAAATAAAATGTCTTATTACTTACCTTAGAGAGTATATTTTAAGTTAGGTTTGAGTAAAATATTGTTATATTTAGTTTAATAATATTTACACAAATCATTTACTTTTAAAATATATTAAGTTATTAAAAAACAATAAAAATTCATATTTTTGTTATAAAAATCTTTAAACATTTCTAGCTATGTTTTTTGTTTTAATTTAGGTTTCTGTGCAATTGCAATGACATTAACTCATGTTCAGTGATAAAGTTTCTTTGTTTAAATCTTTTTATTTTATTATCTAATGCAGCAATTAAATTTTCAGTAGAAATTTTGTTGTTTTCAATAATTTCCGATTAATTTTCAAAATCACTCTCGTTGTCTCGTTATTTACATTTTTCTGAATCGCTCAAGTAAAAATTGATTGGTACAGCCATCTATCGGCAGAAATTAGAAATAAAATACAGGAATTAGCTTATATGCATTTCGATTTGGAAATGTTTCTTTTTACTATTGCTAGATATCTTATATGCTGAAGCTGAAACATAAAATAAAATAAAGAACTACAAAATTTCACAAAAATCCTGTATTAAAATACGCTTAAAAAAAAAAAAAATTAGAATTGAAATCATTCATGGTAGTAGAAAAAATTGTTTGGTGCTGCCATCTATCATCGAAACAGAAAAACAAAAATGGCCGTAAATGTGACCTTAGAGTGCTTCATCGTGGAAAAAAAAAAAGAAATAAACACGTGATTACATAGAGTTGCTCTAGAAATAAATTTAAAATTGTTAATTTAAGAGTTTATGTGTGATAATTATTTTAAAATAAGGTTTAATATCACTATTTTACTTTATATATAGTTTTTAAGCTTAAAATATATGTATTCAATCATCATTTCTAACATACGTTTTTTGCTAGAAATGTGGATCCGTGTATTAGCCGACCCCCATAATTCAGCTTCCGAAAAATTTCCAAAAATTCTCGGCTTATACACGGAAATATACGGTATGTTGCGCTGAGATTGTCAGTAAAAAGATTCTCTTCCAAATACATTCTTGTTTTGTTTACATTCATCTCAGGACAATCACTAGTCTAACACTCAGACCCACCTTATCCATTGGGCTAATTGGGCTGCAGCCCAAGGGCGCCACATGTTTAAGGGTGCCTTTCACCTTTTTTTATTTTTTATTTTATAATATATATTCATAAAGATGACATTTTTCTGGTTTAACTCAAAATTAATAGATCAACCTTTTTTTAATTTTCTATATTAAAATTATTCCAAGTATACTTAAATTGTATTCAACGTTTAAACAAACAGACTAGCCTATTTCCACAAACAATTTCAAATTTTGGCGACATGAGTCGCACTTTTAATAAAGTCTTAACTCTTTCTTATCCTTTTTTGGGGGGGGGGGATGGAAGGTAAGAGATTCTAAAGGCCGATTGTTTACGCTAATACATAGACCTGCCTTCCATCGGTGATCTTTTTATAGAATCTTAGCTCGATATCACGCGAGATTTAGAGAAAATCAACAAAAATTCTGTATAGTTATTCCGACGAAAAAGACCTGCATCGAATCTTCCGGCACCTCTAATCTACAACTTTGATAACAGAACCTTTTGGTCATTGGTGTGGCCGGAAAACAGAACTCTCACAAAGTGCAAAGAACAGTCCCTCTAGGAGATTTCCATATAACAGACTAGTCACTAGTTTTTAATTTGAACTGGGGTTAATGACCTCTAGCGAATAGAAAGGGAAAAATTGATTGAATTGCCATAATTAATCAGAATTTAACCCAGAATGAGTCTAATTATTTGAAATTTGTATATTATTTGTTAATATCAATGTATATTACATGAAATTAACTGAATACAGTGCTTTTCATTTGGGAATTGAAACAGCTTCTTAACGGTAAGAAATATGTCTCAAGACAAATATGCTAAATAATGGAGTGATTTCCAACCACAAATTTAAGAAAACCACAAATAATACTTTTGATTACCCTGTATCATAAAAAGTTACAAATGACTTGTAACTTTAACACATAATTTCCCTTACTATGTACTTTTTTTTGTGTGTGTATGTGAGTCGCACAATTATTTAGATGGATTTATTTAGTTATTTATTTATTTTTTTTTTTTTTTTTACAAAAATAATTTTTTTGGCAAACTTTTTGCTTATGTCAAGAATAGATTTCAATAAATTTTACAAAACTTGCATAAAGTTTCACTAAAAATTGTGAAATATTATTCAGAACCATAAATTTCTCACATATAATTTGTAGTAAATACTTTTTGAGCATTTGTAATAAATATTTTTTAATGTGCTTGGACTTATAACTTATTTATATGCTAAGATTTGTGAGTTCATTAAGGGTTTTTCGCAAAAAAGAATTTTGCAATAAGTAATTGGATAGCTAAATTAAATATGTAGCCTAGAAAAAACATCTTATGAAATTTCACTTTTGGAAAACACCTAAAATCTTGTTCATTCTTTTGTCGTTAATTTGCTTAATTTTTACTCTACTCAAATGAAATTTTGATATAACTTGCACATTATATCTAGCTTTTATCCTATGTAATAAAAAAATTCTATCTCTCGTGCATGCATATTAAAAAAATTATTTATTATAAATGCTCATACCTCAGTGAAAATTACATTTGTGAATTTTAAGTTTCAAAATAATGTTTCTCTAATGTCTTATAATTTTTTCTGAAAGTTTTGTAAAACTTTGTTAAAATATATTCTTGTTGTAAGTAAAAAAAACTTGTTAGAAAAATTAATAATTTACTACTATAATATATTAATATATATTTAATATTTATAATAAATTAATATATATATATATATATAGTGCCTAATTAATCGTGCGGTTACCACAAAAAAAAAAAAAAAAAAAAAAAACACCATACAAATATTGTAAATATTAAGTGAAATCATGTGTTATAGTTACAAGTAATTTGTAGTTTATTGAAATTTATTTTTTCCGACTGAGTGAAAATAATGCCTGGACCGGGACTCGAACCACGGATCTTTGACTTACAAGGTCAAGGCTCTACCAACTGAGCTATCCAGGCCGACATCCCGGTCAGCATTACTCACTCAGACAACCTTATAGGCAGAAACAATCTGGTCTATCATTTAGATAGCTCAACAGAAATAAGCCGCAGGAAATGGAAAACACCATTAAACAATGGGAGAAAGAAATACAATTTTTAATAAAATCACACAATCAACTGTGGAAGGAAATCATATTTATTGAAATTTATTTTTTCCGACTGAGTGAAAATAATGCCTGGACCGGGACTCGAACCACGGATCTTTGACTTACAAGGTCAAGGCTCTACCAACTGAGCTATCCAGGCCGACATCCCGGTCAGCATTACTCACTCAGACAACCTTATAGGCAGAAACAATCTGGTCTATCATTTAGATAGCTCAACAGAAATAAGCCGCAGGAAATGGAAAACACCATTAAACAATGGGAGAAAGAAATACAATTATTGTGTGATAAAATCACACAATCAACTGTGGAAGGAAATCATATTTATTGAAATTTATTTTTTCCGACTGAGTGAAAATAATGCCTGGACCGGGACTCGAACCACGGATCTTTGACTTACAAGGTCAAGGCTCTACCAACTGAGCTATCCAGGCCGACATCCCGGTCAGCATTACTCACTCAGACAACCTTATAGGCAGAAACAATCTGGTCTATCATTTAGATAGCTCAACAGAAATAAGCCGCAGGAAATGGAAAACACCATTAAACAATGGGAGAAAGAAATACAATTATTGTGTGATAAAATCACACAATCAACTGTGGAAGGAAATCATATTTATTGAAATTTATTTTTTCCGACTGAGTGAAAATAATGCCTGGACCGGGACTCGAACCACGGATCTTTGACTTACAAGGTCAAGGCTCTACCAACTGAGCTATCCAGGCCGACATCCCGGTCAGCATTACTCACTCAGACAACCTTATAGGCAGAAACAATCTGGTCTATCATTTAGATAGCTCAACAGAAATAAGCCGCAGGAAATGGAAAACACCATTAAACAATGGGAGAAAGAAATACAATTTTTAATAAAATCACACAATCAACTGTGGAAGGAAATCATATTTATTGAAATTTATTTATTTTATTTATTTTTTTTTTTTTCCGACTGAGTGAAAATAATGCCTGGACCGGGACTCGAACCACGGATCTTTGACTTACAAGGTCAAGGCTCTACCAACTGAGCTATCCAGGCCGACATCCCGGTCAGCATTACTCACTCAGACAATAAATATGATTTCCTTCCACAGTTGATTGTGTGATTTTATTAAAAATTGTATTTCTTTCTCCCATTGTTTAATGGTGTTTTCCATTTCCTGCGGCTTATTTCTGTTGAGCTATCTAAATGATAGACCAGATTGTTTCTGCCTATAAGGTTGTCTGAGTGAGTAATGCTGACCGGGATGTCGGCCTGGATAGCTCAGTTGGTAGAGCCTTGACCTTGTAAGTCAAAGATCCGTGGTTCGAGTCCCGGTCCAGGCATTATTTTCACTCAGTCGGAAAAAAAAAAAAATAAATAAAATAAATAAATTTCAATAAATATGATTTCCTTCCACAGTTGATTGTGTGATTTTATTAAAAATTGTATTTCTTTCTCCCATTGTTTAATGGTGTTTTCCATTTCCTGCGGCTTATTTCTGTTGAGCTATCTAAATGATAGACCAGATTGTTTCTGCCTATAAGGTTGTCTGAGTGAGTAATGCTGACCGGGATGTCGGCCTGGATAGCTCAGTTGGTAGAGCCTTGACCTTGTAAGTCAAAGATCCGTGGTTCGAGTCCCGGTCCAGGCATTATTTTCACTCAGTCGGAAAAAATAAATTTCAATAAATATGATTTCCTTCCACAGTTGATTGTGTGATTTTATTAAAAATTGAATTTGTAGTTTTTTTATAATACAGAAGGATCCAAAGTATTTTTGATTTTCTTGAATTTGCGGTTGATCTCCTAACTGCAGTTGTGATTAAACCGATAGAAGAAAAAATATCCAGTAATTTGACCACCCACTCTATATTGAAATAATATTTTGTTTTGAATTTCGATTGAAAAAAAAAGAAAATAAAAAATCAAACATTCTGGCAATGGATGGTATGGTATGTTGTAGTGTAATTTGATTGACTGCGCGTAGGTTCTAGGTCTGGGTGGAATTTCCCATGTGGGGGGACTTTTTGAGAGGTTCTAGCTGTATTTAGGTGAGTTTAGATGAAAATAATGAAATACTCCAAACGGCTAGGTTGACGAGGGCAATCTGGGATCAAACCCAGCATTTCTTGTCTGCCAGCTTCTGGCAATGGAACAAGATAGGTAAAAATGGATTGATACAGTGATAAAATGAATTGTTTTGAATTACAAAGCTAAAATGAATTGTTTACAATGGAAGAAATATATAAATAATTTTACAAGAAAGTTATTTTGCTTATTAAAAGTATTTATATTTATTATTATTTTTTTTTTTAATTTTACTTGCACATTTATGCAAGATATACTGAAGAACAATTTTACAAATTAAATTTCTACGAATTTTTATTTATCATTTCAAATGAAAAGAATTTATATTTAATCAAAAATTAATATTTTTATAAATATCCTAATTTTAGATTTAAATAGCTATTAAATTTTAATTAGATTAGTTTTTATTAAATTAAAAAACTAAATTGCATTTAAAAATTGAGCTAAACTTAAAATTAGGATACTTTTGGTAAAGGTAAAGGGCGCCTGAACGTGTTAGCCCAGGGCGCCGGAATGTATTAAGACGGCCCTGCTAACACTTCGTCTGATTGGTCATCAGATATGTAAAGTCATACACGATTGGATACTGGTTTGGACCCTGAATGAGAGTCTGGAGGCCTGCCACCGTCTAGTGGATATTTGTAAGAGGGGAGGGAAAGGGAGCTTACTTTCCGGGAATTTGCGTTTATCGCCGTCAAATAAAAAGTTGTTTGAATATAAAAGACGATTTCAGCAACATTATCATTATTATTATTATTTTATTTATTTATTTATTTTTTTTCAAGCTTGGTTATGAATGTGCACTTTTCTATTGATTTCAATATTTCCAAAAATCCGGAATTCTGGGATTTGTTTAGTTAAAAAATCTGGATTTCCGGGAGTACCCCGGAAAAGTTTCACCCCTGAGGCATCCACTAAGAAGCGATTTTACAAAATTCGCCCCCCCAGTGGGGGGAGGGGGGCAAGACGTGATTTCACAAAATCCTTCATATCTCAAACAAAAAAACAGATGTCCATAAAATTTTTGCTTTAAACTGTAGCTAATACAAATGTCTAAAAACCATTTTCTGGAATTTTTAAAATTCGGCCCCCAAGGGGGGTGGGGTGGACATGGGGGCAAAACGTGATTTCACATGCATAAAACATGATTTTGCATAATCCTATATATCTCAAACAAAAAAATAGATATACATGAAATTTTTGCTCTAAAATATAGCTTATGAAAATATCTAAAAACCAATTTCTGGAATTTTAGAAATTCAGCCCCCAGGTGGGGCAGCAGGGGGGGGGGGGGGTCTATGGGGCAAAAACAAATAGAAATACAGTTAGGGTGTTCAAAATTGGTACAGATGCGTTTTAAAGGCCTGCAAGTCGAATGAGGATATTTTCGATTGTGTAAAGTTATTAGGAGGGGCAGGAGAGGGGGGGAGGGGGACAAAAAAATAAAAATAGAGTTTTATCATTCAAAATTGGTATATAGAGGTTTTCGATACTTACAAATCGATTGCGGATATTTTCGAATTTGTAAAATTATTAGGAGGGGCGGGAAGGGGGGCGGGAAGGGTGGTGGGGCGGTAAGGGGAGCTGTAGGCAAAAGCAAATTGAAATACAGTTAGGCTGTTCAAAATTGCTACAGATAGGTTTTAGAGGCCTGCAAGTCAAATGGGGATTTTTTCGAAAGTGTAAAGTTATTACGAGGGCCAGGAAGGGGGGGGGGGAGAGGGGGGCAAAAAAAATAAAAATAGAGATAGATCGTTCAAAACTGGTGCATAGAGGTTTTTGATACTTGCAAGTCGATTGTGGATATTTTCAAATTTGTAAAATTGTTAGGCTAGACGAGTGGGGGAGGGGGTGAAGGGGGAAAATAATAGAAATTAGAGCATTTTGGGAATTTTTTCCGAAGGCAGTGAGAACCCAGTGCAACATTTTTCCTAATCAGATTTTGTTTCTCTTTTTTTTTCAGGTGATAAAAATTAATGCAATTTTGAGAATTCATTATAGTGATTCATTTAAAAATAGGTACCAGCGAAGCGGGCGTTGCCTGTTAGTAAATGTATATTTTCTTGTGTATAATCTACGGGGTACTATTTTCAGCCCTGATGAAAAATTTTCCATAGATGCCAGACGTCCGCCTTTTATTTGCCACAGCAATCTGGTCACATTATGTTAATGTTATGTTTTAACCCCCCCCCCCCCCCCCCTCCAGATTAAAAATTTTTGAAGTTATTATTTTTATTGAAATAATTTGCACTTGTGGTCATACATAATGAAAGACTGTACTGTTTAAGAAACAAACACGATTTATGAAATCAGGTGTAAAATAATTTTATTCTAAATTCAGAATTACTCTTTTTACACTATATTCAACCAGTTATTAAAATTCAGCAAAAATGCTAGCCAATCAATAAATATTTTTGCTGTGTGTTTAATTATGTGTATAATTTTATAATTTTTTGCAATAATTATAATTTATATTTAATCTTAGCATTGGGATAATTATTTTAAAATTTTGTAAATATAAATATTAAACACATTCAAAGCGTTTGATCATCGTTTGTTAGGGGGGGAGGGGGTAAAAAAAACCCTGTGAGAAATATTGAACAATTATACTTCTTTATTGGTTCTAGCATCTAATCAAGTAAATATAAAAAGAACATTGACACTTATGTTGCGGATGGAAAAAGATTAGGAATCCCAAGGTGCCGCAAGGCATTTGTTTGCCGATCGTTAGGGGGTGGGGTGGGGCACAAGAGGGGACGCAAAAAAATACAAGAATGAGAAATATTTAACGATTCCATTTCTTTATACATTCTAGAATCTAATAAAGCAAGTTTAAAATGAAAATTGATATTTATGGAGTGAATGGAAAAATATTAAAAATCGCAAAGCAAAACGTAGTCAGAAATGTTGCAGTTTTGGTGCTAGATAAAAATTTGTAATTTGAGCCAGTTTTCGTAGCATCATAGTTCACGGGCCAAATTCGTAGCAGTTAGCAGGTCTGAGTCACAGTAAGACCAAAAAGGGAGGTGATAACTAGATGTTATAACAAACCTATATACCAATTTGCAAGTTCTACGTCTAATTGTTTTTGAGTTATACGAGATACATACACAAAAACAGGTGTTGCGAAAAATCATGTAAAGTCACCGATATTTCAAAAACGTAACGCTCCTATTAAGGCGAAACTTGCAAGTAGAGACAACAAGAAACTAGACATCATGACCAGGGGCGTAGCAATTAAAAAATCATGGGAGGGGCTCAAAAAATTTCATTTTAAAAATGACTCAAAATTAATCTTAAGAAAATCAATTAATAATTAGATGTTAATTAACATTCATTAATTATTAGTATTAATTATAAAATATCACTAATTATGAACATTTATAAGGCATTAATTTTAATTTTAAATTGGTGATTCTTTCATTTGGCATTAAAAGAAAATTTCATGATAAGAAATAGGTGGGGGGGGCTTGAGCCCCCTGAGCCCCTCCCTTTCCTACGCCCCTGATCATGACAGTCACACACATAAATTTGCAACATTCTACAATGATTCGTTTTTGAAGCTATGCGAGATATAAAATTCATTTTGCAAATCGGAATTACAGAAGTAAAAATATGTGTTAATTTTATTATGTTCAGTGTGGTCTACAGGTATTAAGATATACTAAAAAGAAATTTCACACATCAACATAATGTATTGGAAAATTTTTGTGTATGCCCGTTTACCTAATTTGAATAAAAAATTAAAAATACAGATATAAAATACTGATATGGACCTTTTGCCAGTAATATCTGTTTTTGAGCTATGCTGATAACACACACACAGAGAAAAACATGATTTTTCAGATTCAAGTTACCTCAAAACATGCAGCAATAACAAAATATCATTTAAAAATTTTAATTTTAAATGAAGCATATTTTAACTATAATTAAAATTTAAACTTTACTTTAAAGCTTCCTACTTTTGGAGTTGGTAAAGCCGCTCTCGCGAGGGGATGCCCTCCATCTTCAGCAATTTGTTTAGTGGTTGGTGACGCTGGAGCTAAGTGATGTTTTTTTCCTATCCCTTGGTCTTTCCTTCAGTAGGTAGTGTCACAATGGGTCTAAGCCAGCCTTTGATTCACTGCCATTACAAGAATTGCTATTACATATTAACTTTTTCGACCATTTCATGAAAGAAAACTTATTGTAATTCACAATTTTTGTTGTTTCATTAAATTTAATATCTATGTTACTGTGTAGGTGTGTTTTGGCTAGGGCAGTGGTGGTTTTTTTCAAACTTCACATCATTAACACCAGGCTTAAGGAACCTATAAATGATATAAGGCACAGAAAAGCCACCGCTGCCCCTGCCAAAACACACCGAGACCACACAATACATATTGAGTTAAACAAAACAACAAAAATTGTAAATTGCAATAATCTTGATTACACTTTCTTTTACGAAACGGTAAAAATAGTTATAGCAATTATTGTAATGACAATGAATCAAAGGCTGGCTTAGACTGAGTGTGGCAATACCTACTGGAAGAAAGACCGAAGGATAGAAGAAAACAACATCACTTAACTCCAGTATTACCGACCACTGAGGAAATGCTGAGGACGGAAGGAAGCAGCTACACCCACTCCAAAAATAGGAAGCTTTAAAATAAAGTTTAAACTTTAATTATAACAAAATACCAATTTAAAAAGTTTGATCCTGAATCGATATTTTCTCTACCCTGTATGGATAAGAGGAAGAAAAAAAAGAAAAACATAACTTATTTACTTTATTTATATTTTGCAAATACGTTTTTATTAAACAATCATTAAAAAAAAAAAAATTAAATGATATTTTGAATTAAAAGTTTAAAAGACTGATAGAGTATGAGCTTTCATGAAAAAGAGATAAATAAATATAAAATGCAGGAATTTTTCCCTTTCTAACAATACTTTTTCTATTCTAGCTTGTAGATCTCTGCTCTTGCGCAGGATTTCGATTCTGAATGCCACTTGTTGTCGAATATCAGCCACCAATCTTTCAAGCTCAACACATTTGGGTGCAATGGAATCGACAGCATAATGATTGGCAGCAATGAGCTTCTCCCCATCCTGCTGGAGCTCATCTGCTTTGTCCAAGTGCTCCTAAAAAAAAACACAAACAGATTAGGAAATATATTTGGCAAATGTTAACATAAAAATTGGATAAACTCTCTATTATCCAGAATCTTCTGTAGCTTTTTTTATTTCTTTTATGTCTGCAAGGGTAGTTTCTTTTTATGATTTGCCTTATAAAGCAAAATTTGCAACTCGAAGACAGGGGTATGGAAATGTTTTATTTATTCGCCACAGGCAAGTCATTTTCCAGACATGCTGAATGAATTTTAAGTCAGTCAGTTTCGCTACTGATATTCAACTGAGTGAAAGAGCCCAAAACTGTCTGAAACAGCTGTGTGGCTGTGTAAAACTGTCAAAAAACTCCTCCAGAGAGCAGGAATGGGCAAATACTTTAGATTTTATTACATTTTTAATCTGTTATTATTCTATACTGAACATTGTGTTTTAAGAAATGGCACTTTGGGAACTTGAAACTTTAACATTAACCCCTCACATTTGCATAAATTTTGTTCTAAAGATTATAGACTATGTATCCTATATTGGTGGCTAGTAAAAAAAAAATCATTGGCTGCTAAGAATTTCTAAAAATTGCTCCTTCCCCCCCCCCCCCCCCCCGCTAGAGGAGATTATGTTGTGAGTGCTCACAGGCATTATTTTACAGGAATGTCAAACATTGGAAAGATTGAGAATGATGTACTTAGTTCAAATAGTTTTGTTTGTTGAAGCAAGTTAGAGTCAAAATAGGATAAGGTTGCTACGGTAGTTACAGTGAAAGTTGCAAAGTGTAGTTTTTGGGGAAGTTTTTGTGTGAGGTTAGATAGAAAGGTATTTTTAAGGAAGTTTGTTATAGTAGATATTTAAAGTGACACTCCAGTTATGACCTATTTAAGTACAGAGATTTTTCAAGATAAGGGTTTCAGCATGTTCAGTTTAGAGTTTAGTTCCAAGAGATTTAGCTCCAAAAAGTTTGAGTAGAGTTTTTCTTCTCGGCAAGCTGCTGTATAATTTGATGAATACTTTTCTGTAAACAAATTACTTCAAGCAAAGAGGTACATTATCTGAATAATTAAAGTTCACTTATCGCCAACCGTACACCTTCCACACATTTGTTCATGACATGCATTACAGCTCAATATTTAATATCTCGGAATGTTCATTAACCCCAACTACTGAAGTTTAAAAAAATATACTTTTTTATTTCTTGTGCACAATATACAGATTTCAGTTATTGGCATGTTAAACGAGGAGTTTCAAGATAAGAGACCAAGAGTTTCAAGATTCACAGTGGCACCGAATAACTTTCAGAGCTCCCCACCACTTTAAGAGTATTTTATGGGGTTAAGTAGTACAAATAAATTTTTGAGCAACTTAATGAATATTTTGATTTAAATAAAACGGAAGATGCTGAAAAATTTAATATATTACTATTTCAAAGAAGATGCCAAAATTTGGTATGAAACGATAGCTTCACACAGTTTGAGGGAAGAAAAACCCCATTTTTTTTTTAGAACAGTGTATTAAAAATGAATTTTCAAATGTCACAGATAAAGTCAATATAAGCCAAGAACTGCACAGCCACTCAATGAAAAAGTTTGACAAATCAGCTACATTTCTTTTACTCAAGTTAATTTCCTGAGCTCTCTCCCCCATGGCGAAAAATGTGAGACATGAGATGTACTTTGCAGATTTATTTTACAGTTTGCAGATTGTCTTCAAAATGGTATTGTATGTGGATTATTTTTTCCAGTCATGAAGAAAAGAAATCACTCTTCTGTTTTTCAAAATAAACATTTTCTGTCATTGGAAAGCACTCTTTATGAATGTAATAAACTAATGAAAAATTATCTATTAAGAACAAATTAATGAATAATTTTTCTAAAGCCCATCATTTGAAAATAATAAAGAGAACAAATTTTATTTTCAATTTCGAGTTTCTTATTTACTCTAGAATCTGTGTTTTGACAGAAAAAGTACAAATTAATAAAGATTTCACAGAGAAAAGCTTCTTCAAATGTATAATAGATTTTGTATTTATTTAAAGCTTGATCATCTCGAGATCCTTTGTAAATGGATCGCTAACATATCAAGAATCACTTATGGAATAAAAGGCTTTATACAAAAAGGTTGTTAGTGAGCTTTCAATGAAAATACCTGTATGGATTAAGTTACTTATACACACAATTTTTAATTACAAAATCAAAAGCTTTCTGTGAAAATTGGGGTTCGGTCATTGAGAAAGTGACACATTAGAAATGTTCAGAAATACTGCTTTCAGAAATTATTTTAATGTTTGGAATCTCTTACTACAAACATTTTACTAGAGTCAGTAAGAACAAAATCATGGACAAAATATTTCTTCCTGTGTAATATCAAAAATAATTAATAATGCCCTTTTTACCTTCCTTTATGTAAATGAAATTTTAAAACTACATTCCTGCTCAAAAGTTTAGCAAGATATGCAAATGATCACTTTTTTTTTTTTACTTTTCTCTTGATGAAATGTTTTCAAACATTGGGTGTTAAAAGAACTGGGTCTTCCTCATGTTTTTCAGTAAAGATTTGTTTAAGACAACATTTAGGAGGCCGTTAACAAATTGAGCAAAATCAATTGTGTTTGTGATCACCCTGTATCGTTAAGTGAATGAAATGATCTGTAACTTTAGGACAGGTTAATATAGACCCAGTACAATTTGTGGATGAATTTATGTGATTATAGCATATTAAATAACAGAGATATAAGCATTTATTTTAAAACTCCACAAAATATCAGCATGTTTTTTTTTATTTATAATATACAGAGTTTTAAACAAAAATTGTTCCTACTTTCAGATAAATTGAACACTTTTAAAACACACTGCAATCAGAATTCAAATATTTTAAACTAGCCGCCTTCGGCGACCAGCTGGTTCGCGATCCCTGAAAAATCCGACTTTACAAAACTCTCGCTCGGTGGCGCCTGCGGCGCCTTTTTCCCCGCTTCAGGTCTAATAACAGCTTATTGATAAATAGTGAAAATAGCTTATTGAAAAATTTAATCGCAGTAAATTCCCATGTGGTAGCGCCTTCGGCGCCCTCTTCCCTTTTCAATATAACTATATAATTTTTTTCTGTACACTCATGTTAAAATCTTTTTGTATATCGGCGTAAGTGATTTATTTTAATCAGGACACCTCAAAATGTGTAAATCTGGTGAAATCTTTCGATAATATAAAAGAACTTTCTACTGTTAGATTCCAAACCAACGAAGCTTTCAAATGATGTATTACTTATAAAATTATTTTAATTAGTAACTGAGATGCAAAAAAAAACAGATTCAGGAGACCTCTAAACGTGTAAATCAGGTGAAATCTCGAATTCCACTTTCGATAATATAAAAGAACTTTAAAATATCTTTCGAATGATGTATTACAAATCTATACTAATATATAAATGTGGATGGATGGATGGATGGATGTTTGTTACTCAATTACGCCACAACGGCTAAACGGATCTGGATGAAATTTGGTACAGAGATAGAGAATAGTCTGGAATAGAACATAGGCTACTATTTATACCGGGAATTTGATTAAATTTTTTAAAATTAATTAAAATATGAAAATTATAAACTGGTAATTGACTTAATATAATCCATTTAAATTTTTAATTGTTGCCAAAAAAAGTTTACGAGATATTTTTATTTATTTATTTATTGTTTTCAACATAAAATGAAATATGCTTTCACGCGAAAATTAAAAAAATTACTAAATATTAAACTGGTCAATGAGAAAATGACACTTTATAATTTTAAAATAAAATGAAATAGTTATTTTCCAAATCTAACATATTTCTTCTGAATTTTATTTCATAGCATTTTTTTTATATACCTCAACTTCAATTTTTTTTTTTTTTTTAAGCAAAAGATAGAAAGAAATACGCAAGGGAAGTGATGACCTCACTGGCCGTTCGTGGATGCAAGAAAAAGATTTACTATGTTAAACGCCCATTGGATTTTTTTTTTAAATTATTAAAAATTGAGGGAAATTATTTTCCGATTTTAATCCCCATATTAGGTATAGATATGTATTAGTTATTATGTCCATGTGTTAGATTAAGTTATTTTTGTTGTAAAATTGACAAAATTTGAATATTTAATTTCAAAACTCTAGGGGAAAAAAAAAAAAAAAAAAAAAGGCAAACTTCCATATTCGATTGAAAACACAAACATTTCATTTCAAAGGATGGTATTAACACAATAAATATCCAACTAATATACTAATTAAAAGGAAAATGATAAATATTCTATCATAATTTGAAGTCAAATTTGTTTTCAAATGTCTAAATAAAATATCTGATATAAGATACTAATATGTTGCAGCGGAATAGATTTGATATCGGTCATCCTTGCCAGAAAAAAAAAATATCGCCAAATTATTTGACGAACATAATTTAATTCCTTTCAAAAATCATGGATATTTTAACAACTTATATTAAGAGAGTAATGAATAATATGAAACAATATTTCGTGCAATGCATATTACGAAAATATACATCTGGCATGTATATTTTCGTATTACGTTTTTGATCACCAAATACAATAAGTGTCAACAACGACAGAGTTTTGAAATTTAAAATTAAAATTTTGTCAATTTGACAGCAAAATAACTCAATCTAACACATGATAACTAATACAGATATATACCCAAATATGGGGATTAAAATCGGGAAACAATTTTCCTCGACTTTTAATAATTTTTTACAAAAAATCCAATGGGCGATTAACATAGGAAATCATTTTCTTGCATCCACGGACGGTCAGTGACATCACACTTTGCTTGCGTATAGGAAAAATAATCACATAAATTATATTTTGGTCTAAAACGGCAACAAAAATTCAAAAGTCACCAAGGACATTAAGGCTGTACCATGATCAAGTTTACATATTAATTAATTTATTTATTTTTCTATATACCAACTACTATTAACTAAGCATGAAGTATATATAACCACAAAATGAAAATAATAATAATAATAATAATAATTGTCTCATGCAATAGAAGTAGCCGATCATAGCATATTGTAATATATGTGGCTTGAAATTGCTGTCATTCTATGGTTGATCGATTAAATCAAATAAATATAGGAAATAACTTGAGAGCAAATATTATGTACATCACGTATAATGTTGTTCATATGTAACTGGGATTCAGATATAAAAGAGCTACTTTAAATTTTTTAATACTGTCCGTATCGAAACAGTCATATATGATAAGCACCCAAATGGAAGCCCACGGGTAAGCCACTGTAGCAGGCAATAGGGACAGGCACCGGAGATTACAAGGACGGCAGCGGGAACCCAAAGCGAGCTTTTGTCCGATTTCAGTTTTCTTTTTTTTTTTTTTTTTCATGAAGCTATATAGAAAAGAGTTTGCCAGCGAAGTGGGCAAAGCCGTTCAAAACTGTTTAAGAACTAATATATTATTCAACAATTCGCCGGGAGATGGAAAAAAAAAAAAAAAAAAATCATTTCTTTGTAAAAAAAAAAAAACTTGAAAATTTGAAACTTATAAATATTACATGAATTTCACCACATAATTAAAATTTTAATTCACCAGTCATCAAATTATTATTGGAACCAGATTAATTTTGTGCAATAGTGAACTAAAATCATACAAAGAAAGGTTTCGAAATAAAATTCATAATTGACGACCCAGTTTTTATTCTTCCGCAATGCAGTACTGTTTTAGTACAGGATCCCTATGAACGAATTTTAAATTTTTATCGCCATGTTGGTGATAACATTTTATTTATTTATTTTGTCATTTTATTTTGGCTTTCAATGAGTTACAAATTTTTTTGCGTATACTTTATCAGACTCTGTTTTGTACAGCACCACATCGATAAGGTTCCATTACATTACATATTATGATCAAACCAAACATACACATAAAAATTTCCCCGTGAACGAAGTCACGGGTAACAGCTAGTAATTTAATAATAATTAGAATTTGAAATATTGAAATTTTAAAACATCACAGCGCCATCTGACAGTAGAAATTTCTGTAATCTACTGTTCAATTCTGTCAGAGATTTGAAATATATACTCTTCAATTCCAATTCAAATAACTTTTAAAATTACATATTACTCATGAAATTATATTAATTAGAAGCTGAGATAAAAAAAGAAAAACAAATCAGGACACCTTAAAACATGTAAATCAGGTGAAATCTCGAATCCCACTTTCGATAATATAAAAATCAGAGAAGTAATAATCAGCAGAGAAGTAACCAGAAGCCAAGTTTTCCATCACAGAGTTAACGTTTTCTGAAGAGGACCGGGTGCCCAGTACCAAAAGATCTAAAAACGGCCAACGAAGTAAAGTTAGGTTTTTTATGTTTTATTATGTAAATATAAAAATACTTTAAAATATCTTTCGAATGATGCATTAAAAGTAATTTAATCATAATTAGAATTTGAAATAGTGAAAATAAAGGTGTTCTGGGTATTCCGTTGTTTTCTCCGAAACTCTTGTTCTTTTTCTACATCTTTGCCCCTTCGCTCTCCCCCCCCCCCCCTTCAGTCGATAATAATAATTTTACATAAATAATCTCTAAAAAATAAAGAGTTAAATTGAACACATGTCATTTGTTAAATATATTTAAAACACTTTAAACACACGTAAATATAAATTTATTTAAAAGATGTTAAAATTTTTTTATCCAAAGCTTTTCGCTTTAATAGTAAAGCATAATCAGGGATTTATGATTCGTTTCCATTGCGCAGTTTTAAAAAGAAAAGAAAACTGTAAAAAGAAAACACATTTAAAACTGCGCAATGGAAACGAATCATAAATCCCTGATTATGCTTTACTATTAAAGCGAAAAGCTTTGGATAAAAAAATTTTAACATCTTTTAAATAAATTTATATTTACGTGTGTTTAAAGTGTTTTAAATATATTTAATAATTTTACACTCGAAAATATCCACAATCGATTTACCTTGCCTTAAAATCTAAATATGCCAACCAATTTCTAACGCTGTAACTTTTTTTTTTTTTTTTGCCCCTTTTCCCCCTCCCTCAAGCCCTTCCTAATAATCGTACTCTTTCAAAAATATTCAAAATCGAATTATCGTAAAACCAAATACTACGAAATTTCAACGGCTGCAAATACTGCAAAATATAAAAGAAAATTTAATCTTTTTTTCCAATAAATACGTCATTTTTTTATTTATTCATATATTTTCATGAAAATTGAACAGTAGCTTTATAATATGCTGTCTAGGCTGAATATTAATTCAAATGTAACGTGAATGAAAATTTGAAAAAATTTGAAAATTGCAATTTTTCCCTTCACTACAAAACACGTGACATCTTGATCCGTTACAATCATTTCCTTTTTCATGGCAGACTTTTGTCTGGCATTTGAAATGATGTTGCCACAAAAAATTCATACTTTAGTTAATTTTAAAAAATCTAATTGATGTATTGATAAGTCGCTTGCACTCTTAGATTCGGAAAAAATTCCTCTTTCATTTGGTACCAAATTTGTAACGATCGGACTAATATTTCTAATTTATTTTCCATTTTTTCTGCTTTTAACTCCGTTAAAATATCTATTTTTATGCAATTGCGGTGAATTCTGAGTAATTGAGATCGCTTTTTGATTAGACATGGGTCTACATTTTAATTAATATCTCCGGAACTAATTAAAATTTTTAAATTCTGTTTTCACTATCCCCTCGGGAAGGCTTCTGAGCACCCGTATGTCAAATTTTGTACTTCTGCGTTCAGTAGTGGCTGAACGTATAGATGCACAGACAGACAGACAGACATCTTCTTTTATTATTATAGATATCTCATGAAATATGAACATTTTTATGAAAAACATTCTCACTGCACATGTGCAAAAGACAGAAAATTTTTTATTACACAGGTTGAAAGATAGATATATTGGGCAACTTTTGGTAAAAGTTCATTTGAAAAGAGTAAAAATTATGCAAATTGACGCAAAAGAACATGCTAGATTTTAGGTATTTTCCAAAAGTTGAAATTTCATAAGAGGTTTTTCCCATGCCACGTAATTAATTTGAAGATACAATTATTTCAACCACTCTCCAAAAGTACTTTTTTGTGAAAAATCCTTTATAAGTTTGTAACTCTAACACATTCTTGCCTATTTACTAGGATCTGTAAGATCATAAGGGTTTTTTCACAAAAAAGAACTTTTGCAAAGTATTAGGTTTGTAACGGTCAAAAGTTTTGTCCGTTTTTTTATTTGAGTATCGATAAATACGTTATATTAAAGCTGTAATGTAAATGTCATATATATTTTGAAAACTCTTTTCTGCTGATCAAAATGATATTTGATTGTTATGCTATTTTAATTTTTACAGGTTTATTACGCTTTTAAAAAGTTCATGTCAGTCAAAAAATCGTGAAATAATCTGCGGCCTAAACTTCAACGAGGTCAAACAAGGCCACAGTGCAACTGAAGCAAGTTGTAACATATGTGCAATATTTGGTAGGAGGTCTGTAAAGGAAAGAACATGCAGACGTTGGTATGCAAAGTTCCTTTCTGGGGATATGCACCGCGGCGATAAAAACACTCTGGGCAACCATGGACAAAAGATGAAAGAACTTTACATTGTGCGACTGAAGCCGGTCCGACTCAAACCACCGGAAAATTAGGGCAAGATTTTGGCACTTTACAGTCAACTGTCAATCGACACCATCACAAAATTGGCAAGAAGGTTAGGCATAGTTAAATGGTACTGCATGAGCTCAACAAAATGCAAAAGAATCAGTGAAAATCAGTCTGCCAATCGTTGCTGCGAGAGTTTAGCCGAGATGATGGCGTCAAATACTTACCCTTACCGGTGATGAGAAGTGGGTACTATACGATAACAAAAAAGCCAGATGTTAATGGCTCAGCCTACATCAGCTTGGAGTTAAGACATTCAACCTGGAATGCATTCAAAAAATGCACTTTTGTGCGTTTTTTGGAGGTTGACAGGAGTTGTGGATTGGAAACTTCTTCCTCAAGGACAAGCAATGAACTCACATGTCTATTGCACTCAGTTGAGCTACATTCAACAGAAACTCGTCAAAAAAGGCTTTAATCCAGCTCAAGTTTTCTTCAACAAGACAACGCAAGACCACACGTTTAAAAACAGATGAGTGAGAAGCTGAATGAGTTGGGCTGGGAATTTCTCGCTCACCCGACATATAGTCCCGACATTGCCCCTATAGATTATCATTTGTTCAGGTCGCTAGAGCACTTTGTGCATGAAGAGAGCTTCAACAAAAAATACGACCTCCGACAAGGCATTGTCGACTTCTTTTCCCAAAAGACAGCGGCTTTTTACAACCGTGAAATTTTAATGTTGCAGTCACGTTGGAAAATGGTTGTTGAAAGTAATGGTGAATATGTTATTGGAAATATGTGATAATTGTTATATTTTTTAAAACTTTTAATAATGATTAGAAACCGGACAAAACTTTTGACTCAACCTAATAGTTGAAATAATTGCATCTTCAAACTATTTACGCAACATGTGAAAAAACCCTTATGAAATTTCAACTCTTGGTAAATATCTAAAATTTAGCACATTCTTTTACCAACAATTTGCTTAATTTTTACTCTTTTCAACTGAACTTTTGACAAAAGTTGCCCAATATATCTAGCTTCAATCTTTCGCATATGTGTAGTGAGAATGTTTTTCATAAAAATGTTCATATTTCATGAGATATTTAAGATATTTGTGTTCCGATCACAGTATATTGTTTCAAAAGTGTTTTTTCAATTTATCTGAAAGTGGGAATAATTTTCGTTAAAAACTCTGTATATTATAAATAAAAAACTTTCTGATCTTTTTTTTTTTTTTTGAGTTTTAAAATAAATGCTTATATTTCTGTTATTTAACATGGTATCGTCACACAAATTATAAGGGTCTATATCAACATATCCTAAAATTATAGTTCATTTCATTGACATAATGATACAGGGTGATCACAAACATTATTAATTTTGCTCAATTTGTTACCGTCCCCCTAAATGCTGTCTTAAACCAATCTTCACTGAAAAGCATGAGGAAGACCCAGTTCTTTAAACACCCAATGTCTGAAAACATTTCACTGAGAGATAAGTTTTTAAATTCAGAAAAATGGGTCAGAAAGTTCAGTGTCAGCCACCGATGGCTGGTATGGCACTCAACGTGTTCATTTTCCTTCTTTTTGTGATAAATATTGAAATTCTGTGTATTTTAATAGATTTTTCTAATTTTTTGAATTTTCCAGGTTTACCCGAATTCCTAATACTGTAGCAACCCTTGGGGAGTTACTAATGTCTAGTTCTTGAAAAAATATTGTAAAATTACCAACATATATATAATATATATATATATATATATAAATGGTTTTTAAATGGATATTTTTTTGTGATTTGATCAGAAGTTTTTAAAATCATTTAATGTTTGCAATTGAATATCTCCCATACTCAGAAAAGTTTATAAAGTGTATGGCATTTGAAACATTGCATGAAAAATTTTAAAAACAATTTTTTTTTTTTTAACTTGAGCATAATTGAAATGACAGCGAAATTCTATTTGTTTTGTGTTTTGACTGTCCTGCACTTTAAGTTAAATAATAATAATATAAGGTTCTATATAAGTTAAGGTTTTTGACAACAAAAATAAGAAGAGATGGATTATCTGTAAAATATAAAACAAAGTTTAGACAACCATTGAGTATTCCTTCAAAAGGCCATTAAATACTCTGTTTCCATTTGAACTTAATATGAAACACTACAGTATAATAAATGTATCAGAAATACAGTTGAAAAATTAACTACTTTTTTAATTGGCATTAAAATGTGAATTGATTAAAAAAAAAAAAAAAAAAAAGATATTTCACTCATTTTATACTATTTTTTAAATTAAAACAAACATTTGCTTAAAAAATATTTTATTTTTCAATGTAGGTTAATATTTATATAAACATATTTTGTGAAACTATTCAAGTGAAACATTGTGAAGATGAAGCAAATATAAATGAGACACACACTCACCGCTGAGGTCACTTTGAAAAGAGCCTAATTCATTCATATTAGATGAGCATGCTAAATTATAAGAAAACAGATAGAAAAGAATGAAATAAAATAATGTCCATGCAACAAATACTACACAAAAGTCATAAGTTTCAGATCCATTTAAACAATACCTATAAATGATAAAGAAAAAGAAGAAAACAGAAGAAAGAAAAATAGAAGGAATAAAGTGATATAGGAGAAAGGAAAACAGAATAGCAAGATAAATTGTCATTTTTAATTCAATAATAAAAATTAATTAACCACCTCAGTTTCTCTCCGAAATGTTTCAAGGGCATTTAGAAGAGTATCTACTTCGGAGACAGAATCTCCAGTTTCCGGAATTTCTGCAAGCTCTCTGAGATTACCAGCAAGAATTACTTGTAACTGTTGAAAACACAGAAACACAATTACTTCAAGTTACATTATACACATTTCATTAATGTTACGACTATATTATTAATGCCACATTTAAAACTAATAAAATGGTTCATTCATTGAAACTAGAGGATGTTCAAAACTTTTGTATCTGTATTAGTCTAAGGGTGGATTGGATGCAAAAGTGATATATTATAATTTCAATCCCCCCCCCCACTCTTCTGCTTTCAACTACATTGTCATTTCCTCTCTCATAGTTATAAATATCTTTTAAAAACATGTTATTAAGCATGATAAAACTGAGTAGTTCACATGTCTGTCATACAATTTCTTACTTTCTGAAAATACATATATAGGGAAAGTATTGTAATCGTGACAAAAATTTGAATTTGCGATGTTGGTGTATCCATATATTTTGAGGTTCCATGAGTTCATTTTTGCTATTTTTAAGATTATGCATGTATGTGAATGAACATGATATCGTCTGCATGCTTTGTTCAAATGAACTAAAAGTTGGTTTGGTATGTATGATATAGGTTACTGAAGCACAAACTGTAGACATCTTGGAGAATCTAGCTCATATAGTACTTTTTTTTTTACATAGACAAAAAAATGAACTGTTTATCATTATAGCCTACACAACGAAAAATTCTGTAACATTATGGCCTATAGTCTGAAATTATTTAAAGTGCAATAGCATCTAAATGCCTCATTGGATTGAGCTTTAAAAATACAGACATTTTATAGGTCTATGTCCCACAAACTATACAGATTTTGTTGAATCTAACATTAATAGTTCTTTTACAGAAATGCACAAAAGAATTTGGGTACATGACGTTCTGTTAAACAATATTTTATTTGGGAGAAAATAATCAAACACCAATTATAATTTTCTTTTTTGTTTATTTAATGACTTCTCTTACTTTATTTTATTTAAACGATAGCGAATTACTTAATGTTCGTAAATTTGAATGTAGTCACTTGACATTTTTATTATTTCTCTATATATACACTTATATACATATATGTGCACATTTATATTATTACAGACATTACTTTTGTGAAAGAAAAAAATAAATAAATAAATAAATATATATATATATTTTTTTTTTATTTAGAAGTAAAATTTAATTTTGTATTTTTTTCTTCTGGAATTTCTATTACCAATTAATAATTTGTTTACAAGATTAAAATAAGAATATAAAATTATTAAATGATTAAACATATAAATTTGAATTTTAAAATTCTTGGATAAAAAAATAACATGTTGGTATTGCAAATAAAATATTATATAGAAATGAAAGCCATGCTTCGAAAGGGCTTGTTGACATAAATTGATAAAACATTTATAAGATTTCATTTTTTTAAAATCTAGTATAAAAATGTTAAATAAGATAGTTCCATGTTAAGTAGAAAATGACAAATAAAGTGTAAATAATTTTTAAGATTATAATAGCCTATGTACTAATCAATCATGCTGATTGTGAAAAACTCTAATACTGAAAATAGTCTCTTTTGAGGGGGGTCAAGTTATTCTTTTTTAATTGTCAACATAATATAATGAAGATAACTCAATATTACGTACGAAATCTTTTTCTGGCACCATCCTTATCTATTAATTTTGTTTTTAAAGATTTAGGTATAACATTAAATATTTTTTTTTTTCCTACCCTCAATATCCAATACGAAAATGTAATAATAATCCACAACTGATTTACTTAGTTACATTTACAAACTATACATAACTATTGTAATTTGCATTTTCTTTATGATTTTTTTTTTTTTTTGCTATTGATTGTGATTAAAATGAAATTACACTTTTCATTAATCAAATTATTAATTTTTAATAAAATATTTCTACAGCTAAAATTGTTAATTTCAAAGTTAAAAGTACAATTTATTGCTCTAACAGAATAATTTTATGCATCAAACATGTACGGTTCAATAGATTTTATTCTGTCCAGTTTTGACCAGTGTCCTGGACTTTTCAGAAAAAAGTGAACAAAATAACAACCCTGGTGATTATCGCCAAGTGATGTTCTGGGAATTTTTCTCCATAGTCACTATAGGGAATCTGCCCGATGCTTTCACCAAATGATGGAATTTCATTCATTTCCAGTCTAGTTATAGTTTTGAATTTGCAGAAAAGATCCATACCGCTCAGACTATGCACAACACTGCAAGAGAAACTGACTGACGTCAACAAGTGGGGCAATTCTGGTTGGATATGAAATATATTTCATAATAAACACTCTATTACAGAATTTATTTTATTTCAGCAGAGTGGAATTATAGGTAGGGAAATGCGGCTGGAGTTTGATGTTAATGTAAAACAGAAAAGAACTATTCTGCAGAGTTTAATTTGTTTAAATAAAAATTATGTTCAAGTTAAATTAAAATAGGAATGCATGAAGTCAAACAATAACTAAGTTTAAATTAACCAGATAAGTTTATTAAAGTCTAATAAAAACATAAGTAAACAAAAATAACAAAGTATAATTAAACAATAGTTATCAAAATATGTTTCATTATTGAATTAATTCAAAAACAGATATATCAGAAAAAAGTAATTAGAGTTACTTAACATTATAAACTTTAACTGCAAATGATAAATGGCTTCATAACCCGATAGTATAAATTTATACATTCTGAGCAGTAGAAAAAATACAAGTTCTTTAAAAGAAATTTAAATAAAATAAAAGTTCACCAACATAAATACAGTGGAACCTGTCTAAAGTGACCACCCTAGGGACCGGCTAAAATGGTCAGTATACGCAGGTGGTCACTTTATAAAGTCTCTTTCAAATTGGAAAATGGTCACTTTAGTCAGGAAAATGGTCACTTTAGTCAGGTAATCACTTTACCAAGGTGGTCACTTTTACAGGTTCCACTGTATCTCATACTTGCATAAAGATCTTTTACTTCACCAAAATAAAAAGGCAAACTTAAAATATACTAACACTGGGTCAACAGGTACTCAATCCCCCATTAAACCCAACGTAAATAAGAAAAAAACAAAAGAACACAGCTCTCCTTTCATATCATCCATTATTTCATTAATATTCATGCTGGAAAAGAAAAGTTCTACAAGACATTTGCATACGACGATCAGCTGTGAGCAGATTCTCGAAGATACAGCTCGTCGAATCAGCAATCACTAGACATTCACCGCGACTGACAGGGAGAAAAGAGGAACTACTGTTTTTCAAGAGTTATGAGTGATGCTGCCGATGTGATATAAACAAAGTAACAAAAATATGGATTGAATTCATTTAAACTAATGAAGTTAATTCAAACAAGTAAGAAATACGCTTTTTATTGGATTTTTACTGTTAATAAAGGTTTATTTTACTTTCATTATATAAATGTAGAGGGATAAATATTAAGGGATTTTGGATGAAGAGATTAAATAAAGGGGCTTTTTACTAACAGATCTTCAAGGACGTCATCTCGTGGAGCGGTTCTTTGAAGACGCTGTTTGCTACATGGATTGAAAACGAAACTCACGTATCGAGATCGGAAAAAGCTGGAGATTTCCAATAGGAATCTGGAAATCAAAATAAAGTACGAAAATCCAGAGTACTTGACAAGTCTGTTTATGTAACACATCTGAGATGCTTAATTCCTTCCCCCTTGCTACTTTTCCATAGTTGAAATAACATATAAACTATGAAATGAAATTATGTTGAAATCAAAAGCACCTAATATAACGAATTGATTTACAAAAGAAGAAAGATAATAACAAAAGATTTGATTAAAAAAAATACACTCATTGTAATTAATTAATCTGGTCTTATTTTTACTATTTGCGGTTTACATCTGATATTTTATTTACCCATAAATTGTGTAATCCTATTTCAAAACATTTATAAAGTACATATACACTGCTTTGAAAAGCTTCTGTTTAAATTACTTGCTGAATAAGTTTGCAGCGAATTCGATTACCCAACTTCATTATTTATGTATGAAAGGAATTCAAAAGTATAGTCCAAATACCTCTTTAAATTCTTGTTCAAATTTTCTAAGTTCAAGGCACTGACTGAGCCGCTTTTCATGCTGAGACCAAACGCTATCAAAACCCTTTTCAGTCTCATCAAGCTGAAGCAGCAATCTAGAAAAAATATAGAAACAAAATCTTAAAAGATGCACATATTAATTATTGATACGTCAGTGTCCCTTAAAAGTTGAATTTTTCTAAAATTAAGTCTGAACAACTTCGTATTTAACCCAAAACATATTTCAAAATTATCTAATGATAGCATTCACAAAGGTAAGGAAATCAATACAGTAAACTAAAAAACAATTGGATTTCAATGAATGCACAAAATTATATCATAAAAAGATAAAAACTTAATGCACAGCTCCTGAAAGTTCTTCAGAATATGTTAATTACAGTACATTTAGGAAATAGGCAATTCGGTTTATTTTTTTAATTAAAAAAGAAAAAATCTGATGTGGGCACCACATGACTTCCTTATACACTTTTAGAAATATACATAATGTTAAAAAACATTGACATTGGACCCGAAACAGTTGAGTTGGCTAAAAATATTTTTTAAAAATGAATTATCACCGTGTTTTGAGCTTTTCTGAAAGTTAGCTAAAAACCGATTGCAAGATTTGTACTGGTAACGCTGACGAAGGCAGCAGGGACCCGAAAAAATTGGCTAAAAGTATTTAAAAAAGGAAATTTACCATGTTCTGAACTATTCTGAAAGTTTCAAATGTCTACCTAGTCGGGAAGTTAGTTAAATAATTTTTTTGTTGGACCATATAAACGCTGCCGAAGGCAGCAGGGACCTGAAACAGTTGGCTAAAAGTATTAAAAACATGCATATTCACCGTGTTCTGAACTATTCTGAATGTTTCAAATGTCTAGCTAGTCGGGAAGTTAGTTAAATAAATTTTCTGTTGAACCATGTAAACGCTGCCGAAGGCAGCAGTGACCCGAAACAATTGGCCAAAAATATTTTAAAAATGCATTGTCACCGTATTTTGAGCTTTTCCGGAAGTTTTAAATGTCTAGCTAGTCGGGAAGTTAGTTACAAATCGATTCCAAGATTTGAACTGGTAACGCTGCCGAAGGCAGCAGGGACCCTATACAGTTGGCTAAAAGTATTTTAAAAATGCATTTTCACCGTGTTCTGATCTAATCTGAAAGTTTCAAATGTCTAGCTAGTCGGGAAGTTAGTTAAATAAATTTTCTGTTGAATCGCATAAACGCTGCTGAAGGCAGCAGGTATCGGAAACAGTTGGCTAAAAATATTTTTAAAATGCATTGTCAACGTGTTCTGAGCTTTTCTGAAAGTTTCAAATGTCTAGCTAATCGGAAAGTCAGTTAAATTGCAAGATTTGTCTAAACCGTTTTTGAGTTATTACTGTTTTTTGATACATCATGGCCAAATTTTTGTCATTATGAACCTAATTTTCCTAAATATCTCCAAAACGGAAAATCATAGAAAGTCCAAAAAGGGAGGTGCACAACTAGATGTTATAACAAACCTATGTACCTATTTGGAACTTTCTACGTCGAACCGTTTTTGAGTTATGCGACATACCCACACACAGACACACACACACACATACAGACGTCACGAAAAATCGTGTAAAATCCCTTATATCTCTAAAACGAGAGCTCGTGTTAAGATGACACTTGCAGGTGTGCAACTAGACATCATGAAAGTCACACGTATAAATTAGCAACATTCAGCGATCATTCGTTTTCGAGCAATGTGAAATACAAAATCCATTTCGCAAATCGGTATTACTATACTTCCTTATACTTTGTATAAGGAAGTAAAAACCTTAAACAGATGTTAGTTTAAAACTGCAGAAGAATCTGCTTCAAAAAGGTTTTTTAATCCAAGCAAAGTGAAATGGTAAATATTTAATGTGGCATTTTCTTTAGCCATGGCTCTGTTAGTACATTTATTATTCTTTAAAAAAAAAAAAAAAAAAAAAAAAAAAAAAAAAACGCACTTTTGTATATTTTAACCAGAAAAATTATAAAACAATAAAAGACAAAAAAGGTGGAGGTTGGGTGGGTAGATGTTTGATTATGGAGGACGGGTGGTGTTGTTTGGCTGGATGGTTGGGTGGGAATGTGAAATTATATATATTAAAAAAAATAATAATAAAAAGACCTCCTGCTGCATTTACCTTGTATTAATATGCATTCTTTCTTTCTCCTTTAAATGTTCAATTTCTTCATTGTTGAGTTGTCAACTATTCTTCAAATTAGTAATCATACTCTTACACACATGATAATCAATCAATAAATATCCACGTTGCTGTATAATTTCATTATTCTTTATTAGCTAAGAACCACTAAACCTTGAATTTTGCTTGTTTTACTCCATGAACAACTAAATCCCTGAATTATTTTGCTTGTTCTTAATCCATGTGACTCCAAATGTATCATCCTGTGAGTATTGTTTATTTATTATGGTTGTTTTTTCTAAAATTTTCTGTTATTTTGAACTTAATAGTTTATTCCACTTTAAATTTCACTTCAATTATTTTCATGTACGATAGGGAGCCCACTAGTGATTTGCTATTATAGCCACTAGTGAACAAAATCATACATTGGTGCTCAAGGGTGACGCATTTCTTAAGATGTTATTTATAGAGAATAAAACTGTCTTTCTTTAGATATTTAGTGCTAGTTTTTTCTCAGATGAAAATCATTTGCATTCATCCTGTTAGATAATTTTGATAAATAACAGTTTTAATAAATTATTTGCACTTAGTGAATTTGCATAGGAAAATATAGAAGAAGGTCTTGTGGTGGCCACAATTTACTAGTTTATTTGAACATATAATTACTAAAAGTTTCTATTTTATTTAAAGTTTCATTCTTTTCTAATATACTAAAAATAAAGGAGAGGAAATGATACGTCTTTCACTGAATTTTTTCACAAAGTTTTAAAGGCAATTTTTCTCAAAAGTGCATAAAATTTTGAAACTTTGATTTTGGAAAAAAAAAAGTCACATAAACTTAAAAGGAAATTAAAAACATGTATTTATTCCAAAATTACTAAAAACTGGAGTTGAGGGCCCAATGCCCCTAAATTTGTTGCTACTTGAGCATATACAGTCTTTGGAATTATACATGCATGAAAAATTTAAGCTTTTAGATTTTTACAGTTTGTCTGCCCCTCCCTAAATATAACCCAATTTTATTTGAAGATTGAAGGGGCGCTTGTACGGTATTTTATAAAATTGTGGTTTTACCTTTCAAGAAATAAATTAGCACAAATTTAATTGGGTGAACTGACCAAAATTATGCAGCTGATTTATTTGACATGTTCATTTTGGAATCTCCACTACTGGCGCAACAAATCAACGAAATAAAAGGCTTAAGTTGGCATAGGTGCTTATAAAAATATTTTTTTACTTAAAAATATCACTTTTTGATCCCCTATCGGGGCCTTTTAAGACCTGGGACTCTAGCGGGTTCTTTATCACCACCCGTGATTATTCCTTTACAAATTAGATATCCATTTGATACTTTTCTCCAACTTTCCAGAATTCCTCTTGACTCTCAGGATCCAACCATGAAATCGAGTTTGTACATTAATTTTCCACAAAACTCCTAAATTTTTACGAACTCAGTAAAATGCCTTACAGTGTACGCAAAATTTCAGTTCTATTGGATTAAAGAAATGGGTTAAAATCTGAAATCAAATCTTTAACGTGTGGTAGAAATCCAACGCCACTATTTCTTTTGACATAAAAATACATTTAATTAAACGTGAACATTAAAAAATTATAAAAAGTTAAATTATGCATCTCACAAAAATGGATGTCATTATTATTTAAAAAATTTTATGCACATTGAAAAAAGCTCTATGATTCATCAGAAAATTTAAAACATGGTATATAAAAAGTTTTTTTTTAATCTTATAATTATTTATCTTCAGATTTGTGACTTAAGCATAAACAATTCCTCATCAAGATTGTCCTTTGCTAAAAGTTTAAGCCAAGCCATGTTTAATAATTTGAGGCTGAAACATTGCCAGAATGCTACAATAAAACGATTAGTTAAAAATAAGTAAATTATCTGTTTCTCTGAAATATGAGTGTGGAACAATATTTATGCAGCATACCTGATGAATAAGAAATTATTTGTAAACAAGAAAAACGTCAGAAAAATGTCAGCTAATTATCAAAGATATTTTTCTGGAAACTGGAACCTGAGATCATCATCATCATCATCATCACGTTGCTTTAGGGAGTTCCTACGACGGTCAAAACCGTCGCCTACCTCCACATGAGAAGGAGAAGAACAATGGAGCTGAAGTGCATAATCAAATACATCGGAACATTGAACTTGGGGAGTTCATGGAACTCAGGTGTGAAAATACATATATATATCAGAGAGAATTACAAAAACATTTCTTGTACATTAATTATTCTTTCCTTTTAAAAATAAAAAATATATATATGCTGTGAAGTCGTTACTTCACATATATGAATTTTAGTTACGGCTTTAAATAAATGCAATAATTAATTACTATATTTTCAATAAATTAAATGTCTAATTAAAATATCTAACAAAATTCTAAATTTCTTTTTATATTTATTCCCATTTGTCTCTAGATAAACATCTTAGTTATAATATTTTTTCTGTTAAGCTATTAAATAAATCTTCTGAGAACAAAAACATATTCTTTAAAATTAATAATTTATTTCTGCTAGTCATCTTGTTAAATGACATCTCTCAAAATTATAATCTCTCCAAAATCATTTAATAAATAAAATATAAAAAAATATTATTTTCATTTATAAACCATTGTATACATAATTACATTTTCATTCTTTTAAATTGTGTAAGTTTATTTATTAGAAACTAAATTAAGCAATACATTTCCGTTCGAACATCATTAAAGGGTAATTTATATTTCTATAATGACAGGATGTGCAATAAATCCTAGTCTTAGTGTCTCC
This sequence comes from Salticus scenicus, assembly GCA_963930645.1. NCBI lineage: Eukaryota > Metazoa > Arthropoda > Arachnida > Araneae > Salticidae > Salticus > Salticus scenicus. The sequence continues at coordinate 2,609,932 of OZ005654.1, read as the reverse complement.
CCTACTCAACGGCTTTCTGGCGATAAAATTTGGCATAGATGTTTGGCGTTATTTCTTTAACGAACTTTCTAAATTCAAAATATTTATATTAATTTATTCAGGAGACAATGGAGATGTTTGGCTGTAAAATTTGGCACTATTTTGAAAATCTTGGCGTAATTCAGCAGTCTGATCTGGATTGCGAGATAGACAACTTCAGAATTCGCTCCTAAACTTACTTGAACACGTAATCAAAAAGCCCTCTCTTTCTACCTGAAAATTTGTTTTACACCACCTGAATGTCTCAAAGATAATATTTTTATGTATCTTGTCAAGTAAACTATAGAATAATTTTTAGTCCATAGCTGTGATGTTTTACTCGAAAATAAAGTGCTGTCAGATAAGAAGATTGTTTTTATTTACGGCTTATTTTATCTATTTTCCTGGTGTGTTGCGGTTATTCATCTTGTTTGCTTAAGAACAATTTCATCTATGTGAACTTTAGCGCAAGAACTTCATTATATATGCCAATATTTATGTTTATACTTTTGTTAGCTTCACTGGAGGGTTTTTTAAAAAATGATCAATATAAAAGCATTTATAAACAAAAATGAATTTAAAAATAGAAAATACTTTGAGAACATTTTATATAATCCAACACCTAAACTAAATATTTATGTATTGGATCCAATACTTAATCAATTTTGTTTTAAAATTATGCTTATTAAAGTAAGCTTTTGTGTGTGTGTGTGTAAACACTGCTATAACATCTAGAGGTAGATTAGTAGGCTAAACTTTACAATCCTGAGCAGTGGCTTTTATTTATATTCTTTCCTCAATGTTTCAGAAAGAATATATGAACCATTTCTGCATGATTCATGATGGATCATTCTATTATAGCTGTGGTTTTTGTCCCACAGACATTTTTATTGGCAATTTGTCTGTCCAGATTTTTTTTTTTTTTTAATAGTGGTGCCATAGGGTCAGCTGAAGTAATTCCCAAATTATTTTTTAAATTGACCCATATTCTGGCCTTTTTTGGCAGCTTGTAAATTTCTCTGTATACGACTCATTAAACGCAGTTATGTGTATATATATTCCCCTTGAGCGTGATTAGCGGAGCCTTAAAGGTCGATGTCTATATCACAAGTCCATTGCTTTAAAAATATATAATTCATTAACGTCAAGAAATATTTAATACTTTAATGACTACCGCTGTAAATAAAAAATTAAATATTAATTCACAAAACAAGAATTAAAACACATTTACAACAATAAATATAGCAAGCACACGTCGTCACACGAACAAAATATATAAACAAAACACAAACGGAACGAAACCGAGCTCGTATTGCGTTGCCAATCCTACAGAAGCAAAGTTTCACCGTCTAAAAAGCTAAACGAAAGCCGGTCGGAACTACTTTAGCCTTTCACTGAACGACAGAATTTCATTCATTTCTGGTTTTAAATGTGCAGAAAAGATCGATACCTGTCGGCTATAGTGATATATTTTATCATCACTTTGTACAATATAACATGGGAATAGTTTATATATATATATATATATATATATATAAAGTATAAGTTTATTTAGAATGTACATTAAAGTATAAATCGTATAAAGTTTAAAAGATACGTGGCTAGTGGTTTGCTCACTAATTTTTCTTTTACTTGTCTGTTTTATGTTTAGTTAATTATCATGCTACAGTTCAGCCCTCCGTTTTTGTAATAGGATACTTAAATTACTGGTTTATAGGATATTTAAATTATCAGTTGTTTTTACAAGAAAAAGAATCTACAGTAATAGGAGAATGGTTCATCTAAAGTAACATAGATTTTTTTTATCTTTGTTTATGTGGTAGAAGCTCTATTGGTCTAGTTATGAAGAAAAGGGTTTATTATAAATACATATATTTTAAAAGCTTATTTACTGGTCATTGTCATCAGTCAAAAGTCATTTATTATGTTGTTTATTTATTTCCTTGTTTAATTTAAAAGTTTCATATACTTTTGTTTTATCTCAATGAACTTATATTTCGTTTTTAAACCTTCTCTGTTTTATTTAGAAGTTTATACTTTAGTTATTTAGTAATTCACAGCTTATAAAGTATTTTTAGATAAGAAAGCTATTTAAATCAGTATAATCAGGCCTAGAAGTGACATTAAAAAAAAATATTATAGGAAATATAGGAATTGGCTTTTCAAAATAAAGGAATTTTATAGGAATTAATTTAGAAAGGAGATACATATAGGCACACAAAAATTATGTATGAAATATTAAAATTATATATACAGTATCAGGGTTGTCTCCCAAAGGGAATTTTTATATTTTAATATAATTATTTTAGATTTGAATATTTGTTGATAGCTATTATAAAAATATCTCTATTTAAAAATAGTGGTATCTAAATTTTCCTCTGTGACAGCCCTGTACAGTACCAAAAGTCTGGATTTTTCAAAGAAATGCATATCATTGTTATAAAAAACTGAGGATTTTACGACAAAGCCTCGTGTGAATCAATCCTAGAATTAGCCACTTCAAAAAATTATGCGTAAGAAACACCTAGATTTTGGATCTTGGAAAAAAACTGTCAAACAATATTAAAACTCAATATTTTTTTTTAAATACTACATCATTGAAAATGGAAAAGATTCTGAAATCTTTTTTCTTTGAGAGGAGAGGATGTTTTAAAAATGTTACTCCGTTTTAGCATTTATCTCCTTTGCTGTTAAGAAAAGCAAATTGTACAAAGTGATAAATTAATTTGCAGTTAAATGTTTTAATTAATATCTGAATAACATCTAAAATTTAGATTTGATAATTTTGGCTGATCTTAATGCTTTTTAGTGAGCTGAAACTGAAACTATAGCAGATTTTCTCTATCAAGTATAGATTTTTGTCAATACAGGGTGTCTTCTGACATAATTTCATCTGCGATTTTTCTACCAACATATGGTAAATTTTATAGTATGTTAATTATAATTAAACATGGAAACATACCAGAAACTACTGAAAAGGAAAAAAATGTGTAGGTAGTGCATTGACCAAAAATCTATACATGATAGATAAAAATTAGTTTTACTTTCAATTTCAGCACACCGAAAAAACATATGTATTAGTTAAAATTGTCAAATGAAATTTTGCAAACATTATTTTTGACAGGCATCTTCTTTTATTAGTATCGATATAGCTGTATGCAAATTTGCATAATATCTAAGAAACAAGCATTTAAAAAATGCTCAACGGCAGCTGTTAAGCCTCAAAAACTTCAACGAAAATGACATTAGAAAAATCTTAGTATTTTAAATAGGCAATATCCTTTTAAGAGGCACCTTACACTTTTGAGTATTGGATACTCGCTCAACTTCTAGGAGTTGCTTGTATAATGAGAAACAGCGATCTCTCTAAAATATAAAACTGCCAATTTTTGTAGATCTATGATGTGTTTGTGCGGTGTATAAGTTCATTGAGGTACCACATATGCACATAGAGCCGTACAATTATCTTGTTTTATTAATATCGATATGTTTCATAATTTTTTTTCTTTGTTTTACATAACTAGTATTCATTAGAAAAAATTTTGGTAAACTTTAGTATATAATTCTTAAACAGGGACGCACAAAATAAATTGAACTTATACCTCACAGATTCTTTATGGTTTATTTTACATCATAGTATTTTATAATTATAATATTTCAGTAAATATTTCTTGAAATGTATTTCCAGTGATATTCATTTTTCTGTTACATATACACTTAGTATTTTATAGGGTGCATGTATTAACTGTTATTCTGATATAAGATGGCACAAAATAATTTGAATGCAAAAGTACCTCATGACAATAAATATTTTAAATCCTTATTTGTGATGCTAGCAGAACTAAATTTCTTTAATAGTACAAAAATCTGAAGATGACAAACACTGATATGTTTGTTTACAACTTTTCTTTGATCGGGCCAAAGTATAAAGATTACATAACATTTTTTTTAGCACTGGAAACTGTTTCATAATCTATTCGTGAAGCATGATTTTTATTTCTTTTAGGTAGATTCCTTATAGGAGGATCTACCTATTGTAATGGTTCTCATGACACGACTTCTGGAAAATTTCTTCCTATCTTCACCGATCATGACCCCTAGAACCCAAAACCACCCTCCGTTCAAAAGTTTATATATATGTATATATATATATGTATAATGCTTTTTCCCATGTTAAATTGTGAACACGATAACTGGAGTAATTTTTATTTAAATTTCACCAGCTCGGGATATGTTGTCAGGACAGTAAAAATCTCAGTCGAGTTCGTAGATGGGGTATCCAGCTCAAAGGGGGTGGAAATGGTGGGGGGTGGAAATTTTCATTTGCCCATAATTTCTTTAATATTGAAAATAGGAAAATACTTCAAATCAGGCGAATGACCGCCTTACCCTAAAGAACAACATTTGTATTTAAACTTTTTCGATAACTTCAATTGCTTAGAAGTTACAAGTTAAAAAGTGCTTTTTCTTGTGATGAAGCCGACATTTTCTATAGCTTTCATTGCAAAAATTTATAATCTGATGCTTATGTCACGTGCAAATGATAATAAAAAAGATCACTGAAAATATAATAAAATTTTAATCATGTTTTTAAACAATATAATAATCTGATTTTTTTTAAAAAAGTTTAATAAATTTGGGGACATTTAGGTATCCCTTTAACAAATGAACTAGGGACGATTTTAATGAATTTTCCGTTGAAGTTTATTTTCATGAAAATTTAAATTAAAGTATTTCATTACTCAAATTCCCTTATTTTGATAAATAAAATTATACCATTTAAAAATAAATAAAAAGCTCTTATATTGAAAAATGAACTAATAAAGGTTTTAGAAAACTATTACATACTTTTAAATCTTTATTCAAAAAAAATTAATTGTTGCCACTCGACATTATACAAATACATCCAAATCCGGTGTCACATACGATAGTTTTGTATAAGTATAGATTTTTTGTTTGCCCTTGGAACCTGCACCTGATGGGAAAAGTGCTTGGAAACACTTGTATCTAGTATTGTCATTGATTATGAAGTCGTGTGCAAAATTTCAGGTCCTTTGGACGACAAGAAGTTGCTGAAAATTGAATTGCAAAATTCTGTTACATACATTAATAGTTGCATCATATCAAGTTAATAAAAGTGTGTTAATTAAAAACCTTGTTAAATGCTTTAATTAATCATTTAACCCTTTGCGGCGCAAGACAATTCGGATCATTTAAATTATACTGCCACCGGAATTCATGAACTAAATTAAACTAAAAGAAATTTTAAATTTTAAGGTTAAAAAAACCGGCCTTTTCTGATATGTTATAAACATAAATTTTTGCTAAAAACTTTCCAGGATGAATTTTTGCAGCTGGATCTTAAAATTTGCGTCCTCGCAGCGAGGACGCCGCGCGTTAAGGGGTTAAAAATATAAAATTAAAATAATATGTCAATCTTAATACAAATATTGTTTGTGGTGAATAATTTAAAATTTACGATTGAGAGTAATACTTTACAGCTTCCTTTGACTTTTTATCTTGTCGAAACAAGATATTGATCTGTAAAGAGACATTAGGTGTTCGCGTGGAAAGAAAATATAATGTCCATCGCCAAACTCGCAAAATTTTGTCACGAAGTCAAAAATTTCGTCGTCAACTATCAACTTTTACCGCCAAATCACAAATTTCATTGCTAAGTCTCAAGTTTTGTCACCAAAATCTCGCCAAATCATACAATTTACTAAATTCCTAACAATTAACATTGAAATTCAGCGGTGCCAAATGGTCAAATGTTAACTAATGTTAATGTTCCAGCTTATGTGAACCAAAACAGTTTCACTTTACAATTTCTACTCATCTGACAATAAGAATCACAAAAACACAATACAAAACTTTCAATAATTCAACAAAAATTACAATGAAATAACTATCCAAAAACTGCTACCACTTATCTGTATTTGACTTGACCATAGCAACGCCAGGCTTACCAGAACTAGTAAGATCACAAGTGCATTTTCAGGTTTCTATTACTTTTTCTTTTAAAAGAAAGATATTGAACAACAGTTATATGGATTTTAAATAAAAATTATAATTTTGATTAAGCTTGGGTGGGGAGGGGGGTGTAGCCCAATAGCCCCCTCTGGGATTCACCATTGCTGGGATTGTATATATATAAGGCTTTTATTTGTTGAATGATTATGAGCTTGAATTTTAAAAAATTTAAACATCTACAAACCAATAAATTTAGCCTAAAATTTTAAGTAGAATGAATAAAACCCTTTTGTAGTTGAAAATTAAATTTCTTGAAAACAGAATAGCGACGTAAATAATGCAATGTGTGGGAAACAAAGCCATTGGCTAGGTATTAATGCATATGTAAAATTTCTTTACAATTGTAACATTAACGTAAAGGAATCTACCTTTGCCTTTAAGCTTGCCGAAAAGGGATTTTATTTTTTCTTTCAAAAAAATTTTAAATATTTATTTATGTCTTGTTGTCTTGTTTGGCAGTGTTTATGTGTATGTAAGTATATTTTAATAACACTCCTTTTTTTTTTTATGACAACATAGGGAACGTTAATAAAATATATTAATAAAGGGCACCGAAATTTTTCTTTGCCTAGGAGTGCCATGCATCCTTGCACCAGCCCTGCTCCTGGCCATATTTAGAGTTAAAATTCATATACTGTGCATTCAATCAGACATTTGGAAGTAGACAAAACTAAAATATAGGAAATATTGAGCAACAATTAAAAAATATAGGAAAAATAGGAGGTTTCATAAATATATACGAAATACAGGAAATATAGGAGTACTACGAGGCCTGAGTAATGCTTCCCCGCATAGACTCTGACAATTAAATTGATAACATATTTAAGTTTTACTTTTCTTTACTTACTATTTATGCTTTCTAAGTAAAAGATTGGAGGCTGCTGGAATTATGAGATATCACAACCAGCAGTACTCATATACATTCAACAATACCACACAGACTATGTGCAATGCCGCAAGAGAAACTGACCAACATCAACAAGTGGGGCGGTTCTTGAAGGACGTCATCACGCGGGGCAGTTCTTCGATGACTCGTCTCCTACATGGAATGGAATCTAAATTTGCATATTGTGATCGGAAAAAGCCAGATATTTTTGTTAGGAATCTGGAGATCAAAATAAAGTAAAAAAATCCCGAGTCTCCGACCAAAATCCAGAGACTCAGGACTCAGAGTCTCAGGATCCGGAGACTTGGCAAGTCTGGATTAGCATTTGAGCATGTATTGTCATCGAAATTCTAAGAGTATACACAATTTCAGCTCAATTGGATAAGAAGAAATGGGTTAAAATTCGCTTGAATGATTTGAATCTAACAGTCAGCAAATAAAAGGGTGACATGTCTCACTGCTCTGAAACCCCATCAAAGCCCCTTATCGCTTGAGCATGTATTGGCATTGGAGTTATGCTGTCAGTATGCAAACTTTCCGCTGGAATGAGAGTAAGTACGTTAAAATTCGCTTGAATGATTTTAACCTAACAGTGAGCAAACGAAGGGGCCCACGGCTCCTAGACCCTCATCCCTAAGTTCTTCTACTGCTTGACTATGTATTATGTGTATACACAATTTCAGCTCAATTGCATGAAAGGACTTGGGTTAAAACTCACCTGAATGATTAAAACTTAACAGAATGCAAACGAAGGGGGCTCATGACCCCCAGAACCCTCCCCTAAGTTCTTTACTACTTGAACATGTATTATCATCAAAGTTATGAATACATGCAAATTTGGAGCTCAACTAAATGAGAGGAAGTGGGTAAAAATTTGAATTGAAATTAATTACTGAAAATTCAGGGCCCAAAACCTCAAGGTCTCTTTCTTAAATGTGCTAGTACTTGAGCATGTATTGTCATCGGATCGAAGTTGTATATGTATGCACAATTTTAGCTCAATTGGATGACAGGAAGTGGCGAGTTAAAATTGGTTGGCAAATTTTGTCCCTCACAAATAACAATCGAAGGGAACAAGGCCCTTGTACGACAATTTTATTTTGAGGAAAACAATATTCTTTACTGACGATATGAAAATAATTTTCTGATTCGATAATAGACTTCAAAGGTACCTGGGGTCTTGGCTCCCCCTAAAATTTTTTTCTAGCTACGGCCTTGGTTGGCACCCTATATTATCTTTGTAAAAAATCGCTTTGTAAAAATTTATGAATCAGCGAGTCAAATGAATCACGAAATGTAATAATCATAAATTTATTGTGCAATTGCAAACAAAGAAAAAAATATAATATAAAATAAGACGTTGATAAAGAAATAAATATTTTATTTATTTATCTATTTATTTATTTTTTTTTAAGAAAAAAAAATTGTAGATTTTATTTTTTTCTTGCTTCTTTTCTTAGACTGGATATGTGATTGTGATTGGGCAAACTATCGAGATAGCTTTGGGGCAAAAACTAATGAATTGACCCAGAAAATTGCAGAACTCCACTTCTTTTGAAGATAGAACTTTTAAAATTTGGTAATCGAAAACTACCACTTCTCGGCAATTTTAGTTGCTAAATAGCTAAATCTGTCACCAAGACCAGTTTTCATGAGAGTTAATAAACTGACATTTGTTTCCATTTTAACTGTAAATTTGTTTTTACTTCAACAATACCTTTGATGCAGGAAAAAGTTTTAACCATTTGTAACAATATAATGACAATATTATGAAAGTTGGTCTTGTACTAATGCGGTGTGATTGCACATGTAGATGAATTTAACACTTTGTACAGATAAATAAAATTTATATATGTATAAACTTAAATGCCCACAATAAGAAAAATCCCTTAGTGTGTTCAATTTTTCTCACTTTCATTATTTAAAACTCTCGAATAAATTTTAAATAAAATTTATATATGGCTGTTGATACCATGACATGTTTTGTATTGGTTTATTATGAAATATTTCTTAATATTATAATAAAGGAACAATAAATTTATGAAAAAATAAGAACATATAAGAAATATTATTTGGTAAAGACATTGATTAAAAATATTTATTAGAAAAGAAACTATCTTGTGAAGCTAGTTTTTCCCGTTTTCATTATCTAAAGTTTTTAAGTAACATGTACATATGAAATTGAGCACAATTATAAGTGTCTCTCCAATGGTGAAAAGTATCTTTCTAATAAAATAATGTTAAAAAAATAGTACAAATACTCAAGCCGGCCTGTTGGTTTGGTCGGTAAGGCACTGCCTTCTGAATCCTCAGGTCCCAGATTCGAATCCCTGTGTGGGCCTGGGTGTTTGTGATGTCCTATGTCTACAAAACATTCTGTGAATTGAAATATGGATAAATCAAAACAAAGGTCATTGTAACTATAGGTGTCAAAGCTGTCCAATAAATGTCAAATACTCAATTACAGAGGTCATTTCTATTCTAATTTCATGAGCTTAAAAGGTAATAATCATAATTTTTGCTATAATTACTTAAAACTTTACAAAATATTTTCAAAATGGGTGCTGTTCTTAAGTTTCGAGGGCATAGGGTAACCCTAATCTCTCTATATAATGATAAGAATTAAAAGTCTGTTTTAAACTATTCTGATATGCGTACTCTTTATTTATTTTTTTTTTTTTTAAGGTATAAGAATTACAGGGGTGATTGTGACTCAAAGATAAAAACCCTGAAAATTAGAGCCTCAAATTAAAAAACACCCAAAATATCACATAATACTCAAACTGATTAGGCCAGAAGCCCTCAATCCTTTTACATATCATTTACATGTCACCTGGATAACAAATGAACAACCAATGAAAGCAAAAAATAACTTTATAGGAAATATGAAAATACAGATGGGTTGAGTAAAAACCCTGAAATCAGGGGTAAACCCTGAACACAAACACCCTTGGAATTAATAAGCTATACGGTAAATTAAATGAAAATTTAAACAGAACCTATTAATGAGTGGAATGGATTTTATTTGTTTCAATTTTTCAAAATTCTGGGATAATATTATATGCATCCAGTTGTTCCAAAATATCTCATTCAATCGCTATAAGTGCAATGTCTGTTCAGTATTATTGTAGAAGTAGTTTCTACTTATTTTAAGCTTGAACAAGAATAAACAGTCATGAGGTTGTCATAGATTTCCACTTGTTGCATCGTTTAACCTTCAGTACACTTTTTTTACGGGATCACAGAAATATAGACTCACTGGATTTATAATCACTCTTAGATATTGTTAAGAATGTTTAGCACAAATGTCAATGCAATTTCCAATTAAAGCCCATCATTTATCTGAATATTTTAGTGTGGGCCTGTCAATCTTAACGCTAAACATATACTTTCTTTAGCATATGAATAATGGTTTGTGCAGTAAAAAATTATTTAAATATGTTTTATAAAAAAGCCTCTCCTAAAACACAATGCATTGGAATTCTTTTGGGTATCCCTAGACACAAACCATGGGTGGTATTTGTACCATTTTAAATAAGGGACATGTTATATTGAAATTAAATAACGTAGGTCATTTTGAAGAAATTCTGACAATACTTAAAGATGCTGGAGGCAGACAGAAAGACAGATACAGACTCATTCAAACCATAATCACGCTTAAATATTATTAGAAAGTGTTAAAAACACTTAATAAAAATGAAAATGAAATTCCAGCAACTTCCAATTATAGTCTTTAATTTATCTGAATATACTTGTGTGGGCTTGTATATCTTAATGTTAATCATACGATATTTGTTTTTCTTTTTTTTTTTCTTTTGTATGTATAAATAATAAATATGAATTTCATTTTGATTTATGTAAAATAAAGTTGTTAAAATATGGAACGCATTACATGGTTACATTTTCTCACTGAACACACTGCTGCAATTTGGCCTGTACACAAATCAGTGCCGACATTTTCCCCACTTTCAGTAAGGAATGTCGCATTATAGTGAACTTGGATAACATTTAACAGTTTTAAGGAATTTTATGATAGGAATGTTTAGGGGGTTAGAGCGCGAAGACACACAATAGACAGACACACAAATCAGTGTCTTAAACTCTTTTCAATTTAGTTGGAAAGTGTTAATAAGGATTAATCTGCAGACGCAAAGCAAAATAATCCTCAAAACGCGTACATACTTCAGATATATATAGTAAAAGTAATATAAGTATAAGTATATATATAGTATAAGTGGTTGGTTGGTTGGTGTCGTGTCCAATTGAAGTCAAATTCAAATCATTCCATGTGCCAAAATCACGGCCTTGGCAATGTCCACAATTTTGTCGCTATAGAGATTTCCCTGAAAGGGAAATTCGTCAAAGGCCTGTAAGCTTCTTATGAGGGCCGGGCAGTTGAAAATGTGTTCTGGAGTGAGTTCCTTCTCCAGGCAGTTCCTACATGATTTGTAAGTTCTGGTGCCAACTGTATTTATTGTCATTCCACCAAAGTGTTGGGTTCTGAGTCTGGAGATAGTCTTGGTAATCATCCTGTCTGCATTGATAACACATAGTTGATGTTCCTTTTTGATGTGTTTTTCTTTCAGTCTGTATCTAGCAATTGCATTAGCGTCACCTAAAGTTACGGTGCTGCAGATTTCCAAGTTTAGGTCCCTCGCTTCCTTCGCCAGCTTATCTGCTTCCTCGTTCTCTTCAATACCAACATGTGCGGGTGTCCACTGGAAAGTACAGCTTTTCCCAAGGTGGCAAATTTCCTCTAAGTAGTGATGGATATCTTGTGCGAGCCTGGAGTCTCCATTCTCTATCGCTTCCAGGGCAGCCCTTGAATCACAGAAAAGGACGAGTCCACTAGCTTTATCAGTATCATTTAGAGAAATATACATTTGTAAGGCCTCAAGAATTGCTTTTAGTTCGCAAGTAAAATTAGAAGCAATGTTTCCTGCTCCTATACTTTTTTGCATTTTCATGTCATTAGTCAGAGTGATTGAGATGCCTGCTCCTCCATTCAAAATAGTCTCATCTGAAGATCCATCAGTATAGATCTGCACTAGGTCGCGCCCCAAATAAGTTTCGATAGTTTTAATTCCTTTGGCTTTAACTATGGCCTCCGGTTCTTTTTTCAAGCAGTGGTCTAGTAGGTTCAAATTGATAACAGTATTTGGGGGAAGGCAGGATGATAGGACAGGTTCCTGAAGCAACATAAATCTTTGATTCAATTCAAGACTTTCTCGTATTTCTTTATCAAGCTTCATGGTAGATGATCTTTTGAGTCTTGACTTGCAATTCCAGTTAGTTGTTGCTCTGTAGTATAAGTATATATATAGTATAAGTATATATAAGTAATTAAAATAAATATATTGAATTGTCTGATTTAAAGTGGACTTATTGTGTTTAACCTTTCACACACCACATTCAAATTTAAATTTGTTTTTTACATATTTTGCCTTCTAATGCTTTAGTTTCAAGAAGCATATCATTAAAATGTGTAAAAAAATTTCTTTATATAGTTTAATATTACTATATTTAATATTATTAATTTAATATTATTAATTTAACATTATTATATTTTAATTTAATAATGTAAGCTGTTTTAAACAAGCCAGCCCATTTTTAGAAGCCTTTGCTTATTTTTTTTTTTAATTAAGTCAATTTTTAAACTGTGAGGTAAAAAGGAAAATGGTAACATAGGTCATTTTTATAATATTCTGTACATTTCCTCTTTTATGATTAAACTTTAATTTCTATTTCAAAAAATCAAGTCATCTTTCTACAGCTGATAATTTTTTCAAGTCAGTATTCATGATACTTAATTTTTAAATTTTTAATTCCATGTTCCATTTATGGAACATTGGCGTGTAAAAGGTTAATTTAAAATGATAAAAGAAGATGGCTGTGTGTATGTGTTTCTGTACAGCAATGCATTTAGCAAATATATGCTGCAGAATCACGGAACTTGAGATATAATTACAAAAAGTGCAACAGAGCAAAAAAAATAAAAATAAAATAAAATAAACACTTTATTTGGTCTTTTTAGATATTAAAATGTTCATTTTTTAAAGGCTTATCTTTACAATTTGAATACATCTTTTTCAAACATCTGCCCACGAAAAATTTCGGTAGATGATCTTCCAGAAAAATTGCCCATTCAGCTTTCACTGTACCATGTACATGGTAATGGCGATAAAAGAAAAACAGTTTTTGAAATCCTCTAATTTTAAACCGATTTTAATAGAAGCTGGTAATTGTTCAGAGTTTTACAGCTCATACATCTCCAATTCAAAAATCTAAAAAATTGCTTAAGAATTAAAAAATTTTGACAATTAAATATTAATTTAAATTCATTTTCATTTCAGACTTCCATCAACATTCGGAAACATCTGTTTATATAGAAAAAAATTCCTTTCAAAGGGACATTCATAGTTTTTTTTTTTTTACTTTCTTCTATATGTAATATAGAGAAAGTATTGGATTCGCGAAAATTTTCGACCTCCGTTTTTTGACGGATCTACACGTTTTGGGATGTCCTGAACACGAATCGATAGTTTTTAAAAAATGTCTGTCTGTGTGTCTGTCTGTCTGTGTGTCTGTCTGTCTGTCTGTCTGTGTGTCTGTATCATTTTTTTGTGGACGCTGTATCTCACGAACCAATGAATGAAATTTAACCAAACTTGGTATTTAGTTGCACCCTGACATGAACTGGTGCCCATTAGATTTGGGGATCAATAGCTCAACAGGTGGCGCTGTGATCGCATTTTATAGGACAAAATTCCGTATAAATGGGCATAATGAGAGTTATTTTAAACTTGCGATTGTAAAATTAATATGAATTATTGATAATAGTAGTAGTTAACTAGGAAAAAAAATTTGTGCATGGGGGGGCATCGGTTCCCCCCCTGGGGGGGAAGTACCCCCCCGGGAGCGTTAAATTTTGAAGATGGGTATCATTCGAAAGATCTCGTCAATACCTTTAAAACGAATGGTTGAACCATAAATCTGTGATAATTTAAAACAAAGTTATCGATTTTTTTTACTTTTAACAACAAAAAAAAAAACTGAAAAAAAAATCGTATATATATATTTTTTTTTAATATTGTTACTGATTGAATATGTATAGGAAAATATAGAAGAAAGTCTTGTGGTGGCCACAACATACTAGTTTTTTCTGTAATTCTATATTGAACTGGGGAAGTTAAAATCAGTTTTTGAATTTCTCCAATTTTAGGCTTATTTTTGACAAAAATTTGCAACCACCCATGTTTAATCATTTCAAGTCTAAAATTTAAAATTCTTCTCAATCCGTTAAGAAATGAGAAATTTAGACAAACTAAGATCTACAAAAACCAAGTAAATAAGCTTTTGTGTGTCAGGAATTGAATATCTATTTTTTCGAAGCTGTAAAAATACAAGGGTTGGAAATAAGGGGACAAATATAATTTTTTTAAAATATAACTAGGGATTAGAAAAACTATATTACTAAGTTTTTCATGATGAGTAATCTATTGCAAACAATCTGTTGCAGAACTGACATACAAAAAGGGGTGCTACAAAACGAGAATTCTCTATGGTCAGAAATTCCCATGATCATTTGCGCGGTGAGGTAACAGGCTACTACAGGTGCCTCAAATGGGGGGAGCATTTACTACTGTCAGGTTTTTTAAAGATGGCGAACATGGCCAGAATTTTCAAGAGTTATTTGCACAGTTAGCTAACAGGTTGTTATAAGTGTTCATAACAAGGGTAATATAAAGCCATAGTAACCACCGGGAAACTGTTTGCTAGGGTCAGACTTTTAAAGTGTCATGAATCAGGTGGTTGGCAAAGGCGGCTAGTTAGAAAAATATCATTGACAATATAAAATTCCTATACATACATTGTCTGCGTCAATATTTGATTTTGTAACTTAATCTTATAATTAAATAATAAACAACATTAATTTAAACTTATTATTAAATAGAAAACATTCTTTATTTTGTGAAGTATTTAACAAATGCAAAATCCAGAATTGCATGCTCTTTTCATAAGGTAAACATTTCCTGAATAGAATCCTGGATGATAGGTTTAATGCCCCAGCCCTACCCACCCGCTCCTTAATGTCTTTTTCTAGTCCATTTTGTCCTTTTATTACTTCCGGTGTGAGCATTTTTTTTTTTTTAACACACTTGACATTGTGAGTTTTTTTTTGGTTTTCATCCCATGCTATTTCTATGGAGTTTTAGCTTTTTTCCCCTCGTTTTCTACATTTTAAAGTGCGGTGTTTTATCGATAATGTTTTAAAAAAAGAGAGAAAAGGTTCTACTATAAATGAAGTCTTTAGATTTGTTATATTTTCATTTTGCAATCGAATAACTTACATTCTCTTTTAGGAGAGGGAGGGCGATTAAAGGGTTCTTTTAGGTTTTGAATGCTTTCATAAGTTTAAAATTATACAAAAATTTTGCTGGGGATGGACACATCCTTACTATGTTTTTCTCCACTTAATAAATGTCCTTTAGCAATAAACTGTCTATTAGACTAAAATTAAAGGATATATGGAACACAAGCTTCCCCAGCACATTTTCTGTTGCGCCTTATGTCGCCACAATAGTCACATGGTTTCAAATCGACATTATGAGATTCAGTTTCATACAGAAATTTTTTTTTTCTTAATATTAACTCTTCGGCAGGTACCTTTTTTTACCTGGCGCCTGTGTGCACCGCACACATCGCACATGGGGTCGGTGTGCCCCTGCATTCAGTCACTGAATGGATGAGAAATGCAAACTGGGTAGTTTACTTGTAACATAAAATTTTCATATAAGAACAAATATACTTCTTATTTGGAAAAAAATATAGTAGTTTTTTAAAAAGTTATAAAATTTCAGAAAGTTAACACGTAAATATATCAAACAAATACGATTAACCTGTTAAACTTATTACAAGTAACTTAGTGTATCAAAGTGTACCTTTGAACTGCAGCAGCATTGATAAATCTGTCTGAGCACTTCACGTAGGCAATGCTTTGAGATGTAGGCCTCCGAATACAATTGAGCAAAGTTTCCCCATGCATGGCTGCACTGCGAATGTCTTCTTTCAAATTCTGATATTCACCCCCTTGATTCTGAAGCAGGGACAAGGTGGAATGAACATCGTTTGGGAATTCTGTCTCCTGGAGCCTTTGAGTCATCTCCCGCAAGGAAGAGGATATCTCTTGCAAATTGCTCGTGAAATTCTCAACAGCCTGTGTCACATTTGGGATAAATAAGAAACTCATTTTACAATTACACAATTGTCAAAAGACTTATACACAAAGAAAAAATTCTACCACTAAAAATATTAAAACTTCTGCTTATTGAATGAAAAAGTAAATACAGATAACAGTCGAGCTTAGCTGAAATATATTTCAAAAGTTTGGACAAAAGTTGTGTATTAAATTGTTTGCATAACTTTCCTAAAACTTAGCCTTATTAGTAAAATTATGTGACTGACTGTTTAAATGAGATTTATAAGTTACATATTTTAGCAGGGAAGGCTAAATTAATTTTAACAAACAGAATGAGATATCTGTTATAAGTCATATCATATCTACAATTTTTATAAAGTATAAATAAGAATTAAAGTTAATTTGTTAAAATATTTTTATATATTGTAAAGTAATTAATTAAATTAAATCTAGTTTAATATGACTTTATTATTATTATTATTGCTTTTGTGACCGAATTTTTGTTTATCTTCAAGTTCATTCCACAGCTTTGAGTGACTCAAATGTAAATATGTGATTGAGTAACAGGGTGAATCACAGTTATTGCTCTTGTTACCGTTTACTCACCGAACATGTCCATGGTTGTGATGTAAAACAGTCAACCAATAGTAATAGAATAGAAGAAGCTAGTTTACTAGTTGCCAAATGGCAACAGCAAGTTGTAAATGAAGAAGAATGTTTGTGTATAAAAAGTGTCTTTCATCTGTGCCTTCTCTTCTTTAACATTGTTGTGTAATATGCAGTAATTTTTTAGTTACCAGCAAAGTACGGAGATTTAAGCTTTATTCTTTTTCTCATTTGTAAATATTCATGTCAAAAATAAATGTTTGTTAATGTTTAAAAGTTTCTTCATTTAGTCTTCCACATCCACATCATAGTAGCTATGCATTTTAAATTTCTACTGAATCTATTCTGCTAAGTTTAGATTAATTAAACTTTAATTCAACAAGGTTATGTGCCCAGTGAATGCCCCTCTAACCATAAAATATTTAGTTTGCAGACATTATGGCTTAATGATGTGGAAGTGAAAAGTATCGTTTACATCCAGACTTCAGTTTGCTGAGTTTAAATGAACTTGTTCCAGTTATAAATAGATTTTGTCAAGTAATGAACTAATAGAAATGCTAAATATGTGGGACTGTTAAGTGGTTTTTATTGTCCATGGAAAAGCCCAGATAAAATATTTTTATTTTGACAAGTCAATATTGATAAGTTGAAATGAAGGAAAAGGAGTACAGAGGGACTTTGTTGGCATCTACTAACTCGGATAGTTGGAAAACAGAAATAAAAGTAGCAATGATGCATTACGGAGTTTTAAGGAGAATGAAAATTACTTAGAACAGCAGGCTAGTGACAAGGAAGCCCTGACTTGAAGAGAAAAGAAAGAGCTGAAGATAGGGCTTATACCATTACTTATCAGTCATTAAATCCCAAATTTAAGCCATTAATCAGCAACCTAACAAGGCATGGAAGGTTCTGCATGAAAATATTGAGGAAAACAAGAGCTCGAGTTGTACAGTTGCTGGATGAGTTTTTTGAGACCAAATTTTCTAATGGTGAACAAGTGAATATCTTCCAATATCGAGTAAATAAAGCTGACGAATGGTTAAAGGACGTTGGACACCAGCTACAACGGATGGAGTGGTTGTAGTTGGTCTTCATCACTCACTCCTAATATACAGATTGAGTGATGAAGACTTCGTGCCACATAAAATTGAAGCAGAACTGCTCTTGGAGGAAAACAGATTGAATTTTATTAAAAGAGACTTAATGAAGAATTCTGAAATTACGTGTTCAGCTTTTTATAAAACAGGTAAAACTTTTAGAACTAGTAATATTAAAAATGTAAATTCTAAAATTAATGTTAAAGAGAATAATTATAGTAAGTAAAAATTTGAATTCTAGTAAAATATAAGAAATTTAATGGTTCTTCTGCTAATGAAAAATTTAACAAAACTAAAATTAGACCCTGTTTTAAATGTAAACAATATGGTCATTTAAAATCTCAATGTGTTATAATCTCAATGGAGGGAGGGGGGGGGGAGTACAATAAAATAAATGAGTGAGAGTTATTGAACAATTCTACTTCTTTACAAGTTATGGGAATCTAATTAAATAGGTTTAAGAGAACATTGACATTTATGTTGCAGATGGAGAAAGATTGGAAATCGCAAGGATTCTGCAAGCAGTTTGATTGCCGATCGTTAGCAGGGGAATGAGGGGGCGGGGAGTGTCAAGTGAGAGATATTGAATGATTTTACTTAAAAAAGTAAATGGAAAAAGTTCTGGAATCTAATCAAGCATGTTTAAAATGAATATTGACATTTACGCCGTAGATGGAGAAAGAATGAAAATCACTATTTTTCCTGCCAAAA
The DNA here is from genome assembly GCA_963930645.1 of Salticus scenicus. Taxonomy (NCBI): domain Eukaryota; kingdom Metazoa; phylum Arthropoda; class Arachnida; order Araneae; family Salticidae; genus Salticus; species Salticus scenicus. The sequence goes on along the minus strand of OZ005654.1, from coordinate 2,591,382 downwards.
TCAGGAGACTTGCAGTCTCTGCACAATACTGTTTTGAAAATAATCTGCAAACTAAAAAAAAAAAAAAAATGTGACGTACGTCTTGCATTTTCTGCTATGGGGATAGCTACATTCATCTAAAAACAGAACAATGTGAAATATATAAACTGATTTAAGAAATTAATTTCCATACCACTCTCTGGCGTATCCATTCTTCATGATTATAAGGGATTGAGCCACCCAAATCAACAGTCAACTGGCTGGGATCTACATGATGATGAATATCTTCAACACTACTACATATCACAAGCTAAAGAAAATCAAAACTATTTGTAAATAAACCACTTTATGCTGAAACTAATTTATATTGGAATTTCAATTTAAAATAAACATTGCATAGTGGGAGAGGGGGAGGGATGAATAAAACAAATACATAAGTGAGTGATTTTAGACAATTCTACTTCTTTTTTTGGTTCTGGAATCTAATTAAATAAGTTTAAAAATAATATTGACACTGATGTTACGGATAGAGAAAGATTGGAAATCTTAAGAAATCTGCAGTCAGTTTGATCGCCAAACGTTAGTGAGGGAAGAGAAATTCTTCTGAGAAAAAGAAAAAAAAAAAAAAAGGGGCATTCATATTTTCAAAAAAAAAAAAAAACACATTTAATAATAAAATTTTGAGTAGATATCAAATTTTGAGATGAAAAACTGTATTAATACAGCAGGGGTGGCCAACGTAGACGCAGCCCTCTGAGTACTTTTTTTGCAGCCCAAGACAGAATTATTGAAATTTATATTTTTATCTAGCACATAAAAAATTATAAATTGGTTCTGAGTGCTTGGAATCAAAATACTGGTTATGACAGCTAGAGAATCAGATGTCAGATTGTTTATTTTAATAAAGTATTATATTAGATCAATTATTGATTCTTATTATGATAATTGAGGAGCAAACATTCAAACCGTGTTTTCTCCTTCGAATACAATTTTTCAGACAACACAAAAACTAATAAATTAAAAAATAACTAACCTTAATTATAGTTTGTTTATATGTATTACTAGGTATTAGGAAAATATGTAGACATAAAAGGATGATATGTAGGCATTCTATTTTTACGTTAAGTTCAAAGAAAAATCACTAACTCGATTTTTTTTATTTTGGAGAAAACACGGTTTGAATGTTTGCTCCTCAATTATTAATGCAAACTAATAAGTTTTTGAATTTAATTATTAATGAGAAAAAAATATATTAATGTGTTGAGTTTCAAATCTTCACCATCCAATATATATATATATATTATATTTAGATTTGCCAACTTTAGATCAAATAGTAATACGTATATAAAAGTATATATAGCCAACCTATATAAAACAGATTGCGAATGAGGTGTTTTGCCTTGGACAGGCCTGCTATACAGCAAAATATCTTTAATCAAACTTCTAAATAATTAATGAGTGATGCTAATTTCTTTAAAAATATTCTTGTTTTTAACAGAGATAATTATCAGAAATGCTTAGTTATTACTAATTTCTATCTACAAAATGAATGACACTCACTCGAAATTTAAATTCTTCTCTAAAGAATTTATTACTAACTTCTGAAATTGCCTTCTGAAAAAAACCCAATGGACGAAGAACAAATACCACTTGAATTAATCCCGGAAAGTAACCCTAAAAAATAAATACAATAATTATACATTGAATCAACTGTAATATAACCTAAGTATTACAAAGATATTTTTAGAGATCATCTTCCAATAATGGATGAGAATACTTTTCAATAACTATCTTAAGGTACAACACAAATGAGCTGCACCCACTTGATTTTTAGACCTGGATAAGAATTCAGTAACTTTGACACACACTGTCTAAACTACACACATCTGTATACTACACAAAAAAGCATTAGAGTTGAGGAACAGAAGTTTGAAGGTAAAAAAAAAAGTATTTGGCAATAAATCTTTTTCTTTCCGAGATCATTTCAGCATGTCAGCATAAAAAATTGTGAAGAAACAAATGCAGATTTTAAGCATTCTGTTTTTAGCATTAGTGTCTACATTGTAGACACTAATGCTAAAAAACATTGAATGCTAAAAACAAAATGTGTGTAATAAAATAAAATGTGTCTTTTCATATTAAAATCGATGACAATGGGGATAGTACATAGAACATAAAGTGGAATTTCAAGACAAAGATTTTTTTAATTTTCAGGACAAAATTACTAGTCTATCTATATAAGCGAGACCCTGAATGTAATCTACTGTGCATGGGCGCAAAAAGAGCCAGTTTATTTTAATAGAGAAAAACACCCCTACCTCAAATCAATGAAAATCAAATCTCTTATAATTCCTCAAAACGTAGCTCTAATTCAACATAAAATATACTCAAATCAATGAAAATCAAATAAACCAATGAAATCTCTCGTAATTCCTCAAAACGTAGCTGTAGTTCAATGCAAAATACACTCAAATCAATGAAAATCAAATAAACCAATGAAATCTCTCCTAAGATTCTCCATTCTGCGTCATTATAGAAATGGGAAGTTTTATTTTCATATTTTTATTAATTAAAAGAAAACTAATCAAAAATTCAAAAATCTGACTTCAATGTGCGCAATGACCCTTCGAAGGGCACCTTTGTGTTAAATCACGTGACTGTCCGAGCTACCGTTTTCGAGAACAGTAAAATATACATATATATATATATACAAATATTGCTCACTTAATAGTATAAGATATACTAGCAAGCTTTGCCCGCTTCACTGGTCACTATACTTAAATGAATTAAAAAAGAATCAATATTTTTTATACCGTTCTACAAATTAAAACTAAAAAGAAAATACATTGAAATTGTTTAAAAACTTCGCTTCAGTCCCTCGCTGCCTTCGGCAGTGACTTCTTCACCGCAATGTCTTGGTACTGGATAATTTATTTTAATTTATTGATATGTCAATAATATAGGAAAAACTGCATTAGTAATTTTCTTTTTACTTTCTGAACACTATAGTGAGGAAAGTATTGTAATCATGTCAAAAATCTGAATTTCAGATTTTGATGTTTCTATACGTTTCGAGGTCCCCTGAGTTTGTTTTCACTATTTTTACGATGATATATGTATGTGTCTGTGAGTGAACACACTAGCGTCTAAACGTTTTGCTCGAATAAGCTGAAAGTTGGTACTTATATTGTAAGTCATCATAGTATGAACCCTATTGAATTTGATGAATCTAGCACTTATAGTTTATTTACAGGGACACCAGAAAAAATTCTTTATCATTATGGCTTATGGGGCCAAATTTTTAAAAGTGTGATAGCATCTAAACGCCTTATTAATCTGAGCAAAAAATTTTTACACATGTTATAGGTCGCAGTTGCACCAACTGTATAGATTTTAGTGAATTTAGCACTTACAGTTTTTTTACAGGGACACAAAGAAAAATTCTTTATCATTATGGCCAATGGGACCAAATTTTTAAAAGTGCGATAGCATCTAAACATCTTATTCAATTAAGCTGAAAATTTCTATAAATATTATAAATCACTGTTTCACTAACTATAAGCATTTTGGTGAATCTAGCATTTATAGGTTTTTACAGGGACACAACGAAAAATTCTTTATCATTATGATCATGGGCTCAAAGTTCAGTAGCATTAAATAAAACATCGTGTAATATATGGAGAAAAATACTCAAACACTTTATTATGGTTTTATCTCTTTTGTTTTTTAACAATTCCTCTTTCTTTACTTTATCTACAAAACTGTTAATTACTCAATGTTCGGAAAGAAGTCGAGTGGAGTCACTCCAGATTTTTGATAATAAACCAGGGTTTCGGACCCGCCCACAAACCCCAAAAAAAACCCAGGCAGGTTTTTTGGGTTTACCTACTTAAAAAACCCCAATAAAACCCACACTCAAGTGGTTTTTTTTAAATCTAATAAAATTTTTCACTTTTAAAAAATATTTTTTTTTTTACTTATATTTCCTTACTTGACATTATTATATATAACTAGCAGGCTTTGCCCGCTTCGCTGGTCACTATTTTTAAATGAATCACTATAATTACTGAATTCTCAAAATTGCATTAATTTTTATCACGTGAAAAAAAAAAAAAAAAAAGCGAAACAAAATCTGATTAGGAAAAATGTCGCACCGGGTTCTCACTGCCTTCCGAAAAAATTCCCAAAATGCTCTAACTCTTATTTCCCCCTTCGACCCCCCCTCCCGTCTATCCTAATAATTTTACAAATTCAAAAATATCCGCAATCGATTTGTAAATATCAAAAACCTCTATGCACCAGTTTTGAACGATCTATCTCTATTTTTATTTTTTTGCCCCACCACTCTCCCCCTTCCCAATAATTTTAAAAATTTGAAAATATCCGCAATCGATTTGTAAGTATCGAAAATTTCTATGTACCAATTTTGAATGATCTAACTCTATTTTATTTTGTTTGCCCCTCCGCCCCCCTTCCGTCCGTCCTAATAACGTTACACTTTCGAAAATATCCCCATTCGACTTGCAGGCATCTAAAAGCAATCTGTACCAATTTTGAATGGCCTAACTGCATTTCTATTTGTTTTTGCCCATAGCCCCCCCCCTTACCGCCCCTCCTAATAATTTTACAAATTCAAAAATATCCGCATTCGATTTTAAGTATCGAAAACCAGTTCTGTACCAATTTTGAACGATCTAACTCTATTTTTATTTTTTTGCCCCCCCCTATCCCATCCCCCCCTTCTCACCCCTCCTAATAACTTTACACTTTCGAAAATATCCCCATTCGACTTGCAGGCCTTTAAAACCTATCTGCACCAATTTTGAATGCCCTAACTGTATTTCTATTTGTTTTTGCCCATAGCCCCCCCCCCTTCCCGCCCCTCCTAATAATTTTACAAATTCGAAAATATCCGCAATCGATTTGTAAGTACCGAAAACCTCTATATACCAAATTTGAACGATCTAACTCTATTTTTATTTTTTTGCCCCCCCCCCTCTCCCCTCCCCTTCCACTTTACACTTTCGAAAATATCCCCATTCGACTTGCAGGCTATTGAAACCTATCTGTACCAATTTTGAAAGGCCTAACTGTATTTCTAATTGTTTTTGCCCCCCCCCCCCCTTGGGGATCAAATTTCGAAAATTCCAGGAATTGGTTTTTAGACATTTATATTAGCTATATTTTAAAGCAAAAATTTTACGGATATCTGTTTCTTTGTTTGAGCTATGAAGGATATTTTGAATTCACGTTTTGCCCCCTCCCCCCCCCCCTTGGGGCCGAATTTTTTCAATTTTTTTCTTTCCTAAACCATCCCTGACCTATAAGGAAAAAAACAAAAAAAGAATGATCGAAATCGGTCAAGCCGTTTACAATTTTATAATGGACATACAGACAAACATTCATTTATATATATATATATATATAGATAGATAGATTATAAGAAAAAAAACTTTTTATAAACTGTGTTTTTAAATTTTCTGTTGAATCATAGAACTAACTACATTAGCACTTTATCAATGCGTATGAAATCTTTAAACCGATAGTGACGTCAATTTTTGTGAGATACATAATTTAATTTTTTACAATTTTTTAAAGCTCACGTTTAATTAAATTATTTATTTAATCACGTTTATTTATTTTTATATCGAAAGAAAATGAACTCGTAAATTTTTTTTGGCAACAATTAAATTATAGCTAATATTTTAATGGCTATTTATAAGGTATTAGGAGGTGATTATTTTCATATTTTAATTAATAATAAGAAAACTATTCGAATTTTTTCGAATTTTTTTTTTCCTAAACCATCCCTGACCTATAAGGAAAAAAACAAAAAAAGAATGATCGAAATCCGTTCAGCCGTTCTCGAGTTTTAGTGAGACTAACGAACAGCAATTCATTTTTATATATATAGATAAATATTATGTAGGATAATAATTTTATGTATAATTATTATATTATATATATAATTATTATTATATCTGCATAACACAGCATATCATATTAGTGATATAATATATGACAGTTTGAAATTATGTAATTATTTTTCAACTTTGTTAGAAAAATTCCTTTCATTTCAACCATCTATCTACAATATCTCTTTTGAAAGAACAGTTTAAAAAATGAAAGATGAGAAAAAATGAACAATATTGCAAGCCATTTTTTGTATTTGTAAGTTGCCATTTTTGTATTTGTATGAAAAAATAAAAATAAAAGTAATACTTTGCTTAAATTCTAAGGATTTAACAACAAATATTAAACACAATTAACAAATATAACATATTGACCCTGTAAGGGGTTCTTTTTTTGCCCCTCGAAAACTTTAAATTCATTAAAACTACCTTTTTAAAAGATTTAGTTTTATAAAAATGATCTTTCTATAAAAAGTTTTCATGTTCCAGAATTATTTTTAATATTTACCTATAACTTGGTTCAATGAAATGTAATTAACTTGATAATAAACATTTATATAGAATGACTAATAAAATGGAAGGTGTTACACAATTTTTTTCTTGCAGAAAAAAATTTCGTTTTTCACAAAAATGAGCTTCAAAAATTAAAAGCTGGAGGCACGCATGACATGTAAGTGTAAAAAAGTAAGCAGTGGTAATTTTGTTTTGTATTCCTTTATTAAGTTTTCAAATATGAATCAAATGTCAGTTATCAATATTAACAAAAATTAAAATATATTTGCACATTTTTTTTACTTTAACCATATAAAAATACATAATTATTTGTAATATGAAAATTGTGCATGGTAGGTTTAAAATATTTCGCTTTTGTTACTAGTTTTAATTTTACACAAAATAACTTAATAAAAAATTAAATTCAAAACTGTGATAAAATACTGAATAGAATAAAATAAGAATTCATTTTACAGTTTAGGCCAAACCAATATTAAGAATATGAAGGTTGTATAATTTTTAATTAATTATAATTAATTACTATTATTTTGTAATAAGTTTTCTTTTAGTCTAAAACTGTTCTCTTTTGAAATAAACTTAAAACCCAACAGTGTTATTCTACATTTAATATAATAAACCCAGTTAAACCCAAAAAAACCCACCTGGGCTGGGTTTTTTAAAAACCTGTATGATATTGTCAATTATACAATGATATTACGATGATATTGTCATTGTAACCAAGGGGAAGTTTCCTGATACTGTTTGCTGTATCATGCAGAATGCCTTTAAGAAAGTTGAGTCTTGTTGTTCTTCCAGGGGTCTTTCTGTGAACCCTGCAAAGACTACCTTTAATAGAAGGACTTAAAAAATATCAAGTGTTTTGGTCATAACCTTATTTGTTCAAGTGAGGATAAGTGTCTATCTTGATGAGAAGCTCAACTGGAAGAGTCATCTAGATTATTCCATTTCTAGGGCTAAAAGGGCTTTTGGGGCCTGTAAAAATACTATTGGTAGGTCATGGGGTCTTAGTCCTATGGTTATCTGCTGGATTTACTCCATGATCATGTGTCCTATGATCACTTATGGCTCTATTGTCTGGTGGTCTAGGACTATGCTCGACACTGTTAAGAAGGATCCAGGGTTTCCGCTACGGTAGCATTTTTTGCGAAATGCTAAAAGACTTATCCAAAATGTGAAAATGAAATAACATGTTTTCGCTCTTTTGCTAAAGCATCTTACTAGACACAAATTGAAAAAAAAAAATTGGTGAAAATATTATAACGAATTTTTTATGGAAAAAAATCGCAACATTGATCAAGAAAAATCTATTGGTTCATGCATATAAGGAAAATCAAACACTGAACTACGCATAAGAATCACAAACAGGAAATCAATTTGTAAATAAACATGAGGCATTTGTAAAGTGGTTTAATAATATGAAAGAAAGAAAAATTATAAATTATAAACCAAAAAGCTTAGAATCATAATAAACAAATTTAACTTATATTACTTTTTTTTTTTAGTAACCCATCATACTATAGGTATGGGGAACTTAGGTAATTGTGAAAATTTTCGAGCTCGGTTTTTTGACTTTTCTACACATTTTCAGATGTAAGGAATCCGAAAATGACAAAATTTCTACGGTGTCTGTCTGTAGGGTGTCTGTTAGTGTGTAAGTGTGTCAGTCCGTTAGTATGTCAGTGTGTTAGTCCATTAGTTTGTTAGTCTGTTAACACGATATCTCACGAACAAATGATCGCAGAGAGGTCAGATCAGTTTTAAAATATTACTTTCGATACTGGCAAGAACCCTATTTATTTGCAACATTCGAATTTAAAAACTTCGTAAGTTATTAGAAATTTACGATTTTCTTAACATGGGAGAATAGGACAAAAATTCACTTAAACGTGCATTTAATAGAAACTTTTTACTGTAAAAATGTCAGACCAGTTTTAAAATATCAGTTTTGATGCCGGAATGAACATCAATAACTATAAATATGCTACTTTGGAAATTTCGCAAGTTATTGTAAATTTATTAATTTCTTAACATGGCAGTATAGGGCAAAATTTCACATAAACGTCAATTTTGAGAGATATTTTCATCGTAAAGATGTCAGACTACTTTTGAAATATTATTTAGGACACTGTCATGAATATTAATGACTATGAATTTTCCAATATAAAAAATTCGTAAGTTACTTGGAATTTACGATTTACTTAACATGTCAGAATAAGGCAAAATTGAGCATAAACTTCCATTTTGAGGATCCTAAATACATTAGACAACTTCAAAATTACGTTTATGATATTTGTTTGAACATGATTGAATACAAATATTTTGATAGGAAAATTTTGTAAATTATTCGTAATTTACGATTTTATCAACATAGCGAAACTGTAAATTTTTCATCTATATATATATACAAATGAATGTTTGTCTGTATGTTCTTTATAAAATCGTAAACGGCTTGACCGATTTCGATCATTCTTTTTTTGTTTTTTTCCTTATAGGTCAGGGATGGTTTTGGAAAAAAAAATTGAAAAAATTCGCCACCCAAGGGGGGAGGGGGTAAAACGTGAATTCAAAAAATCCTTCATATCTCAAACAAAAAAAAAAACAGATATCCGTAAAATTTTTGCTTTAAAATATAGCTAATATAAATGTCTAAAAACCAATTTCTGGAATTTTCGAAATTCGGTCCCCAAGGGAGGGGGGGGGGGGGGGCAAAACGGGATTTCACATGCGTAAAACGCGATTTCGCATAATCATATCTCAAACAAAAAAATTTTTTTTTAATTATTGGGAGGGGCGGGAAGGGGGGAGGGAGCGGAGGGGAAAAAAAAATAAAAATAGAGATAGATCGTTCAAAACTGGTGCATAGAGGTTTTTGATATTTACAAATCGATTGCGGATATTTTCGAATTTATGAAATTATTAGGATACACGGGAGGGGGGGGGGGGGCAAAGGAGGAAAATAACAGAAATAAAAGTTAGAGCATTTTGGGAATTTTTTCCGAAGGCAGTGAGAACCAGGTGCGACATTTTTCCTAATCAGATTTTGTTTCGCTTTTTTTTTTTCTCGTGATAAAAATTAATGCAATTTTGAGAATTCAGTAATTATAGTGATTCATTTAAAAATAGTGACCAGCGAAGCGGGCAAAGCCTGCTAGTATAAATATGAATTTTGAGGATTATTGCATTGGAAATAGTAGCATGAAAACTAAATAACGGAATCGACCCCGATAAAATAAATTAATAGATTAGAATAAGATAAATATATCGAAGTGAACGGTGGATAGTCTATTAGGCGGGGATTTCATTCTGTCACTGTATCAAGCTTTGGTCAAATTCATTTCTTTTAACATGATTATAATATGTCTCGCACTAGAAATTTCTGAGAACATAAATAGGATGGGGAACTGAGCAGAGTCCACCTATGCCAACTAGTTGTAAGTTATGTTTTTATTTTCAGATACAGTATAAGCTTAATTTAGTTTTACATGCTATAGTGATAATTGTATCTCCAGAAAAAGAATATAAGTCGTATCTAAGATGTACTGCTTTAAAAAAGTTTAAAATATAACGTAATAATCTAAAAAGTTTAATATTTTTCATGTCTGCCAAAAAATGTGTTAAAATATATGCTTGTACTATATTTGAATTGATCTGTTTACAGTGGTAAGTACAATTATTAATTACTTTTTTGTTTTTCATTTCAAATTAAAAAAAAACTTTACTTTCTGTGTATAACTCTTTAAAGACCCGATTAAAAATTTTTAAGTTTAATTTACAAATGAAAATCGAACATATTGAAGTGTTTAGAATAATGTGTAAAATGATATTCATCTTTTTCTACTGTTTCTGGCATTTTAGTATTTTGCTAAAACTTTTTTTCTGATTTTAGCTAAAGAAAATGTTTACTCAGCTTAAACTGTGGGAGGATCTTAATAAGATTCAGAGGATTGTGTGTATCGTAATGACTGATTGTATGAGGACAACACCAACTGCAGCTTTAGAGTTACTCTTGGGCTTTATTCCTCTGCACATGCATATTGAGGCTGAGGCTATCTTCTGTATAAAGAGGTTAAGAAGTTTCGGGCTTTGGAATAATTCAGGGGCCAATCTAAGATTTCAAACTTAATACCTATTTTTGTGAAAAATCTTAACTATATTTTATTTTTGTAAAAAATTGTAGTGCACTCTTTTTCTTTCTCTCTGTGTGTATGGGGGGGGGGGGGGGGGGGGGGGGGGGGGGAGTTTGAACAAAGTAGAATAATAAAATTAACTCTCAGCAGCTAGCGTGAGGCTTATAGCAGAACAGGAAACAAAATCCAAAACTTACTTCACTCTGAAATAAACAGTTCAGTAGAGATAGTGTAAGTAGAAGTTGTTTTTATTTGTGTTAGTATCACTGCAGTATACATGAAATGTACCAGGGAGGATAAACACATCACCATACAGTCACCAAAATGCTAAACCACCTGACGAATCAGCAAACAGTACACTATGGCCACAATTTCAGAGCGTGTCTGTACCGATACACACAAGCATCGTTTTGTTTACATATGCTGCACTGTTTCTCGCCCATAACAAACGCTTGTGTGTAGATTAAAACCAACATTCTGTATGATTCTTGCTTCGCAAATCGCATCAACAGAAATGCACAAATTACTTTCCTTTGAAAATGTGTTAATTAAAAATGTTAGATTTTGCTGGGAGGACTAAGATTTTTGTGAAAGTACCGATTTTAGCTATATGATTTTTGTGAAGATACCGTTTTTGCCAGGTCGATTTTTGTGAAGGTACCCATAAACGGTAATAAACTCGACCTGTATTAACCCCTGTAATTATTCCAATTATCTGAACTAGAAGCATCTAAATAAGGAGATTTTGGATTAGCCAGTGTGATAAGGCCCAGTGGCAGAAACGCCGTGACACGGTGACATAGTCGCGGACACAGAAAAGTGGCTTGCAGACAGTTTTTATCAACACTAATAAAAAAATTAGTCCGCAACTTTTGGACACTCTTTGTCTGTACTACTAAAAAAAAAAAAAAATTGCCCGCAACTTTCAGACAGTTTTTGTCTGCAGCCATAAAAAATTGTCTGCAATTTATGGACATTTTTCGCCCATGACAATGCACTACCCATGTATGACGTCTTAGACGCTCTCTGGTAGGAACTCCAGAGCCCCTTATAGGTGCCTTGGTAGGAATACACAAAACAGTGCTTAACAAGGGCGACCTAGGAGCCTAGATCTCCCTTGATAGGCAGTGTTATGCATGTATTCTTTTCTCCTGTTACCTGTTACTGAGATTCTACGGGAACGTAGAAAAGTGCTAATCTATATATATGGAAGAGTAAACTCACTTATTCATTCACTGATTCACTCACTGACTCAACACGGCTGTGGCAATCCTATATAACCCCCGTCCCCCCTCGGGAAGGGGGGGGGGGCAGAAGGCAAAAATTACCTTTATAAGCATAACTCGGCTCCAAATTACTTCACGGTGAAGAAATTGCAGATGAGGAGACTAGACTTGAATACAAAAAAATCATTTTCTGCGATTTTAGAATTTTGGATTTTTAAGGGGGGGTAGGGGGTAAAAATGAGATTTTCGGAGGCGCATAAAGCAAAAACACATTTATAAGTATTACTCGGCTCCAAATTACTTCACAGTGAAGAAATTGCAGATGAGGAGACTAGACTTGAATACAAAAAACTCAATTTCTGCGATTTTGGAATTTTGGATTTTTAAGGGGGGAAGGGAGTGAAAATGATTTCCGGAGGTGCAGAAGGCAAAAACACCTTTATAAGCATAACTCGGCTCCAAATTACTACACGGAGAAGAAATTGCAGATGGGGAGACTAGACTTGAATTTAAAAAAAAACCTTTTCTGCAATTTTGGAATTTTAAATTTTTAAGGGGGGAAAGGGGTGAAAATGATTTTCGGAGGCGCAGAAGACAAAAACACCTTTATAAGCTAAACTCGGCTCCAAATTACTTCATGATGAAAAAATTGCAGATGGGGAGACTAGACTTAAGTACAAAAAAAAAATCATTTTCTGCGATTTTGGAATTTTGTATTTTTAAGGGGGAAGAGGGGATAAAAAGGATTTTCGGGGGGAAAATTTAGCAATATACGGATTTTTGAGTGAAATTCTAGCAGTAATAGCTCAAAGATATGAAAAAAAAAAAAAAAAAAAAAAGCCAAACGTCTTTTTGAAGGTATTTGCAAAAACTCATTTTCGATTTTTTCCGATTTTTGATTTTGGGGGAGAGTTACAAGGGGGCTAATTCGACCCCCCCCCCCCTTTTAGCTCTAAATTCGTCCGTGGAAATCTATAGGAGCTGAGGTCACAAATTTTAGTGTGGGGCTTATTTAAGTGTGTCCTGTCCAACACCCATTGTAAAGGGATTTTGTGAAAGCCCCCCCTTTACATCTTTGGGGGTGGGGTGGGGAATAAAATAGTAAAATCACTGATTCACTGACTCAACACAGCCATGACGATTCTATGGGAGACAGACTCGCAAATTTTGGTGAGCACATTGGTTTTAGGACACTGACGCCCATCAAGGCGGGATTTTGCGAAATATCCTCCGCTTCAGGGTGAAGAAATTGCAGAGAGAGAGAGAAAGAGACTAGACTTGAGTGCAAAAAAAAACATTTTCTGCAATTTGAGTTTTGGATTTTTAAGGGGGGGGGGGGGGGGGGGGGGGGTAAAAACGATTTTCAGAGGCAAATTTAGCAAAATACAGGTTTTCAAGTCTAACTGTACCAATAACAGCACAAAGATATAGAAAATTGCCAAGAGTCTTCTTGAGGATATTTCCAAAATCTCATGTTTGGTTTTTTTGCGATTTTCGATTTTTGGGGGGTTACAAGGGGGCAAATTCGAGCCCCCCTTTTAGCGCTAAATTCATCCGGGGAAATCTATAGGAGCTGGTGTTACAAATTTTAGTGAATACCTTACTTACATGTATCGAACACCCATTGTAATGGGGTTTTGCAAAAGTCCCCCCCTTTTCCCCTTGGGGGCGGGGGGGGGGGGGGCAATATAAACCCGTTTCTAAGTAAAACTTTGCTTCAAATTATCTCAGCAAGATTAATCTGTATATGTGGGTTGTTTATGCATTCCCAACACGCATTATAAAGGGATCTTACAAAAATTCCCCCTCCCTTCCTTCAAAGGCATGGAGGGGGGCAAAAAACGCTTTTAAGAGTAACTCTGCTCCAAATTATCTCATAGAGATTTTTTGATGTGTCGATTGGTTATGCGTACTCAAGACACACACTACTAAGAGATTTTGTAAAATTCCACCTTATCCCCCTTGGAGGTGGGGGAGAGGCAAAATCATGCTTTCATGCGTAACTTTGCTCCAAACTATCTTAGACGATTTTTTATGTGCGGGCTGGTTATGCATTCCCAACATGCACTATAAGGGGATTTTGTGAAATTTTCCTTTTCCCCCTTTAAGGGCAGGGTGTAGGGGGTGGGCAAAAACACATTTTAAAGAGTAACTCTGCTCCAAATTATCTCAGGAAAGCAATTTTTTGATAGGTTGATTTGTTATGCGTACTCAACACAAACAAACTACAAAGAGATTCCTTGGTATCACCCCCTTGAGGGTTGGGGGGAGAATTAAAAACATGTCTCCATGCTATCTTAGAATGGCAATTTTTGATGCGTGGACTGCTTATGCATATTCAACACACACTACAAACTGATTTTGTGAAAGTCCACCCTACCTCCCCTTAAGGAGCGGGGGACATGTATTCATGTGTAACTCTGCAGTAAATTATCTTATGAAGGAGATTTTCAATGTGTGGGTCAGTTATATGTATCTAACTCATAATAGAAAGATATTTTGCAAAATTTCCCCCTCCTTTCCTTTAAGAGTGGGCTGGTGGGGGGGGGGGGCTAAAAAACATGTTTCAAAACATAACTTTGCTTCAAATAATCTTAGAATCCAAATTTTTTAATATGTGGATTAAGTATGTGTATGCAACATGCACTATAAAGGGATTTTGTGAAGTGTGGCGAGTGGGAAAACCGCTATCGAAGGTATCGAGAACTTTAACTTAGATTTTGACTTATTTTAATGATTTTATTATTATTATTTATGATGTGGTATTTTGAGACTTCATTTCAATACAATGACCGGCAAAGCCTGCTAGTTTCATTTAAAACTGCTCCAAAACTTCTCCACTTCAAAATTCACTTATAAAAATTTCTGTATCAAAACTAAAACTAATACTTTTATTATTTATAATTATTTTTATTGTGTTGTGTCAAACATTGCTATAAAATATTTAATTGAATAAGTTAAACTTATTATTTTATAATTGTTTATACTATATTGTTCTGTAGTAAAATTGTATTGTGTATTGTTGCACAAGATCACCACAGTTGTTAAGCTCCCTCCCCCCCAGATTGCTGCTATCAGCTTTCAGGCTTTTTGAGTGTAAGCCATTTTTATCCCTGACTACATACAAATTTCGCAGACAGATTATGAAATTTAAAAAACCTGTCGCAGACAGCTACAAAATTTTCTGTCACTGGGTGATAAGGTTCTCCCTAGGTATGCTTTTTCTAAGCCGTATACTATCCACACTTGCGCTCTAGGAACATATGGAAGAATACTCCACCTTGGGGTAATACGAATCACATTAAATGGTACACTGATGGCTCCAAGATGGATAATGGCGCTGGTGTTTGCTGTCCTGACGATAATATTTCACTTTCCTATCCCTTGGGGAGGTATGCTACTCTCTTTCAGGCTGAAGTCTTTTGGATACTTATGTGTTGTAGGACTCTCATTGACAGGGGCTATAAGAATCAATAGATTGACATTTATTCTGATAGTCAGGCTGCCCTGTTGGCTTTACAGAAGTGAGCGATGACCTCTCTTTTTTGGGAGTGTTATTTCACTCTCTGTGCTCTTGCTGCTAACAAGAAAATCTTCCTGTATTGGGTACTAGGTCATACTGGTATCCTGGGAAATGAGTTAGCTGATGAGCTGGCTACGAAGGGTTCTGATACACCTTTTATTGGTCCTGAGTATTTCTGGTAGTTTGTTGAGGGGTACTATTTTCTCCATCATGAGAAATTTCCAGTACTCTACTTGGCTCAAGACTGAGGGGAGCAGGTAAGATAAAGAGCTTAAGTGTGGTAATCCTAGTGCTAGGGCTAAGGAGCTCATGAAGCTTAATAGGAATAGCATCAGCAAGGTGACTGGTCTTCTTACGGGACACTGTCGCTTAAAAAGACATCTTTATGTCATGGGTATTGCTAGTGACCCATTTTGCAGAGGTTGCAAGTACAAGGAGGAAACTGCAACACATATTTTATGTGAATGTGAAGTACAGGTTTGAGCACTTGCGGTGGCATATAATTGAGCCTTGGGAGCTTCAGGATATTCCAGTTAGGTGTCCGCTGGCTTTTTTTCTGCCACGGGTCTTTTTAAAGATTAGGTTTTGTGGGTTTCAATAGACACCGGTGCCTGTTTTCTGGGTTTCGGTGCCTGTTTTCTTGCAAACCACCCACTGTATAATTCATTCCTTCATAGGTCAATTTTATGTCTTTTAATCACATAATCTCCCAAAAGTGCCTACAATAAGTGTAATATTGCATAATGGAAGTTGTGTGGTTGTTTCATATTAGATTTTTTTGTTTAGGAGATAGGATCATAGGATCATAGCTCCTCCTCCCACACACACTAACTTTCAAAAGTACTTGTTTTGGATGCAGGAGACCTCTTAAAAACATCTAAATTGGGTGAAAATTCAATATAAATTTTTTTGAACAAACAACAGTACTTCCATTACCTTCATTAATTGAGTAATGTAAGTAAAAATAGTACAGTCGGTAAAAAAAGTGTCCGAACACCAGCAAAAATTCCTATGTAAAAAAAGTACACTTTATACGGTTTTGTTAAACAAATCCTTGTCGAATCCTGTTCTTAGTCAGTGTAAGAACATGATTTGATGAGGATTTATTAAACAAAACCATATGAAGTGTACTTTTTCTACATAGGAATTTTTGCTGGTGTTCGGACACTTTTGTTATCAACTGTAAGTATGGTTGTTGTAAAACAGTTACCACAGTTTTATAGCATTTGTAACTGTACAGTTATTAACAATACATTTATAAATAGAAAAAAATAATGATAAAGTTAAATAGGATAATCCTTTACAAAAAGAAGCAATTTCTAAATTAGTAACACTTGTGCTAAGGAGATACACAAGCACAATAGCATAAATATAAAACCCACTTGCATCCATTTAACAGCAAAGTATCTTGCCTGCATTATATAATAGAATAAATTTTTCATTCCATAATATTTTAATTCTAAGAAATACCGAGATCTTTAAAAGAACAGTCTTCACAGAACTCCATCTGTCATTTCTTCTGTCTATAATAATAACAAATCCTAAATCTGCATCTTGTAACCTACAAAAGATTCCAATCAGGAACAATAATTAGAATCAGCAAAAAAAAAAAAAAAAAAAAAAAAAATACAGTATTAAAACTAAACAAATTTTGCATCATTAATTAAAAAGATAACAAATGAAACATTAGTTAACTGTAAAATTCCCCACAATACTGAAATCCCAATAACATTTGCCTAGTAATTTATATATATATAAATTAATAAGTACAATCTACAATACATTCATAGAACAAACTTTCCTCAAGACACTGATCTGAAAAAGTATTCAGGTGAGCATGAACTGTCACCCAATTGTGCAAGACTGAACATTCTAAAAAGGAAGAAGCCATATAAAGTCTAATATTATCAATAGTTGATTATAGGAATGCAAAGTGTGCAGAGGTGGACAATATACTTAAAAAAAAGCATATTACATACAATATACAAATACTTTTTATAATTAAAAGACATATAATTTTTAACTAAGAATATATTGCATATCGTATATCTGATATTATTATTAAATCTGAAATTATTATTATTATTATATTATTTATATTATATCTGAAATTATTATATTATTATATCTGAAATTATTATTATTATTATTTTAGGTGGTAGTAGTATTTGTAATAGTATTAAAAGCATATTTGTTGGTTTATTTCATTTCTCAGTAAGAATGAATGAGTTATTTTTCTTTAAATAAATAATCACAGACACACACATATATATATATCAGTGATGCTGCTAGTCTTTCAAAATCCTGGGTCCCTGGGACCCATGAGTTCCAAAAATCTGGGTCCTTAAAAAAAAAAAAAAAAAAAAAAAAATGGGTCCCACATAAATGAATTTATATGTAAAAGATATAAATTAAAATTTTTTCTTATTGTAGATGAAAAACAGTTTTTTATAAATTTTAACCAGCTCTTTTTGAGACAGTCTTGAAACTAATACTATTATGTAAGAGGTGGTTGCTGTTACGAAACAATTGAAAACATTTAGCTCAATGTGCTCTGGAGAAAAAGAAATATAGTATAACAGCTAATAATAATTATTATTTTAAACTAGAAACAATTTTAAAAAGTCCTTGAAATTATCAGCATTAATAAACAAAATTAGATTTTTTTAAGGAAAGAGGCGTTTTGAGATAAGTAGATTGACTGCAAAATTTAGTTGCACATTCCACTTCAAATACAGTAAAGGATTCATTAACCAGCAATCGGGCAATCACAGGACCAACCTGATTCCGGTTATCAGAATTTTCTGGATATCGGCACCTGCGAAAACAAACATCATGTCTGCAAAAGCTACTCCCAGTCCCCCACCATTCACCACAAAATAACTTACTAATAAACCGTACTGATAACTTAAATAATGAATTAGAGAAAAGGTAAAAGAAGTGTACTTACTTATCTGTAAAAAAAGTTACTATAATAATAGCAACATTCTGACATTAGCAAATTTTTTTTTTTTTTTTTTTGCGCAACGCAGAAAACATATTACAGTGGAGCATCGTTTATACGTTTTTCAAGGGACCGTTCCTAAAAAACGTATAACTGAAAAAAACATACAACTGAAAATTCGTTTTAACATTAATACACAATAAAGTGTCATATTATTAATAAAAGTCTAATCAATTTTCATGATTTCCTTTACATTTATTCGAATGAGATATATTTTTAATTAAATTTAAAATACTTTTGAAAGGTAGAATAAAAATTAAATGATAATTAAAAATATAGAAATTCAGAAAATTTTTTCAAGATTTAAAGACAAAGCCTTTTGTTCTCTAAATGAAGATGACATTTTTGCAAACGATTAAAAGGAAGGAAAGGAAAAAAAACCTTGTTTATCCAATCGTAATGTCAAATAAACATGATAAGAAATAAGAAAATCTTCCCAAGTCGCCCAACGGAAGTGAGTAATCTTCAAGTTTACAAAATGTCTATAAATTTTTTTTTTTTCCCCTTTCATACCCTATCCCTGGAATCAATTAAAAGAGAAATTGGGAGGTCTTCAAGTGGTCACTGGTTACTGTATACCTACCATTCAAGCCAGTCGCCAACTGCTTATCTCTGAAAATCTCTCTAAAACACCCCTCTTTCCCCAGGCTATCGATGCAGGTCACACTTTGTTATTATTCTAAGAAAAGATAAGAATAAAACATAAAAAGCATTCATCTTTTTTTTTTTTGATGAAACTCAAACTTGGGATTCTACATGGGGAAAAAAAAAAAAAAAAAAAAAAAACGTATAAGTGAAATTAAGAATTTACTTGTGTCGTATAAATGAAATATTTTAACATTACAATTCAATGAAATGATTTGGGACCGAAGTCGAAAAACGTATAAATGAGAAACGTATAAAAGGTGCTCCACTGTACTTTTATTTTCTTTAATACATAGGTTTTCTTAATAATAAAGTTTCTTAAATCTTAATGCAGACATAATGTCATGTTCCTGTAATCACGTTCATACATCCGTTTCATTTGTTTCTGTTTTGTTTCAACAAACTTAGAACGCAGCAGGGTGATTCAATTCAATGTATTGGCTCTTTAAACTAGTAACTTTTTCGTACCAGAACTTCATTTTCACGTTTCAGAACTTTGTGTTTGTTTTCACACCGGCCATTCGTGTGTGTTTATCGTACTGGACTGGTATATCGTAATGGAATTGGATAGGAATGTTTTTGATTTTTTGAAAGAATGGTTTTGCGACCATTTCTCACATTTCATATTTCAGCTAAAGGCACTCATTGGCAATTCGTTACATGGTGATGCGATTCGGTGTATCGTGCACTTTTTACTGATAATCTTACTACATGACGTCGGAAAGCTTTGTTTTTGATTTCGTATTGGCCGTTTGTTTGTGTTTATCATATAGGATTGATTCATCTTCCTTTATGGTAAAATGGAGTTTTAAAGGATTTTTACTTCCATTACCCTACTACCATAGGTAGTGGAAGTATTGTATTCGGTCCAAAACTTCAATATTGAATTTTCACCTCATTTACACGTTTTAAGGCCTCCTGAGTCCAAAAAAGTAGTTTCTGGCAATTGATCAGTGTATGTATGTATGTGTGAAATCTTCTGGCTATCCTATCTCAGAAACTAATAAAGATAGAACTACAAAACTTCAGAATTGATATAGGTCTGGTGCACAGATGAATTTCTAAAATTTTGGTAAAAATTGGAAAAACGGAAGTGGGACTGTAAGACCGTATCTCAAAAACAGCTCTAACAATTTTCTTCAAAACTGCCATATAAACAGTCTTGATAGGCGTCCTGTATAAATAGCTTAATTTCAGGCCTCGCAAGTGTGTTCCTTTAAAAAAAGCAGCAAGGATTTTTTTCAAACTTGCCATATTAACTGCCTTTTAAATATCCTTTTGTATGTAATTATTGCTTTCCGGTCAATAATTGACTATGCCAAGTTTTGGCAAAAGTCGGTATCTCAAAAACGGCTCTAATGATTTTCATGAAAATTGTTACATAAATCCATTTTAGATACCCTTTCTAATGTATTATGTACTAAAGGAAAATTAATAGTCATCCTGATTAGGTAGATCAGTTTTAGATGTCAAAAATTAATGTTTTGAAAAATGGCTACACCGATATTTTTCTTCTTAACTATTTTTAAACTCGCTACGTAAATATATTTTATAGATCTTTACATGTGTATGAGCTTTCTCTTACCAGAAAAATTTTAGGTGTCTAGTTTGTTAGGTCAATTTTATGTCTTCTGATCCTATTATCTCTAAAAAATGATATAATACTAATAGTAAGTAATGAAAAGTCGTGTGGTTGTTTCACACCAGATTTTTTTTTTTCTTCCTCAGAGCAGAATGCCTTAAAATATAAGCAAAATATCAGTTTTAAACAAGAAATATATTTTAAAATATGATTTTTTTTTTTTTTTTCTTTCTTCCAGTTTGAAATATTTTTTTTTTTTTAAGAATGAAAATTACCTGCCACAATAAATTTTTTGTGTCCAACTTTCGATATTTCATGTAATTTATGTGCTATAGCACGTAAGCAGCATCGCTGATACATAATATACCTATATATGGATAGATATTTCTAATGATGCAGTACTTGCAAGTGAGCAGAGGTCGCTGAACTGATGGCCATCTCTACCCCTAATAGGAACAACATATCCATGTGTTGTCCAGAATTTTGACCATGTGGGAATTAGGGATTTTATTTAAATATTAAATTATTATTTTATGACATTTAAATAAAAATATTGAGACATTCACTTGCGAAAAAAAATTCTTTCATAAAAAATCATGATGAAATTTTTCTTTGTACAATGCAACACATTATATAATGCTCCCTTAACATTTAAACACATTTTTTCGATTTTCTAAAAGTACTACACAAAATGGTCTGAAACTTCAGATATGAAAAGAACATTTTAAAAGATCACATTTTCCACTATCGATTTAGTCCAAAGGGGACCAAACCAACCACAAATTGCAGAAAAGTGCAAATACTTTGAGTCACCCTGTATCCTAAAAGGCTACAAATGACTTGTAACTGTAACACATTATTGTACATAATGTGTTACACAATGTATGCACAATATTTCTATGTTTTGTTTCAGGAATGGCACAATTATTTAGGCAAATCTAAAAAAAATTTCAAAAATTTTAAAGTTTTTTGCTTATAACTAGAACAGATTTTCATAAAATATTACAAAACTTGCAGAAAAATTGACAAACATTAGAGAAACATTATTCTGAAACATAAAATTCATCCGTGTAATATTCACTCAGATATGAACATTTATAGTAAATACTTTTTTACTGCACATGCACAAAAGATAGAAAAAAATTTATTGTATAGGTTGAACACAATTGGGCAACTTTTGTCAAAAGTTTATTTGAATAGAGTAAAAATTAAACAAATTGTCAGCAAATGAACAAGCTAGATTTTAGTTATTTTTCAAGAGTTGAAATTTCATAAGGGGTTTCTTCCATGCCACGTAATTAATTTGATGACCCAATTATCTCAACCATGTTGCAAAAGTTCTGTTTTGTAAAAAATCCTTTATAAACTCACAAATCTGAGTAAATAAATTAAAATGTGTTAGAGTTACAAGCCTATAAGGGGTTTTTAAGCTCATTGACCAAGTCTACCAGAATTTAAAAAAGTTTTCATTTAACAGTTCAGCCATTCTGCCAATAAGGTTGTAATCTTGACAAATTTATCAAAATTAAAAATCATTATATATATTGATTAAAATAAGTTTATCAAATTTGCCAACTACATTTGTAATTTTCCTAGTCTTTCAGAGAATTAGAAAGTGATAATAATTAAGAAAGTGTTAAAAAAAAAAAAAAAAAAAGTTTAACAATTTTGCCAAGTTAATCAAAATTAAGAAATGCAATAAATTTTTTACTTGGGGGAGGGGGGAGATAATAATTTTGCCTAATCTATCAGGATTACAAAATATTACTACCTACTTTTTTTTTTTTTTTTAAGGAAACGATTAACTAAATTTAGGAACTAGGTTAAAGTTTTGTCAAGTCTCTCAGAAAAATAAAATGCATTTCAATTTTTTTTTTTTTTTTTTTTAAAGTTTAATAAATTGACCAACTGAATTAATAATTTTGACTAGTCTACCAAATTTTGAAAAAGTATTAATTTTTATTTGAAAAAAAAAAATAACAATAATAATAATTTTGCCAAGTCTATCATCACATTTGCAAAGTGCATCATGGTTTTTGATTTAAAAAGTATTTAACAAGTTGGTCATGGAAAAAAAAATAAATAACAGTTTTGCCAACTAGGTTTGTAATAAATTTTGCCAAGTTTTCTAGAATCAGAAAGTATATTTTATAATTTTGATAAAAAAGAAAACCAAGTTTACTATTTTTCCAAGTAGTTTCAAAATTTTACAAAGGGTAATTCTTCTTATTTTTAATAATTTTGTTGACTAGGTTTCTAATTTTGTAGTGTACTCACAGTTGAAAATGCATTAAAGATTTTTTTTATTAAAAAAAAAAAAAGTTAATTTAACAAGTTTGAAAGCAGATTTGGTATCTGTCATCTTTGGTACGGGGGGGGGGGGGGGGGGGGGGAAGACGATCACCAAATTATCTAGCAAACACGCTTAATTCCTTTCAAATATGGTCACGATTATTCATCAGCACCTGGGGGACAAAACACCTACAGTCTACTCAGCATCTAGGCCCTAAGTGCTGCCACCTAGAGGTCAAGACTTACAATTTTTGTAAGTGGCCAGTGGCCACTGAACATGATTAACTCCGTGGCCACTCGCGAGTCGACGTTATACCTGGTATTCACACACATAAAAAATCTATATATATAAAAGAACACTTCCTGAGTGAGTTAGTGAGTGAGGGGGTGATCTATCAACGCCCAGACCAAACCACTGGACCTAGAAGCATGAAATTTTGTGACAATGTTCTTTCTATGACGTAGGCATCCACTAAGAAGCGATTTTACAAAATTCGCCCCCCAAGGGGGGGGGAGGGGGGGCAAAACGTGATTTCACAAAATCCTTCATATCTCAAACAAAAAAACAGATATCCGTAAAATTTTTGCTTTAAAATATAGCTAATACAAATGTCAAAAAACCAATTTCTGGAATTTTCAAAATTCGGTCCCCAAGGGGGGCGGGGGGGCAAAACGTGATTTCACATGTGTAAAAACGTGATTTCGCATAATCCTATATATCTCAAACAAAAAAATAGATATGCGTGAAGTTTTTGCTCTAAAATAAAGCTAATGCAAATATCTAAAAACCAATTTCTGGAATTTTTGAAATTCAGCCCCCAGGTGGGGCAGCAGTGGGGGGGGGGGAGGGGGGGCAAAAAATAAAAAGACAGTTAGATCGTTCAAAATTGGTATACAGAGGTTTTCGATACCTACAAATCGATTTCGGATATTTTCGAATTTGTAAAATTATTAGGAGGGGCGGGAAGGGGGGGCGGCAAGGGGGAGGGGCTATGGGGCAAAAACAAATAGAAATACAGTTAGGCCGTTCAAAATTGGTACAGTTAGGTTTCAGATGCCTGCAAGTCGAATGGGGATATTTTCGAAAGTGTAAAGTTATTAGGAGGGCCGGGAAAGGGGGAGGGGAGAGGGGGGGGGCAAAAAAATAAAAATAGAGTTAGATCGTTCAAAATTGGTATATAGATGTTTTCGATACTTACAAATCGATTGCAGATACTTTCGAATTTTTTTAATTATTAGGTGGGGCGGGAAGGGGGGGGCTATGGTCAAAAACAAATAGAAATACAGTTAGGCCGTTCAAAATCAGTACAGATAGATTTTAGAGGCCTGCAAGTCGAATGGGGATTTTTTTCGAAAGTGTAAAGTTATTAGGAGGGCCGGGAAGGGGGGGCAGAGGGGCAAAAAAAAAGAAAATAGAGTTAGATCATTCAAAATTGGTACATAGAGGTTTCCAATACCTACAAATCGATTGCGGATATTTTCGAATTTTTAAAATTATTGGGAGGGCGGGAAGGGGGGGGGAGTAGAGCGGTAAAAAAATAAAAATAGAGATATATCGTTCAAAACTGGTGCATAGAGGTTTTTGATACTTACAAATCGATTGCGGATATTTTCAAATTTGTAAAATTATTAGGATAGACAGGAGGGGGGGGGGGGGCGAAGTGGGAAAATAATAGAAATAAGAGTTAGAGCATTTTGGGAATTTTTTCCGAAGGCAGTGAGAACTCGGTGCGACATTTTTCCTACTCAGATTTTGTTTCTCTTTTTTTTCATGTGATAAAAATTAATGTGGTGATTAATTAAAACTTTTATGATTTTTTTTATTTTTTATCCGACCACATAATCCCATCAACAAATTGCGTTGTTTAAATACTAAAATATCTGCAATAACCCAATTTTATTTTCAAATAAATTCCAGTTATACCAATCTTATTTAACTATCAATTTATCATTATTATTCATTTATCTTTATTCATACATATATCTATTTTATTATTATATATCTTTCAAACCTTTCAAATCTTATCCTTCAACCTAGAAAAACATTAATTCAATCTATACACATTTATCTAAATTGAAAAACAAATCATAGACACAAAATACAGTATTACTTATCAAATATATCATTTATTTTTTAATTGGTAAAATGACTGGTATATATATATCATTACTCAACTTATCATTCTCACTTAAATAGGATGTTTGCCACAAATAAAAATTGAATAATAGCCACTTACCCTTAAACAGATGCGGCACTTTCGGAAATATTGTTCTTAGATATCCGTATAATCCATAGTATATATTAGCACTGTTCACACATATTAACAGTTCACACATGTAATTTATGAAGTCCACACTCATGGAAATTGTCATTAATATAATTATTACACACGGAGATTTTTGCGACAGCATACGTTATTCAAAGCAATCAACACATACGAAGATTATTAGAAACTTATATATATATTTTTTTCGACACACGAAGTTCTTTGAGTGCACTTACAATATTTATTTTTTTTATTTGAAGGATCTAATTATATCACACGCAAACAAAAAATCGTTGAGTCCCCACATATGCACAATTTTCATCGATAAAGAACATTTCCTTTTTTCAATCACCGTTCATGTTGCATAAGGTATGAGGGATCCTCCAAAACAATAGACTCTTCGAATATAAGAGGACTGTTACTATTGTAATTCCAGGAGCATATTCATCAAAAGCACAAATTATCAATTTCGACTAAATGGAGATTCATCTTTTTCTTCTTTAGATAAGGAACACTTCTTTTCGCATCACAGATCATATTGCATATTTCATAAAATAAACTACTTCTTTGCTCCATTTCGAGGTATGAGGGATCCTCCAAAACAATAGCCTCTTCGGATATATGAAGACTGTTAAAATTATATTTCCAGTAGCATATTTATCAAAGGCAAAAATTATCAATTTCGACTAAATAGAGATTCATCTTTTTCTTCTTTTTTAACATTCTTCAAGCACGACCGCTTAGAGCATCCGGGGAATTTTTTTTTTTTAATAATATTTTTCACTCATCACAAATCTTCGAGATCTTATATCCATACCTTCTTTTTTTCTTCTGGACAATCTATATTATTTTAGACTCCTTGAGAGGGGCTGAACCTCTTTTTTTTTTTTTTATTATTATTATTTTTTATATTTTTATTGGTAGCTTGCTTCACCAATAGCTAAGCATCTCATTAGAAATTTCCCTCTCTCACACACTTCTTTGAATTTTGCGTTCGCACCTCCGAGGACCGGACGATGGTTTTTACAGCCTAACATCCCCTGCAGCATCATTTTCCTTCCTTCTCAGAGCTCTGTTCTCTCTATGGGGTGGTCCAAGTTTCTCTCTTTTATTCAAGTAAACAGGATAATAGAATAATAGTTTTATTGCTTTATGTTTTAAAAGCATCCATTTTCCCATGCACATAAAATAACGGAAGGAAGAAAAGATTTGTCACCAACCCATCTGTTTTATATATAACATCTAATATAATTATTTATGCTGGTAAGTGGCTATCAGTGGCACTTTACATGATATGGGAATTAGGATATTTCCCATATTATTATCCCCCATCACATAAGTATAAGAAAAATGTAATATCATAGAAAATACATCTTGATAGCATACAAAACATTAATGAACAATGTCTAGTATACTATAATAATATACTTTGTTTGGATAGATATACTTACATACAAAATTGCTTGACTAAAAAAACATAAATCATAATACCTGTTTTATATCTACATAATTTCTTATAAAATAAACATAAAATAATAATAATAATACTTTGTTTACATATATGTACATAGTTTAATTTACTTGAAATATAAGTGGCAATATTCAACCCGGTTTGTGGCAAACAATTATTCTCTCTGATTCTAAATTCATACTTTCTCGTTATTGCCATGTTTAACAATCGAAGAAAAGAGGAAAGGAAATGGATATGATATGATCTGATATGATATGCTATGATATGATATGACCTGATATGATATGATATGATATGATATGATATGCTCATAACTAGAATTTTAGGCAAAGAGGGTATTAGACTTAAATTATCTTTTTAAATTAGTATTGCAGTCTATATTTCTATCTATTTTAATTCTTATTATTGCTCCTACCCTAAATGTAACTCCTACTGCCTACTTATGCTACCGACGAAAGAGTCTGTTAGTCCGGACCATTTATATCGTCCAGCATTTTCTTGTCTAACCAAAAACATCGCTAAGACAGGATTTTTTTTTTTTTTTTTTGAAATAAACAAATACATATATATTTATATATATATGTATTAATGTTTCTTTTTATCTAGTTAATCCCTTCTTAAATATCCTGTTTATTTCTACTGTGATTTTATTAATCTTTCTCTATGTATTCCCTTCATTCATCCTTTGTGGCTAATTCCCGATTCAATTAGCGAGGCCTTCCAGGGTTAGCCTATCTGCCGCCATTGCCCGCAATATTGGCATTTAGAGCTTCCTTGGCACTAATTGAACAAGGCTCAGCCTTTAGAACAATAAAAAAAAAATATCATATTAGAGGTGTTTTTTTTTTTTTTATGTGTAATTATCTATTGGATTATTTATTAAGATTGTAGATTACCTAATAATTCCGGTTTTCGATGACTTGTTCTAAAATGACCGCAGTAGACATTCCGTATTCTCTTTATACCTTTTATTTGATATATATAATTTTTATTACTTCTTCATTCATCATAGTTTAGACTGCATTGAAGTTTACCCTGTATTCTCGTTACCGTCTTTCTGCCTGAGGCGTAACCTTTGTCTCTCACGCTGTTTTATTTATTTTTTTTCAACTGAGTTTATCAATTATTTTCCTATCCAAGGCACTATGCGCATTTTTTTTTTTTTTTTTTTTTTTTTAATCGTTTGTTCTATCTAACTGTGGTGCCTCTTTTAACCTAAAATAGACTAGTAACTGTTCCTTTTATACATCTATCGCTACGATTGAAAGATTCTACACTTCCTAGCGATTCTTTTCACTTCCCCATCGCGATCAACCACTCGTTTGAGCATCTCCTCTTCGCTCTAAAATTTTCTCTTGTATCTTCCGGTGTCGTGAGCCCTGGGGGTTGCGAGAGTGTTTTACGTGATTGAATCTCTCCTTCTAACGTATTGTATCCTTACTGAGTATTTCTCCATCAATTTTCTCCATCTAATCTCATTTTTACGTACAATCTGTATACGCGTGTTTTTATGTGTATAGATTCACGAACCCATATATTTACACGTATCTATCTACATTATTTTGATTATTTCGATATGCATAATAATATATGTATAATTATCGAAAAATATACTTTCTTGGATACATTTACAAACGTTTTAACCTAAAGTACAATATTTACAATTCTCATTTTCTTTCTTTCTTTTTTTTTTTTTTTTTTTTTTGTAATTCGCCTTTACAATTAATTTTGATTTTCTATTATTCTTTACTGCGTAAATAAACTTATTTCCATTGTACACTCTTGTAATTATTGCTTATTCTCTTCATTATCCCTCAAAAAATTATCGCTTGGAATTTTAAACAGCTTTGTAATGTGCCGTTTTATTTTTTTGCCCATTGGGTTGTCTTTAGGCGTCAAAAGCATATTATTATTTCGCAGCTTTCTTGAGATCAAAAATGGTCCCGCAAATTTAGGTTGTAATGCTCCTGTTTTACCCATTAATTTTAAATACACTTCATCATTTAAATCTAGTTCAACATCTTTCTTTGTAAGATTTATTTTATCATATTCATTGAGTGTTTGTCTTGCGTTTTCTTGAGCAATTTTTCGAACTTCATTAATATTATAATTCAATTCTTTTACATACTGACTTATATTTGTCATTCGTGGTTGTTCAAAATTATTAAAGGGGTTACGTATTTCCCTTCCCAAAAATAGTAGTGCGGGGGTGTACTCTGTCGATCGATGTTGCTGTGTATTATACGCGAGTTTAAAAAAATTTAGTTGTACATCCCAGTCAAAAGACTTATTACATATCGATGCAATTGAATTTTTCATAGTTCTGTGTACACGTTCTATTAAAGCATTGCTCCTCGGTAAATATGGGCTACTGTGTCTAATTTCGATATTTAATGATGTTAAATATTCTTTAAATAATTTACTTTTGAAATATGGTCCATTGTCCATTTGTAAAGTTTGGCATAAGCCAAATCTTCCAAAATAGTTATTAAAGCACGATATAATCGATTCTGTATTCGTATTTGGCAAAGCAAAAGTTTCTAAAAAGCGTGAAAAACTATCAATTACCGTGAGGACGAATCTATTCTTTTTATATGATAATGGTAGAAGTCCTACAATGTCGCATTGTAAATAAGCACCTGGTGGGTCATTTCTTTCAATTTTGGTTAATTTAGGGTCACAAGTCGGTCTGCTTTTAAATGTATTACAATTTATGCATTTAGCTACATAATATTTAATTGTATTATACATGCCAATCCAATAAAATCTGGTTTTTATGGTATGATACGTTTTTGCGAAACCAAAATGGGGCTTATGTCCCACTTCCATAATTCTTTGCCTTAATCTATATGGTGCTATATAAATTGGATTATCATACTGGTTTTCTTTATCCTTTAATACCAATATTTCATTATCAATTAAATGATATTTCTTTTTTAATTTGATATTCGTATCATTAATTAGCGCTTGTCTTATTTTACTAATCTGTGTGTCCTTATGCTGCTCTTTTTTTATATTTTCTCTTGTTAGACCTTTTTCCACCGTAAAAATATCTATTTCCCTGGCCTGTTGGTGGGTTAAAGTATTTATATGTCGACTCATGAAATCCGCAGGATTATTTTTTCCTTTTATAAACCTAATCGAATAATCAAAATTTTGGATATTAAAAATCCAACGATTAATTAAATCTGATTGGTGTTCCAGACTTATATTATACGTTAGGGCTTTACTATCTGTCCAAATATTTATTTTTTTTCCTAATATTAAATGTTTGAAGAACATCAAAGAATCGTGAATACTAAGTAATTCTAACTTCATCGCTGGGTATTTACATTCAGTCTGTTTTAATTTTCTGGCAAAATATTCAATTGGAATTAATTCACCTTGATCATTCTTTTGTGCTAAAATGCCGCAGAGTGCAATTTTTGAGGCATCACTTATAAGATAAAATTCTTTTTTAAAATCTGGAGGTTTTAACGTTGGATTATGTATGATTGCCTCTTGTATTTTCCTAAATGCATTTTCTTCTATCTCCGTCCATCTAAATTTCTTATCATTCCTCGTTAATTCCGTGAGTGGGTATATGATTTCGGAATAGTTGTGAATTAGTGTTTTAAAAAAATTTGTAAAACCAATTAGGGATTGTACGCCTTTCTTGTTCTTGGGTCGTTTAAGATTTTTCGCTTTAGTTATATTATCCTCGGATGGCGAATATCCATTTTTATCAATTTTATAACCCAAAAATTCTATTTTTTCTTTCATAATTTGTGCCTTTCTTGGGTCAATCGTTAAATTATTTTCTTTTAAAGTTTGTAATACCTGTTCTAATATTTCTAGCATTTCCTCCTGTGAATTTGCCGCCAAAATAATATCGTCGATATAGTACTGAACTTTACTTTTATCAAATTTTCCCAGTACTGTGTCCATTAATTCCGAAAAGTATATAGAACTTAATTTATTCCCAAAACATAAGCGGTTGGATTCGAAAAGTCCAAACTCCGTAATAAATGCAAATTTCTGCCTGTCTTCAGGCCGTAAATTAATCTGAAAAAATGCGCTATGGAAATCTAAAGTCGTATAATACTGTTTTCCGCTAATGGAATGTAAAATATTTCTCAATTGCGGCAAAGGATAAGGTTTATTTTCAATTATCTCATTAATTAAACGAAAATCAATGGCCGCTCTCATCCTAATTTGGCCATTATTTGTATTTGGTATAGGCTTTTTTTTAACAAAAATTACAGGAAATGCGTAATTAGAGGTGGATTTTTGAATAATACCTGCCTCTAATAATTCGTCTATCTCCTTTTTCGCAGCTTCTCGGTAGTGCTCTGATATTTTATATGGACGAGATTGTATGGGATAATGATGTAAAAATTTAAATTCCGGCGTTACTAAAGAGGTTTGACCCAGAGTAGCATAACTTTTTGAGAATGCTTCTGCATTCTCTAGCAAAATTTTTTGGACTTGTGATTTCATTGGTTCACTTAAATGATCTAATTGGAAATCTTCTTTTTTTAATTGATTTATTCTTAATTGTTTGATTTCTTGTAACGACAATGCATTAATTTGTTCAGTATTCCAATCATTATTCTCAGAAATATCTTCCTCTATTATGAAATCTGTATCAATTTTTGCAATTTTAGTGTGTTTATTAATAGTGCATTTCTTGTCCGATTTGTTAGTAACAATTACCGATATATTATTATCTTTATCAACCGTATGAATTGATAAATCCATTCTAATATTATCCGTTTCTTTATATTGTTCTAACAGAATTGTCGTATCGGGTTCAATTTGCGATGCGCATCTCAACTTAATTATCTTTGCTTCCTTAGGCCCTAAAAATACTTTTTTTACCAATTTCGCAAAAACTGCTTTATTATCACTTTCCTTTAATTCAGTCGTTCCATTGTTTTTTATTTCCAACTGATTTATTTGTTGATTCTGTGGGATTGGATTATCTGTTTGTGTATCGTCTAATAATGGGATTTCTCTGTCTTTTAATTTTAATTGTTTTTTTGGACAGTCTAATAAAATTCTATTTGACTTTAGAAAGTCATAACCTAATATAAGATGGTATTGTCTGTTAAACTTTTGGGTCGTCACATAAAATGTACCTGAAACATAAATTCCTTCTATTCTGAAATTAATCTTAATGCAACATTTAAAAGGGATTGTGGAATTATCTAAAGTATGGATTGTTACCTGTCTTGATAAATAGTGTATCTTTATAGTATCATTTTTTAATTGCTCGTATAATTCATCACTAATTAATGATATACTGGCCCCACTGTCGACGAGCCCTATAACTGGAACCTTCGCTATACTGAATTTGATTAAGGGCAAATTATTTATATTGTCTCCATGTGCACTAGTGATCTGCTCTCTTTTGATACATGTATCATTTTTTCGTCTCTCATCTATTCTATATTCAATTTTTTTTCTTTTCTTTTTATCTGTTTGGAAATTATTTTTTCTCATTTGATATTTTTTTGAGTCAAATTTATACTTATCAAATTTATACTGCCCATTCTTAGGGAAGTTTCCCTGATTATTGTTCCATTTGGAATTTTTATAATATTTTTTCTGTTGATCGAAATTTTGCTTAGGGGAGTTTCTACGACCTTCTCTATTATAATTACTGGTATTTTGGCTATAACTTCTCCCTTGTTGGTACCCAGTCTGTTTTTCAAATTTATTACCTGGTGGAAATGAATTTCGTCCCTGATAATTTTCTCTATTAAAACCTCTCTCATTGTGATAATTTATTGATCTGTACGGGTCAATATTTTGTAGAAAATCTCCAGTATTATCTTGTGAATTCGGGTTATAGTATATAGGTGGTATATAATTTGTTGTCATAGGTTGTATATTACATCCTACTGGAAGAGACTGATATTGTGTTACCTGACTTTCTCCATGTTGCCAGTTATTTTTTGGTTTTGTTTGTGGGTTTTGTACTCTCGAATTAAACCAGCATATATCAGTGTTATGACTGGTGTTTTTACAAATGTCACACCATCGACTTTCTGCTAATTGTGTCTTACTTTCCTCATTAGTATTTTTAATTTTTAGGGAATTAATTTCCTCTTGTAACCTGTTAATCTGATCATTTTGATTTTTTGATAATTCTAATAGTGTTGAACATAATGTATTCACTTGTTCCGCATTATTAGCATCTGATTGTTTGCTTTCGAAAGCCAACTCTATTTGCTTAGCTATTTTCGTGGCCTCTTCATATGTTGCTGGAGCATTTTTTCTTACTTCAAATGCGATGTCACTACGGATTGAATCGAGAAAGCGCGATAATTTTATTGTTTTTAATAAATCCAATGCGCCTTCTTTCGCATTATGCCCTGATTGTTTCAAATATTTTGCTGATATTATATCAAATTGTTTTTGAAATTCATCTATGTTTTGATTCGGAAGCTGTTTTAATTCCATAAATTTTTTTTGTGTCGTTTCAAAAGACTTTGGAGTGCTAAAAATGTCTTTTAACTTAGTTTTCAAATTTTCATAATTAGTTTCTTCTACAATTTCTGTAGAATTGTTAAGCAACTCCCTATTCTTACCTTGGATTTTATTTTTAAGTAGAATAATTTTTATTGGTTCTGGCAACTCTAAACTAGTTGTTATATCATCAATTTGTTTAATTAATGAATTTATGTCAATTTGTTTTTTATCATCAAAATTAGGCACTAAATTAATTAGCGTATCCATGCTTAATGTGGGTTTGTCCCCCATATTTCTTTTTTCTTTAATTTTGTGACTAATTTCCTTTTCACAATAATTAATCTGTTTTTTAACTTCTCTGGGAAGCTGTGTTCTTTTTGACATAAATTATTACTTAAATACTCATCGAATTTTACCCCAAAGATTTTCTTCAAACTCTTTCGTGCCTTATGTATCAATTCACATGCAATATTTTGACATGAAAAAACCCCTAACTCTTATCAAAAGCTTCTAAATCATACATATCATAATATATATATATCTATATATAATACTAAAACCATGAAAATATTTAATACACATACAAAATTCATTTAACTCCTGGAATTAAAGGCAGCCAATATACTAGCTGATATTATACCCCAAAATTTTTTTTTTCTTTAACACCTGGAATTACGGCACCAAAAATATCGTCGATGAGGCCATGTGGTGATTAATTAAAACTTTTATGATTTTTTTTATTTTTTATCCGACCACATAATCCCATCAACAAATTGCGTTGTTTAAATACTAAAATATCTGCAATAACCCAATTTTATTTTCAAATAAATTCCAGTTATACCAATCTTATTTAACTATCAATTTATCATTATTATTCATTTATCTTTATTCATACATATATCTATTTTATTATTATATATCTTTCAAACCTTTCAAATCTTATCCTTCAACCTAGAAAAACATTAATTCAATCTATACACATTTATCTAAATTGAAAAACAAATCATAGACACAAAATACAGTATTACTTATCAAATATATCATTTATTTTTTAATTGGTAAAATGACTGGTATATATATATCATTACTCAACTTATCATTCTCACTTAAATAGGATGTTTGCCACAAATAAAAATTGAATAATAGCCACTTACCCTTAAACAGATGCGGCACTTTCGGAAATATTGTTCTTAGATATCCGTATAATCCATAGTATATATTAGCACTGTTCACACATATTAACAGTTCACACATGTAATTTATGAAGTCCACACTCATGGAAATTGTCATTAATATAATTATTACACACGGAGATTTTTGCGACAGCATACGTTATTCAAAGCAATCAACACATACGAAGATTATTAGAAACTTATATATATTTTTTTTTCGACACACGAAGTTCTTTGAGTGCACTTACAATATTTATTTTTTTTATTTGAAGGATCTAATTATATCACACGCAAACAAAAAATCGTTGAGTCCCCACATATGCACAATTTTCATCGATAAAGAACATTTCCTTTTTTCAATCACCGTTCATGTTGCATAAGGTATGAGGGATCCTCCAAAACAATAGACTCTTCGAATATAAGAGGACTGTTACTATTGTAATTCCAGGAGCATATTCATCAAAAGCACAAATTATCAATTTCGACTAAATGGAGATTCATCTTTTTCTTCTTTAGATAAGGAACACTTCTTTTCGCATCACAGATCATATTGCATATTTCATAAAATAAACTACTTCTTTGCTCCATTTCGAGGTATGAGGGATCCTCCAAAACAATAGCCTCTTCGGATATATGAAGACTGTTAAAATTATATTTCCAGTAGCATATTTATCAAAGGCAAAAATTATCAATTTCGACTAAATAGAGATTCATCTTTTTCTTCTTTTTTAACATTCTTCAAGCACGACCGCTTAGAGCATCCGGGGAATTTTTTTTTTTTAATAATATTTTTCACTCATCACAAATCTTCGAGATCTTATATCCATACCTTCTTTTTTTCTTCTGGACAATCTATATTATTTTAGACTCCTTGAGAGGGGCTGAACCTCTTTTTTTTTTTTTTTATTATTATTATTTTTTATATTTTTATTGGTAGCTTGCTTCACCAATAGCTAAGCATCTCATTAGAAATTTCCCTCTCTCACACACTTCTTTGAATTTTGCGTTCGCACCTCCGAGGACCGGACGATGGTTTTTACAGCCTAACATCCCCTGCAGCATCATTTTCCTTCCTTCTCAGAGCTCTGTTCTCTCTATGGGGTGGTCCAAGTTTCTCTCTTTTATTCAAGTAAACAGGATAATAGAATAATAGTTTTATTGCTTTATGTTTTAAAAGCATCCATTTTCCCATGCACATAAAATAACGGAAGGAAGAAAAGATTTGTCACCAACCCATCTGTTTTATATATAACATCTAATATAATTATTTATGCTGGTAAGTGGCTATCAGTGGCACTTTACATGATATGGGAATTAGGATATTTCCCATAATTAATGCAATTTTGAGAATTCATTATAGTGATTCATTTAAAAATAGGGACCAGCGAAGTGGGCGTTGCCTGCTAGTATATATATATCTATATACATATACAGGCATAAAACACAGATGATATGTTTGGGAAATTAAGAAATAGTGGCTTTTATTGTATTATTTTAATAATAAAAATAACAATAAAAAAATATGTACTTCTTCAGATTTAAAAAAAAAAAAAAAAAAAATTCCTTAAATATTTAAAGAAAAAGAAAAACAAAGTATATTAATAATTACATATTAAAATATAAAGACCTAACTTTACTTCATGGTCGTTTAAGATCTTTCGGTACCGGGCACCCGGTCCTCATCAGAAACGCTGCTTCTGTGGTGGAAAACTTGAATCTGTTCACTCCTCTGCTGATTTCTCATCAGATGGCTCCAGGCTCTATTTGGGGCCACTGCGCCGCTATCGTTGCATACATTGCTATTGGTTGAGATTTCAATTGATTCGCGATACATGGCACAGTTGTAATTATTGTAATCGGCTAAGTTTACGGTTTTATGAAAGTTTATTTTAATATTGTTTTTACTGCATGTTATAGCTAACGCGGTATTAAATTTTCTGGTCTTAATATCATTTTCATGTTCTTCAACTCTAGTTTTGATTTTTCTCTTAGTGACACCAATATATGAACCGGGTTTATTGTTTTCATCTATATATGGAATTTTATACCACCGGCATTTATAAAATTCCATATATAGATGAAAACAATAAACCCGGTTCATATATTGGCGTCACTAAGAGAAAAATCAAAACTAGAGTTAAAGAACATGAAAATGATATTAAGACCGGAAAATTTAATACCGCGTTAGCTAAAACATACAGTAAAAACAATATTAAAATAAACTTTGATAAAACCGTAAAATTAGCCGATTACGATAATTACAACTACGCCATGTATCGCGAATCAATTGAAATCTCAACCAATAGCGATGTATGCAACGATAGCGGCGCAGTGGCCCCAAATAGAGCCTGGAGCCATCTGATGAGAAATCAGCAGAGGAGTGAACAGATTCAAGTTTTCCCACCACAGAAGCAGCGTTTCTGATGAGGACCGGGTGCAAGGTACCGAAAGATCTTAAACGACCACGAAGTAAAGTTAGGTCTTTATATTTTAATATGTAATCCTTAAATATTGTTTGAATATAAATATTTTTTTAAAAACTTTCATACTTCTCGAGCTTAAAATTTTTAATATCTGAAATGAAAGCAGCTGGGATAAAGACAAAATTGGCTAAGAAATCAAATCATTGAAAAACGATTTGACTTTTGAGAGAAGATATGATCTCGTTCAAATTTCCTTTGAGTGCTTATGATTTTATTCTTATTAGTATTTTAACAGTGAGTTTTATAAAAATATAGGGTAGTTATAGAAGCATATAATGCAACTTTCAAATGCTATTAATAATTATAGTATTAGAAAGAATATTTTAAAGTTTTAGTAATGAGGAGAAATATATGGACTTTCGTAGTTAAGTATTAATTTCATTTCGATACAGAAAACAGCAAGCTATAATGATGACATACTAACAAAATAATGTTATTTCTCATACACAATTCATGTTTTGAAAGAATATTTACTTTGTCTTATTGAAAGAGAAATACAAAAATTTTATTCATTTAATAAATTTCACCTAGTGTGACATATCCATACGGAAATCAGATGTGATTAGCATTAGAAAAAAAACAAAATTATTTTGAGTCTGGGGGAAAAAGGGGGGGGGGAATCTTTTTGGCATATTATCAGAAATTTAATGATATTAACAGGCATGTGATTGCTAAAATTAGAAATTAGCTGAATTTTTTTTACTAACATGATTGTTTGGTTAATTGATTGAACATTGATAATGTCACTTTTAATAAATTAACTACCTAAACAGTTATATATATATACTAGCAGACCCGGCCACGCGTTGCTGTGACTAAGTTATACGTTGAATTATACGGCTGTAAACTATTTAGTACAGTCAAATTATTATTTACGAACAAAGACGAAAACGTTGTAGCCGATGTAAAAACCCACAGGGTTGAGATTTGAAACTTAGGTCAAAATTTGGAAGCGATTGATAAAAATTTTCGTAGTGTTGATATTAAGCACAAATTCATTTTATTGTAGGGTCCTATAAATTTTAATGGAGAAGTGATATATATTATTTTTAATGCTACTTTGGATAAAATTGCTAAAATGACTAATATATAAATTAAATTCTATTAAAATAAAAGTATAAAAGAAACAGACGATTTTAAAATCAATTTTTATGGAGGAGTGAAATATAATATATGCTATAATGGATAATTTTACTATAAAATAACCTCATCATTTTAAATATTTTAAAGAGGGCAACAGCTGTAGTTATAAAAAGGAAAACAATAAGGCTAAACCAGAAAAATAAGTAAATTTGATAAATATTTTAAAACTTTAAAATTGGAAATCTTATGAAATATTGGACATTTAAAGTAAATACATGTATCATTTTAAATAGAAAAAGATTTTGGAAAAGTTTAGTGTATTTTAACGAAGTGATGAGAAGTTTTTGCGTATGTTAAAATTTTAATAGTAAATTCAAGTTAATAAAGATGGGAAACATTGAGGATTAAGATAAGAATAATTATAAGATATATAAAAAAAAAACTTTTTATATACCATGCTTTTAAATTTTAATATACTAATAATATACTAATTAAAAGGAAAATGATAAATATTCTATCATAGTTTGAAGTCAAATTTGTTTTCAAATGTCTAAATAAAATATCTGATGTAAGATACTAATATTTTGCAGCGGAATAGATTTCATTTCTGTCATCCTTGGCAAAAAAAAAAGAATATCGCCAAATTATCTGGCGAAAATATTTAATTCCTTTCAAAAATCATGGTTATTTTAACAACTTATATTAAAAGAGTAATGAATAATATGAAACAATATTTCGTACAATACATATCACATGTCATACATACGTACAATGAATAATACATATTACATTTCGTACAATGTATACATCTGGCATGTATATTTTCGTGTTACGCTTTTGATCGCCAAATAATAATAATAATAAAAAAAGCCAAGGGCGACAGAGTTTTGAAATTTAAAATTAAAATTTTGTCAATTTGACAGCAAAATAGTTCAATCTAACACCCGCGATAACTAATACATATCTATAACCAAATATAAGGATTAAAATCGGGAAATAAATTTCCTCGATTTTTAATAATTTCTTACAAAAAATCCAGTGGGCAATTAACATAGGAAATCTTTTTCTTGGCTGCACAGACGGTCAGTGAGTCACACTTCGCTTGCGTATAGAACTCATAGATATAGTATAGCATATATAGAATAGAGTGATCATTGGGGAGAAAAAAGTTATTCCTTTTCATTTGGGAAAAGACGACGTTTTTACCAAAATATGGCCGTCTTTCCCCGAGTGAATACACACGGGAATACATACTAATAATTTAGCAAATAAAATTTATGAATAATTTATTTGCTAAAGGGGAATGGAAGACTCCAGATACAGTTTCAAATTCATATTTCTTTCTTTTTTTTTTTTTTTTTTTTTTTTTTTTCAATACCACTTAATGGCTGTTTCCAAAGCCTTTATTTATTATTTTTTTTTTTTTTCGGCATCAAAAATCTTTGTACGATAACAAGGGAATGAGAGATCTATATATATTACTATATCTATGATAGAACTACATTAGCACTTTATTAATGTGTATAAAATCTTTAAATTGATTATGACGTCAATTTTCGTGAGATGCATAATTTAACTTTTTATAATTTTTTAACGTTCACGTTTGATTAAATGTATTTATTTTTATGTCAAAAGAAAATGAACTCGTATTTTTTTTTTTTTTTTTTGGCAACAATTAAATTAATGGAACTCACAGATATTTTGGAGCAACTTTATTAAAGGTCTATAATTAACAAATAATTGCAATAAAACAATATTGTGACAATAAATTGAGATAAAAACTATCCTATCTCTCAAGTTGGACCAAACTGCACACAGTGTGCAAAATTTCATTAAAATCGGTTCCTTAGTTTAGGAGTTTACCCCGGACAAACATCGTGACACGTAATTTATATATATATACAGATTTATTTATAGCTTTCTATCTACATTAAAATTTTCAGGATTTTTTTCCTTAGCACAAAACAATTCTATAATATTATTGCAATAAGTTTTATATCCACAAAAAACCTTATTAAAATTTCATGTCAACAAGGGGAAAAAAAAATCAAACAAATATAAAATATGATTTTTATTTATGTACATTAATCATACATATTTAAAAAAGCTACAGTAGTTAATTATCAGTTTCTAATATGCACAAAACCAACTGAGTATTAATTTTCTTAAATAGATTTAGAAAAAATTTTCCTACCAGAAAAATTTAGTCTACCTTTCCCCCCTTGTTTAAGCATTTGGAACAGATATTAAATATAAATATTTAATTTAATTGAGAAAAAATAAGTAAATTTATCAAGTTCAGTAATGAAGTTAAAAAATAATTATATATGTGAGAAACATTGAGCACTTCTATCTCTTTATTGTTTCTAGAATTAATCACTGATCACTATCTGGAGATGTTGGGGGGGGGAGAGGGGGAGGAAGAGTAAAAATTAATTACATGAGCAAGAAATATTTAACTATTCTATTTGTTTATAAGTTCTAGAATTTCATTCAGCAAGTTTAAAATGAATATTGACATTTATGTTGTGGATGGAGAAAGATTATGAATTGGGTGACTTTCGTAGCGAATTTAATCGCCGATCGTTAATGGGGTTTCTTTTTTTTAAAACGGACGATATCCGCGATTTTTTTTAAAAGCAGAATAAGTTAATTCGCAAAATTCCGCGAATTGGGGGGGGGGAGGGGAAATCGCAGATTTCCGCGAAATCGAGAAAAAAACAAATGTCTGATTGGCGATTACAGAAATTTTTTTGGGTCGCCACGTGGCGAGTGGCGACCGCGAATCTTGACCTCTACTGCCACCTATATTTCACTATTATAACTACAGAAGCTTTTAAATGATAAATTAAATATACAGTTTTTAAAAACATTTAACTAGCGAGCTTCGCCCGCTAGCGGGTCAGTATTTTCAAATGAATCACTATAATTAATGAATCACTAACAGAACTTAAGAAAGTCTTAAGAAAACAGTCTTAAGAAAAGAAATTTAAAAAAAAAATCATTTCTGATCGGGCAAAGTGTCGTCCTGGGTCCCCACTGCCTTCGGCAGCGCAGTCCCGTGCGCGCTGCGCGTGCACAAGTTAAGGGATACACGCGCTGCGCGCGCGTATTCCTTCCCTGACCCTTCGTGCCCCCCCCAAAAAAAATCATTTCTGATCGGGTAAAAACTCACACCGGGTCCCCACTGCCTTCGGCAGCGCAGACCCATGCGCGCTGCGCGCGCACGTGTGAAGGTATATGTGCGCAGCTCGCAAATATTTCTTCTCAAATTAAATTTTTATTCTTAAGAAAAGAAAAGAAAAAAAATCATTTCTCATGGGGTACAAAGTCGGCCCGGGTCCCCACTGCCTTCGGCAGCGTAGTCCCGTGCGCGCTGCGCGCGCACCAGTTAAAGAATATACGCGCTGCACGCCCGCATTCCTTCCCTGACACTTCGTGCCCCCTAATAAAATCATTTCTGATCGGGAAAAAAATCACACCGGGTCCCCACTGCCTTTGGCAGCGCAGACCCATGCGCGCTGCGCGCGCACGTGTGAGGGTATACGCACGCTGCGCACACGTATTGCTTCTCGAATCAAATTTTTATTCTTAAGAAAAGAAAATTAAAAAAATTATTTCTCATCGGTTAAAAAGTCGGACTGGGTCAGCGCAGTCCCGTGCGCGCTGCGCACGCACAAGTTAGGGGATACGCGCGCGGTGCACGCCTATTTCATCCCCACCCTTTCAGCCCCTTCTAATAAACCTACGTATACCAGTTTCGAACGGTCTTACTCAATTAGCTGAGATGCAAAAGAACACCTAATCAGGACGCCTCAAAACGTGTAAATCTGCTGATTTCGATAATATAAAAG
The DNA here is from genome assembly GCA_963930645.1 of Salticus scenicus. NCBI lineage: Eukaryota > Metazoa > Arthropoda > Arachnida > Araneae > Salticidae > Salticus > Salticus scenicus. Next base: position 2,549,793 of record OZ005654.1, on the reverse strand, counting down.
AACTTTAGAATATCTTTCGAATGATGTATTAAAAATAATTTAATCATGATTAGAAATTGAAATATGGAAATTTGAAAATATTACAGCGCCATCTGGTGGTAGAAATTTCTGTATTCCACTGTTCGATCCCAAATCAACAAAGCTTTCTAATGATGTATTACTTATAAAATTATTTTAATTAGTAGTTGAGATACAAAAGAAAACTGATTCAGGAGACCTCAAAACGTGTAAATCTATTGAAATCTTGAATTAATTTTCGATAATGTAAAAGTACTTTAAAATGTGTATCGAATGACGCATTAAAAAAAAATAATAATCATGATTAGAAATAGAAATATTGTAATTTAAAAATATTACAGCGCCATCTGGCGGTAGAAATTTCTGTAATCTACTGTTCGATTCCAACTCAACAAAGCTTTCAAATGATGCATTACTTATGAAATTTTTTTAATTAGTAACTGAGACAAAAGAGAAACCCATTCAGGACACCTCAAAACGTTTAAATCAGGAGAAATGTCGAAATATCGAATTTCTGTAATCTACTATTCAATTCCAAATTAACAAAGCTTTCAAATGATGTATTACTTATGAAATTATTTTAATTAGCAGTTGAGATACAAAAGAAAACCCATTCAGAAAACCTCAAAACGTGTAAATCAGGTGAAATCTCTAATTCCACTTTCGACACTTTAATTAGTAGCTGAGATACAAAAGAAAACCCATTCAGGAGACCTCGAAACGTGTAAATAAGCTGAAATCTCGAATTCCACTATTGCGATGCAAAAGAAAACCTAATCAGGAGACCTCAAAACGTGTAAATCGGGTGGAATCTCGAATTCCCCTTTCGATAATGTAACCGTACTTTAAAATGTGTATCGAATGACATATTAAAAAAATATAAAAAAGTTAAACATAATTAGAATTTTAAATATTGAAATTTTAAATTATTACAGCGCCATGACACCTCAAAACGTGTAAGTCAGGTGAAATTTCGAATTCCATTATCTACGGTTGTCGGTTAATGGAAGTAAATAAAAAAAGAAATATTTTTACCTTAAGTTTATTTGTGTCGTTTTGAAACTCGCATCCTCTTTCGACAGATAAAATGTGATTCGATTAAAGATAAAATTTAATTTGCAATTAAAATGTAAATCTTTTGTTTATTGACGAAAATCGATGAAATTTTAACAGGAAGTTAGTTTTGTGGTGTTAAGATTATATACTAATTCAAATGTGCGAATTTTGAAAAATTGAAGAAAATAGAAAATTGTAATTTTTAATCCCAGTACAAAAATACATGACCTCATTAAAACACCAGATGTTTTTTCTTTCCGTTCAAGATCGTCTGCCAAGTTAAAATGCTTGTGATTTGTTGCCACCATTTTTGTTTAGTTTAGTTAATTTAAAAAAATCTAATTGTCCGATCAATAAGCCGTTTACACCATCGGATTGAGAAAAAAAAGCCCTTTCCAATGGTATCTTGTTTGTAACAATACGACTGATATTTCTAATTTATTTTCTACTTTTTCCGTAAAAATGTCGCTTTTTAAGCATTTAATCATGAATTCTGGGTCATTTTTCGGTAGACATGGGTGGACATTTTAATTAATATCTCCGCTAATTAGGGTCGCATCGCTTAGCGAAATATCGCGATGTCGAGATGAAGAAATTCTGCGTCTGTCGACACCGGTTTCGAAGCGCTGCGACCATTAGCGCCGGAGCTTTAGCTATGACAAGGCATTTCTCACAGACAGACAGACAGACAGACAGACAGACAAACGCGCACAGATTTTAATAATATAAGGAGATGACAAGGTGATTTGTTTTCAATCCAAATACTAATCAGATTTATTTTTTTTTTTTTTTTTTTTTTACACTTATTACTTAATGTCATGAATACATGCTTATAACTGGTATTTACTTTAGCAGTGAAGTAGTATTTAAATAATTATCAAAAAATTAATATTTAATTGCAGAAAAGGATAAATGTTTATAGTTATAAATATATCTTTTATAAATTTTTATGACCATTACAATACAAAGAACACAGAACATATATATACATGTGTGTATATATATGTATGTATACATGTATATATATATATATATATATATATATATATATACAGTTGAGGATCTATAATCCGCATACCAGGGTTTAAACTGCCATTAGTTTTTTTAGCATTTTGCTAAAAGGTATCATATTTTGCTAAAACAAGTCGGTCAGAATTTCGCTAAAAAGCTAAAACTGGATAACTGTATAAAATATCTCTATATAATAATTCAGATTTTTTTTTTTTTGTAATATTTGCAGGCGAAAACTACGAAAGGACTGAAATTTTTGGGAATCCTTATTTATATAGTAATTTGGATTTATTTTTAATTTTCAATGATTGAATTTAAACGCAAAAATATTTAAAAGTATGTTAGAATTCAGAATTTGCATTTGCAGAATTCTATGCAGAATTCGCATAGAAGCATTTTTAGCACTAGTATTCCACGATTATCTACCACAACACTTTACTTGATTTTTAAATTGCTTTTACATTTTACACATATGATATGAATACCTCCTTTTTCTATTGATAAAATCAAAACATAGTTTCCCTGATTCATACTTTTAAAGTCACAAATATGGATGCTTGGTTAAAATCATCAATGAACAAAAGGAATAGAAAACAAAACTGAGGATAACAAAGCTAAGTAAAAGAAATCAATGGTATCCAAAGAATAATTACCTTTCGAAAATGCTAAAATAGTGCTTGCCTATTTTCGCTAAAATGCTAAAGTAATTTTTTTGCCAGGTTAAACCCTGCCGCATACCCATAATTCGCAATTGTCTATAATCCACACTCACTTTGCAAATGTAAACAAAAGATTTTGAAGTAACGAAAATCCGATATTTTGGATGTATATGAGAAAATATGATGTTAATTCACATACTGAAATGAAAAAAATAATAAGTGTAAAATTTAATTTAGATATACATAATTAATTTTAAAAGGAAAAAATATAATAATTATACTTTTATTGCCTTTATATTTTTTTAGCAAATCTGAACATCGACTGAATAATATTCAATTAATGATCAAACAAAACACATGCAAGTACAGTTTTCTAACTCCTGCTAGTAACAGCATTGCTCATTGGTTGAAAAAAATGACATTATATGCATTGGTGGGATTGTGTATTTTCACAGATGTTTAAGGACTATTAGTGTAAATGTTCTTTTTAGGTGGTATTTCAAAAATACACAAAACTATTTAAGGAAAAATTTATACCAGCATTTGTTTTGATGAAAAGATCTACAATGCAGTCATTAAAAACTGCATCAAACTAATCACATTGCAAGAATCTGGCTGCATATTGTTAATCACAGTCTAGAAGTAGGAGTACAGTTTTTTAATGAATTACTCATTTAAGGGTTTAAATTATACATTGCTTCTACTTCATTAAATAAATTTTATTGTTTTATATATTTATTAGTATTACCTTCATTACATTATATAAAAGCAAACAATTCTAATTCTAGCTTCATTAAATAAAGTTTATTGTTTTATGTACCTTATACTAATTCATATAGCGAGGAAATGGCATTGATCTATAATTTGCAAAAGTCTATAATCCGCACAAGTTCTAGAACCAAGGTGTGCAGATTAAAGATCTTCAACTGTATATATATGTGTGTGTGTGTGTATATATATATGTATATGTATGTCTGAAACAAAGTGATATAAAAAAAATCTATAAAATATTCAATTTAGCATAATATTAGAAATTTGTAGCTAAAATAATATAAAATTAAACTACAGAATTTTCCACAAAATAATCATTGTCTTTTTCCATTTATTTTATTAAAAGAAAAAATAAATCCACCCATAAAAACGATAACATTAATAACTTAGACCATCCTTTATTTTTAATTTGAGCTTAATTCAAAAATCGACAGGATATAAACAATACACGTCTATAAACAAGTACTGCATTGATAATTGTGAAGTATAGAATAAAGAATTAATTTTTAAAATTAAGGTCCCCCCCCCCCTTTCATCATAGAAAATGTTGATCAACAATCTTAAATATTGAATAAAGTTACAATAATCAAAAATCAGCACTCAACATCGGGGCCAAATAGCTGATAATCTATTGAAACTCAGGCGCAGACTCTGTTAAAAAATTGTTTTTTTAATAAGGTTAAAACAGCAATCAAAAATATAAACAATATTGTGTAAAATATATATTATGAAAATATGGAACTGGTTTGCACATTTTTGCATTACACTTTTGATCGCAAAATCCAAAACCTGCCACGGACGACAGATGCTATACCCGAATCTGCCAACATAGTTCGCAATTTCATCACATTTACCAGCATGTTCTAGCATTACGGAGGGAGACATAGTAAGGTGACGGCTTTATACTACAGATTGCATAGGAAAAAACACATGAGAAAAAAATAAAAATAAATGCAGAAAAAAATGCAAGAAAAAATCTTGCACAATCACTATTATAGTTAAAAAAAAAAAAAAAAAAAAAAAAAAAAAAATCCATATTAGGTAGTCAGAAAAATCCTGAAACTATTGATAAGTCAGATGCATCAAAGTATAATATAATTTTACAGTCAGAATAAACAGACTAAAAGTATGATTTCTTTTTACAAAGTTGGTTCTTCATCATACTATACAGGTATAATGAACTTTAATATTTCATGAAAAATGTTTCGCTGTTTGAAAACACTAAAGTATTTAGATTTCTTCGACTAGGCATTGAAATGGTCCTCTTTTTCTTTTTCCCCCGGGATGTAAAGAAAGCTATTTTATTTCTATGGCAAATCATTTAAAACATAGTGCAGGGGTCTAGTTAAGAATGAGCAGTACAACTTGCAGGTTGGTCCAATAAAATAATAATCTGGGAAGAAGGCACATGTCAATACTTGTGATTACAAACCTTGACTAGCAAATTGCCAGCAACTGGTCCTATCTTTCTTGAAGTAGGCTATCCTTGGCATATCTTTGGCATATTTATCGCTGTTTGGTTTTTCTTTCGCCCCTTTATACAATGTGCTTTCATTTATTTATGAATTTTATTATTATTTTCTCAGAACGGGTGTGACAATAGATATATAATCATTCTATGTAATACGTGCTCAAGCAGTAACATGATTAAAGCAGTGGCCCCAAATCAAATTATTATTTAAAATAAAATGTGGTTAAAATATGATTTTAAAATTTAAAGTGCTTCCTATCATCCAATCGAATTAAAATTTTGCATCCACGTATAATTCTGATAACAACACATGTAAGAGACGACTTCCGAAAGAGCCTATTGGGGGAGGGAGCTTAATAGATGAGACGATTCAAAAATTTCACCAAATTATTGCCAACCAATCAGATTGCAACATTGTTACAACCCCAATACACAGCATTCCTTGATTTAACAAACCAAAACCAAAAGACATTTGGTCCCCAACCCTATTTGGCAATTTCCTTTTGAACAATAAACGATGCTGTTCTGGATTTTTTGCAACATTCGTTTATGTTTGGAACCCATGGCAACTATTTTCGAAAATCGCATTTCGCTATAGTCATCGAAAAAAAATTTGCCAAATGGAGTTGTGGACCAAATGAGCAATGGTCACCAAATGTGGTAGTCTTTTTTTCGCCAAATCGCATACGAGGAAAACAACACAATGTCCTGTTTCATCATTGTAACTGCGCCAAGGCGTCACTCATTCTTAACTAGACCTGAAACTACGTAACAAGCGAACAGTGTTACCAATACAAACTTTTCCCCCCACTAAAAGCACATGTGAAAATCCACAAAAAATCCATTAAAATTTCAATTGCCCATAGCATAGCACTAGCGCAATGTAAAATCTACTCTTCTACTAAAAATTCGTTAAAAATCTAAATAACTAAACTAAAAATCAATTATTTAAATGTATTTTGTAATTAATGAATACATTGTACATTTACATAAGCAAATAACGATAAACTTTTTAATTTACAAAAGTTTATGAAAATGTTTCATCCACATCATCGTCTTCATCCGTTTCCGATCCTGCGGTTGAAGAACTTACAGTCGGTAGCAAAAGTATCCGAGCACTAGCCAATAATTCTATTCTGATATCAAAAAAGTACACTTAAAACTGTTTTATTAAATAAATCCTTGTCGAATCATGTTCTTAGACTGACTAAGCACATGACATGAAAAGGATTTATTTAACAAAGCAGTATTAAGTGTACCTTTTTTGGTCAGGGATTATTCCTACGGCTCGAGTACTTTTGCTATCAACTGTAATTGGTATGCAGTGCAGCCATCGTTCAAATTCATTTTAGAATGTTTTGTTGCAAATTGCAGTTATGTACGGCAACAATTACTTACACGTTGCAGTCCTGTATGAATTTAAAATAGTTTATCATTTTATTTCTATAGGATGTTTTGACAACAGTCAACATACTGAAGAATCTTTCTACATCAACATTATACTATGGTAAAACCATCAGCATCTTGGCAAAATTTGATTGCTTATTGAATGAATTTTGAAAACTTGCATTTCTATATAACCTATCTATAAAGTGTTGAAAACTCTAATTTTGCCATTCCCCTATGGACAGTTTAAAATGTTCATACACTGATGATAAAAGTCCCTATATTCATGATAATCGACCCTACATTAGTGCTGAGGACATCTGTAGGTTGTATTTTTCATCCTCAGGCTATCATGATCATATTCTGGAGAGAAAGAGTACCGACAAAAAATTCCTAGTATGTCTTCACATTTTGAAGATAACTGCTAAAAGTACCAGTGCATAGGGAGAAATCCTTACAGTTGGCATCAATGCTGTCATTTGCAAACATCCACTAAATCTTTATTTTTCCCTGTTGATTGTGGAAAAATCCACTAAATTCTGCTAAATTGGCAACACTGCATGCGAAAACTCTGAAAACTGCTACTTGCACGCAGACTTATTAAATTAACGATATGTCATGTCATATGACTTCCTATAGTAAGTAATATTTGGAGAGTTCTTAATACATTATACAAAATTAAGCATTCAAAATGAGAAATTTTTATAAACACAAAATATATAACATGAAATGCAGAGACAGCAAAATTTTCAAAAACCATGAATTCAGAGGTAGCCCCGAAAAGTTTCACCCCTGATAGTGCCTGTGAAAGAAAATTTGTGTCGCTCTTACTTACCAAATTCAAACTGCAAAACCCGGTGACAACTAGCGCCTTATAAAATTTGAATGAGCATATAGCCATTTTCTTTATAAACTTTGGATTCCTCAACAGTAAGTTGCAATATGCTTGATGAATAGCTATAAAAGCTCCATGCAATGGAAGTTTTTCTTTCATAATCATTGACACTGAGCCGAAAAGAAGGCAATTACAGCCCTTAATAATCATTTTAAATTTTGTATGAAAATTATAATCAATATTTAATTTGTTAAGCCCAACAAAAGAACACAATAGCTAAATTTCTGTTTGTGTTCCTGTGTTTGTTTACCATCAACAACATGGTCATGGAAAAGGAACTTGAGTTGAATTGTTTCTTCCTTCTTTTTTGAATTACGGAATTACTTTTTTGAGTTACGTGTTGTTTCGGTCGGACGACTACAACGAGGCGGAGTTTCACTTTGTTTGTGGGGAAAAAGCTGCGCTATGATTGGCTATAGTCCTTTATTTGTAGGCTAAATTAAGACTCCTTTAGGTTAAATTTCATCATGACGTCGAATGACGACAGAAAGTCAAGTTGTCAGTAGATGGTATTAATGAGGGACAGCTTCATTGTCTAATAATAATTACAAATTTCGAATAAACACCATACGCAAGAACTCCGGCTGTGTTCAGCCTCTAGATCAATTTGTCTGATCCAATCGGTCTTTGAGACATTCGATCCTTGACCGTTCGAAAGTAGAGGCTGAACCCTGATCCATTTACATAGATATAGTAATTTATATAGATCTATCATCCCTATGTTATCAAGCAAAGATTTTTGATGCCGAAAATTTTTTTTTGGCATCAGCCTTTAACCATAGATATAGAATAAGACATAGATTGGTCATTGACGAAGAAAAAGTGATGCCTTTTCATCTGGGAAAAAACAGTCATTTTACTCTCTAATGGATGTTTTTTTCCGAGGAATGCACATAGATAATTTAGCAAATAAAATTTATGAATAATTTATGTACTAGAAGAGACTAAACAACTCCAGATACCCATTTTTCTTTCTTTTCTTTTTTTAGATGTAGTATATATACTCATATCTGCACAAAACTAACTTTATTTTGGTATTTATTATTATACTTGTTTATGATAAAAGTCGTCTGCATTCATCATGGAAAATAATTTTAATAAGTTATAATTTAAAAAATAATTTGTATTACGTAAATTTGTATAGGATTATTATACACTGATGGAAAAAAAAATCCCAACACCAGGAAGGAGCTGTGCTAGATAAACGAAATTTGGTAGGCGTGTTCATACGTCAGAAAGATGACGTCGATTCAAATTTCGAGCTACGCGCATAAGTGTGGCGTTAGTAGCGACACTATGAACATGCAAATGAGGTTTGCTTTAAATAAGCGCTGTAAGGTTCGTGACAGTTGAGATTTGACGTAGTGGGTTAATGTTAGTCAAGGATGCCTCTAAGAAGACAAAGAAGCCATTATCAACAGCTCACTGAGTTTGAACGAGGTCGTGTAGTAGGGCTACGAGAAGGTGAGTTTTCTTTCCGCGATATTGCAGAAAGACTTGGCAGGAATGTATCCACTGTGCATGAGTGTTGGCAGCAGTGGTCAAGGGAAGGTACTGCCTCAAGAACACCGGGTTCCGGGCGGCCACGTGGCACTACTGAGAGGGAAGACCGCCGTGTTCGGCGTATGGCTGTGGCTAATCGTACTGCGTCTGCAGCTGAAATTCGAGCTGCAGTTGGCACCACAGTGACACAACGAACTGTTACAAATCGGTTACTTCAAGGACAGCTCCGAGCCAGACGCCCTGTAGCGTGCATTCCACTGACTCCAAACCACTGCCGTTTGCGACGTGAGTGGTGTCAAGCTAGAGCTCATTGGAGGACGGAGTGGAGATCTGTTGTGTTTTCTGATGGAAGCCGGTTCTGCCTTGGTCGCAGTGATAGCCGTGTGTTGGTTAGAAGGAGGCCAGGTGAACGCCTGCTAGCGACCTGTCTGCGGCCTAGACACACAGGGCCTACTCCTGGAGTTATAGTTTGGAGAGCAATTTCGTATGACAGCAGGAGCACTCTCGTCCCACGCACCCTGACTGCAAATTTGTACGTCAGTCTAGTGATACAACCTGTTGTGCTGCCATTCATGAACAGCATTCAAGGGGGTGTTTTCCAACAGTATAACGCTCGCCCTCATACCGCTGTTGTAACCCAACATGCTCTACAGAGTGTCGACATGTTGCCTTGGCCTGCTAGATCACTAGATCTTTCTCCAATCGAGCACGTATGGGACATCACTGGACGACAACTCCAGCGTCATCCACCACCAGCATTAACCGTCCCTGCATTGACCGCCCAAGTGCAACAGGCATGGAATTCCATCCCACAAACTGATATCCGACACCTGTACGACACAATGCATGCACGTAAGCATGCTTGCATTCAAAATTCTGGCGGTTACACCGGTTACTAATGTACCAACATTTCACATTTGAAATGGCTCTTCTCGCCAATGGCTCTACCTGTGATCTTGAAACTTTAATCAATTAAATATGTTACCTAGACAAATGTATTGCTGAAATTTCATTACTGTACAATAATTACTTCCATTACCCTACCACCGTAGGTAATGGAAGTATTGTATTCGGTCTGAAAATTCGATATCGGGTTTTCACCTGATTTACACGTTTTAAGGTCCCCTGAGTCCAAAAAAGTGGTTTTTGGCAATTGGTCAGTGTGTATGTATGTGTGTGTGTGTGTGTGTGTGTGTATGTGGAGAATCTTCTGGCTATTATAGCTCAGAAACTAATAAAGATAGAGCTACGAAACTTTAGAATTCAAATACGTCTGGCCTACAGATGAAATTTCCAAATTTTGGTGAAAATTGAAAAACCGGAAGTGGGACATCGGAAACCGGAAGTTGGACCGTAAGTCCGTATCTCAAAAATGGCTCTAACGATTTTCTTCAAACTTGCTATATAAACACTCTATTAGATGTCCTTTCGAATGATATAGTTGGTTAGTTCAAGAAAATTGATAGGCGTCCTGTATAAATAGCTCAATTTCAGGCCTCCGAAGGGCGTTCCTTTAAAAACGGTTGTACGGATTTTTTTCAAACTCGCCATTTTAACTCAATTTTAAATATGCTTTTGTTTGTAATTATTGTTTTCCTGTCAATAATTGAGTTTAACCGGAAATGGGACATCGGAAACCGGAAGTGGGACCGTAAGTCCGTATCTCAAAAACGGCTCTAACGATTTTCTTCAAATTTGCTATATAAACACTCTATCAGATATCCTTTCGAATGATATAGTTGGTTAGTTCATGAAAATTGATAGGCATCCTGTATAAATAGCTGAATTTCAGGCCTCCCAAGGGCGTTCCTTTAAAAACGGTTGTACGGATTTTTTTCAAACTCGCCATTTTAACTCACTTTTAAATATGCTTTTGTATGTAATTATTGTTTTCCGGTCAATAATTGATTTTTTGTGAAAGTTGGTATCTCAAAAACGGCTCTAACGATTTTTTTTTTTTTTTTTTGGTCACGTTTATGTTTTCTGATCACATTATCTCTGAAAAATGCATATAATACATGTAATAGCGGGTAATGGAAGTCGTGTGGTTGTTTCACACCAGATTTTTTTTCTTGGTGTTGGGATTTTTTTTTCCATCAGTGTATATAGAAAAGAGTGTTGTGTTGTGGTAGCCACGACATACAAGTTATATGTTAAAACTTCCGTGGCTGGTAACTACATTTAAAAAGAATTTTGAAAATTCCATATTACTTATAATATAAAATCTTTAAAAAATATTAAAATAAAAAAAATATATTCCATTAAATATGAAGACAATAATTATATCATAATAATAACAAAACAACTGAATTTATATTTTCATAAATTACTTGAATATAACTTATTTATGAAAACTTATCCCATTTCTTTTCATATATTTATTAGAACACTTAAAAAGTGCGCAATATTTCGGCATTTTCAAAATTCATTAACATTCTATTCTATTACTATTTTCGAGTTTTAACCACGGAAGAAGATTGTATAGGAATTAAAACCAGATAGAGAAGTGAGCGCGGAAACTGCGGCTTTCTTTTCCGCATTAATTCAGCCGAGTGTAGGAAAGCGATTCGATTCGATAGCCGCCTGGTGTAGTATCTTTGAAACTTATCGGAAGAAAGTGAAAGCCCGCCTACGGCTTCAGTCATCATCCGATTTCCGAGAACGACGAACGAACGAACAGCCAGAAATGTAAAGAAACGCGCTGATTGGTGGATTTTCGAGATCTGGTCGCCCTCTATCTGTAAGATGAAAATTACTACCTTTCCGTAACATTCGTAATACATCCTATACTCTTATAATCCGTGGTTTTAACCAACGAGATATATAAAGTACAGTGATAAATGGTAACCCTTGAGTAAGACTACTATATAACAGGCTGAATCATTCGCTGCCATTTGTCCGTCAAGTCCGTCATTGCTAAACCTAAGATTACTATATAATAGTCTTTTATAGTCTCATATAATAGTTTTATATTGTAGTCCGTCATTGCTAAACCTAAGATAACTATATAATAGTCATATATAGTCTCATATAATAGTGGTATATGGTAGTTTTAGGTTTAGCAATGACGGACTTTACGTACAAATGGCGGCGAATGATTCAGCCTGTTATATAGTAGTCTTACCCTTGAGAAGGTCCAAGATGAGTCATGTGACATGCTCTCCTTGCACCTGCGTATTTGGTGGTTCCTTGGTAATGGTAACAGCATATTTCCAGTAAATTTCTATGGCAACGGTTTGGAGATTGTTCTTCGTATAAATCATAACCGACAATGTTTTTGTTTACTTACGTAGTTTAATATTCTTTTGTTCTAAATCATTTTGATTTTGATTTAAATTCTTTTTTATTTCGTGTAGTTGAACTTTAACAGACAAAATACTTAAAAATAGTTGAAAAATTACTATTTGTTGTTAAATTCAGCTCTTTAACAGTTTAATTTTCGTTTATAAACACTTTTAAACTTTGTTGGGAAACGATGAAAAAAAAAAGTATTTTATTATTTATTAAAATGTGAAATATGTGTAAAATTATTTTAAAAACAATTTATTTCGGTCATAGGACTGTCATGTTACCAAATAATAATGATAATTTATCGAACTGATATTTTAAATGCCAAAATAGCGATAAAGGGCCAAACACAGCAACCTATTGGCCATGTCACGTGATTCATTTTGAACCACGGAAAGCTAATCCTTCATCCATTGAATCAGCACTCTAATTTATATATCTCGTTGATTTTAACCATTTTAACCAACGAGATATATAAAGTAGAGTGATAAATGGTAACCCTTGAGAAGGTCCAAGATGAGTCATGTGACATACTCTCCTTGCACCTGCGTTCCCTTGGTAACAGTTTATTTTCAGTAAATTCCTATGGCAACGGTTTGGAGATTGTTCTTCGCATAAGTCATAAACGCCAATGTTTTTGTTTACTTGCGTAGTTTAATATTCTTTTGTTCTAAATCATTTTGATTTTGATTTTACTTCTCTTTTATTTCGTATAGTTGAACTTTAACCGACAAAATACTTAAAAATAGTTGAAAAATTATTAGTTGTTGTTAAGTTTAGCTCTTTAAAAGTTTAAATTTTCTTTTATAAACACTTTTAAACTTTGTTGGGAAACGACGAAAAAAAAGGTATTTTATTATTTATTAAAATGTGAAATATGTGTAAAGTTATTTTAAAAACAATTTATTTCGGTCATAGAACTGTCATGTTACCTAATAATAGTGATAATTTGTCGAACTGATACTTTAAATGCCAAAATAGCGATAAAGGGCCAAACACAGCAACCTATTCGAGCATGTCACGTGATTCATATTGAACCACAGAAAGTTAATCCTACATCCATTGAATCAGCACTCTAATTTATATATCTCGTTGATTTTAACCAACGAGATATATAAAGCAGAGTGATAAATGGTAACCCTTGAGAAGGTCCAAGATGAGTCATGTGACATGCTCTCCTTGCACCTGCGTATTCGGTGGTTCCCTTGGTAACAGCTTATTTTCAGTAAATTTCTATGGCAACGGTTTGGAGATTGTTCTTCGCAGCCAATGTTTTTGTTTACTTACGTAGTTTAATATTCTTTTGTTCTAAATCATTTTGATTTGGATTTTACTTCTTTTTTATTTCGTGTAGTTGAACTTTAACCGACAAAATGCTTAAAAATATTATTTGTTGTTAAATTTAGCTCTTTAAAAATTTAAATTTTCTTTTATAAACACTTTTAAATTTTGTCGGGAAACGATGTAAAAAAAGGTATTTTATTATTTATTAAAATGTGAAATATGTGTAAAATTATTTTAAAAGCAATTTATTTCGGTTATAGGACTGTCATGTTACCTAATAATAATGATAATTTGTTGAGCTGATATTTTAAATGCCAAAATAGCGATAAAGGGCCAAACACAGCAACCTATTGGCCATGTCACGTGATTCATTTTGAACCACGGAAAGCTAATCCTTCATCCATTGAATCAGCACTCTAATTTATATATCTCGTTGATTTTAACCATTTTAACCAACGAGATATATAAAGTAGAGTGATAAATGGTAACCCTTGAGAAGGTCCAAGATGAGTCATGTGACATACTCTCCTTGCACCTGCGTTCCCTTGGTAACAGTTTATTTTCAGTAAATTCCTATGGCAACGGTTTGGAGATTGTTCTTCGCATAAGTCATAAACGCCAATGTTTTTGTTTACTTGCGTAGTTTAATATTCTTTTGTTCTAAATCATTTTGATTTTGATTTTACTTCTCTTTTATTTCGTATAGTTGAACTTTAACCGACAAAATACTTAAAAATAGTTGAAAAATTATTAGTTGTTGTTAAGTTTAGCTCTTTAAAAGTTTAAATTTTCTTTTATAAACACTTTTAAACTTTGTTGGGAAACGACGAAAAAAAAGGTATTTTATTATTTATTAAAATGTGAAATATGTGTAAAGTTATTTTAAAAACAATTTATTTCGGTCATAGAACTGTCATGTTACCTAATAATAGTGATAATTTGTCGAACTGATACTTTAAATGCCAAAATAGCGATAAAGGGCCAAACACAGCAACCTATTCGAGCATGTCACGTGATTCATCTTGAACCATGGAAAGCTAATCCTTCATCCATTGAATCAGCACTCTAATTTATATATCTCGTTGATTTTAACCAACGAGATATATAAAGTAGAGTGATAAATGGTAACCCTTGAGAAGGTCCAAGATGAGTCATGTGGCATGCTCTCCTTGTACCTGCGTATTCGGTGGTTCCCTTGGTAACAGCTCATTTTCAGTACATTTCTATGGCAACGGTTTCAATGTTTTTGTTTACTTTACGTAGTTTAATATTCTTTTGTTCTAAACCATTTTGATTTTGATTTTACTTCTTTTTTATTTCGTGTAGTTGAACTTTAACCGACAAAATGCTTAAAAATAGTTGAAAAATTATTATTTGTTGTTAAATTTAGCTCTTTAAAAGTTTAAATTTTGTTTTATAAACACTTTTAAACTTTGTTGAGAAACGATGAAGAAAAAGGTATTTTATTATTTATTAAAATGTGAAATATGTGTAAAATTATTTTAAAAGCAATTTATTTCGGTCATAGGACTGTCATGTTACCTAATAATAATGATAATTTGTTGAGCTGATATTTTAAATGCCAAAATAGCGATAAAGGGCCGAACACAGCAACCTATTCGAGCATGTCACGTGATTCATCTTGAACCATGGAAAGCTAATCCTTCATCCATTGAATCAGCACTCTAATTTATATATCTCGTTGATTTTAACTCTCTAATGGAATGGCTGATGCCAAAAAGCTTTTTCGACATCAAAAATCTTTGCTCGTTAGCATGGGGATGATAGATCAATATAAATTACTATATCTATGCCATTAACTGGTTGATGAATTTCGAAAATAACGAAATATTGCGTCTTTTACATAGAATAATAATAAAGGAAGAAGGAGCATGCCAATACTCTAATGCTTACAAACCCCTTCTAGTGAAATGCCAGCGAAAGCTACTTTTGCTCCTCTCGACCTTGAAGTAGGGCACCCATCCTCAGCGCATTTATCGCTGTTTGTTGTGGGTGCTGCCTTGCAAAAATCTCGCCAACAAGTCGCCAACCAATCAGATGGAAGCACTGTTACAACCTTATACCCGGCATTCCTGGATTTTACAAACCGAAACCAAAACACGTGCGCTCCTTCTTCCTTTATTATTATTCTATGGTCTTTTAATCCTTTTAATAATTTTATGGAAAGAAATGGGATAAGTTGTCATAAATGTAAATTATATTTGACTAAATTATGAAAAAATATAATTTTTATAATCAGTTGCTTTGTTATTATTATGAAATAAAAACTGTTTTGATTTTTAATGGAATACTTTTTTTTTTTTTAATTTGATATTTTTTAAGATTTTACTTAGTAAGTAATGTAGAATTAAAATTCTTTTAAATATAGTTAGCAGCGGCGCGGGTAAAAAACGTTAGTTTTAGTATATAAAAAGAGTTTAACTTTAATATTATCTAAATTAATAAATATAGTAAAAGAAAAATGAATCTGAAATTGTATCTACAGTTTTTCATTCACCTTTAGTACATGAATTATTCATAAATTTTAGCCATTAACTGATCAAAATGGCTGTCTTTCTCGGAGTAAAAAGGAATCACTTTTTCTCCCTAAATCACCTTTTCTCCCCAATCTATGTCTTTTAATACTATATCTATGTCCCTTTATTGGATCAAAATCAGTGCGCTGCCATCTGTATGCTTAGTTTTGAACTACCTATGAAATATTACAAAATTTAATATTCATTAATTAAAAATTTAAATATGAATTTTAAAAAAGTAGATGCATATATATATTTTGTTTTTCTATTTTGCATAGTCGTGTACATATGCACTGAAATATTAATTATATAATTCTTTTTAGCAAATTATTTAATAAAAAAAAATAGTAATAATAATAAAATTTTAATTTTAGAAATTTTTAAAGCAAACAAATTTTTAATTATTTCTGTCAATCCGCGATTGTAATGATCCTCGCCCTCTGGTGGGCTAAGGTGAAATTATCACACCACTGATAGCTTTCACGCTGAAACAATGATAGAACAACAAGAAAAAACAATAATAAATACACGTGTGGCTATTATATTTACTAACAACTGCAGTTGGGAAAAGCGCCATCTATAGATCATTACAAACGCGGATTATACATTATTGAATTATAACGATATATTGTAAACAATTTTAAATATTATTTTGTGGGTTCATTATCAAGCTAATTTTTGTTATATATGGAATGCTGAAATTTAAAGCAAATAATTACCATTCAAACTTCTGATGTAAATAACAAGTAGGTTCAAGTTTTATTATGATCTAAGGTAAGAAATAGAAAACAATTACACATTGCCAAAAAAATATAAAATTTAGATTTTTAATTTAAATCAATTATTAAAAAAAAAAAAAAAAAAAAAAAAAAACTAGAATGTTGTGCCAATGTTTGCCACAAGACTTTCTTCTATATTTTCCTATACATATTCAATCAGTAACAATATATATATCTATATATTAATAGGCAAGCATAAAATTTGTTGTCCCTTTTTAACATATTAATTATGGGAGTAGAGGGTTGAAAATGGTATCATTCGAAAGGTATGGTTAGCCGGAAGGTGCGAATACAAATATTATTTTCTTACGATGTCAAGAAGGTATTTAAAAATACATTTATTTTTTATGCATTTTCCCCCATTTTTCCCTTTTATACACGTATTCCTTCACATTAAAAAATACCTAAAAGTAGAAAGTTGTTAAATCTGGCAATTTCATAAAGCTCAAATAAAACCATAGACACAGTAATTTGTATAATGTAGCATCCCTATACGCAAGCGAAGTGATGACGTCACTGTCTGTCCATGGAGCCATGTAAAAGATTTTCTATGTTAATTGTCCATTGAGTTTTTGTAAAAAATTATTAAAAAATAACGGAAATTATCTGCCGATTTTAATTCCGATATTTGGGTATAGTTATATATAAGTTACTGTCTACATGTGTTTGATTGAGTTATTTTTTCTGTAAAATAGAGCATTTCCTCGTGACGTCATGTGGTTGGCAAAAAAGCGCGCTCGACTTTCCCGCACCCCGCCCACCATTGATTTTCCGCTTTTAGTAATCAAGTAATCGCCATCGCTATGCTTTTCCCAAGCCTTTTTGCCAACCACTCATAAAAGTTGAGATGTTTGTTTACAAACAAGGAACTGCCCTATTGATAAAATTTTAATTTAAAATCACAAAACTGCAGAAAAAAAAAATGGCAAACTTCCAGTTTCGAATGTAAACATAAACATTTCATTTCAAAGGGTGATATTTAAACAATAAATATTGAACTAATATATTAAATAAAAGGAAAATGGATTTGTTACTAACTGCTGCATGTATAAGTAGACGATACGGAAAAAAATCCGATTTCCGTTTTTTGCTGAATTTACATGTTTTGAGCTTTCTTTACGTTTCAATTAACTGAAATTGGCTACTTATTTTTTAAAAAAGTGTCTTTATTGCTAGCTTTTGTGGGTAGAAGAAGCAAGTAGAAGATTCATAAAAACTTTTGATTTCCGGTTTTCGGTGAATTTACACGTTTTGAGATTTCCTTGCATTTTAATTAAGTGAAATTAGTGAAATGGACTACTTATTTTTATTTTTTAAAAAGTGGATTTATTATTCTTTCCTCTGCATATATAAGTAAAAAATATAAGATTCAGAAATGTTTTAGATTTTCGGTTTTCGATAAAGTTACACGTTTTGAAATTTCCCGAACCCAATTCGACCATTTTTGAAAAATATCTTTTTTTTTTTTTTTTTTTTTTTTTTTTTTTTTTTTGTTCAAACACTGTACTTTATGAACCAATCGAATTAATTTAACAGAATTTGATACTTGGTTGGACCTTGGTCTGACATGGTACCTATTAGCGTCTGGGCTGTATCACACAACAAAGGGGCGTTTTCACGTTGCGATTTTCTCTCATTTCAGGAAAGGCTAACATCTACAGAGAGAAATAGTTATATTAAGTAAAACTCTGCTGATTCAGTTAGAGTGAATATTGGCAAACAATCGCCGCAGCTGTGTTGCAATTGCATTCCGTTTAGGACAAGGTAATAACTTTGCTTTGCCTCGCTTTGCAAAAAAAAAAAAAAAAAAAAAAAAAAATGGTCGAGTTTCGACCACTGGGCGATACTAGTATATATAAAATTACGATTTTTTTTCTGAGGTTTTTTGTTTTTTTGTTTATTTTTTTGTTAAAAGTAATACATATTCAATCAATAACAATATTTAAAAAAAAAAAAAAATATATATATATATGATTTTTTTTTGTTCTTGTTAAAAGTAAAAAAAAAAAAAATCGATAACTTTCTTTTAAATTATCGCAGATTTATAGTTCCACCATTCATTTTAAAGGTATTGACGAGATCTTTCGAAAGATACCTATCTTCAAAATTTACCCTCCAGGGGGGGAAGCGATGACCCCACATGTACAGAAATTTTTTCCTAGTTAACTATTACTATTATCAATAACTCATATTAAGTTTACAATCACAAGTTAAAAATAACTCTCATTATGTACATTTATACGAAATTTTGTCCTATACTGACGTGTAAAAAATTCAGAAAACATGAGATCACTGCGCCACCTGTTGAGCGATCGATCCCCAAATCTAATCAGCACCAGTTTATGTCAGGGACCAACTAAATACCAAGTTTGGTTAAATTTCGTTAAAAAAATCGATAACTTTGTTTTAAATTATCACAGATTTATAGTTCAACCATTCGTTTTAAAGGTATTGACGAGACCTTTCGAAAGATACCCATCTTGAAACTTTGCACCCCGGGGGGGGGGGGGAACCGAGCCCCCACATGCACAAAATTTTTTCCCTACTTAACAATTGCTATTATCAACGAGACCTTTCGAAAGATACCCACCTTGAAAATTTACTTCCCCGGGGTTGTACTTCCCGCCCAGGGGGGGGGGGAGCCGATGTCCCCACATGCACAAATTTTTTTTCCTAGTTAACTACTACTATTATCAATAATTCATATTAATTTTACAATAATGAGTTTAAAATAACTCTCATTATGCCCATTTATACGAAATTTTGTCCAATACTGCCATGTTAAAAGTTTGCATAAAATGCGATCACAGCGACACCTGTTGAGCAATTGATCCCCCAAATCTAATCAGCACCAGTTTATGTCAGGGTGCAACTCAATACCAAGTTTGGTTAAATTTCATTCATTGGTTCGTGAGATACAGCGTCCACAAAAAAGTGATACAGACAGACATTTTCTAAAAACTATTAATTCGTGTTCTGGACATCCCAAAACGTGTAAATCCATCAAAAAACGGCGGTCGAAAATTTTCACGAATCCAATACTTTCTCTATATTACATATAGAAGAAAGTAAAAAAAAAAAAAAAAAAAAAAAAAAAGTTTTTTTAATAATCACAGTTTTATTTTAATCAAGAGTATTTTAAGCATTTTAAATATTTATGTATTTCTTTTTCTAAATTTATCTAAATAGGAATTAAATATTAATTTTTAAATGTTTTAAAGATTATAAAATATTTTTATGTTTGAATGCTAAAATTTAAGGCAAATGTTTAAAATCATGCACTGATGTAAGTAATAAGTAGGTTTAAGTTTTATTATGCTGTAAAACATATAAATGGTAAAAAAATATAACATTATAAAAATTATTTAATTTTGCGCCGACTTCAAAAGTTATGTTTAATTGTAGTGTTTAGGTTGTCTGGTGAAGGAAATTATTTTATACTTTTAGGCCAATTTTCTTTTATTTATAATTGTTTGCATAGTGCAGTCGGTAACAAAAGTGTCCGAACACTAGAAAAAATTCCTATGTATGAACTATGTATAAAAATTCCTAACAAAACCGTGTGAAGTGTACTTTTTTACATAGGAATTTTTGCTAGTGTTCGGACACTTTTGTTACCGACTGTAGTTGCTTTTGGAGTCGGTTCTATTTTTTTTATAAAAAGTTTTTATTTTTTTCTTTTCAGTGAAAATTTATTCATGTAGCAGAACATCAGAAGACGTTCGACGGCGGTTTTACAAATCACAACCCACAAGAAAAATGACACAACTCAAAAAATGGTAATTTTGAGTTTATGTCACTGAAAAATATACGAAATGCCCCCAATGTGAACAAAAAATGATACATCTCTATCTAAAGAATTATCCACTCGAGAGACAGTTGTGTCAGTTTTATTCTAGTCTTCCTTATCATTAAGTTGATTTTTCTTAAATACTCCATTTTTAAGTTGTGTCACTTTTCTTGCCTTTATCGGATATGAGAAAAACTATCTATTGAATGACCACACATTAAATTAAAAAGGCTTTAGAAATGTCATAACCAAAAATTCGGTTAGACGTGTATGGAACTTTCCAGTGTCACTCGCTACGCTGGAATGTGTGCAGCGTAAAGTTCAAACAAAAATCAAAATCATGACAGAAGTGTCGACATCGAAATAAAGGTTTTTTCATTTGTTAACAGTAGAAAACTGTGAACAAACAGATGCACATTTAAACATCCTGTTTTTAACATTTATGTCTACAAGGTGTCTTTTCGGGACTGTACAACTTTGAACTTTGTGATTTACTTTTTCTCTCATACCTTGTACTATTTTCGAGATAGAAACGCTAACTCCGCTATCTTCCCACCAGGTGGCGCTCACATCTTGTAGCACATGGCCACTTTACGATACTTACATATTACCTTTAGGAATGTAGAGGCAGCCGTTCAGCAGTTAGAGTGAAAACGGACTTTTGTGAATACCTTGTAATTTGTTTAGATATTGATGAAATCCTAATGAGACCTATTTCAGGTTTTGTTTACGACAACAGCAAAATGTATTAACATTAAAGCATTTCTTACGTAATTTAGAAATTTTCAAACATCAACCCTGAAACTCACTTCTGATAATTGGGGGGAAGGCTGATTTTTACCAACATATGTGAAAAACACCACAGCCAGGAATCGAACCTGAGCCTTCCGCTTAACGCGCGGATGCTCTAAACCACTGAGCTACCCTGGCTG
The DNA here is from genome assembly GCA_963930645.1 of Salticus scenicus. Lineage (NCBI taxonomy): Eukaryota > Metazoa > Arthropoda > Arachnida > Araneae > Salticidae > Salticus > Salticus scenicus. The sequence goes on along the minus strand of OZ005654.1, from coordinate 2,528,413 downwards.
AGGTTGGGCGGATATTAACCAAAATCAGACTACCCTCCTTTCCGTGGCTCTAAGGTGACATCCTCGTGGTAGTACATTTTGGAATATCAATTCGATATTCGGGCATGCGTTGTGAAATGCCCTAGAATTAATCCTAATTAAAAGCAAACATTAATCTGGAAAACAATATGTTTAATAATAAATAAATTTACTCTCAAATAATATCAGATTCATATAATTTTAATTAATTTCTTTATTAAACATCCAAATTTTGAATATTAATTAAATTGATTATTCTATAATTTTACAATACAATAAAAATGATATAACAATGATCTTTGATTTTGCCTTAATGTGTTAAAGATGAGTACTAGAAAACAAATGCGCTTTACCAGCATTGCAAGGTAAAATTACTGACCGAGAAATGTAAGAAATTCTCACCAGATTTATCAGATGCTATGTCACATTCCAGGCACAAGAGGAATATTTTGGCTAGCAGGGAGCACATCTTTAAGTATCCTTGATGAATCATTTCGGCTAGGCAGCACCACACTGGAGCACATCTTTAAGTATCCTTGATGAATCATTTCGGCTAGGCAGCACCACACTGATGATAGCAGGACCTCACATTACGTCTGCACACACGAAGGCAATTTTTTAGAATTCTGACTCTTAAAGGAATCTATTCTCTCCTTTAATTTTTTAAGTCTCTCATTATAATTTTTGGAGGAGGTTTTCCCCTTGCATTTTTTTTATTGGGTCTATCTTCTGATTGGACCTTTCTTCGACCAATCTGCTTGCTTCTAGATTACTACGGTGCCTTTTTTACGACCTCGCCGGGGCTTTTTTGGCGGTAGCCAGTGGGGCTTAAATGCGGGTGGTCCCCTTTCAGAGTTCCACGTGCAGGTCATAAATATGACGTTGTATTTCTGTCTTAGGCTTTTAAAAGGTAATAAAACAGCTTTGTAGTCTTCAGTAAAACAGCTTTTGTATTTTTATATTCTTTTTCCTTTTAAATAATGCCCTTTTGTACCTTTATTATTTTGTTTTTAACAAAATGGCTGATTTTTCCCATCAGCCTATCCCCCTGTCGAATAAGTTTGAGACAGTTTCTTTATCTCAATACATTATGAGTCCTTTAGTTGTCGTAGTAATCTGGTGTGTTTTTGGTCAGTAAAAAATTTTTTATACATATTCATGCTAAACTTTTTTTAGTGCACATTAGAGTTCTTGTGCACATTAGAGTTCCACACTAATAGTTCCGTTTATATATGTGCATAATGATTAATGAATATACAGTTCAACACTTGATTGTTGATTGTTCATGAAGTTCAGTTTAATATTAATTGCTGATTGTTCATACTATAATGTTCAATACTGATTATTAATTGGTGATCATGCATTTCAACCTTATTATTAATTGATCCAGATCTGTAAATGGTCCAATATTTGATTGTTGAACTAGTTTTATTTGTGACCATCAATTTGTGATAGACAGTTTTATGGTCTGTCGTTGCATTTAGCCGATGCTTGTGCCAACAGTTTGTAAATTTTATTCAGTTTATAATTTTTTGTGACACATATTGTATAGTATTACTTCACTCGGTCAGTATATCATATGCTAAAGATTATTATTATTACTTTGCATTTTAATTCAATAATTATAACTATTTATACCGTATACCAACACTCATTTTTTTTTTTTTTAACATTTATAAATATATACACAATACAATAAATTCACATATAATAGTACTTTTTCTGAATTGTTAGCAAAATTCTACAAGTGTATGCATTCCTTCTATATACGATTCATTACTTTCAGTGTATAGTACCAATAATAAAAAAAAATTTTGTATATTACATGATATCATGAATGTATTTAATCGTTTTGGTAGTATGTCTTTATTACCATTAAGTAAGGCAGTATTCTTTTTTTTTTTTTTTTTTTTTTTTTGAAAAGTCCCTCGCTTTATTTGAAATATTAATTTTAACTTCCGAGAGCTGTTTTGCAGTTTTGTAATGGGGGGTGACAAACCCTCTTTCGCCTGCGTCACTATGTCGTGGGAACTGACCAGCGCTAATGATTAGTACATCCTGTTATAATCGTTTTCTTTAGGGGGGAGAGCTGAGATAAGATTCTTCTGTTACTTACTCGAGAGAAGCGCAGAGACACACGCGTTTATCGGATTAGAAATTTGTTTACTTTTTTACAAGTGAGTTTAATTTTATTATATGTATATTTTATTGCTTTGCTTAAGCTTTGTTGCTTCACCTATGTTTGAGTTAGGTGATTGTGCTATCCATTATCCTTTAATAAATCCCTTTTGTTATTTTTTTGTTTCATGTGTGTGCTTCGTGGAATTTTGAATGCCCCTCGCAATATATATATCTGATCTACACTGACGCCATCATTGACTTGGATAAGCGTGAGCTATATTGCATTTTTTTTTTTTTTTTTATGTATTCTGTTTGCAGCGTTATTATTAATATGCATCTGCTTTTTCTTTCAGCTCTTATTAATGTATTTTCATTGCAGGTTTATTTCTTGTTTGTTTATTTTATATAATTTGGTATTATTTTATCTAACTTGCGTTCGCCTTGCTTTATTTTCTATTATCTTACGTTCCTTCCGCTGCTGCTTGATTTTTGCATGATTTTTCTGTATTTTTCGGACTCCGTTTTTTTTTTTTTTTTTTTGCTTCCTAGCGCTGCGTAATTCTCGCATATTTGATTAGGAATCGTGAGCGTAGAATGATGTAGAAGATTGTTTGTGTATATTTCTGTATATATTCATGTGTTTATTTATTACTGTTACTTTTTTTTTTTTTTACTATGTGTGAATAATAAATGCAGATCTGCTCATAATTTGCGTATATTGATTCCATTGTATTGTGGATTTTTTAACCCATTGAATGTTGTGTTTTATTTTATTTTATTTTATTTTATTTTTGTTTTGCTTTGATAAAATTCTGTCCAGTCTTGACTTTTGTTTTGGCAGGGTACGCCAGAGTATCGAGTGTGGGTCGACCCCCCTTGGCAGAAGACGCCTGCGCCCGACCAAAGGGCCACCTCATTATCTTGGCTGTGTTCTGAACCCTGATCTAAGGTAGGCTATGTAAAAGTGTTTTTATTATAAAATGTAGGTTATCTATTAATTATTCGTTTACCTGTACCTAATCTGCATTTAATTTACCTTCTTTTTTTTTTTTTTTTTTTTAGACCATTCTGTATTAATATGGTAATTTTGCGTTATTTTATTACTTTTTATTTACGTGCATATGTGTGTGCGAGTGTTAGAGATTAATATTTTTACAGTGACGGGTTTTTTCTTTTTTTTTTTTTTGTATATAAATCTAATGAATTGTAATCCTAAGCTTTTAAGGTTTTTTTTTTTTTTTATACATTTATATATATACTGTATAGCTATAATGAATCTTAATCCTCCGCTTTTTTTGCTTTTTTTTTTTTTTTTTTTTTTTTTTTTTTAATATATTTATATATATAGTGTATAGCTATAATGAATCTTAATCCTCCGCTTTTGCTTTTTTTTTTTTTTTTTTTGTTAACTTATTACAGGAAATATATGCATCTTTGTTTAAGTGTGAAATGATGCGCCTTTTACTAATATTACAACCATTATATAGTTCTGCAAGTAAAATATTATTTAATCTTTCTAAAGTGTGAATGGTTGTGAATGTTTTAATTTCCATATTTTACGTTTCACTTGATATCTTGAGTCATAATTCGTTTCTTTTGCAGAAATGCGGCTACTACTTTCCTGTATTCTCAAGCGTTTTATCGTCACCCTTCTGCCATGCTCCTTTACCTCGAAGTCCGTCCTAGGATTAGTAAGTATTTTTTTTCCCTTTCGTGATATTTTCCTTCTTCTCCTAACCTGTCCTGTCGTTTTCATTCTGCTCTTTTTTCGTTGTCATGGTAACTCTCTTGTAAACGAGTAACCTCTCTGTTTACATTTTGATCTGCACGCTCCTTCTCTTTCGCATGAGTTTTCTTTCCTGCCTTACTATTTCTCATTTGTGCTAGTTTCGTTTGTCTGTTTTTTATTTTTATTTATTTTATTTTATTTTATTTGTTTTATTTTCTTTTATGAGATGCATGAATAAAGATATTTAAGTATCTAAATATATACATATGTGTATTTTTTATGTCACGTTCACATTTACTTTTATTTATTCTATATCTATACATATTTATTTTATTCATTTGCCATTATGAATACAGACACCTTTTCTGTTTTTGTTTCTATGTACACATATTTACGTTTTCTTATTAACATTGCCCCTATGACAAAAAAATCTATATATATATTTTTATTTTATGTATTTACAATCAACGTGTTTCGCAAAAATGTGCGTTACCTGCCAGTTTGTTCTGCTGATATTTTATCATTTATTTGTTTGTTTATTTACATTGAGCATTGCTTTACATTTTCCTTGTGTGTCTTGCAATTTTTTTTTTTTGAAAATTCATGTCTATCTCATTCTTCACTGAATAATTATTGTATTTACACATATTATTTTTCTCGGTTGTAAATAGTAAAATAATTGATTTTGTAATATAGTTCATATGTATAATTTGTATCTATATATACACTTTTTTTTTTTTTTTTTTGTATTATTTTGCATATTTTGGTGCATATAGTTTAGATATGTGCACCTTAATGGGTTTCGCTGTATTGTCGTGAGCGTTTTTCAAAACAATATTCATGTTACGCAGTATTTTCAAGACATGGAAAGGTCCAAGAAATTTAGGCTGAAATATATTTGGCCTTCTAAGGCTTTTCATATATACCGTCTGTCCAATTTTTATGTCTCTGTCCTTATATTTTAAATTTTTGTTATATTCATTCATGATTTGAATTTGATTTTTTAGTGCGTCTTCTTTTACACTCTGAATGTGTTGCAGACGCTTATTTGTATAGCTGTCAGTAGTAATTTTTGTTGCATCTGAGAATGCATTAAATGGTGTGTTGATTTCTCTAGCAAAAAAAATCATCGCGGGAGAAAAGCCTGTTGCTCTATGTATTGTTGCATTATAATGCAATTTCACAAAATTTAATTTTTCATCCCATTGGAATGTTGTTTTTGTCATGGCGGCTAGTGAATTTTTTATTATTTTATTTGAAATTTCTACAATTCCGTTCGAGCAAGCGTGATAAATAGAGCTAAAATGTAATTTAATATTTAATTGTTTCATGTATTCTGTGAATGTTTTGCCTCTAAAGTACTGTGCATTGTCTAAATGTATTTCTCTTGGCATGCCGAATCTGGCTATATATTCTGTTAATGCGTTTAATATGGTTTGTGACTCCGCATTTCTGAGTGGCACTGCCTCCATGTAACGCGAGAAGGAGTCAATTATAACCATTATAAATATGTTTTTTTTAAAAGTCATAGGTAACTTACCTATGAGGTCTATGTGTAATACTTCCCCTGGCTTGTAATTTTTTTTCATTTTTTGTATTTCAATTTTGGGGATTGTGTGTTGTTTGTGTCTCATGCATTCAACGCAATTTGCAATATGATTTTTCACGTCTTGGTACATTCCATACCAGTATGTACGCGTTCCTATTAAATGCAAGGTTTTTTTAACTCCAAAATGGGTTTTATGTGCTTCTTTAATTATTTCGTTTTTTAACGAATCTGGAATAATTAACCCTTTCGACGTTACGACTTTTTTTCTATTGTTGCAACAAAAATACCTGATATGTTTAGCCTATACTACAAAATAAACACCTGCCTTTAGAATTCAGCGTTGCACTTTAGGAGCTCTAGAGTTGAGAAGAAATATTTTTCCCCCACACACAGAGGACTAATCTCTTTGTTGAAAGAGGCGTGTATCAATACAATGGAAATATCTTAACACAATAGAAGCTGGCAATCCTTTACCCAGATATACCCCTCCGCTAAATTACGATGATTTTTGAGGGAAAAAGGAAACCCTGCTTCATTTTTCAGAAAAAATAAGCGCATAGATATTTCTGAGTAGAGTTAAGACTGAAAATTTTAAAGTGTAATTTATGTATAATACTAATAAAACGCATCTATTTTCCTCAGATTTATGTGTTCCTGAAAAGGATGCAGCACATCGAATCTCTTTAAATACATTCCCTAAGAACTATCTTTAAAAGTTAAGATAATTATAAAAACAAATAAATAAATAAACTTTATATAATAGTTAAGACAAGTACATTGAAACAAAATAAAAACATTTAAAATTAGTCGTTCGTATATATATATATATATATATATATATGGATAGAGTTTTGTTCTTTATTTATTTTGATGTGTGTGGAGGGAGGGGGTGTTGAAAGAGAAAAAAATTATGTAAAAAATTGATTGCATATTTTATAAATTATATGTTTTTTTTTTTTTTTTTTTTAAGCGTCATGCCGTTTTCAATAATATATGCACTAAAAAAACATTTTTTATATTAATATTGTAATTTTCTATGATTAGTTGTTTATTTATTTATTATTATTTTCTTGTAAAGTTTCCTGAAACCAATCGTGTAGCTGTAACATGTCTAGAGCCCTCGAAGTTAAAAAAAAAAGTTTTTTTTTCTTTGTAAAGGAAAAAAGATACTTGATACAAAATTCTTAATAATAAAATCTCAAGTTTCCCGTAAGGAAAAGTTCTACTGAAAGCTATGTCAAAGCTTAAACAATGTATTGGAATAAAGAAATTAAAAAATTTTCCATGATGCATTTCAAATGAAAATATACATGTATATATATTAATAATGAAGGAAGATAACTTAACGGAAAAATCTCCTTAATATGTGAAATTTTAATGCGACGTGGAAAATATCTCTCTCTATATATTAATGGCTAAGAGATTTTTGAGTCTGTTTGTCTGTGTGTTGACGCAAGTTGCCACCAGTTTTCCATACTTTAGTTAATTTTAAAATATCTAATTGTCCGATCGATAAGTTAATTAAACAGACGGATTCAGAAAAAAATGTCCCTTTCATTTGGTACCTTATTTGTAAAGACATTTTTATTAGATTTTTTAAAATTAATTAAAATATGAAAATAATAACTTGGTAGAAGTTTTAAAAATGGACATATAAATTTTTAATTGTTGCCAAAATAATAATAATAATAATAATAAAATAAATAAATAAATAAAATTACGAATTATTATTTTTTCCCCCAGTATAAAATGCTGCATAGATATAGTATTTTATATAGATCTATCATCCCCATGTTATCGTACAAAGATTTTTGATGCCGAAAAAAGTTTTGGTATCAGACAATAGGGAGTATAAAACTCGGAAATAATAATCGAGTAGAATGTTAATGAATTTTTTAAACGCCGAAATATTGTACGGCTTTTAAGTGTTGTAATAAATATATGAAAAGAAACGGGATAAGTTTTCATAGATAAGTTATATTCAAGTAATTTATGAAAAATATCATTTTTATATTATCAGTTCTTTATTATTATTATGAAACAATTACTGTCTTTATATTTGATGAAATAGTCTCTTTAAATTTTAAGATGATTTTATATTAGTAAGTAATATGAAATTTTAAAATTATTTTAAATCCCTATCAAATATAATAGTGAACTGTTTTACTACATTGGGCAAACACGTCGCACACTTAAAGCAAGAATTACTGAACACATTCGTAATGTTAAAGAGAAAAATAGTTCAATCTTAGTAGACTTTCTGTACGAACACCCTGGTGCTATTCCTATGTGGACCCAGTCCGAAATTATTTCAGCCCCTCGAGACTTTCAAGACCTGCTAATAACAGAAGCCGTAAATATTATCAAATACAATAAAGTTATTAACTCCAAGGACGCTGCATCACTTCCTAAAATTTGGCACGCGTTGTGCTCATAGAGATTAATTTAATTTAATTTAATTGTGGCCATTTAATTTTAATCCTTAATTTAATTGTTGCCAAAAAAATTATCATTATTTTTTGGACAGGGAAAAAAAAAAAAAAAAAAAAAAAAGTGAACAATAAAAATTACATTTATTTAAAATATTTAATTTTATTTCTTAATTTAATTGTTGCCAAAAAAATTATCATTATTTTTTCGACAGAAAAAAAAGAAAAAAAAAAAAAAAAAAACGTGAACAATAAAAATTACATTTATTTAAAATGAGGAAAGTAAATTAAAAAAATTAGAAATATCAGACGTATCGTTACAAATAAGATACCAAATGAAAGATGCAATTTTTGTGAATCCAACGGATTAAACAGCTTATCGATCGGACAATTAGATTTTTTTAAATTAACTAATGTATGTATTTTAGGTGGCAAGAGAAGGAGATTGTATGGAAACCGTTTGGAAATTTTTTTTAAATGTGCTACTGATTAAGTCACATGTTTTTTTTTAAGTGGGATTAAAAATTGCAGTTTTGAATTTTTTTTTAATTTTCTTTCACAAACACAAACATATTGTATACAGCCTGTACAACACTAAACCAAATTGAAGTTCAAATTTCATCAATATTTAAATAAATAAATGAAAATAAAAATATGTTTAATGGGAAATATATATAACCATTAAAAGTTTAGTTGTCTAAAATATGGCAGAAATAGCGCTCATAGCATATTGTTACAAGGTATTAAGTCTTATTTTTACAAGGGATTAAATCTAAAATGGTGACAAAAATTCAAAAGTCGCCAAAGAGAGCTATATTAAGGCGGTACTATGATCATGCTTACAAACCATGAATTATATATAACCACAAAAAATTAATTGTCTCATGCAAAAGACGTAGCCGGTCATAGCATATTATAATATTTAGCGTCAAATTGTTATCATTTTTATGGTTGATCGGGGATAAACAAAATAAACATAGGAAATAACGTAAAAGCAAATATTATATGCACCACGTATAGTGTTGTTCATATGTAACTGGGATTCAAATATAAAGGGAATACTTCATTTTTTTTCGATACTATCTATTTCGAAACTGTTATCTAATAAGGACTTAATGGAAGCCTATTGGTAAACCATTGTCTCAGGTAGTAGGGACAAGCGCCCGAGTTTTAGCGGATGACCAAATCGCTACCGAAGGCAGCAGGGATCCGAGCTTTTGAGCAATTTTAGTATTTTATTTTATTTTTATAAAGCTATATAGAAAAGAGTTTCCTTTAAATTTAGTGACCAGCGAAGCGGGCAAAGCCTGCTAGTTAATAATAAATTAAATATTTAGAATTAAATTACGTCGACAGAAATGAAAAATATAAATAAATAAACGAATACATGGTTATACAATAAAGAATAAAAAATTTCAGCTCTATTTTTGTTGGAGACGTTTCAAATTTATATAAATATCGCGTGGTGAAAGTTGAAGAAATTTGTTTTAAATTTTATGTAGATAAGTGTTTAGTAATTTGAACTGGTCAGAAGAAATAAATTTTGAAATACATTTCTTATAATGGAGCGTGAAATTATTTTTTTAGTCCATGAAAATTAATTTTGTTGTTTTTCAACTAATTTCAACATATTCGATAAAAACTGCACATTTTGCTTTGTTAAATAATCGAATAAAGATTATTTTCCTTATTAATAAAATATTCTGCATTTATAAAATTAAATAAAACATTCTTGATTTAAATTGATTTTAACCCATTGTATCCCACCGGGACTTTAAAGTCCCATCAAACAAAAGGAAAAAAAAAAAAAAAAAAAAGAAATACTCACTATAGCCTAAATTTACTGCGGGATTTCATCGGAACTTCAAACTCCCTATAGTTAAGCTATAGTTTAAGGTAAATTTAATATGAGATGTTTCTCATGGAGCAAAAAAATATAATAAAAGAGTTTCAAACTATTTTTCGAAAAATAAGGTAATTTGGTATATAAAGGGTTAAGTAAATTAACTCGTTGAAATATTTTTTATTTAATTTCTTAATGTTTATAATTTATATTTTAATTAATTACAATATGTATTTCTTCCAAAATTATGATATTTTTATTTATAGAAAACTTATGATTTTTAATGGCATCTGTGGTTATATTAAACATAAATAAACACCTCTCAGTTGATTTGTTAGCTATATTAATTCGTACTCTGCTATTACTCCTATGACCAAATATAAGATTTATTGTTTTATGGAGAGAAAAAATTGGGAATGAAAGGGTTAAGGTAATTTGCAGAAAACAACAGATTCTTAATCGTAAAATGGCAACATGAATAAACAAATTATATATTATTTTGAACTATAATGTTCGTTAGGTTCGTTAGGTCGGTTTTAAGAAATAACTTGTTCGAAACATGTATATGTTAAACTAATTACATTCAAATATCATTAACCTGATAAATAAATATCATTGCTAGGAAGCTTTATTAGTTACAAAACTTGCATCACTTATTTCAAGTCAAAATAATAGTACATCACTTCATCAGGTGAAAAAGGCAAGCACGAATTCATTAACAAAGCAGAAAGGCGCCATCGCGCTTACTAAGATATTTAAAATGACTTCTACATATGGCTTTCTTAGAAACATCATTTGATGAATTTCGGGGTAGTGCTACAGTCTAACGAAAATTATTTTGGGACATTAAATCTATTTGAATGCGCTAGGTTCCCAGATGTATGCCTACCGTTGGGCCATTTTAAGGATCCTAGCCCGTATTTACGCAAGTTTTGTAAGAAATCGCTAAAAACTCTGAACAGGTAAGCCGACGAGCGTATCTGGGATTGAACGTAGAAATGATCTCTAACAAACAGAAAGAACAAATGTTTAAAAATCAATTGTGAAAAGTATTTTTAAAATTGTTGCATAAAAGAATGTTGGATGTTTAATTTTACTGCGAAGCTAATGTATGTTAAAAGATTAAATGATAATATATGTTTAGTAAAATGCATGGGCTGAAAATTATTTGATAATAATTATGCATTGTAGCTCAAGAAGTTAGATGTGATCATCTGCAGAAGAAATCATTTCAATCAGTAATTGAGACATTTTATAGCTAAATTACACTGTGCGGCAAAAAAAAAAAAAAAATAATCGAGATATGATACTATTCATGCTGATTCTTATGTAAAGTGACCTCCTGAATACGAATAAGATTCTCATTTTGCCCAGTCACCAACCCCCAGATACACCACCCCCTCCCTCAATATATTACCATGTCCGATAATTTTTTTGACCACGAATTTGATTTAAAGAATAAAAAATAATTAATTTAACACCTGAAAACAAAAAATATATATAAAGTTTAAAAAAAAAAAACCCATTAATAACAGATTTAAAAATATAAGTTATGTAAAGAATAATTTCAGTGGGAACCCCCCCCCCCCCAAATTTTTCCCTTGTCGCACATGTCCATGTTTTAGAATTTTGCAACGCTGTAGCCCCTCAGAAGATATTTTACGATTAAAATACCCCCCCCCCCTCCTCCTAAAAATAAAATTTATAGCCATAAAATCACCTAAAAATGATAAAAATAGGGGGCCATTCCTAAAAAACGATGGGTTATAGGGCAAAATGGGCGTCCTATTCGGATTCAGGAGGTCATTTTACATAAGAATATGCTGAAATGATGTCAGAGAAAATTTTCATGCCGAGCAGTGTTATTCAACATTTAATACAAAACTGATGTGTCAATAAAATTTATAAATGAAAAAGAAATTTTCATGATTTTAATGACATATATTTGATTTTGTTTTCTACGGAAGCAAGAAATAAAATATTTTCACCCTCGCGTTTGTAAGAAGTATGTATGTTAGACATAATATTTTAGTATTTTAATTTATTTTCCTATTTTATTGAATAACAGTTTTTATTTATTTATTGAAAAAAAAATAATATTTCTTTATAGAATTTTAGAATATTAACAAACAATGGATTAATTATATGGCTTTCTCTTTGCATCGCCTTCATCCTTAATTTAAATTTATATTATTTAGTAGAATTAAAATGCATGATGATTGGATTACTCTATATATGTGAATGGAAAATAAATAAAATTTTGATGGAAGTTATCCTGATTAACTTTAATATAAATTAATTTTAAAAATAAAGAATGGAGGAAAAAAATACAATGAAAGACTAGTTTTTCTATTGAAAGTAATTTGTGTATTTCACTTCTAAAGATAGCTGATTATATATATAATTCTATATTATACATTTAAATTTTAAAAGTACTTTTGTAATTAAACTGTAGATCTAACAAAGTGTAATCGTTTTTATTTAAAATGAATTAAACTAATATGAAGCAATTTTATTCAACATGTTGTGTGTAGGACATTAATTTGGAGGAGGTGGTGGTGGTGGTGGTGGGGGGGGGAGACACTGGGTTTTTCATACTACTGAGTCTCGAATGAGCCCTGCAATTAATCTTCGTTTTAATATTGCGGAAAAACACTGGAGATAAAATAGCATTTATCTAAAGCATCTCATGCAATGCAATAACATATTTTCCCAAGGAATATACATTCAATATTAGAGGTTCTTATGATTGTCTACCGTGCATTCCAAAAGATACAAAAAAAAAAAAAAAAAATCAAAACGGACAAATTTTCCTTTATGACCAGCATTTCCGTTTATGATAATCTCCAAATCATAAGGGATTCATCTGATAATTTAGTAAACTGTTATAACATTTTATAGATTATATGTATTTATATTCTTAAAAAAAAAAAAAAAAAAAAAAAAGAATGGAAGAAAATAGCATTTGTTTGTGTGTATTATTAGTTTTCTTTGTTTCCTTCCTCTTTTTTCTTTCCCCCCCCCCCCCACACACCTCACTGTTTTCATGCTTCTTGGATGCGTATGATCCTATACATATTTCTAATATCTTGACAGTATGAATGACTACCGTGCATTCCAAAAGGCGATCCATTTATGATTATGATCTGATCAACATTCAGTATAACTTTACCGAGTTGAAAATATTTAAAAATATAATATAAAGGATTTAATTTATATAATTTTGGTTTATAAATATCAAAAACAGTAAAGTAATAATTTGTTTCCACCAAATATAATTGAAATATATAATTTAATATAGTCTAGTATGAAGAATATTACGGACAGTTTTGACAAGCATTAATTTTCCCTATTATATATGGCTATTTTAATTTATGCCCGCTTAATTTTATTTTTTTTTTAAATAATTTTTTTTTTAAATTTATTTACGGTAATTACTATCTACATTTTAACTTTTTACTTTCTCTTATCCATATGTATGGTAGATAAAGTTTTGCTTTTCGGTCAACTTTTCGAAATTGTGTTTTTGTTATACTTACACGTTTTGAAGTTCCTTGAATCCGAAAAACATGTTTTTCGTCTATTTTAAATTATTTCTAATGAACATTTATATAACAGTAATTGTTATTTTATTCTTTAATGTACAATCTGTCATTATGGTAATGAATTTCGGGTAAGAGAAAGTTATGTGAGTGCCACACCAGAATATTTCTTTTTTACCATATAGTCCTGCAGAAAATTTTAGGCGCCTAAAAAATAAGTTTAATCCTCTTTAACCGTCTTAAGCAGGATGTTGTATAATAATAAAAGTATTCAAAATATGCCATCTGAACTACAGAATTTAGATGTAGTAAGTTTATTCCGCCTTTTTTATATATATGTGCAAAAAATAAAGTAGTTTTTTTTTTTTTTTTTTAATTAAAAAATTAAAGTGTCATCATGAAATATTCATTTATTTTAATAAATGAATTATAATTAAAAGTAGAATAACAAACAGTCATAAATTGATATCACAGGATAATATCTGATTCTAACAATTGAAAAAATAAATATCTATTGCGTAAATAATAGTAATCAAAATAGTTTACTTGATAAAAGTTCATATTTCATTTATTTATTTTTTTTCTTAAATTATTATTCAAAGAAAGTATTTTATAAAGTATACTAAAACTCTAATAGTGAAATAATTTTAAATCAAAGCTACTCAAAAATCGCGTGAAAAATATGAAAAAATGTAGTCATTCACTTATTGCTTCATAATATAACTCATCCCTTCAATATTATTCAGGCCAATAAATTTATGTGTACCAAATTTACAAATCTATTAATTTGAATAATAAATAATATGGTGCGGCATTCACACTACTTTCCCTTAACCTGCATTTGTATAGAAAGAGATTATATTTTATCTATCTATCTAATTTTTCATATATACAGCATACTAAAAAAAAAAAAAAAAAAAAAAAAAATCCGCACACTTCGGGGCCAAAAACTGTACAATTTTTTTAACTTTGTGGATTTCAGTTTTTTTTCCCCCTTAAATTAGTTAAGTTATTAGTTAGTCCCTTAATTTAATCCTCCCTGAATTAGAGTTTTTATAATATAATGATTATTTTAAAATAATAGTAATGTAAATAAGTATGTAAAATACGCTAATAATAAGAATAAGAATAACAATAAGAATAAAATGCAATTAAAGATTAAAAAATATACGAAGTTTTACATTGCATAATGTTTTTTAAATTAAAAAATAAAAATTTGCCTTATAAGGTAAGATACAAAATTTAAGTACTTTGATATAATTGAATTGTGCATTATAATATATATATATATATATATCACTATGTTTAGAAATATAAATAAAACTTTTTTTTTTTTTCAATTAATTTATTTCAAACATAAATGACATGGACCTCAAATAAAATTGCCTTTATCTGTCTCATTAGATTCGGCACCTAAAATATAACCATTGAATTAAGTACTATCTTCATTTTCTTTCCCTTGGAATCATTACTGTGAATTTCATTTGTTTATATTGATTGTAATGTGCGAATTTCTGGCAGCCTACTGTATATGCAGATTCCCAAAATATTTCCTTCCTTTTTCTTTTTTCTTTTCTTTTTCTTTCTTTTTTTTTTTTTTTTTTTTTTTTTTAATTGGATCTTTCTGATTTGTAATTTCTTCTATAAGCGTAAGAAGAAAGTATTAGATTCGTTTTTATTTAATTTTAAATCTGAAATAATGTTTATTCATATTATTTAACTTCTACTGTCTAACTTCTACATTATTTAACAAATTACTAATTTTGCTAAATTTTACATTTGCTGTAAGTTTAAAGTTTTCAACTTCAGTTAGAGATAAATTTTAAACGATATTAATTTTTTTTTTCTTTTTTTGCTCTCCACCTCTTATATTTATTTTTATTTATTTATTTTTATTTATTTTTTTTTTTTTTCAAAAAAAGAGTTTTTTGGTACGTTCATTTCTTGTATTAGCCTGCAGTATGCTTATTCTTAATATATATTACACCGAATTATAATTTATTTAATTGCAGAATTGTAAGGCAGAAATGACTCTGGCGTCAACCATAAACAATTTCATTTTAATTATAGCATAACTTATATTTTTTAATTAAAAAAAAAAAAAAAAAGGAAGTTATATAATTATAAATGATTTTACTCGGAAAATTATTAAAGAAGAGCTAAATAAGTGATTTTAAATCATAAGATTACATTGTATTATTAGTATAATAGTAGTATTATTTAAATGTAAGTTTTCGCCCCTACATATAGAAAATTCAATTACACTTATAAATGTAACATTTAAATTTTATTTCCAGCATGGAGAAATATTTATTTCATTTTAAAAGAAATCTTGTGAACTTGTTTAAAAGCAAAGAAGTAAAAGCTACCTTTCAACTGCAGGATTAATGTCAAAACATACATAAGTATTGTTAAAGATACAACCCCAAGGATCTGGTTAGGAATCAATTGTATTTGCTTGTAAACTATTCTTATCCGTTCAACCCACATGTCAATCAAAGAGTCTGCGTAAGGAGGGAAGTGAAATCTAGAATAAAACGGGCTTGACCACTCAGCCCTGGAAATATGTATCTAAGAAAAGACGGGTTCAACGCTTCAGAGACGAAAATCTTTATCAAGAAAAAGACGGGCCTGACCATTTACGAGACACATTTCAAATCCTGAAAAAGACGGGCTTAACGCTTATAGGGTTAATAATTCTTTTTGATTATCATTTGTACTTCTTTTTAAAATTAATATTTCCTTTTCTGTTAATTCAAATTTTCGAGTTGTTCTATTTGATTTTCCTTTTTTTATGTCTGATATTATTTTAGATATTTTTTTATCTTTCATTTGTTCAAGTTTTATGTTTTCGTCTGTCAAATTTTTATTAACTTCAAATAAGTTGTTGGTTGAATTTGTTTCCGTGATGTTATTGATATGTCGCGATATGTAATCGGCAGGGTTAATTCTTCCCTCTATATGTTCTACAGTGAAATCATACGATTGCAATTCCAGTAACCATCTGGCTATAATGTCTGAATTCTTTTCTAAATTTAAGTGATATGTGATGGCTTTTGAGTCAGTCACTACCGTAAATTTTCTCCCTGTTAAAATATTTTTAAAATGGATTATGCTCTCGTATATGGCGAGCAATTCCAGCTTAATACTTGGGTAACGCTGTTCAGTATCTTTTAATTTTCTTCCATAGAATTCTATAGGGTACATTATGCCATTTATTTCTTGCGATAAAATCGCGGACGTCGCTATTTTTGAGCAATCAGTAATTAAAAAAAATTCTTTGTCATAATTTGGTGGTTTGAGAGTTGGACTGTTTAGAATAATTTTTTGGATATGTTTTAATGCATTTTCGGCATCTTCCGTCCATTCAAATTTCCTTTTCTCACTTGTTAATTCATTTAATGGTGCTACTATTTCAGCGTAATTGTCTATCAGTGATGCGAAATAGTTTGTTAGACCCAGTAAAGATTTTACGCCTTTTCTGTTTTTGGGTCTTTCTAATTTTTGAATTTTTTGAATGTTTTTATTGGCCGGTGCATAACCATTTTTATTGATTTTAAATCCCAAAAATTCTATTTCTTGTTTGCATATTTGCATTTTTGAAGGTTCTATTGTTAGGTTTTCTTTAATTAATGTGCTTAGTACTTGTTGTAATAAGTTTAACATTTCATTGATGCTATCAGCTGCTATTATAACATCATCAATGAAATAACGTACTTTATATTGATCAAATTTTCCTAGCACTTTATCGATTAGTTCCGCAAATACTGATGTGCTTATTTTATTACCAAAATTTAGTCGCGTAGGTTGGAATTTACCAAATTCAGTAATGAAGGCTAATTTTGGTCTGTCTTCTTTTTTTAAATTTATTTGGAAGAAGGCTGAATGAAAATCCAGCACTGTGTAATATTTTTTGCCACTTATATCTTGTAAAAGTGACTTAATATCCGGAATGGGATATGGTACGCCCTGTAAAATATTATTTAGCAATCTGTAATCTATAGCACACCTGTACGAAGTTTTATTAGGGTCGTTAGTTTTTGAGTTTGCCTTTTTTTTTACAAATATAACCGGAAATGCGTAGCTTGACGTTGTATTTTCTATTATGTTTGCGTCCAATAATTTGTTTATCTCCTGTTGTGCAAATTTTCTTACACTTTGCGGAATTTTGTAAGGTCGAGTAGAAATTGGATAATCGTGGAGTAATTTAAAATTGGGCTCCACTATTGAAGTCTGTCCCAAGGTTTTGTATGATTTTGAGAACGCTTGTATATTATCTTTTAGTAAATTTTGAAATTTAATTTTTTGTGATTGATCTAAGTGTTCTAGATCAAAATCTTGTAAATTGAATTCGTTTTCTCTTAATTCTTGAATTTCACTCATTGTTAAATTGTTCATTTCATATACTTTGGGAGTGTTATCTGTTTTTGATCCATTTAATTTTATGTCAAATTCTGTGCATATTTTTCCAATATTCATTTTTTTGTTTATCATTATTTTTTCTTCACTATCATTTTGAACCATTAAGTGTATCGTATTTTTCTCATTGATTTGATGTAAGGATTGGTCATATTTAATCCTAATGTTATGCCTTAGGGGTTCTAATAAAATTACTTGGTTTGGCTGTAAACTGGGTGGACATTTTAATGTAATTACTTTTGTTTCACCTGGTTCTAAGCCATATTTTTTGTCCGTTTTTGGCATAATCATGTTTTTATGCGAAATTCTCTTTTTATTTGTTTTATTTGTTTTTTCTTTGATTTTTTGAGTATTTGTATTATTGTTTTTGTTCTCTATATTCTCTGTGAAATCATTTTGAATTTCGTCATTATTTGAATTTTTTGCGGGTTTTTGTTGGCTCATAGTATTTTCACTATTATTTTGTGAGTTCTGTGTCTGCGTATTTACCAAATCCGCAAAGGGGGTAGATGTTGGGCGGATATTAACCAAAATCAGACTACCCTCCTTTCCGTGGCTCTAAGGTGACATCCTCGTGGTAGTACATTTTGGAATATCAATTCGATATTCGGGCATGCGTTGTGAAATGCCCTAGAATTAATCCTAATTAAAAGCAAACATTAATCTGGAAAACAATATGTTTAATAATAAATAAATTTACTCTCAAATAATATCAGATTCATATAATTTTAATTAATTTCTTTATTAAACATCCAAATTTTGAATATTAATTAAATTGATTATTCTATAATTTTACAATACAATAAAAATGATATAACAATGATCTTTGATTTTGCCTTAATGTGTTAAAGATGAGTACTAGAAAACAAATGCGCTTTACCAGCATTGCAAGGTAAAATTACTGACCGAGAAATGTAAGAAATTCTCACCAGATTTATCAGATGCTATGTCACATTCCAGGCACAAGAGGAATATTTTGGCTAGCAGGGAGCACATCTTTAAGTATCCTTGATGAATCATTTCGGCTAGGCAGCACCACACTGGAGCACATCTTTAAGTATCCTTGATGAATCATTTCGGCTAGGCAGCACCACACTGATGATAGCAGGACCTCACATTACGTCTGCACACACGAAGGCAATTTTTTAGAATTCTGACTCTTAAAGGAATCTATTCTCTCCTTTAATTTTTTAAGTCTCTCATTATAATTTTTGGAGGAGGTTTTCCCCTTGCATTTTTTTTATTGGGTCTATCTTCTGATTGGACCTTTCTTCGACCAATCTGCTTGCTTCTAGATTACTACGGTGCCTTTTTTACGACCTCGCCGGGGCTTTTTTGGCGGTAGCCAGTGGGGCTTAAATGCGGGTGGTCCCCTTTCAGAGTTCCACGTGCAGGTCATAAATATGACGTTGTATTTCTGTCTTAGGCTTTTAAAAGGTAATAAAACAGCTTTGTAGTCTTCAGTAAAACAGCTTTTGTATTTTTATATTCTTTTTCCTTTTAAATAATGCCCTTTTGTACCTTTATTATTTTGTTTTTAACAAAATGGCTGATTTTTCCCATCAGCCTATCCCCCTGTCGAATAAGTTTGAGACAGTTTCTTTATCTCAATACATTATGAGTCCTTTAGTTGTCGTAGTAATCTGGTGTGTTTTTGGTCAGTAAAAAATTTTTTATACATATTCATGCTAAACTTTTTTTAGTGCACATTAGAGTTCTTGTGCACATTAGAGTTCCACACTAATAGTTCCGTTTATATATGTGCATAATGATTAATGAATATACAGTTCAACACTTGATTGTTGATTGTTCATGAAGTTCAGTTTAATATTAATTGCTGATTGTTCATACTATAATGTTCAATACTGATTATTAATTGGTGATCATGCATTTCAACCTTATTATTAATTGATCCAGATCTGTAAATGGTCCAATATTTGATTGTTGAACTAGTTTTATTTGTGACCATCAATTTGTGATAGACAGTTTTATGGTCTGTCGTTGCATTTAGCCGATGCTTGTGCCAACAGTTTGTAAATTTTATTCAGTTTATAATTTTTTGTGACACATATTGTATAGTATTACTTCACTCGGTCAGTATATCATATGCTAAAGATTATTATTATTACTTTGCATTTTAATTCAATAATTATAACTATTTATACCGTATACCAACACTCATTTTTTTTTTTTTTAACATTTATAAATATATACACAATACAATAAATTCACATATAATAGTACTTTTTCTGAATTGTTAGCAAAATTCTACAAGTGTATGCATTCCTTCTATATACGATTCATTACTTTCAGTGTATAGTACCAATAATAAAAAAAAATTTTGTATATTACATGATATCATGAATGTATTTAATCGTTTTGGTAGTATGTCTTTATTACCATTAAGTAAGGCAGTATTCTTTTTTTTTTTTTTTTTTTTTTTTTGAAAAGTCCCTCGCTTTATTTGAAATATTAATTTTAACTTCCGAGAGCTGTTTTGCAGTTTTGTAATGGGGGGTGACAAACCCTCTTTCGCCTGCGTCACTATGTCGTGGGAACTGACCAGCGCTAATGATTAGTACATCCTGTTATAATCGTTTTCTTTAGGGGGGAGAGCTGAGATAAGATTCTTCTGTTACTTACTCGAGAGAAGCGCAGAGACACACGCGTTTATCGGATTAGAAATTTGTTTACTTTTTTACAAGTGAGTTTAATTTTATTATATGTATATTTTATTGCTTTGCTTAAGCTTTGTTGCTTCACCTATGTTTGAGTTAGGTGATTGTGCTATCCATTATCCTTTAATAAATCCCTTTTGTTATTTTTTTGTTTCATGTGTGTGCTTCGTGGAATTTTGAATGCCCCTCGCAATATATATATCTGATCTACACTGACGCCATCATTGACTTGGATAAGCGTGAGCTATATTGCATTTTTTTTTTTTTTTTTATGTATTCTGTTTGCAGCGTTATTATTAATATGCATCTGCTTTTTCTTTCAGCTCTTATTAATGTATTTTCATTGCAGGTTTATTTCTTGTTTGTTTATTTTATATAATTTGGTATTATTTTATCTAACTTGCGTTCGCCTTGCTTTATTTTCTATTATCTTACGTTCCTTCCGCTGCTGCTTGATTTTTGCATGATTTTTCTGTATTTTTCGGACTCCGTTTTTTTTTTTTTTTTTTTTGCTTCCTAGCGCTGCGTAATTCTCGCATATTTGATTAGGAATCGTGAGCGTAGAATGATGTAGAAGATTGTTTGTGTATATTTCTGTATATATTCATGTGTTTATTTATTACTGTTACTTTTTTTTTTTTTTACTATGTGTGAATAATAAATGCAGATCTGCTCATAATTTGCGTATATTGATTCCATTGTATTGTGGATTTTTTAACCCATTGAATGTTGTGTTTTATTTTATTTTATTTTATTTTATTTTTGTTTTGCTTTGATAAAATTCTGTCCAGTCTTGACTTTTGTTTTGGCAGGGTACGCCAGAGTATCGAGTGTGGGTCGACCCCCCTTGGCAGAAGACGCCTGCGCCCGACCAAAGGGCCACCTCATTATCTTGGCTGTGTTCTGAACCCTGATCTAAGGTAGGCTATGTAAAAGTGTTTTTATTATAAAATGTAGGTTATCTATTAATTATTCGTTTACCTGTACCTAATCTGCATTTAATTTACCTTCTTTTTTTTTTTTTTTTTTTTAGACCATTCTGTATTAATATGGTAATTTTGCGTTATTTTATTACTTTTTATTTACGTGCATATGTGTGTGCGAGTGTTAGAGATTAATATTTTTACAGTGACGGGTTTTTTCTTTTTTTTTTTTGTATATAAATCTAATGAATTGTAATCCTAAGCTTTTAAGGTTTTTTTTTTTTTTTTTATACATTTATATATATACTGTATAGCTATAATGAATCTTAATCCTCCGCTTTTTTTGCTTTTTTTTTTTTTTTTTTTTTTTTTTTTTTTTAATATATTTATATATATAGTGTATAGCTATAATGAATCTTAATCCTCCGCTTTTGCTTTTTTTTTTTTTTTTTTTTTTTTTTTTGTTAACTTATTAGAGGAAATATATGCATCTTTGTTTAAGTGTGAAATGATGCGCCTTTTACTAATATTACAACCATTATATAGTTCTGCAAGTAAAATATTATTTAATCTTTCTAAAGTGTGAATGGTTGTGAATGTTTTAATTTCCATATTTTACGTTTCACTTGATATCTTGAGTCATAATTCGTTTCTTTTGCAGAAATGCGGCTACTACTTTCCTGTATTCTCAAGCGTTTTATCGTCACCCTTCTGCCATGCTCCTTTACCTCGAAGTCCGTCCTAGGATTAGTAAGTATTTTTTTTCCTTTTCGTGATATTTTCCTTCTTCTCCTAACCTGTCCTGTCGTTTTCATTCTGCTCTTTTTTCGTTGTCATGGTAACTCTCTTGTAAACGAGTAACCTCTCTGTTTACATTTTGATCTGCACGCTCCTTCTCTTTCGCATGAGTTTTCTTTCCTGCCTTACTATTTCTCATTTGTGCTAGTTTCGTTTGTCTGTTTTTTATTTTTATTTATTTTATTTTATTTTATTTGTTTTATTTTCTTTTATGAGATGCATGAATAAAGATATTTAAGTATCTAAATATATACATATGTGTATTTTTTATGTCACGTTCACATTTACTTTTATTTATTCTATATCTATACATATTTATTTTATTCATTTGCCATTATGAATACAGACACCTTTTCTGTTTTTGTTTCTATGTACACATATTTACGTTTTCTTATTAACATTGCCCCTATGACAAAAAAATCTATATATATATTTTTATTTTATGTATTTACAATCAACGTGTTTCGCAAAAATGTGCGTTACCTGCCAGTTTGTTCTGCTGATATTTTATCATTTATTTGTTTGTTTATTTACATTGAGCATTGCTTTACATTTTCCTTGTGTGTCTTGCAATTTTTTTTTTTTGAAAATTCATGTCTATCTCATTCTTCACTGAATAATTATTGTATTTACACATATTATTTTTCTCGGTTGTAAATAGTAAAATAATTGATTTTGTAATATAGTTCATATGTATAATTTGTATCTATATATACACTTTTTTTTTTTTTTTTTTGTATTATTTTGCATATTTTGGTGCATATAGTTTAGATATGTGCACCTTAATGGGTTTCGCTGTATTGTCGTGAGCGTTTTTCAAAACAATATTCATGTTACGCAGTATTTTCAAGACATGGAAAGGTCCAAGAAATTTAGGCTGAAATATATTTGGCCTTCTAAGGCTTTTCATATATACCGTCTGTCCAATTTTTATGTCTCTGTCCTTATATTTTAAATTTTTGTTATATTCATTCATGATTTGAATTTGATTTTTTAGTGCGTCTTCTTTTACACTCTGAATGTGTTGCAGACGCTTATTTGTATAGCTGTCAGTAGTAATTTTTGTTGCATCTGAGAATGCATTAAATGGTGTGTTGATTTCTCTAGCAAAAAAAATCATCGCGGGAGAAAAGCCTGTTGCTCTATGTATTGTTGCATTATAATGCAATTTCACAAAATTTAATTTTTCATCCCATTGGAATGTTGTTTTTGTCATGGCGGCTAGTGAATTTTTTATTATTTTATTTGAAATTTCTACAATTCCGTTCGAGCAAGCGTGATAAATAGAGCTAAAATGTAATTTAATATTTAATTGTTTCATGTATTCTGTGAATGTTTTGCCTCTAAAGTACTGTGCATTGTCTAAATGTATTTCTCTTGGCATGCCGAATCTGGCTATATATTCTGTTAATGCGTTTAATATGGTTTGTGACTCCGCATTTCTGAGTGGCACTGCCTCCATGTAACGCGAGAAGGAGTCAATTATAACCATTATAAATATGTTTTTTTTAAAAGTCATAGGTAACTTACCTATGAGGTCTATGTGTAATACTTCCCCTGGCTTGTAATTTTTTTTCATTTTTTGTATTTCAATTTTGGGGATTGTGTGTTGTTTGTGTCTCATGCATTCAACGCAATTTGCAATATGATTTTTCACGTCTTGGTACATTCCATACCAGTATGTACGCGTTCCTATTAAATGCAAGGTTTTTTTAACTCCAAAATGGGTTTTATGTGCTTCTTTAATTATTTCGTTTTTTAACGAATCTGGAATAATTAATAATTCTTTTTGATTATCATTTGTACTTCTTTTTAAAATTAATATTTCCTTTTCTGTTAATTCAAATTTTCGAGTTGTTCTATTTGATTTTCCTTTTTTTATGTCTGATATTATTTTAGATATTTTTTTATCTTTCATTTGTTCAAGTTTTATGTTTTCGTCTGTCAAATTTTTATTAACTTCAAATAAGTTGTTGGTTGAATTTGTTTCCGTGATGTTATTGATATGTCGCGATATGTAATCGGCAGGGTTAATTCTTCCCTCTATATGTTCTACAGTGAAATCATACGATTGCAATTCCAGTAACCATCTGGCTATAATGTCTGAATTCTTTTCTAAATTTAAGTGATATGTGATGGCTTTTGAGTCAGTCACTACCGTAAATTTTCTCCCTGTTAAAATATTTTTAAAATGGATTATGCTCTCGTATATGGCGAGCAATTCCAGCTTAATACTTGGGTAACGCTGTTCAGTATCTTTTAATTTTCTTCCATAGAATTCTATAGGGTACATTATGCCATTTATTTCTTGCGATAAAATCGCGGACGTCGCTATTTTTGAGCAATCAGTAATTAAAAAAAATTCTTTGTCATAATTTGGTGGTTTGAGAGTTGGACTGTTTAGAATAATTTTTTGGATATGTTTTAATGCATTTTCGGCATCTTCCGTCCATTCAAATTTCCTTTTCTCACTTGTTAATTCATTTAATGGTGCTACTATTTCAGCGTAATTGTCTATCAGTGATGCGAAATAGTTTGTTAGACCCAGTAAAGATTTTACGCCTTTTCTGTTTTTGGGTCTTTCTAATTTTTGAATTTTTTGAATGTTTTTATTGGCCGGTGCATAACCATTTTTATTGATTTTAAATCCCAAAAATTCTATTTCTTGTTTGCATATTTGCATTTTTGAAGGTTCTATTGTTAGGTTTTCTTTAATTAATGTGCTTAGTACTTGTTGTAATAAGTTTAACATTTCATTGATGCTATCAGCTGCTATTATAACATCATCAATGAAATAACGTACTTTATATTGATCAAATTTTCCTAGCACTTTATCGATTAGTTCCGCAAATACTGATGTGCTTATTTTATTACCAAAATTTAGTCGCGTAGGTTGGAATTTACCAAATTCAGTAATGAAGGCTAATTTTGGTCTGTCTTCTTTTTTTAAATTTATTTGGAAGAAGGCTGAATGAAAATCCAGCACTGTGTAATATTTTTTGCCACTTATATCTTGTAAAAGTGACTTAATATCCGGAATGGGATATGGTACGCCCTGTAAAATATTATTTAGCAATCTGTAATCTATAGCACACCTGTACGAAGTTTTATTAGGGTCGTTAGTTTTTGAGTTTGCCTTTTTTTTTACAAATATAACCGGAAATGCGTAGCTTGACGTTGTATTTTCTATTATGTTTGCGTCCAATAATTTGTTTATCTCCTGTTGTGCAAATTTTCTTACACTTTGCGGAATTTTGTAAGGTCGAGTAGAAATTGGATAATCGTGGAGTAATTTAAAATTGGGCTCCACTATTGAAGTCTGTCCCAAGGTTTTGTATGATTTTGAGAACGCTTGTATATTATCTTTTAGTAAATTTTGAAATTTAATTTTTTGTGATTGATCTAAGTGTTCTAGATCAAAATCTTGTAAATTGAATTCGTTTTCTCTTAATTCTTGAATTTCACTCATTGTTAAATTGTTCATTTCATATACTTTGGGAGTGTTATCTGTTTTTGATCCATTTAATTTTATGTCAAATTCTGTGCATATTTTTCCAATATTCATTTTTTTGTTTATCATTATTTTTTCTTCACTATCATTTTGAACCATTAAGTGTATCGTATTTTTCTCATTGATTTGATGTAAGGATTGGTCATATTTAATCCTAATGTTATGCCTTAGGGGTTCTAATAAAATTACTTGGTTTGGCTGTAAACTGGGTGGACATTTTAATGTAATTACTTTTGTTTCACCTGGTTCTAAGCCATATTTTTTGTCCGTTTTTGGCATAATCATGTTTTTATGCGAAATTCTCTTTTTATTTGTTTTATTTGTTTTTTCTTTGATTTTTTGAGTATTTGTATTATTGTTTTTGTTCTCTATATTCTCTGTGAAATCATTTTGAATTTCGTCATTATTTGAATTTTTTGCGGGTTTTTGTTGGCTCATAGTATTTTCACTATTATTTTGTGAGTTCTGTGTCTGCGTATTTACCAAATCCGCAAAGGGGGTAGATGTTGGGCGGATATTAACCAAAATCAGACTACCCTCCTTTCCGTGGCTCTAAGGTGACATCCTCGTGGTAGTACATTTTGGAATATCAATTCGATATTCGGGCATGCGTTGTGAAATGCCCTAGAATTAATCCTAATTAAAAGCAAACATTAATCTGGAAAACAATATGTTTAATAATAAATAAATTTACTCTCAAATAATATCAGATTCATATAATTTTAATTAATTTCTTTATTAAACATCCAAATTTTGAATATTAATTAAATTGATTATTCTATAATTTTACAATACAATAAAAATGATATAACAATGATCTTTGATTTTGCCTTAATGTGTTAAAGATGAGTACTAGAAAACAAATGCGCTTTACCAGCATTGCAAGGTAAAATTACTGACCGAGAAATGTAAGAAATTCTCACCAGATTTATCAGATGCTATGTCACATTCCAGGCACAAGAGGAATATTTTGGCTAGCAGGGAGCACATCTTTAAGTATCCTTGATGAATCATTTCGGCTAGGCAGCACCACACTGGAGCACATCTTTAAGTATCCTTGATGAATCATTTCGGCTAGGCAGCACCACACTGATGATAGCAGGACCTCACATTACGTCTGCACACACGAAGGCAATTTTTTAGAATTCTGACTCTTAAAGGAATCTATTCTCTCCTTTAATTTTTTAAGTCTCTCATTATAATTTTTGGAGGAGGTTTTCCCCTTGCATTTTTTTTATTGGGTCTATCTTCTGATTGGACCTTTCTTCGACCAATCTGCTTGCTTCTAGATTACTACGGTGCCTTTTTTACGACCTCGCCGGGGCTTTTTTGGCGGTAGCCAGTGGGGCTTAAATGCGGGTGGTCCCCTTTCAGAGTTCCACGTGCAGGTCATAAATATGACGTTGTATTTCTGTCTTAGGCTTTTAAAAGGTAATAAAACAGCTTTGTAGTCTTCAGTAGAACAGCTTTTGTATTTTTATATTCTTTTTCCTTTTAAATAATGCCCTTTTGTACCTTTATTATTTTGTTTTTAACAAAATGGCTGATTTTTCCCATCAGCTGATAACCAGCTCGGCACTTCTCACATAATATACGATGGCAAAGGTCACCGAGTCTGCATTAGAGCAGCTATATCAAGTGACAAATTTAAACATGGCACAACTCCAATAGGCCACGAAATTCTAATTTAGAAATTTTCAAACATCAACCTTGAAAATCACTTCTGATAATTGGAGTGGAAGGCTGATTTTTACCAACATATGTGAAAAATACCAGAGTCGGGAATCGAACCCGGGCCTTCCGTTTAACGCACGGATTCTCTAAACAACAGAGCTACCCTGGCTGATAACTAGTGTTGCAAAAATCCCAGTTTTTGAATGATGGGAATAAACCCGGGAATTTTGGAGAATAAACCCGGAATATTGGAAATTTTAAAAGTAAACAAAACCTCAGAACCAGACACTTTCAAAATTGAAGTTGGGGCTAACGCATTGAACATAGATATACATAATACTTAAAATGTCAATGAGTATTGCATAAACTAGTTTTAAATGCAGGAGCTGTTTTATTTTCAGGCAATACTGTTTTTGTTCATTGCAATCATTACATAATACTTTTAATTATATTTCCAAAACAGAAACAAACTGACAATTTTTTTAAATTTGGTCTTTTTTTTATATTATTTCTAGCAAAGTAAATAAATTTAAATTATGTATATTCTGTTTTGAACTTAAAAATATAGTTTAAGTAATATTATTTGATCAGAAAGGTCTTTAAAAGATTACTTAACTAAAATTGTCATTTAGCTGCAATGACTTTGAGTGATTCTTCTTCTTCTTTTTTTTTTTTTTTAAGGTTTTTCAATAAATATTCATTTTAAATGTTTCACAAACAAGTACAGTAAACTCTCTTTAATCTGCAATTAAATTTTTAATGTAAACAAAATAAATAATAATAATAATAATAATAAAAAAATAGTAAAACTGCTATTACATCAGCATTTAACAAAATTAAAAATAAACAATAATAAATATTCATTTCTGCACTAAAAAAATATTTTCCTTTGTAGTTTAAAAATAAATATGTATATTTATATTTTATTGCTATGTATTATTTGAGTATGCTTAAATTATTTACCTTATGAATACACAATTTTATTAACATTGAAGGAATATTTTAATCTGAAATTTATTAGAAATTGTCTTTCTATTTTAATGTCTATTTATGAAATAATAATATTAACTAACTTTTACGGAGTAATATCACTCTGTGCTAACTTTGTATCTGTAAAAGAAAGAAGAGTTGAGTTGCTTTTCACAGTTATAGTTAAAAATGCTAAATAGGAACTCATTAAAATAATAAAATTGAAAGAAATGTGTCCATGCATCAAATTATTTTAAAATTCCCAGTAATTTTCAAAATTCCCTTCCCCCCCAAAAAAAAACAAGTTTGTTTCCGGGGAAGAAACGGGTTTTTTTTTCCAGCCTTTGCAGCACCACTACTGTTAACCAGCTAGACACTTCTCACATAATATACTTTGGCAAGGGTCACCGAGTCTGCATTAGAGCAACTATATCAAGTGACAAATTTGAACATAGCACAACTCCAAGCCACGAAGTTCTAATTTAGAAATTTTCAAACATCAACCCTGAAACTTACTTCTGATAGTAGGAGTGGAAGGCTGATTTTTACCAACATATGTGAAAAACACCACAGCCGGGAATGAAACCCGGGCCTCCCGCTTAACGCACGGATTCTCTAAACCACTGAGATACCCTGGCTGATAACCATCTCGGCACTTCTCACATAATATACGTTGGCAAGGGTCACAGAGTCTGTATTAGAGCAGCTATATCAAGTGACAAATTTGAACATGGCACAACTCCAATAAGCCACGAAATTCTAATTTAGTAATTTTCAAAGATCAACCGTGAAACTCACTTCTGATAATTGGAGTGGAAGGCTGATTTTTACCAACATATGTGAAAAACATATATTATTCCCGGCTCTGTATTTTTCACATATGTTGGTAAAAATCAGCCTTCCACTTCAATTCTCGGCTCTGGTATTTTTAAATTTCTTTTTCAAACTTTGCTACCTATTTCGTCTAGCAAATGAATTGGTCTTGATTTTTTTTTTTTTTTTTTTTTTTTTCAGAATGATGTGTGGTTTATTTATAGGTAAACTGGATATTGACCGCCAGAATATAACGCATTTCGTCAATATGACACAGAAAAGCAGAAATTTTGTTAATTTTTAGTAAAATGATAAAAAATTTCGGAATCCGATTTCAAAAATTTTTTGCTAAATTATTACTTAACTGAGCAGTTGGTTAAAAAATATCGCGTAGAGTACTTGAAAAATCGACTTGAATTTTTTTTTTTTTTTTTTTTTTTTGTTAAGAAAGCGGAAATTTAATTAACCGACTGTGGTAAAAGACAAATTTTATTAAATCAAAATACAAAGTTCAGTATTCCATCATATATCAGGAACACACACACACACGCAAAAAGGGCAAAACAGTTTAAAAAAAAAATAATAAGATCCTATAAAAACTAACAATAACATCAGAGGACTAGGGTTAAAAAGTAATTCGTTCAATAAACACCATAAAATGCAAAAAACTAGCATCCATTTTTTTCGAGTCGAAATAAAATACGACCCTTTGTCAAACGAACAAAGTAGGCACAAGTGCTGCAAACAAAGCGGCAAAGCACGCTGCAAAAACTGTTGTGCCACAGGCCATCAAAAGCTCTCTTTAATATCAATACTTATAACAACGCCGCCTAATTTTAGTCATTCAGAAATGTTTAATCCACATAACTTTTATTAATAAAAATTTACATATGTAGTTTGGCGCAGTTTTAAACAATAGATGCTGAGTTATAGCCATATGGGAAAATGAGTAATAGCACCACCACTCTTTGTTCAGTATACTATTGATTAAAAGACTTGTGTATGTAGGTGTGTTGGTGTTAGGGATTAAGGCCGATTGACAACGCTGGGGTCCTAGGCCTGAGGGGGAGTGCCTTCCGTGGAGGTCTTTCTAAGGGGTCCTAGCCCGTATTTACGCAAGTTTCGGAGGAAACCACGGAAAACTCCGAACGGCTAGGCCGACGAGCGCGACCGGGGATCGAACCCGGCACCTCACGTCTACCAGCTTTGAGCGCAGAACCGCTCAGCCGCTGGTGGGCCTTGTGTATGTAGGAGGGGATAGGAAGGAGGTATTTTCTAACATTCTTCAGCCGCAGTTGGTACAGGTGGGAAGAATACGCTACCGAAGTGATGACGTCGCTAACCTTCTCTGGGCACACACCAAGGAGTCTCGGACTAATTAGCTCCCATTGACTCTCGGGCAATGACCCATCAGCATGGTTGGTGTGTGCCCAGAGAAGGTCAGTGGCGTCACACTTCGGTAGCGTATACCTGGGCCGCAGTTGGACTTTGGAGGAGTTAAAAATGTCCTTTTCGGCGGCAGTTAACCTAGACCTTCCAATTTCTGATCTGTGACGAGGGGATGGTTTCCTTGCTTCGCCAACCCCCAGAGAAAAAAAGTTTCCAAATTTTATAATTTGTTCCGGAGCATTGTTAGTAGCGTCTCTTTTTCCCACTTTATAGTAGTTATATAATAAAGAAAAATATTCTAAATAAAGTCTAAAAATACACCATAATAAATTATAAAAGTTAGCCAGGGGTATAATTTGCGATGGGAACATCAAGGTCATTGCGGCCACGACAGATTTCATGTGCACCTGCACCTGGGATCCACCAGACCAGTAATCAGTGATTAGTTTACCAGTTTCATTTCGGTGACTTTGCGCGCATTTTTTTTTTTTTTTTTTTTTAACATCTTCTTCAGCATTGAAGTATTGGGCCATAGTTTTAAATGATTAGAACAGGCTGTACACATTGGTATAAAAGATGTCTTTTCAAATTATTTTACGGTTTGATCTCTCGGCCGATTCTCTATAACTGCGCGACTTTTAAGTATATACGTGCAACCAAAAAACTGGAATTTTACTCTATATTTCACACTTTGAAGATAATAGCCCATCGATCTTAAATTGCAATTGTTTTGAAATGACAAGAAAACCTTCAATAACTGATATTTGAGCATCTTGCTCAAGATAATACAAAAGACCCGTTTTCAAGAAGGCATTTTTATATTGATCAGTCTGTATGTGAACCAGTGTTGGGCATAATTGATTAAAAGGAAATTCAATTACAATTAAATTATAATTATAATTATTTTACTGTCAATCGATTAACAAGTAATGGATTACAAATAAATTGAATAAGTAATTCAAATTATTTTCAATCAATTACTTGTTAATTGATTGACAGTAAAATAATTATAATTGTAATTGAATTACTTTTTAATCAATTATGCCCAACACTGATGTGAACTTCGACGCCAGATTTTTTATTGTCGACATTCAGAAATGTCAAACATCCATTTTTCGTATAAAACAACAAAAAGTACACCCAGCACAAGATACCGAAACTTACGTAGGCACATTGGTGAGGTACAGAATCAGTTTGTGGTAATCTTCATCAGAAAGACTCCAAAATGTTCCCGTGTCAGGAAATGTGATGATGGGATAACCTTCCACACTTCTTCCGCCTGCAACAAGAAACAAATAATTAATAAGACCACGATCCTTCAAAGGTCCCTTTTCTACACTCATACACTCCAACCATAATAAAAGGACAGGCTGAGAGGAGAGGTCTTATTAATTTATTGAAAAAACTTCGAATGGTTTTGAATTTGTCCCTGCCATTCAATAGTCTTTTCTATAAAAAATAATATTTTAAAATAATTTTCTGAATAATGTTTCTAAATGGAAAGAAAATTGTCTTAGCTACTGACCTGTGATGATGGCATGACGAGCTCGAAGAAGATTGGCCACATCTTTGACAGTCAGCTGACATCCAGCATCTTCCGTAACATCATCTAAAAAAGAAAAAAGAAGTTTTACTCACAAAAAAAAAAAAAAAAAAAAAAAAAAAAAAAACAGGAGTTACTGAGAGAATTTTTACTTTCTCTCTCCCATTGCATGGTATAACTAGCAGTGTGAGTGCCACACCAGCTTTAATCCTATGTTCCAGTAAACATGATAAAAAATGGAAAAACGTTTTCATATCTATATGCATATAAACGCGAAATACTCAATTCATTTGTCAACGTCGAGTTCAGATCGCTAAAGCTAAAAACGTAACGATACGATAACAGGGTCTTTTCATGAAGTAGTGCTCACTCTAAACGAATTTAACGAAATTTATTCCTTAAGGTGTTTAAAGGGAAATCGACGTTTTTTTTTTTAACTTTTCATCGGCTTAGACTGACTAAGAACATGATTCGACAAGGATTTATTTAACAAAACAGTATTAAGTGTTTATATACAGGGTGATTAAAAAAAAAAAAAAAACTACTCCGATATATGAGACCATAGCTACCATACTGTTCCGAGAAACTGAATAAAAATTTGGTGGAAGGTATTTTGAGGTATGCGCTCAAGAATTTTATAAAAAACAACAGTTAAACTCTAACAGTTACGGTTACAGTGGCAAAATTACGAAAATTTCAAATGGCAACACCTACTTTTTTTTATTAAAATAGAATCTCCATAGCAGAAAACCATAAATAGCGTTGGAACGGTACCTCTAACCTGAAAATCACCAACGCTAGGCATACTAAGAAAAAAAGAGAAAACAGCTGTGATGTGCCTACCAGAGAACGTCTTACATTTCCTTAATGACGTCATATTTCACATTGAGTCTTCGGCTCTCACTAAAGTCTACTGATTCTGCTTCGAAACGAGAAGAATAGACCACGGTATCCTTAATTTCATGTAGGTCTACTACTGAATAAGGGTTTTAATTTCGTTGTTAGTTGTAAGACACCGTCATGAGTGACGTCCTCACACTAAGTGAAAAATAAAGCATTGTGAAATGCGTGATGTGTATCTTGCTTTCTTGCTCTGTGAACAATACGCCGCTTACTGGGAAACATCATTATCATCATCAAAATCGGTTTGATTGCCATTTTACAATGCCTTGTTTTTCACGTACTGTGATGACGTCATCATGACAGCGTCTTACGACTAACAACGAAATTAAAGCTTTTATTCAGTAGCTTTACACGAAATTAAGGATACCTTGGTCTCTTCTTTTCGTTTCGAAGTAGAATCAGTAGACTTTAGTCTGAACTAAAGACTCAGTGTGAAATGTGACGTCATTAAAAAAATGAAAGTGGTGCTCTGGTAGCAGTGTTGCCAGACTTGGGGACTTTTTTTATTCAACTACCACCAATAATTTTGAGAAATAAAATTTGACGCACATAATAGACGATTAATCGTCGATGTGATTAGGCAACTGTTGCAATAAAAATTTAACGGTGGATGTTGAATAAAAAAGTCCCCAAATCTGGCAACACTGTCTGGTAGGCACATAACAGTTGTTTTTTTCCTTAGCTTGCTAGCGTTCGCAATTTTCGTGCTACAGGTACTATTCCAACGCTATTGATGGTTTTTTGCCATGGAGATTCCATTAAAAAAAAAAAAAAAAAAAAAAAAAAAAAAAGGTGTTGCCATTTGAAATTTTGTCACTGTAACCGTAACTGTTAGAGTTTAACTGTTGTTTTTTATATAATTCTTGAGCGCATACCTCAAAATACCTTCCACCAAATTTTTATTCAGTTTCTCGGAACGGTATGGAAGCTATATGGTCTCATATATCGGGGTAGTTTTTTTCTAATCACCCTGTGTGTATATATATATATAGAGAGAGAGAGAAAGATATATATATATATATATATATATATAGGAATTTTTGTTATCGCTCGAATAATTTTGCTGCCGACTGTATACAGATTTGGAGAATGGAGCTTCAATAATGAGGAAGGAATTTTAATTGTATTTCATACACTATATGTTGGTATGCCTGTACGCCGGCAGCAGACCGCATCACCACAGCCTCGGAATTTCTCAACACGGAGTGACAGCTAAAGAAGGAATTTGGCATCCGTAAACTGAGCGGGACCAGTAATGTGCTGACAACTCAAGAGATGAGACATGTTGTACGAAAATTGGACGTTACACAGGCGTCATCAGAAGACAAAAGAACTGTTCGTTTAACAACAATACCCAAACTATGCCCTTTTCTCTTTTTTTTTTGTACAAAAAACATGTAAATATTCATAATAATTTAATTAATAAATATTATCATCAAATGAGACAGGATATTCCGTCTCCATTCTAAGACGCACACACACACACACACACACACACATATATATATATATATATATTGGCAGACCCGACCACGCGTTGCTGTGGCTAAGTTATACGTTGAATTGTATTGCAGTAAACAGTCAAATTATTATTTACGAATAAAGACGAAAATGTTGTAGCCGATGTAAAAGCCCACGGGATTGAGATTTGAACCTTAGGTCGAAATTTGGAAGCGATTGATAAAAATTTTCATTGAGTGATATTGAGCAAAAAAAAAAAAAAAAAATTATGTTTTATTCATCTCATATATTCAAGTATAGTTTGTAATAAATGTGTAATTTACAAAGTAACATATAACAATAATATATAACAATAACATATAACAATTAATTTATAAATGAGGTAGGTAGCGTAGATTATTCATTCTCTCTATATATAAAAATGAATGTTTGTCTGTATGTGCTTTATAAAATCGTAAACGGCTTGACCGATTTCGATCATTCTTTTTTTGTTTTTTTCCTTATAGGTCAGGGATGGTTTAGGAAAAAAAAAATGAAAAAATCTTTAAAATTAATTAAAATATGAAAATAATAAACTTATAGGGCAGTTCCTTGTTTGTAAACAAACATCTCAACTTTTATTAGTGGTTGGCAAAAAGGCTTGGGAAAAGCATAGCGATGCACAGTGTTCGGAATTTCAAAAAAGCTGGCCAAAAGTCGAAAAATTTAGGCGCGTTTTTAGACGTAAGTACCGCGGAAATACCTTCAGAGGGGGCCACTGAATGAAACTGTGAGGTGGAAAATTTATTCTATCTACATATTTCTAAGTGTAGGCTGGCGGAAAACGTGACAATTTTTTCTTTTAATGCATTTTAACAGGTAAACAAATAGTGTTTCTCGGAAAATTTCGCAACAACAACATTCAACAAAATATGGCCGACAATTGTGGAGGTTAGTAGATAATATTTATGCTGTATTTTTTTTCATCAAGTGATCTCCTGAGCGGCTTTTTTAAGTTAACCTCAATTATAACATAACCAAAAGTTTCAAAGTATGGAAACTTTTTTATCTCGCAAGATCCCGCATTGATTCAAAGTGGAGAGTGTTAAGGTATGTCCATTTTATTCAGCCGTTAAAGAATTGGGTGCCCCCGCCTGCCCCTGTATGTGTAAAAGCGTTTTAACTTTTTAATTTAATTTTTACTTTTTAATTTAATTTTTTAATTTTTTGGACTTTGGTCTGCCATATTGGATTCGCCATCTTGTTTTTGAGTGCAAGATCACTTTTTTTATAAAAACTGATATCAAATTTGAATTTAGCGCCCTCAAAAACCCTTAAATGTGAAAATTATCCTTCATCTATCAATTTTTTGATTTTTGATCCGCCATATTGGATTCGCCATCTTGTTTTTGAGTGTAATATCACCTTTTTTATGAAAACTAACGTCAAATTTGAATTCAGTGCCCTCAAAAACCCCTTAATGTAAGAATTATCCATCTTATATTAATTTTTTAATTTTTTGTCTGCCATATTGGATCCGCCATCTTGTTTTTGAGTTTGCCTTTGAAGTTTTCAAGAAACCAATGTCAGATTCGGATTCAGCGACCTCGAAAACATATATATACATCACAATTTCACGTGTTTTCTTTAATTTCGACTTTTGGCCAGCTTTTTTGAAATTCCGAACACTGTGCGATGGCGGATCACCAATATAGTATCAATGGTGGGCGGGGCGCGGGAAAGTCGAGCGCGCTTTTTTTGCCAACCACCAGACGTCACGAGGAAATGCTCTATTGACTTAATATAAGCCATTTAAATTTTTAATTGTTGCCAAAAAAAGTTTACGAGATGTATTTATTTATTGTTTTCAGCATAAAATGAAATATGCTTTCATGCGAAAAATAATAAATTACCAAATGTTAAATTGGTCGATGAGAAAATGACACATTATAATTTTAAAATAAAATAGTAATATTACAAATCTAACATATTTCTTCTGAATTTTATATCACAGCATTTTTTTATATACCTCAACTTCATATTTTTTTTTTTTTTTTTTTTTTTTTTTTAGTATGGCGGATGAAACACGCTTGGCATAAACAATTCAGCAATATATTAAAGGTATTTTCTTATTGATAATTCTTGACAATTTTTTATAATTTTGATGCTGAAGTAGATCTTACATTTTTCGCCAAGGAAAAGATAGAAAGAATACGCAAGCTAAGTGATGACGTCACTGGCCGTTCGTGGATGCAAGAAAAATATTTCCTATGTTGAACGCCCATTGGATTTTTTGTAAAAAATTATTAAAAATCGAGGAAAAATATTTCCCGATTTTAATCCCAGTATTTCGGTATAGATATGTATTAGTTATCATGTCCATGTATTAGATTAAGTTATTTTTGTTGTAAAATTGACAAAATTTAATTTTTAATTTCAAAACTCTAGAAAAAAAAATGCCAAACTTCCATATTCGATTGAAAACACAAACATTTAATTTCAAAGGATGATATTTACACAATATCCAACTACTGATTAAAAGGGAAATGATAAATATTCTATCATAATTTGAAGTCAAATTTGTTTTCAAATGTCTAAATAAAGTATCTGATATAAGATACTAATATGTTGTAGCGGAATAGATTTGATATCGGTCATCCTTGGTAGAAAAATAAAATATCGCCAAATTATTTGGCGAACATAATTTAATTCCTTTCAAAAATCATGGTTATTTTAACAACTTATTTTAAGACAGTAATGAATAATAGGAAACAATATTTCGTACAATGCATATTACGAAAGTATACATCTGGCATGTATATTTTCGTATTACGTTTTTGATCACCAAATACAATAAGCGCCAAGAACGACAGAGTTTTGAAATTTAAAATTAAAATTTTGTGAATTTGAAAGCAAAATAACTCAATCTAACACATGCACATGATAACTAATACACATATGTACCCAAATATGGGGATTAAAATCGAGAAATAATTTTCTTCGATTTTTAATCATTTTTTACAAAAAATCCAATGGGCGATTAACATAGGAAATCATTTTATTGCATCCACGGACGGTCAGTGACGTCACACTTCGCTTGCGTATAGGAACAATAATCGCATAAATTATATTTTGGTCTAAAACGGCAACAAAAATTTAAAAGTCGCCAAGGGCATTAAGGCTGTACCATGATCAAGTTTACATAATAATTTATTTATTTTTCTATATACCAACTACTATTAACTAAGCATGAAGTATATATAACCACAAAATAATAATAATTGTCTCATGCGATAGAAGTAGCCGATCATAGCATATTGTAATATTATATTTGGCTTGAAATTGCTGTCATTCTATGGTTGATCGATTAAATCAAATAAATATAGAGAATAACTTGAAAGCAAATATTATGTACATCACGTATAATGTTGCTCATATATAACTAGGATTCAAATATAAAGGGCTACTTCAAAATTTTCGATACTGTCCGTATCGAAATTGTCATATATGATAAGCACCTAAATGGAAGCCCACGGGTAAGTCATTGTCGTAGGCAATAGGGACAGGTATCGCAGAATGCGAGGACGAACAAGGCGCTGCCGAAGGTAGGGGGAACCCAAAGCGAACTTTTGAGCGATTTCAGTATTATTATTTTCTCTTTTTTTCATAAAACTATATAGAAAAGAGTTTTCTTTAAATATAGTGACCAGCGAAGCGGGCAAAGCCAGCTAGTCTATATATATAAAAGAGTACTTCCACCCACTCCCTCACTGACTCATCAACGCACAGCAAAATCTACTGAAGTCACTGATTCGAAACTTGGCCAGATTATAGAACATGTAGTGTAAGCACCCCCTAAGGCGATTTCGCGAAATTCGCCCCCCAAGGGGGGTGAGGGGCGCAGGACGTGATTTCACGTAAACCTTCATATCTCAAAGAAAAAACCAGATATGTGTAAAATTTTTGCATTAAAACATAACTAACACAAATGCCTAAAAATCAGTTTCTGGAATTTTGGAAATTCGGTCCACAAGAGGGGGTGTGAGGCAAAATGGGATTTCACATGCGCAAAAAGTGATTTTTAAGAAACCTTCATATCTCAAATAAAAAAACAGATATACGTGAGATTTTTATTTCAAAATATAGCTAACATAAATACCTAAAAACCAATTTCTGGAATTTTAGAAATTCGGCCCCTAACTGGGGAGAGGGGGCAAAACGTGAT
The DNA here is from genome assembly GCA_963930645.1 of Salticus scenicus. Taxonomy (NCBI): domain Eukaryota; kingdom Metazoa; phylum Arthropoda; class Arachnida; order Araneae; family Salticidae; genus Salticus; species Salticus scenicus. Next base: position 2,489,897 of record OZ005654.1, on the reverse strand, counting down.
TTCACAAAAACCTTTATATCTCAAAGAAAAACATAGATATCTCAAAATTTTTGCTTTAAAATATAGCTAACACAAATACCTAAAAACCAATTTCTGGAATTTTAGAAATTCAGTTCCCAAGGGAAGGGGGAGGAAGTAAAACGTTACCTATATTGTATCTTCTATATAATAATATAGATATTTCTTCTATAATAAAGTTTTAAAAATTAATATTTTAATTTTTAATTGTTGCCAAAAAGATTTACGAGTGGATTTACTTTTCGACATATAATAAGATATATTTTCACGGGAATAGTAAAATAAATATTAAATAATAAATTTGCTTAGGCTATGACAAAATGACGTCATTATCAAAATTGAATAATGATAATAATAAAAATCCAACATATTTCTTCAAATTTTTCATAATATTTTTTAACATACCTCAATTTTAGATTTCTTTTTAATAGTGTTTTTATTTATTTATTGGCACGTACAATACGTTTGGCATGAAAGCTAATTCAGCATTATCCGCGTTTGTAATGATCGATAGATGGCGCTCTCTGAACGCTGCAGTTGTTAGTAAATATAACAGCCACGTGTAATTATTATTCTTTCACCGCCATTTCATCATGGAAAGTCGATTCCATAATATGAGGATATGCAGTTGTGTGATAATTTCACCTTAGCCCACCAGAGGGCGAGCATTTCATTACAATCGCTGATATTCAGATTTACTTATTCATAATGCAGGGTAATTATTTAAATTTTGATGCTGAAGTAGATACGACATTTTTCGCCAAGGAGACTACTTTCGGGATAGTATTTTAAGCCAAGTAGCCCATAAAGCATATAAGCAAATAAATTATAAAATATTGAGAAAAAAAAAGGGGGGGGGGATAGAAAGAAAGAAACAAATAATAATATCATAAATTTTGTATTTTTGTTTAAAATGGTGGCAAAAATTCAAAAGTCACCAATGGCAGCTATAATAAGCGATAAGGTTAAATATTTTTTTATTTATTTTTCTATATACGAACAACTGTTGACTAATTATGAAATACATATAGCCACAAAAAGTTATTTGTCTCACAGCATATTGTAATATTATATTTAACGTGAAATCGCTGTCATTTTATGGTAGACTGACCAGATCAAAGTACTTTTATAATCCGCGATTGTCATGAAATGCTCGCCCTCTGGTGGGCTAAGGTGAAATTAACAATAAAACTGGACGGATAGCTTTCACGCTTTCGTCGAGACACCACTGCTTGCTGCTGCTGTACATTCGATAGGATGAATAAATCCGGCAAAAAAGATAACACATGCTGCTGTGTGATACAGTGTAACTCCAAAGGATTAAGAAATCCGGAACTAAGCTTCCATTTGTTTCCAAATGGCAAATTTAAAAGTCCATTTGCCTCCGCTAATGAAAAAAAAAGCTTCAGTTAGTAGAAAGTCTGAATGGATTAGACGTTTACGAATTGGGAAAGAAGTATCGTCAAGTTTGTTCGAAACATTTCGCACCTGAGGATTTCACAAGTAATAATACGTTTAATTTTGTTTTAATTATAAAATTTTTTAGGTAAAGCTGATCGTTCCCTTCGCTAACGAGCAAAAGCAAAACGATCCCATTTCATGGATGTCATGGAACAACTATAGTATTGGTCCACAAGTGCATTTGGTGATTATGGCGAAATGTCATTTTTGCAAATGGTTGCGATGGATTCCAAGCGTAAACAAAAATGTATTTTGTTGCAAAGAATCCGGAAAGGCATCGTTATCGTTCAAAACGGTGCCAAAGAAAAATCGCCAAATCCAGTTATGGACCAACTCTACAGTTGTACCTTTATTAACACGCTTTTATTAGCTTCACCTGTATGTATGTTTGTAACCTCTCTGGGAGCAAACAAAAAATCTATATTGTGAAAAAAGACTTGCCCTACGTGAACGCTGTAGCTGTGAGGTAAAGCTCCACGATACGAACCTAAAGGTCTAGCGTTCGAGCCCAGTCAGGGGAGATTTTTTAAAAGTGGTTTTTGTTTAATTCTAAATTATTTTAATTAAAGACTTAAATGTATGTAAATATTATGGTGTGTCACTCACACGATTTTCTCTTACCCTGCATTTTAATACTAAGATAGATATTTTGTGCTTTTTAGTTCACATTTCTATAAAAGCGTGTTCTTTAATTTTTTAAAACTATAATCTTATTTTTATTTATTTATTTTAATGTACCTTTGTTGTAAGATAACATATACATGCGGTTAAAATACAGTGGAATTATTAAATAATAAAACGCAATAATTTTCATTGCATCCTGTTATGCAATCAATTTTACATGATGTAATGGCGGAGAAAGAACAATAATAAATACATGTGGCTATTATATTTACTAACAACTCCAGCTGAGAAAGCGCCATCTATCGATCATTACAAACGCGGATAGAGAAGCGTTAAACAATGCTACAATTATCCAATTATGGATGTATTTTTTCATTCCTAATAAATAAGGACTAAAAATAAAGTATTATCGATTAATAATTTACTTTCTACAATTTTTTAAAACTTACAAAAATGCCTTCAAAAATAAAAGACGCCCCTATTTGTCCCCAGAAAATGGGGACGTCAGTATGTTTATGGTCGACCGAAAAAATCGAATAAATATAGGAAATAACGTAAAAGTAAATATTATGTACAATACGCATAGTGTTGTTCATATGTAATTAATATTCAAATATAAAAGGGCTACTTCAATTTTTTTCGATACTGTCTGTTTCGAAATCGTTATCTAATAAGCACTAAAGTGGAAGCCCACTGGTATGACATTGTACACTAAGCGACAAAAAAAAAAGCCGCACTTGGATGTTTTCCTTTTCGCCTTCTACAACCGCCAATTTTATCGTTTAAAAAGCAAATTTTCGAACAGATTTTACTATGTTGTCCTCCACATACACTTTAGCTTTGAGTCTAGAATTAAAAACAAAATTCAATTGTCAGGAAAATTGTAATTTTAGAATTTATTTCAAAAATGGTAAGAATAAGGCAGTTAACGATTCCACAAAAAGTATTAATTTTTAAATGAAAATTGAAAAATATTTTAATACGTGAGATGGCAAAATAAATAATTGCTACCGAAATATTGGTAAAATGAATTTTAGCAAAATATAAATTTTTTTGGCTGTTTAAACTGGGAATTTGGCTTTAGGCGGTCATGTTGCTCATCCAAGCAAGATAACCGCAAATTAAAATGCGAATGTTTAAAAAATCGATTTGTATCATGTTCAGAACTTAAAAAAGATTTTTAAAAAGTGTATAGTAAATTACTTTCTTCAAAAACAATGCGGGAACAATTAAACAAAGCGGGTTAAAGAACGGAAGATCTGCGAAAAAAGCCATTATTAAGGAAAAGAATTAGAAAAAACAATACTTTAGTTGACCAAAATTTAAAAACATTATCAGTTAATTATTAGGCTGAACTGGTTTTCTCTGATGAATCAAGTTTTCTTTATTTCGTGCAGTTGAAAAAAGCTAGAATGAAGACGAAAATATAACCGACTTAATGAAAATCGCACTTTTAAAACAGTGACACATTCTCCGTACATTATGGTACGGAGGTGCATAACTTTTCAAACACTCGGGGAAATTTTTATGCTCAAGGGATCAATTAACTCGAAATAAAACACAATCTGCATAAAAGTGGTGCCTGACCGACTATTTTGAAGGTATCTTAGACATTTCCGTAAACAGCATTTGAAGATAATAAGGCACCTTACTACACGGCGTCTGTGGTAAGTTTATTCACTTCAAATTGTCAAAATTTCTTATACATTCCCATGAGAACCTATAATTCTGTAAGTAATGATACTTTTTTTCACTTTAAGTTAAATACCACAAAGGATATAGTAGAATTTCTTCTTTACCAGACATGGAAATGGTCAAAATCGCGATCCGCTCGAAAATGTTTCGTCTATAAAAAGGCGGGGGAGAGGGGAGGGGATTCGAAATTTGCAGCCTATAACTCTGCCAGAACTAGAAAAAATTATTTGTGATATTTGGCACATTGAAATTTCTGAAATTTATATTAAAACACTGTATAAAACTATGCCATTGCGCATTAATGCAGTAATTCCATATAAAGGGGGAATTAACCCAATGCAGAATACATATTTTTAACAAAAAATTGCTTAGATCTAACAAATAAATAGTTTTATTTCATATATTAAAATATAACTTGTTTATTTCATATAATAAATCATAACAGAATGCAAAGTGTATAGTTATTGCATTATGTTCAAAAAGAAAGTTTTATGCAGATTTTTCAAAAGTACTTCGTAAAATGCAATAAAGCGAATTATTAAATCGAAAATGTACATAGGTATCATTTCATACCTTTGGTATTATGCAAACAAGACAGTTTTATTTGTTTCAAACATTAATTTTAAAGTTATTACAAATAAAAATGGTATAAGTCATTTTTTCTGCAGTGCGGCTTTTTTTTTGTCGCTTAGTGCATGTCGCATGCAATAGCGACACACCCCCGAAGCGAGCTTTTGAGCAATTTCAATGAATTTTATTTTTATTTTTTATCTATAAAGCGATATAGAAAAGAATTTTCTTTAAATATAGTGACTAGCCAAGCGGGTAAAATTTCTCCGAAGAAATCCATAGGAGCTGAGGCCACAATTTTTAGTGTGTGGCTTATTTACGTGTATCCAACATCCATTGCAACGGGATTTTGAGAATTTCCCCATTTTCCTCCTTAAAGAAGGGAGAGCAATAAAGACGTTTCCAAGCATAACTTTGTTTAAAATTATCACCGTAAGATTAATTTTTATGCGTGGGTTGGTTATACGTTCTCAACACGCACTATCAATTAATTTTACGAAATTTCCCTCTACCTCCCTTCCTTTAAGGGCGGAGTGCGGGCAAAAACACGTTTTTAAGAGTAACTTTGTACCAAATTACCTCAGGAAAGCGATTTTTTTATATGTCGGGTGGTTACGGGTACTCAACACACACACTACAAAGAGGTTTTGTGATGAATTTCCACCCTACCGGTCTTGGGAAGGTGGGGTCAAAAAACATGTATCCATGTGTAACCCTGCACTAAATTATCTTAGGAAGGAGATTTTTTATGTGTGGGTCGGTTATATGTATATCTAACTTATAGTATAAAAAAGATTTTGGAAAATTCATTCCTCCGTCCCTCTTTTATGTGCAAGGGGGGGGGGGGTGAAAAACACGTTTTAAAATATAATTCTGTTTCAAATAATCTCAGGATCTCGATTTTTTTTATGTCTGGTTAGGTATGTGTATGCAAGATGCACTATAAAGGGATTTCGCAAAATTACCCTCCCCCTCTTCTGGGCTGGCGTTGGCAGAAAACAAGGTTAAATATACTCCAGATTACCTTAGAATGATGAATTTTGATGAGTGGGTGTTGATTAAGTGTACGCAATAAGCACATTGATGGGAGGAAATTTTGCGAAACTTTCAACATTAGCCGTTAGGGAGAGGGTGTAAAAATTAGGTAAGGTATTGGGGCTCAAGATTTGAAAAGTCTGGGGAGCAGGAAAACCACTACCAAAGGTAGTGGAAACTTTAACTTACATTTTGACTAATTTCTTTCTTTTTTTTTTTTTATTATTAATGTTACGAAATATTGATAATTCATTTCGATATAATGACCAGCGAAGCGGGCAAAGCCTGCTAGTTTATAATTACATTCATCATTTTGAATAATAAACATTTATCGTTTGTGGTGAATAGTCTAGAACGCTAGTTTATGCAAGAATTTAAAATTTACGAATGAAATTGAAAGTAATACTTTAGAGCTTCCTTTGATTTTTTATCTTGTGGAAACAAGATATTGGTTTGTGAAGAGATATGAGGTTTTTGCGTGGGAAGGAAATATGATGACGTCAAAGCGGTCATTTTTCATCGCCAAGCTCGCCAAATTTTGTCATCCAATAACGAATTTCGACGCCAAGTCAACTATCCAATTTTGCCGCCAAATCACAAATTTCATTGCTAAGTCGCAAGTTTTGTCACCCAATTGTATATTTTTAGGACTTCTATTTGTTGAATGATTATGAACTTGGATGTTAAAAAATTGAATCATTTACTGACCCATAAATGTAGCCTAGAATTTTAAGGAGAATGAATAGTAGTAGTTGATAATTAGATTTCTTAAAAACAGAACAGCGACGTCAATAATGCAATGTGTGGGAACAGAGCCGTTGACTCAGTATGCGTTAATGCATATGTAATATTTCTTTACTTTTGAAACATTAACGTAAAGGAATCTACCTTTGCCTTTGAGCTTGGCGAAAAGGGATTTTTTTTTTTTTTTTTTTTTTCAGAATCTTTGAGCGCATTTTTTGAAATGTCTATACAAATTTTCAACTCAATCCACATTTTAGTTAGAGCTACAGAGTGCTTTGTATAGACCAAGTTTACTTATGGTCACCCTCTTTGCAGTCATCATTTCACTGTTGTAGGATTTTAATTTCGAAGCTGAATCATCTTTCATACACTCTGATGGTGTGTTTCAAAAGATAAAGGTTGCTTTTCTCTCTCCTCCTTCGCCTGAATATAATTTGCATAAATTTATCGAACCCAAAGCTGAAGAGAGTGGATGCGAGAGGACTTTGATGGAGGGTCAAACAGAGGCCGTTCGGAAATCCACGTTAGCTCGTGCGACGAACGAAGAGGAAGACACAAAACGGCATCTTTTTGAAAGCGACGTATTCAGAGATTAAACTAACGTAAACTAACGAAACCGTAAAGAATTCGCTTTTCGAACTTTCATTATTATTTAAAAAATTTCATCTAATGTGTCAACATCCATTATCATTTTAGTGACATAATGTTCAATATTTTAATATTTATTAAGAAGTCCTGAATCTAAATTTTAGATTAGGTAAAATGAATGGGTGAGAGAATATTGAAAATGAATTAAAACAAGCCCCCCCCCCCCCCACACACACACAAAATAAATAAATAAATAAATATTAAAAATTATTTAAAGCAGACCTTTCTAAATGATTTATAATTATATTTAGCAGTGAATGATTTTATAGGTAACAAGAAAGCGTAGCAGTTATGTACCAAGCAGTTATATGCCAACTATAATAAACCTTCACAAAGTTTAAAAAACTGACAAATTGCTAAAAACAAACAATGATAAAAATTTTCTAGTTAATAGAATGTCTATTTAGCTTTCTACTTCTTCAAAATAACATTGTTTTACAAAATAGCATCCAATATAAGTTCAGTATTTTCCCACTGGAGAGTTCATAAAATCCAATGAGGAAATATCAAAACAGTGAACTTATATTACAATTCAGTGTTTATTATTTTCAATGCTCATACATACTTCTCTCCAACAAATAAAACAGCGACGAAGAGGAGAAATAAAACGGCTGTTGAACAAACCAATATTATTTCAACTGTAATACCAAATGCGAACCACGCGCATCCAATAAGTATTGAGAGACCGGCGACTGATGTTTGTTCCTTCAATTTACTCCGTGATTAAACTTGGCCTATTCACAGCACTCCGCAGCTGCAACTGAAATGAGTCGAAAATTTGTATAGAGACGTTTCAAAGGTTCTGCAGAGGGAATTTAAAAAAAATTCCGCTCTGAGGGGACCTACAAACAAGTCACAAATTTTAATACAGAAAACTTTATTTAATTGTTACAGACTGTTTATCGACGGAGATCGTATTGTTCAGCGTGAACCCCATCATTAAGTTTTAAAATCCGCAGCTGATGGACGGTGTGTTCAACAGCGGGTCGCCAGTGATCCTCCTCATAGGCAACGTTATAAGATCCTTCGAGTCAGTTCAAGTTACAACATTTCTTTTTAAAACCAAATTTTTTAAATGGCCCCATAACCAAAAATCCCACAGATTAAGATCGGGGAAACGGGCCGGCCAAGGAGTGGAAATCATTCTGTCGTCTGTAAAATTTTGCAACAAAAAACCTTCGTGAAATGTAAGAAAAACAATTTTAAATGTCGTGTGGTTTGAGAATGTTAAAATAGATCACAGTTATTTATTACGCAGCACTTCAAGCATTTTGACTGTCATTTTGATCTATGTCCCCTCAGAGATTTTTTTTTTTTTTCTTTGCAGAACTTTCGAGCGCATCTTTTGAAATGTCTATGTAGAAATGTTTGACTCCTCCGCATTTTAGTTGCAGCTAAACAGGCCAAGTTTAATTATGGCCACCCTGTATTTCTGTTATGCAATACGCAGCCACATCCAATTTTACTTCTAAGATAGCGTACCTATTTCGTTATGTAATGCAATTCCATACAGCTCTACTCCATTTCAGTTTGAACCTATTCAGAAGGAACGCTTTTTCACGTAATGAACGTTTTTGAACGTTTAATGAACGTTAGTTGTGCTTCTTAGTTTTTACTGAGTAGAAATAATCCAAATTTTTATCTAATCCTCAGTCTCACAATACCGAGAATAATATGATGCTTATGTTTTGTGTCAGCCGCAACAAACTACCCTGATTTGATTTGATTTCCAGCACACTGATTGCTCAGCCTAAATTTCCCGTTTGATTTCCAAAGTATTCTTTCAACGCTTTAATTTTGACGGTTGTCCGGTAGAAACAAATTTTTCTTCATTCGAATCTTGAAATAATATTTGCACCTGTTCGCAGTTTTTTAAAATTATATTCATCTATTTTCTGTCTACATCTTCGTTTTGAGCGGCACATCATGATTTTTGTTTATTATTTGAAACTGTAATATAGGAAATTGTATTTCCTTCTGCTGTGTGACGTCTTTGCTACGTAGTTATGACGAGTTTACTTTGTCACTGGTATGCGCGCGCACCTGTTTCTTAGTCGACGTCGAGCTGTTGTGAGATACAGACGGTATCTCCGCTCTTAAAATATATGTATGTTTAGTGGTTATGTATTGTCCCTTTTGTTATTTAATAAATGTTAATGTCATCATGGTCTGCAGCCGTTTCCCTTTAGTGATGATTTCAGTCTTCAATAATCGGATGAACAATAAACATAAAAATGTATTTACAAAAATATTCTGAATTCTTCTAAATTCAATAAATACAGCGATGTAAACACAGATTCTACAAAAATTTTGGATGATTTAGGAGTGTTCTAACGAAGTCGCCAGCAAAAGTATCCGAGCACTAGCAATAATCCTTGTCTAAAAAAAGTACACTTAATACTGCTTTGTTAAATAAATCCTTGTCGAATCATGTTCTTAGTCAGTCTAAGCACATCATTCGACACGGATTTATTTAACAGAACAGTTTTAAGTGTACTTTTTTGATATCGGAATTATTGACTAGTGCTCGGATACTTTTGCTGCCGACTGTAAAAGTTTGTAAGAATTACAAAATCCAGCTATGAACGAATGAGATTAATATTCCTCAAGCAAGTCCTGGTGACTCTCACTCACACAGCAAAAACGTAAAAATCCCTTTTCTATTTTTTGCTTTAACTCTACAGTTCAGTTCGGGACAAAGAACCACACGGAATTTTTTTCCTTTTTATCTGCCGACTTCCATTACCCTACTACCAAAAATTCGTTATCGAGATTTCACCTGATTTACACGTTTTAAGGTCCCCTGAGTCCAAAAAAGTGGTTTTTGGCAATTGGTCAGTGTGTGTGTGTATGTGTGGAATCCTCTGGCTATCCTATCTCCGAAACTAATAAAGATAGAACTACAAAACTTCAGAATTAAGACAGGTCTGGTGTACAGATGAATTTTGCAGATTTTGATGAAAATTGAAAAACCGGAAATAGGACATCGGAGACCGGAAGTGGGACCGGAAGTCCGTATCTCAAAAACGGCCCTAGCGATTTTCTTCAAACTTGCTGTATAAACACTCTATTAGATGCCCTTTCGAATGATATAGTTGGTTAGTTCAGGAAAATGGATAGACGTCCTGTATAAATAGCTCAATTTCAGGTCTCGCAAGCGCGTTCTTTTAAAAACGGCTGTACAGATTTTTTTCAAACTCGCCCTATTAACTCACTTTCAAATATCCTTTTGTATGTAATTATTGTTTTCCGGTCAATAATTGATTTTTTGTAAAATTTGGTACCTCAAAGAGGGCTCTAACGATTTTCTCTTTAGTTCACTTTTATGTTTTCTGATCACATTATCTCTCAAAAATGCATATAATACGCGTAATAGAGAGTAATGGAAGTCGTGTGGTTGTTTCACATCAGATTGTTTTTAGAGGCAGCTTATTTCTTTTTCTGTTTGGTTTTTCCGACCACCAAGGAACTCGAAATTCCTTTTCTTTGTCCATTACAGCACCTGGGTCATTGCAGCATGAGAAGAAAACGATTTCTTGACAGGGGCTTAACTTTTCATACAAGGATTTTGTATCTCTCAGATTTCTGGCACCCCGAAGCAATTTCTCACCTTGGAGAAAGTCCAGTTCTTACAGCTAGTTTTTTTTTTTTACTACGAAGTCTTTATTTGCTAATGAATAATTATAAATGTGTGTTTAATTTTATTAAAAAGTTCATTTTTTCATGAAATTCCACTCTTATGCTTAACTCTGCCTTCCACCCAGTTCGATGTTAACAAAACTATTGTCAATACGACGATAAATTCTGTTCTGTTTCGAAGGAGACCTATAATGAAGGCTGAGTCAAAATGCAGTGTTTTTACTTTCCCTTAGTATGGGGGCATAGAGTGAGTGTCTTCCGGATCAAATTTTCGACATTTGGTTTTAGCTGCGATTACATGCTTTGAAATTCCCTAGATCTGTTTCAAACATTATTTTCAACTGCTTTTAAAATGCGTTGAAATAGAGTGTCGTTTCTCCTTGCATTTTAATCTCTCTTCTAGAATAATCTGTCTTTCTAGTAATCTAAATTAGCGTGCGTGCGTCAGTCGATTATTGGAAGAGAAAAAAACACAAATCTTGAAATATAAAAGTTAGTATTTAGCAAAAAACTTTTGTACACCGTAGACCGAGACTACCTTGGCCCAATAATCAGAAAAAGACGCACTGTTTTTTCAGTAGTCAATCAAAATAATACGGGAGAATTTTTTTATATAAAAAAATAGAAGGGATTTCAAGCATTTGGGAATTTATACGTTGATGTAATGTCGTGGATGCACAGGAGACGACAGATAAACACTGTATAACAATATAAGATTTTTAACTCTGCAAACTTTTAACTGTACAAACATCACTAAAAAATTAAAGTAAATGTGAAAATAGTATACTAATACTATTTTCACACTTACTTTAATTTTATATATTATATTATATATATATATATATATATATATATATATATATATATATATATATATATATTATTGTTATTATTATTATATTTTATCTATAATTTAAGATATGTAGTAAAATAATAACACATTAAATTTTTCCTCTGGTTTTTTAGTTGAAAAAAATATTTAATTTTATTTTTTATAGAAAATAATGCAAAACTTATGTTTTCGGGGCTACTTTGGTCAAGCCTACAGGGTGGCAAAGTAGCTTGCCCGATAGCTGCAATCTTTGTCTCTGACCTGAAAATGAGCTATAGTAATAGAAGCAACTTAACTTTTTTGCTCAAATGATTTATGATTGTCGACCCATACGACTACTCTTTTTATATTTTGATGAAGACTCAGACAATGATTGAGATGACAGTGTTGATAAATGCACAACTGTTAACAAACCAAACGAGAATGGTTTTAAAGAAGCTCATTACGTGACTGTTGATTAGGAAGCTCACTACTCTGGGCTGATAGTGAAGAAGAGCATGACTAAAACCATAAACTAATGGACAAATACATAATGAAGTACAAGTGGACTCATGTCAAACAATAAAAATGAAACCTCCCAGGTTGCTTAGTAACAGGGAGTATTTTTTTCTATTAAGAAATGCTTCATTACAGTATGACCTTTAATTCAATGCGACTTTTGCAGTTAGTAAAATTTTTGACAAAATTAAAGTTTTTAAAAGTTCAGTTTGTGTACATTCATTTATCATGAAATTATAACTAATTTCTCAGTTATTTTAGTTTTATTTCGATCATTTCTTTAAAATAAACCTGCATGAGTGGTACATGGGCCCAGTGTAATTTCAGTAAAGAATAGGACTGGGCCAAAGTAGCTCCAAACCACAGATTATCATACAGATAGGACAATGAAGCTAAAGGGCGAACCGGAGCGATAGTAGCACCACTAGTGTCAACAGAGGGGAACTAAGAACTTCCATCATGTGTTAAATCTATATGAATAGCATCTTTGATCGAAAATTGTTTTTCTATTTCGCGAATAGTTAGTAGCATGTTAGTATGTGAAGTTTTCTTTTACTTCACTTTCTAATATTTTTGAATTCACAAAATCATACTCAAAACGTTCATAGCTATTCTTCGAAGAAATAAAATTAATTTTTATAATGTTTAAAAATGTACTTTGCCAAACCTATTCAAGTACAAATTAAAATTATAAACTGAACTTCTAAAATAGCAGTAGGAAATAGTTAAATATTTAACATTGCTTGGTTTAAATAATACAAAATGCTTTAAAATGGAAAAAAAAAATTATTGGTTCATGTATATTTTAAAAATTTATTTGCTTAATATTTAGTACTTGCTTCTTAAAATAAATTGCTTTTGACAATCAAGTTTGTAAATGATAGCAAAATTATCAAATAAAAAACCTAGATACAATAAAAATAAGACAAGCGATAATAGGAGAGCTGAAGAAAGTTTCAGCCGTTGCCAACAGCAACACTGTCACTATAGTAGGCTTACCAGATCAAAGTACCTTTATAAGAGAGAAGCATTAAAAATCGCTACCATTATCAAATTATGGACGGATTTTTTCATTCCTAATAAATAAGGACTAAAAACAAAGTGTTATTGATCAATAATTTAGTTTCTACAATTGTTTAAAACTTAGAAAAATGCCTTCAAAAAAAAAAAAAAGGCGTCCCCATTTGTCCCCAGAAAATGGGGAGGTTTGGTCAGTATACTATAGTGGCATTTTCGTTAGCATTGAGTATACGGGAGTGTCCCATCTATATATAAATAATCTATGCTCTAAACAGGGGTTACTTTGACCCAACATTTTAAAACTCTTTCCTTCTTTTAATGACCATTAAAACATTAAATAAACGTATTTGCCATTTACTAAAAACATAGATTTGTGATAAATGATAATTTGAAAAGCTTAGCATAATACTTCCTATTTTATTAGCCTAAATTTAATAAAATTTCGAAAGAATGGGCCGAAGTATGGGTCTACGATAACCAAAGAATTTAAGTATTTGACATTAAAAATGAAAGAATTTATGAGTACTAATTTAATTTAAATGTAGATTTTATTCTATTTCATACTTATTCATGAATCACACTTCATACAATCTTAGTTTCCCGGAGCTCGTTTTGCATATATTAATGCCAAAGTATACTGAACTGCATTGAACTATTTCTTCATTTTATACGACGACTCAATATTTTTTAAATTGAATCTTTTGATAAATGAACTGGCGAAAGATAAGGAACTGTAAGCCTTTTCGAGAAATATTAAAAAGGCTACACGACAATATCGAGTAATGAATTCCTTTTCGTTCGATTAATGCAGGATGCGATAAGGAAGGATAAATATTCTGATCTATTGTATATTTAAAACAGCAGACACACAACATCAATAGCTTTTCACGACAAAGATAACCAGGACTAAACCGAGTTATGCGCCCACCATCCTTTAAAATAAGCTGCCTTCAAAGTGGAGCAATATCTAATTTTAGACACGGTTACTTTGTTCGCTGCCAAAGAAAGGACGATAACATCGCGCCCCCTGCAGCTCACAATGAATATCAACTCGGCTTATGTAGATTTATTACGCATAAATGCGCATTTCGTTGACTAAAAGGGTGGCACTTTCGCTCTTTGTCAAAATGAGAAAATGTGTTGAGTAGTTTTGCAGCAGAATGCGAAATTTTTTAAAATATTGTACTAGAAAAATTAATTTTTCTTTAACCTTCTTTACCTTTTTTCTTTAACCTCATATTTATGTATGCACCTAAAAAGAAATCAGCCACAGCTACGAAATTTGGCACTTAAACGTGATTCGGCGAGAATGATAAAGTATTCAGTTTCAGTGAACATAACGTAGATAGGAATGGGTAGGCGGGTAGAAATTAAAAGAGCCGATGCGCGCAATAATGGACATTCACATTCGATCGGGTACAAGATATTGATACGAAAGATGCACCTCTGTCAACGCTGAAAGGGGTCGCATTATAGGCCCCGAGGAGACAGGCCTGTCGTACAGCCATTGGATGAAGCGATGTGTCCCAGTGACGAATTATGCTCAGTGTGGAGTAGTGGAGTACCAGTATAATCAGAGTGTAGAATGGGGGCCAAATCTCCGCTATTTTCAAGACAGACTTCAAAAGGGAAAGAATACATGTGACAGATTCCTTTTTAAAAATACTGGTGATAAATCTTATTTAAAAATTAGTAATGTTGGCAGCTATAGCCCAGAGTTAAAATATTATATCGATCATGTATATTTATTACTTAGAGGGTTCAAAATGCTATCGCAATCGCAGTGGCTCTGAAAACTCCGAATTATTGATGGGTGAGAAGATCGCGCCATCAAGTTACGTCTGCTCAAACGATGACACAATCGACGTCAACGGAACGAGAACAGGACAGACATCGATGAGCAACCGAAAATCAGAATCCTCCTCACTTTCCATATTGAGTGTCGTTTGGAACAATACGCTCACGAACAAACTGAATAGCGGGGGCGCTATCTTGTGAAAGGGATGACTGTCATCCTCTTTAGTGGTCTCGATGCTGATTTTACTGTAGGCAGAATGTATCTATACTCCGAGGCTCCTACATACACAACATTTTTTTCCCAGTTGACTATCTCTATTAGACAAAATATATATTCGTTACATTTTGTTTAGTGCAGTCTATAGATGTTAAACTCGACTTACCTGCAATTTCCCCCATAGACGTAATGTATTTGAATACTTTTGAGTACTGCAGACGAACTATTTGCTTCATCTCAATGAAAAAGCTGACTGTAGCATCCCTATAGGATACACATTTAGAATACCGAGTTTGGAATTTCTGCTACAATTTGTTCTTGAGATAGGCTGATAACAGACACACACACACAGACACCATTCGCTAAAAACATGATTTTCGTATTCAGGGGACCTCAGAACATGTAAGTATAACAAAAACTCACGTTCGAAAATTGGACCCTCAAACAATACTTTCTCGAGCCTATGGGTAAGAGAAAGTAAAAATGTCTGTAATTATTTTTCGTCCGTGTGATCTTCCTATTTTAAAAAGCTTCTAAAATCAACTGACATTTCAGATATTTTTCTACTGATAACACTCATGAATGGATGTATGAGACTGAGGTTCGAACAACTGTCAAGATCACATACGTAATAAAAGAGGAAATTGGGAGAAAACAGAAAAAGACAAAAATGCTGAAGGTTCTTCTTTCAGAGGAGATAGGACATCCTTTTTCCTGCGACTGAGCTTATGGATGCTTTCAATTCAAAAGCACCCACTTAATGATTTCGGATAAAGAAGAAGTAAATGTTATCTTCCTTAACTAACGAGAGATATCATTAAAACTGTTGGGGTTGACTAATCATGTCGAATAGATCTTAAAGACCTTAAATAACTTTTATGAAATTTACACACCATTATGCACTTAAATAACGTTAGCTAAATGCGGTTCTTTTAGACATTAATTTTAAATTTCAGGGGGGGGGGGGCAAACACTTTTTTTTTTTTTTTTTTTTTTTTTAATAAAATTGATTATTTATAAATTTGGAATCTTGAAAAAGAAAAAAGATATTGATGATGCATCATTGTACCCAATACAAATTAAATTCAAAATATTGAGTCATCCGGAAAGTTCTCCTTTTCTTTTTTAAATGATAAATAACAATAAAGCAGTACAAAGAAGACATAATAAAAATCTCGTTGAAAAACATGAGCACGATTTTGTTCTTTGTCATAGTTCTGGTAGCTGTTTATTTCATGCAGAAGTTCTAAAATGCCGTTTGACAGTCTTTCAACAAGGGAACTCCTTCTTTTTCGAAGAATTCTAAAGTGAGAAGAATGGGTGAAAACCAGAAAGGGTGAACAGGGTGTGCGAGACAAAACTGTATTCAATAAGTCATTGCCTGGAATTCATGACATTGGCTTGGATATTAATGGACTCGGTGGAGATATTGATGTGGGCTATGTATATATGGAGTTTTAAGCAAATCATTTCATAAATATCTCTCTTATGTGAATTTGAAATTTTCAAGTAGTCGGCACTTGAAAACAAGTTGGAGGATCAAGTTGACCAACGAACCTATCAAATACATTTCTAAGATAAGTCTACTCTAAAAATTTGGTCCGAATTAATTAGTTATCCCGATGAAATTTTCAAGTGGCAGCCATTTTGAAACAAAATGGCGGAGCAAGTTGCCCAATGAGCTAATGTCAGTATTTGTAATTTGTAAGATGAGTCCAATGTGCAATTTTGATTAGAATTAAATCAGTATTTCAAAAGTTATCGTGATAACAAATTTTCAGGTGGCACCGTGATTTCAAGTGAAAACAATATGGCAGAGTACGTTGCCCAGTAAACTCATTCAAGATATTTGAATGATAAGTCCACTGTCCAACTTTGGTTAGAATTGCTTCAGTATTTCAAAAGTTATCGTGATGACAAATTTCTATGTGGCCACAACAAATAAAATGGGTTGTTTTACAAATGTAATTAAATTACACTGAAGCTACATTTTGGAACACGAATAAATTGTTCATAAATTTAGTGATCAAGACTGTTTTATAACAAATGCGTGTAAATTTTTATTTTTGAACAATATTATGATCATTCAGTAAATTAACTTAGTACATAAGTATATACTGAATGAAATATTTATACACAAGCTAACCCGTGCGAAATGTTCCCACTTTATTTCTTTTCTTATTTACCTTTAAAATTTGAAACTCATAAATGTCATGTCCACTCATAAATGCCCATTTCAACACATAATTAAAATTCTAATTTACCAGGAGCAAAATTATTATTAAAACCAGATTAATATTGCACAATAGTAAAACCAAAATCATAAAAAAAAAAAAAAAAAGGTTTCCAAATAAAATTCAGGGTTCACGACCCAATTTTCATACTTCCACAGGCAATACAGTTTTAATATAGGACTCCCACGACGCCTTTTAAATTTTTGTCTGTCGTCATGTTGGCGATGACTTTTTATTAATTTTGGTATATATATATAAAATAAACCAATTCCTATTTTGATTATATTTTTTAGCTATTAAGATTTTGATTATTTTTTTTAGCTATTTGATTATTTTTTTTAGCTTTAAAATATTGCTAGGTTTAAAATGACGCTTGCACAGATTCTGAGGAAACAACTGTTATAAATACATTTTTTCGTAAAATAACCTCATCAGACAAATGTCTTCATTTTTTCTTATTAGTCCATTGAGCTAAGTCCGCGTGCTTAAATATTGTCCATGTATAAATATTTTTTTATCCTCGCTTATCGTATCGTCAAAAAATAATTGAAACTGGTCCACGTTGGAGAAATAATATATACATTGTTAATTCAATTATTATTTTATAATTATTGATATATACGAATAAAATTTTTATAAATTAAATCAATCTTATATTTTAAATTTTTAAACTTGGCAACAGCAACTCTGTAACAACTTTGTACAGCTATGCACGAGGAACAGAACATTACTCAACTACTAAGATATTCGAGAATGTACAAAATCAACCTCAACCTCAACCGGACAGCATGATAACTGAGTGGAAAACTAATGGTGCATATAGTAACTGCAATTTTTTTTTTTTTTTTAATTTATTGTCTCTCGCAACTAACCAAGCCAAATAACTCTATCCAACTTTATATATAAGTATAACAATTTTAAATCGACAGTATCATTTTTGAAGAAAAAAAGAAATCTTTTATTCCAAACAACGTAACACATTATATTTTACTTTTTTGGTGAATTTTACCGGCACTTTGTAAAAAGTTGAGTAATGTTTGTGCAAGGAATGCAAACATACATGTATATCCTTCTTTGAAAAAATGATGTTCAAATGAATAACTTGGTGTTTCTTACGAAAAGAGATTTCTGCTGATCCGCGATTGTAATGAAATGCTCGCCCTCTGGTGGGCTAAGGTGAAATTATCACACCACTGATAGCTTTCACGCTGAAACAATGATAGAACAACAAGAAAGAACACTAATAAATACACGTGTGGCTATTATATTTACTAACAACTGCAGTTGGGAAAGCGCCATCTATCGATCATTACAAACGCGGATCGGAAGGAAGACATTCTATTGCCTTTTGTTGTTTTATTTGATTTTTCATGGTATCACCTCTTTTTAGAAAATCATCATACGCCAGAACATCAGTTTTCTTTCTTTCTCTTTTTTTTGTAAAGACTTAAAAAACAAATGAATACGAAATTATAATTTTTCATAATTTTGTACAAGGAAAAAAAATCATTTATTCATAAAAAGCTTTTTTATTTATTATTATTTTTTTTTTATAAATATTTTTTTTTTTATATATGTGCGAGTATATATATATATATATATATATATATATATATATATATATATATATATATAATCCTTTTATAGTAAAAGAAAAGAATGAGAACGAAGAATAGTCAGTCAAATAATTCACCAAAGAAACATACACAAGCCAAACAAAATAACTAGATATTAAATTGATTTAATTTTTAAGATTATTAATAGTACTTACTTTAATTTTTAAGTCTACAATACTTGATGAAAATTCAATAGTACCGTGTAATAATATTCTGAAGAAAAGAAAGTTGACACTAAGATATTATTTTAAGGGGAAAAAAGAGAACAATGTAATGAAATGAACCTATTAATTTTGAGATGAGGAAAAGAAGTTCGGACCAAAAAAGAACAAAACTGAATTTGTGCTTAAAAGCTCATAATGCTATAAGACGTTTTCAAGTGCTATCCTCATAGTATTGAGCGAAGATTTGTAGGCACAAACCTACAAGAAAAATTAACCTGGAATGAATTAGATAAAATAATGACAAAATATTTTTCAAAGAACTAAAAACAGAATACCTTCCACAGAACTAAAAACAATCAATAACCATAAATTAATAATGAAATTATAAACTGAATCTTCAAGAAAAAATTATCTTGAATTGAAAGAGATGTGATTTAGGCTTTATTTAGCCCGATAGTGAAACTCAAACTATAAAAACTAAAATCAATACGTGAGCTATAAACACTGAATGCATAACACGAGCAAACATCTTAATAGAAGAAAATGGCTTTTTACAGGAAGTTGAGTTGTATCTTTGCATGCTGACTTACTTAATAACCAATTTTCAACCAATTAAATTTTGATCTAACCTTAAGTTTTAATTTTAACCCTAAGTGTTATTATTATTATTATTATTATTATTTAAGATTTACATTATATCAGAAATTAGACCGTTTAGTTTAATTTTAACGGTGAAACTATGATTAGGATTATTGCTAGTGCTGCCATCTGGAATTCATATTAAAACATTATAATATATATACACACTCGCCCACATATATACACACATTATATATACACACATATTTAATATATATGTATATACTAAATAAATTGAGGTGACATCAGTATCAAATAATTTATTTTGATGCTGACTATTTATTTTGATGCATACTATTTATTATAAATTATATTTTTTTATTTTAAAGTATTAAAATAATTCTTTTCCATTCTTCAAATCAAATTTATGGCCATAAAACTACCAAACAGTAACAGAAAGGGTGGCGTCCCGAGAAAACGGTGGGTGATTGGGCAAAATGGGGGTTCATATTCCGATCCAGGAGATCATTTTACATGAGAATTAGCAGGAATGGTATCAGGGCTCGAAAATTTTGTTTTCTTTTGCAGCACAGTGTATTTAGCCAGCTAACGGTTAGTTCGCACTTGATGGATATGAGTAGTTGTTAGGTACTTGTTCATATATATTAATTTATGCATTTTAATTATATTAAAAACTTAAATATTTGTCTGTTTATTTCTCTGCAGTATAGTTGATGTAACGACTATAATATTCAAAATATCATTTTAAATTCACTCAAAATTATGATATTTTCAGTTTTAAAAGTAACTGAATATGAAATTTACATTCATTTGTTTTAGAATTGTCATTTATAAATACCATTAATTTAAGAGAGAGGGAAAAAAACAGAAACTATCATTAAACCAGTAAAAATAAATAAATAAATAAAAATAATAACTGTAGCTTAATTTAAATCTTTCTCTATAATACGCTTTCCTCCCCCCCCCCCTTAAAATAATGCTTTGATTCACATCTTTTTTTTTTTTTCTCCAAGAAATGTTATAAAGATATAAAACATATACGTTAAAATAAAAATCGGGTGGTTTTAGCTCTACTTGTGCTTGTACATTTTTACGCCTGGAGAAGTGTGATGCTAAGTTTTTCGACACGAAACACATGTTGCGGTTCTGTTTTGTTTTGTAAACTCTGTTTTTCATAACAAGCATATAATGTATAAAGTTTGTTAAATTCCGTCCTGGAGATGCTGAGATATAGCTATAACAAAGCGGGGCATAAAAGTGCTACAAGTCGAGCGTCGATATATATCAAAAACTAGACATCACCAGTTTATGTCAGAATTCAACTGCACACTAGGTTTCATGGAATTCCGAACATGCATTCATAAATTAGCTACAGTATTTGTGTCCCATACAGACACACGCACACTTCCGTTAAATATAATCATAATACATTTCAAAATCTGTAAATTTATCGAAAATTTCAATTAAATTCAATATTTACTTCTTATGAATGCAGTTAAAAATAAAATGCGGCCATAAAAACTTTGTAAAATTTCCTTTGAAATTTTTATTTCTGGTTGGGAGCGTCAAAATCTCTCCTTGCCCCGGGTGAAAAAAATCCTAGTTTCGGCCCTGATTATTATATTTATTTATTTATTTATTATTATTATTTTAATAGATTTGGGAAACATTTTTTTGAATATCATTGAATATATTCTTTTGAATATATTTGTTTTCTTACGGGGAAAAAAAAAAAAAAAAAAAAAAAAAAAGAATCCACTTCATATTAAAATTTCACTGTGCATAAAATTTCACTGTGCATAAAATTTACAGAAATGATTAAAAATGAAAAAAAAAAAAATCTTAACATACACGGTAAAAGGTTTTTTTTATGCAAATTTTATGTCCACCTCCATTTAAAAAAAAAATAAATAATAAAAAAATAAATAAAAATAATATATATATACACACACATATATCATTAATATTTATGATTTTAAAACTTTAAATGACCTGAAATTTGGAGTCCAATGTCATTTATAGGTTAGTACGTTGTATCGTCTATGCTTTAGAATTTGTACTGACCTACCTGTAATTCAAACAGCCGTTATGCAGAAATTAACACATTCTCAAAGTCCCTTATTCAAAAATATTTTAGGGATTTTACATTATACAATCTGTGACGAGAAATCTATAATTTTGATTTTTTAATGAAGGAATTCCTTGAAAAGGCACGGAAATAAAAACACTTACATACATACTTTTATAAATACATACATATTTGTCATAGTTGTACAACTGTTAAAAAGTAAATACCTTTTCAGTGTATGACTGAAAATTATTGCTATTAATAAATGTACGCATGCATAGATGAGAGACATTTGTTACTTATCAATAATTTTAATCTAGTGGAAAAAATCCATAATTTCAAAAATATATACATATAATCAGAATGGCTTAAAGATTAAAGAAAAAGAACCTAAAAAAAAGGGGGGGGGGTACATTAATTTTTTTAACCACAGCGTAAAAACGAAAGCACCGAAGAGAAAAAAAAAAAAAAAAATCTAAATCCATTTACAAAGATATGCATAAAAAGTGGCCTAAAATATGTGACGCCACAATCATCTTGGAAGGCCTTGATTAGAAGATGTTGGCTGGAGTCTTCTTTTTTTCCTTTTCGTTTCGCTTCCGTTGTAGTTCAATAAATCGATAAAAAAAATATTCCACATTGATAGAAGATATGCGCGGCAATACGTAAAAGAAATAATTACGAGGAAAACGGAGACGAGAGGCCAGGCGAGATGGAATTTTATTTTCTTTATAAGAATTTTTCGTTGAAGAAAATAAATTGAGATCTAACATCATTAGACTCATCGAATTGTGGTAGTGAATGAAGATTTTTGAAATACGGGACGAATCATTAATTTTAAATAAATTTCATCGTGCCTTTTTTAAAAATCTCTCTGAAATAAGCATATCATTGAATGAGGGACAAGCCTAAAAGTGTTTGATAGATGGGTGATTTCCGAAAAGAGTTCCGTAAAGAGTTAGGAAAGGCTCATGCAGTCATGTAAGATCGACATGTATCTAAAATGCATTCCGCAAAAATTTTATTTTTACTTTTATTATTTATTTATTTTTTACTAAAACAAAACGCAGGGTTCCCACCATGAATCTGATGCAAAATAAGTGAAGATTTGCATTAAAAAAAAAGACTCAAAATTTTTTAATCCTCCTGAAAATATACGCTTATTCTTTAGGAAAACAATGAAAAATAATCTGGCGTGTCTCTTACCCTGAAATTTAATTCCATAAATACAGATGGGAGATTAAGGAAGACTTTCTGTTACGTAAATCTATGTTAAAACAATTCAAATTAGGCTTCGGAACAGCTTTATTTGACAAATAATTGTATGTGAGGGAGCTACCGCCCCCCTCAAACCCCCGCTTCATTGTTGTACATCCATTTATTGTAGAATTCAAATCTGTTATTAAATTCAAATGTTCATTTAAAATTATTTAGACAATGTTCACACGCAACATTCCTTGAAACTTATCAATCTTGAACAAACTTCTATTAACAAACTTCAAAATACAACATTTGGATCACCAGAAATTATTTGTTTCTTATGTACACTACGAGACACAAACAAAGATGAAATGTTAAAAACTTGGCATTGATATTCAGGAAGCCTCAAAACGTGTAAAAACCGAGCGATGAATATTTAGTTCAAAAAAGTACATTATTTACCATAATGCATTCAAACTAATTCCTCCTATATGAGGAATTCATTTCGTGGACATGGTAAAATATTATAATGAAGCACTTCCACTAACAATATAAAAGAATGTTATGGCTTAAATATTGGCAGCCCCGTATATCTTCTGAAAGTTGTGTACACATCACATGGTGCACATAAATATAATCCTACATTAATAACACACGGCACAACCTGAAATACACTTCCATCCATTTTTAAGCATTGTCGCACTATAATCTAGTTCTTTTGTGTAGCCCTGTAAACGAACAGTGAATGATTTCTGTACCCTATTCTACATGAAACATGTTTTTACGCATACAAAAAAAAATATACATCCATTTCATTTCGTTTAGGGCAGTCTGTAGATCTTAAACTCTATTTACCTGCAAGTTCCCCCATACACGTAATGTATTTGAATTCTCTTGGATGCCACTGTACACGAACCATTTGCTTCATCTCAGTGAAAAGTTTAGTGTAGCATACCTATATGATACACATTTAGACTACCAAGTTTGGATTTTCTGCTATTAGTTATTCTTGAGATATACTGATAACAGACTAACACACAGACAGACATACAGGTAGGCGCGCGCACGCACACACACACACACACACACACAGACCAACCGCTAAAAACATGATTTTTGGATTCAGGGGACATCAAAACGAGTAAATATAACAAAATCAATTTCGAAAATTTGACCCAAAAACAATACTTTCTCTACGTTACGGGTAAGAGAAAGTAATTAATGCGGCAAAAGATTTTTCGATTTTTTACTACATGTGTAACTCGACCCTTAACTTCTTAAAACTTTAACTTCTTAACTCTTAACTTTCTTCTTTTTGCGTATAACTCGAATAACATTTCTAGTAAGATGCCGAAAAAGACATTGGAGTTAGATTCTTTTTCTTTTAATGAATAATGCATTTTTCATTAAAATCATTTAAATGCCAATGTGGATTTATTGGAATACAAACACGTATTCGGTTGCAAGTTTTACATCTGTTTAATCTATATATAGGCAAGAATAAAAATTGTGGTCCCTTTTTAACATATTAATTAGGGGAGTAGAGGGTTGAAAATGGTATTCGAAAGGTAGGGTTAGCCAGATGAGCAGAATACAAAAATTATTTTCTTACGATGTCAAGAAGGTATTTAAAAATACTTTTATTTTTTATGCATTTTCCCTCATTTTCCCCTTTCATACACGTATTCTTTTACATTAAAAAATAGCTGAAAGTGGAAAGTTGTTAAATCTGGCAATTTCATAAAACTCAAATAAAACTATAGACACAGTAATTTGTATAATGTAGCATCACTATACGCAAGCAAAGTGATGATGTCAATGGCCGTCCGTGGAGCCAAGAAAAAGATTTTCTATGTTAATCGTCCATTGGATTTTTTTCTAAAAAATTATTAAAATTTAACGGAAATTATCTCCCTATTTTTGATCCCCATATTTGGATATAGTTATATATAAGTTTCTGTTTATATGTGTTAGATTGATTTATTTTTGCTGTAAAATTGATAAAATTTTAATTTAAAATTTAAAAACTGTACGGAAAGAAAAAAAAAAAAAAAAAAAAAAAGGCAAACTTCCAGTTTTGAATGTAAACATAAACATTTCATTTCAAACAGGGTTGGCAGGTTTTTGACACGTGACAGTTTTTGACGGTTTAAACTATGCTTAAAAACGTTATGTCAAAAATCACCTTGTCAAAAATGTCAAAAACCTATATTTATAATTTAATTGTCATATAAAAACTTAGCTTAATAAAATATAGTTCATAAAGATTTTTTGAAAAGTAAATAGATTGATGTTCTTTGAAAAACACATTGTTACAACATTTTGATTAATATGAAAATCAAACTTTAGGCTTTTAAAATGAATGCTTTTATTATGAATTATTTCTATGTTCATTCAAAATATGCCGTGATACTTTTATATATTATTACGAAATTTATTTATAACTATGCTTAATATAGCACATGTTAAACTTAGTTATGTGATACTTTAAAAATATAGTTGTTTTCAATAAGATATTATTTATAAGTATGTTTTAAAAGGTAAACATATTAATGTTTTTGGAGAAATATTATTCTAACATTTTGAGTAATATAAAAACAAAACTTTAGGCTTCTAAAAATTTATGATTTTTATATCATTGATAGATCATTTTGATTGACAAATCATTTTATTTGCAATACAGCATTGTATAGTTCAATTTTTTTAGTATTGTGCTTTTAGTATTATGTATTTAACTAGTAAAATAAAAATGCATAGCCTAATATTTTGTATTTAAATATTATATCGAAAAATATAACTTTTTTTTTTTTTTTTATGACTGCTGATATTGCAAGTTTTTAAGAAAAAGCAATAATTCTGAATGTTAAACAAGCTTGAATTGTGTCTGAAATTCTTTTAATTACCGTGAGACACGAGAAATATGAATGCTTTCTGGACATGTATAAATTGCAATAAATTTAATGTTTACCCGTACAGATTTTTTATAAAAAATATTAGTCTAAGCTGTAGGGCCCACCAGCGGCCAAGTGGTACTACGCTCAAAGCTGGTAGACGTGAGGTATTGAGTTCGATCCCAGGGCGCGCTCGCTGGCTTAGCCATTCAGTTTTTCATGTTTTTCTCCGAAACTTGTATAAATACGGATTAGGACCCTGTAGACAGACCCACACGGAGGGCACTACCCCTTAGGCCTAAGACACTAGAGTAGGCAATCAGCCTTACTTCCAAAACACCAAACACCAACAGTCGAAGCTATAAACAGGTACAAATATTTATACAATCAATAATAATAATAAACAGATAAAAATTTATTAATAAATGATAAGTATAATAAATGTAGATTACAAATATAATTATTTTCAAATTCATATTAATTTACTGTGTTTTTATGGCTTATGTGAAAATTCATAAGTAACTTTGGAATTTTAGAATTTCATAAATATTAATATAAATAAACATACAAAATATATCTATGCATACTTTGTATATATTTCTTAGGTTATAAACCAGTATATTTACCTAAATTTTTATAAATTATCTACAAATTGTTTTCAGATTTGTTAATTTTTAAACAGCATAATATTTATTCACTTGTATATGGCAAAGATTACTAAATCCTATTTCTAACCAGATTCTAGCTCATTTATAGATGTTGAATTTTGACAATACAGGTTTTTGACGGTAGAGGTTTATGACGGGTTTTTGACGGTTTAAACCATGTTTAAACCTTTGTCATGTCAAAAACCACTTTTTGACGTCAAAAACCCAACTCTGATTTCAAAGGGTGATACTTACACAATAAATATCCAACTAATATACTAAATAAAAGGAAAATGGTAAATATTCTATCCTAATTTGAAGTTAAGCTTGTTTTCAAATGTCTAAATAAAGGTATCTGATATAAGATACCAATATGTTGCAGCTTGCAAATTTGATATATGTCGTTCTTGGAGGAGAAAAAAAAGAAAAAAGATCGCCAAATTATTTGACAAATACATTTAATTCCTTTCAAAAATCGTGTTTATTTTAACAACGTATATTAAGAGAGCAAAGCAACCCAACCTCCGCCAACCCGAAGGTTTATGGCGGCCGAAGCCTGGGAGGAGGTGGGAGTGAAGGAACCCATCCACAAACCGGCGCACCGGAGCCGCCGAAACGAACTCGGAGAACAGCGAGCATTAAACAGAAAATAAACTATTACAAGGTCACAAACTAGCAAATTACAAAGATAAAATTAATGTAGCCGCGAAAAAAAAAAAAAAAAAGTAACATAAACAATACAGAATTAACAAAAAGTAACGTTATGCACCCTAAAATTAAAAGCAACAGCTCAAACAATAACCAATCATAAATAAACCGGCCGAACAAAGTCATCATAAAAATGCACCAATTATTAGATACCTAAAATGTATAATGCAGACAATATTTTACTCATTACAACATAAGTACATCCAACTAAAATTTACCCTCTAGCTAAACGTGAATATAACACATTGCACCGCTTAATATAAATATGAATATACAATAACTACAAATCATACAAAAACTTGCAAAATTTACAGAAATTGCATACCAAAATAAATCAGTTATACAAGCAACTAATGATGAAAACCTAAAATACATGCAGCTATATAACACATGCAATTAACAATTAACTAGCCCTGTACAATAACCTAATACACAGTAATTTCCACAACCCTCAAGAGCAGCAGATAAACTATTAAAGAAGAAGAAAAGAACAATTGATTATAAATATACTGACAAAGTAAAGCTATATAAGTAATAAGTTAAAGCTGTTAACTAATCACGTACAATAATTATACAATAAATACAAACAATTAATGTACTCCATAAAACATTGTTGCAACAAAATGACTGAAGAAAGAACTAGTTGGCATAGGTGGACTCTGCTCAGTTCCCCATTCTATTTATATTCTCAGAAATTTCTAGTGCGAGACATATTATAATCATGTTAAAAGAAATGAATTGGACCAAAGCTTGATACAGTGACAGAAGGAAATCCCCGCCTAATAGGCTATCCACCGTTCACTTCCATATATTTATCTTATTCTAATCTATTAATTTATTTTATCAGGGTCAATTGCGTTGTTTAGTTTTCATGCTACTATTTCCAATGCAATAAACCTCAAAATTCATATTTATATGAAAAATTTACAATTTCGCTATGTTGATAAAATCGTAAATTACGAATAATTTACGAAATTTTCCTATTAGAATATTTGTATTCAATCATGTTCAAACAAATATCATAAACGTAATTTTGAAGTTGTCTAACGTATTTAGGATCCTCAAAATGGAAGTTTATGCTCAATTTTGCCTTATTTTGACATGTTAAGTAAATCGTAAATTCCAAATAACTTACGATTTTTTTAAGTTGGAAAAATCATAGTCTATGATATTCATGCCAGTATCCTAAATAATATTTCGAAAGTGGTCTGACATCTTTACGATGAAAATATTTCTCAAGATTGACGTTTATGTGAAATTTTCTCTATTCTGCCATGTTAAGAAATTCGTAAATTTCCAATAACTTACGAAATCTTTATATTGGAAAATTCATAGTCATTACTATTCATGCCAGTGTCCTAAATAATATTTCAAAAGAAGTCTGACATCTTTATGATGAAAATATCTCTAAAAATTGACGTTTATGTGAAATTTTGCCCTATACTGCCATGTTAAGAAATTCGTAAATTTCCAATAACTTTTCAAAGTAGCATATTTATAGTTACTGATGTTTATTCCGGCATCAAAACTGATATTTTAAAACTGGTCTGACATTTTTACAGTAAAAAGTTTCCATTTAATGCACGTTTAAGTGAATTTTTGTCCTATTCTCCCATGTTAAGAAAATCGTAAATTTCTAATAACTTACGAAGTTTTTAAATTCGAATGTTGCAAATGAATAGGGTTCTTGCCAGTGTCGAAAGTAATATTTTAAAACTGATCTGACCTCTCTGTGATCATTTGTTCTTGAGCTATCGTGTACACAGACTAACAAACTAACGGACTAACACACTAACAGACACCCAACAGACAGACACCATAGAAATTTTGTCATTTTCGGATTCCTCACACCTGAAAACGTTTAGAAAATTCGAAAATTTTCACGATTACCTAAGTTCCCCATACCTATAGTATGATGGGGAACTAAAAATAAATCTCGTTTGAATAAAGACCAATATAAATACACCCAATACATAACAAAACTATACTATATATAAAAACACGTATATAGCAAATTCTTGAATTAAAAGTTATATTTAGTA
This sequence comes from Salticus scenicus, assembly GCA_963930645.1. Lineage (NCBI taxonomy): Eukaryota > Metazoa > Arthropoda > Arachnida > Araneae > Salticidae > Salticus > Salticus scenicus. The sequence continues at coordinate 2,460,929 of OZ005654.1, read as the reverse complement.
CGAGAATAGTATTTATTTAACAGATTATATATTTGCGCAACCTCTTTAATTTGACATCTAGAATTATCAATTCTGTTAAAGTACAATAATGTTCCAATGTCTCTGCGGTATATCTTTTAATATAAATTATTGAAAAGTTACATTTAGTACTAATGAAATGCATTGCATTACTCACGGAGCCACAAGGACACAAGTCTGAATCAAGCTTATTAATCCCAAAAAGATAGCTTGGGAAACTTCCATGTCCAGTTATAAATAAAATTTAAGTAAAAAATCATTTTTTAAAGTTAGAAGCTTTTTATTGGAAAGCCCTAAAAAGCATAAAATAAAATTTATTCTGGCAAAGACATGCTACAAAGAAATGAAAGTTTCAACACTAAGAAAATTTTAGAGAAATATATAGGTAATTTCCTTTTGCAAGAGATGAAAATTTTTTATTGTTCAAAATATTTTAAAAAGCTTTCGAGACCAATATTCTTAGTTATTAGTTTTTGTAAAATCATTCGTTAGACCAGAAATCTTAAATGTCTCGAAAGCTTTTTAAAATATTTTGAACAATAAAAAAATTTTCATCTCTTGCAAAAGGAAGTTATCTATATATTTCTCTAAAATTTTCTTAGTGTTGAAACTTTCATTTCTTTGTAGCATATCTTTGCCAGAATAAATTTTATTTTATGCTTTTTAGGGCTTCCCAATAAAAAGCTTCTAACTTTAAAAAATGATTTTTTACTTAAAATTTTATTTTGTGCTTTTTAGTTACAAAAAAGGAAAAAGCTTCTGAAAAAAATTAATTAAAATTTCTTAGGATATTTTGTAGACAATGGAAGATTTTCGTTTATCAATTGACATTTCTTTTTTTTAAGTATTATTTATCTGCCAAAAAAGTACTATATCGTCTTTCGTGGACCGAATCCGGAATCATCCCGTTATCAGCATGACGCTCTAACCAGAAGTCTAAGAACAGTCAAGAAAAATCATAGAACATTCTATAAAAATCTAGAAAATACTTATACAAAAGGAATATTGTTTTGAATGCTTTATAAAATATTTGGAACGTTTAAAATTTTTCATGTTTTGCAAAAGTGAAATATCTATATTTCTCTTTAAAATTTTCTTGTTGTTGAAACTTTTATGGTTTTATAGCATGTCTCTGCAAGAATAAATTTTTATTTTAGGCTTTTTATGGCTCCATAATAATAAAAAACTTTCAGTATTATTTTTATTTATTTATTTATATTTTCATTTTTTTTTTTTTTTTTTTTTTTTTTTTTTTATAAAATTTTATTTTGTGCGTTTTGTAATTAAAAAAAAAAAAAAAAGCTTCTTTAAAAACTATCAATATTCTTTAGGACACTGTTTAGACAACGAAAGATTTTCTTTTATCAATTGACATCTTTTCTATTAATTATCTGCAAAAAAGTAACACATCGGCCTGCGAGGATAGAACCCACGAGCATCACGTTATCACCATGACGCTCTAACCAAATGCGCTAATGAACTTTTTGTTTAAATTTACGTTAAAGTGGAGGCGCCTTCTTTTTCAAAATGACACAAAGATACGATGATAAAAATCCAATTTCAATAAAAAGCTTCTAAAATAATATATATATATATAACTTTTTAGTTTGTGCTTTTTAGTATCTAAAAAAAGCTTCTTAAAAAAACTCTTCAAAAATTCCTAGAATACTATGTAGACAACGAATAATTTTCTTTATCAATTGACACATTTTCTATTTTACATTTTCTATTACTCATTTCATCTGCAAAATATAGCACATCGATCCTTCGGGGATGGAACTCACCACCATCGTATTAGCAACTTGACGCTCTAACCAACAGAGCCAACGAGCGGCTATAAGGACTGCTGACATTTAATTTAAAGTTGAGGTGCCTTATTTATTAGCGTGACATGAAGACGCGATAACGAAATCCAATTTCAATAAAAAGCTTCTAAAAAATATTTATTTATTTATTTATTTTTATTTAAATTTTTATTTTGTGCTTTTTAGTCACTAGATAAAAAGCTATTTAAAAAAATCCAACTTTTTATCAACTGACATCTTTTCTATTAATTATTTGAAAAATTAACATGACGCTCTAACCAACTGAGCCATTAAGAGATAGAGATACAATGAATTGCTTACATTTTTTTTTTTTTTTTATGTGGAAGTGTTTTGTTTTTTAGCGTGACAGGAAATGCGATGACAAATTCAACTTCATATAATAATATATAATATATATATAACATCTAAAAATATTTATTTATGTAATTTGTACTTGAAACTTTTTATTTTGAGTTTTTTAATATCTAAAATATTTTGTGTTTTATAATATCTAAAAAAAAAAAAAAAAAGAAAGAAAGAAAAAAAAAAGAAAGAAAAAACTTCTTAAACTCTTCGAAAATTCTTAAGATATTGTGTAGTCAACGAAAAATTTTCTTTTATCAATTGACACCTTTTCTACTAATTATCATCAAACATTAACATGCCAGACCTTCCAGGGACCGAACTCTCGACCACCGCTTTATTAACGTCAGGCTCTAATCAACTGATCCACGGAGCCACAAACGGAACGGCTTATATTTACTTTAATTGTTTACTAGCGTGAAACGAAGACACGATGACAAAGTCAATTTCATATAAAAAGCTCCGAAAAAAAGCTTCTTAAAAAACTCCTCAAAAAATTCTTAGTGTAAGCAACGAAAAGATTTTTTGTATCAATTGACACCTTTTCTACTAATTACCTGCAAAAATTAACACGCTGGACCTTCCGGGGACCGAACTCACGACCACCGCCCGATTAACGTGACGCTCTTACCAACGGAGCTAATGAGGGATTTAAAGGGTTTCTTGGCGTGACACGAAGAGAAATTCCAATTTCAATAAAAAGCTTCTAAAAAATTTATTTATTTATTTTTACTTACATTTTTATTTTGTGCTTTTTGTAACAAGATAAAAATCTGTTTGAAAAACTCTTTAAAAATTATTAGGATACCGTGTACACAACGAAATATTTTCTTTTATCAGTTGCCACTTTTTCTATTAATTATTTGCAAAAAATAACACCTCGGCCTGGCGAGGATCGAACACACGACTCTCGCATTATCAACATGACGCTGTAACCAGCTGATTCATTAAGAGATACAATGAGTTGCTTACATTTTTTTTTTTTTAATTATATATATACTAGCAGATTTTGCCCGCTTCGCAGGACACGATACTTAAATGAGTTGTCAAAATCCCATATCATTATAAATTAACCTGAGATAACCCGAATTGAGACGGGAAAACGAGTTTTTACACCTGTTTATAGCACTCTCGAACTCAAGGGGGTAAGGTGGCAAAAGTCGTAAAATCCCATTACGGGTCGGATACATATGAACAATGTACGCACCAAATTTCTAGACCGCAGATCCCATAGATTTCCCAAGACAAATTTACCGCTAAAAGAGGGGGATCGTAACACCCCCCCCCCCAAAAAAAAAAAAAAAAAAAAATATCTAAAAAAAAAAATGAAAGTGCGTTTTTCGAAATGTCCTAAAGAAGACAAAAGCCTGTTTTCAACACCTTTATAACATCTTTAGTGGAGCTCTACTAAAAGATCGGGAATTTCTGAAATTTCCCCACGATAAACGATTTTTCACCTCTCTCTTTTAAGAATCAAGAATTACAAAGTTGTACATAATGTCTTATTTATACTCAAGTCTAATCTCACCGTGTGCAATTTCTTCAAGCACCGAAATTCGTGACCGCAGCTCCCATAAATTTCTCAGGACAAAATTAGCGTTAAAAGGGGTGCTTCGATTTTGCCCCCCTCATTACCCCCCCCCCCAACAAAAAAAAAAACCGCAAACCACAAAAAAAAAAAAAAAAAAAAATATGTTTTTGGAAATATCCTAAGGGAGTCGCGTAGCCTTTTTTCAATATCTTTGCCCCAGTTTTGGTAGAGTCCTACTCAAAAATCAAGAATTTTCGACATTTCCCCCTTCTTCCCTTAAAAATCGAAAATTCCTAAATCGCAGATAATGTATTATTTGTACTCATGTCTAGTCTTTCCATGTGCAATTTCTTTACTGTGAAGTAATTAGGAGCTGAGTTATGCTTACAAGCGTGTTTTCGTCTTTTACCCCCCCCCCCCCCCAGGGGGAACGTGGGAGAATTACTGAAAAGTTAATAGATATAACTTTAAGTTGGGAAAAGACCTAAATTCATGCAAAGAGCCGTTGTATTCTGTCCAGATGTTCTCAAATGATACCTGGACAAACGTGTTTTTGACTTTTGTTTCCCCCCCCCCCCGCCCCAGGAGGGAACGTGGGGAATTTCTAAAAAGTTAATAGGTATAATTTTAAGTTGAGTAAATATCTAAGTTTCTACCAAGCGCCGTTGAATTCCGTCCAGCCGTTCTCAAGTGATGCCCGGACAAAAATAGCGTTACAGACATACAGACACCATGACACACACACACACACATACAAAATTTGCTACATCTCAACGAAAAATTCAGTGTAGCATCCCTGTGTGATACACATTTAGAATACCAATTTTAAACATTCTGCTATAATTTGTTCTTGAGATATGCTGATAACAGACAGACACAGAGACTGACACACACAAACACAGACAAACCGTTAAGAACATGATTTTTGGAATCAGTAAACATAACAAAATCTCAATTTGGAAAATTTGACCCAAAACAATACTTTCTCTACCTTATGGGTAAAAAAAAGTAATAATGTGGAAAAAAAAAAAAAAAAAAAAAAAAAGATTTAAGGGAACAAGAAAAATACCCAACACCTTTAACCGTCGAGAAACTACTGGCTATATACAAAAAAAAAAAAAAAAAAAAAAAAAAAATAAATAAATAAATAAATAAATAAAATAAAAATGTTATATATTATCAAAAAAAAGAAAATCTTGTTTTTCACTTTCTTAATAAAGCAAATTATAAATCAAATATTTATATATATATTTGTGAAAGGATAAAAAGAATCAAGATCGTAAATTATTATTTTAAATTAATATGAAGTTATAACTTAATATTAATATCTCAGAATAATTCTTAAATTAATATCTTAGAATAAATCAAACAGAATATTCGACATAACACAAGAATAAGATTTGAGAACAAGTTTAGAATAAAGATTATACAATCATTAAATTTAGCAGCAAAACATTAAAAAACGCTTAATCCCAAATGTCCGGGTCAACCAATGATAAAATGTAGGCGGTATTTAGCTCAACTAACTATGCAATAAGAAGTTATATGAAGAGTTTTGGTTCGCGCCGAAATGACCCGTATTTAAGCTGGAACGCACGAGAATTCCTGGCTTTTTTCGATATTAACTTGCCTAATAGACTTACGTTAAATACTACTTCAGTATGTAAAATTAACTAGCTAAACCTGCGGGGCCTGCGGGGCACCGCTACGGCGAATTGTTGGCCATCGGCACCGTATCTTGACGTTTGCTGGAACTAAGAGCGCATATGAAGCTCAGGATCTCTACTCCCAGTCCATGACTGCATCTTTGAACTTAATAAAGCCTCTTCGTTTAACGTAAATGGACTCTTGCGTTCTTTTATAAGATGACTGGGCACCCAACTACTTATATCGTTACACAAACACACACACATATATATTCGCCTTTCATTCAGAGACAACTCACGAACCTCGAATATGTTATTCCTATTTTAAGTTAGAAATTTAGTTAAATCGTTAATTGTACTTTTATTCATTCACAACTGCTAAAAATAAAATTCTACAGTTCACCAGAAAAAAGATTCCAATTATCTGCAAACAATATTATGTCATAACGTTTCACCATTTTATTGGTACTATTTTCGTAGTAAGCATCAGTGAAATGGTGAAGCTTAGTACCAAAATATTGGTTGCAGCTTAAAATGCTTGTTTAACACCGTTCTTCTGGTGAAACGTTGAACTGTTATTTTTAATACTGTTAACAATTATCATTTAAAAATATCTTACCAACAACATGCTAAATGATTGTGTCAGACTGGTCGTTTATTGACTGTCTTATCTCTAAATCAGACAGAGAGAAAGAAAACGAATAGAAATAAAATTTTAATATTTTAAAATTGTTTTCTGGATATAGATATAATCAATTATATAATTTCCATTCTATATTTTTATTCATGTCGTCTTATATCTACACTGTTAAAAATTTCATTTCAAGGTTGAACCAAATGTTGGTGCTACAGTAGCTTCAATTTGCTAGGTTGTACCAAAACTTGGTACAATTGTAGCTGCAACCATGCGATAGTGAAACCATCTAGCATGTTTTGGTACTTCTTGTTAAATAAAAGCACCAAATCTTGGTAAAAGATTTCTCCACCTTATGGATGTAGCTATTGCAGCATAAAGCCGAGGTTTAACGAAGCTTGAAATAACTGTGATAGGCTTCACCGTCGCATGGTTGCAGCTACAGTTTGGTTCAATCTAGGACAAAATTTTTAACAGTGTATTGCCATTCTTGTATCATTTGCAAAAATTTTATAAATGATAAATGATAACTTTATCTGTATAAATTAACTAATGACTGATGACTGCAATATTTAAAAATAAATAAATGAATAAATAAGCTAAATCAAAATCAATTTATATTTTTCTAATAACGTTTTATGATAAAGGAAATAGGAAAAATGAGAATGTTATGTTAAACAATGAATTTTTCAAACAATGTAATCAAAACCCTTTTTTTTTTTCTTTACAACAATTATTCTTTATTCAGTATTTACTTTGACTTAGGAGAAATAAAGGGGCAACAAAGGATGATTGTTACAAGAATTTGATGCATCAATAATACTGTAACTGCTTTTGTACTTCCTTTTAGAAATATACTTTTAAATGCAATCATTTTATATTTTATAATACTTTTAATTTAAAAATATTTATTAAATATTCCATAATAGACTTTGTTTTGACAAAAGATTAATTCGAATGGCTTCAATTATAAAGTCATTTTCCGACCTATTTAAAAATAATCTTTCCCATAGTTTTCAGAAATGTTATGATGCCACCATTGTAGCGGAAGACGGAACTGGATTTAAAACGCACAAACTCTTATTGTCTGTGAAAAGCGAATATTTTCGAGCCTTTTTCAGGGGTAACATCGAAAACACAAACAGAGTAGTTCTAGCCTTTAGTAAATATATTTTGGACGACATTTTGCTCTTTATTTATACAGGAGACGTTCACCTTCATGCTCTTAATATTGCTCCCATGATTATAGCTGCCGATTATTTATTGATTGATGATTTATTAACGCAGTGCAAAAGTTTTGCATTACAAAAAATATCTATCAAGAACTGCATACCACTGCTTATTGCTTCTGAAGCTGTCGAGAGATTAAGAATTAAAGAGCACTGTTACCGTTTTGTACAAGTTCATTTCGGAAGACTTGTTCGTAACACAGATTCAGGCATTGAAAAACTGCCGTATAGTACATTAAAAAATCTGTTAAGTGACGACAATCTTGGTGTAGCTGACGAAAAAACTGTTCGGGACACTATTGTAATTTGGGTAAAAGGGAATAAAGCGGAAAGATTGAAGCACGTTCCTGAACTTTTAACATACATAAGATGGAATGCGGTCGACTATAGTTTGGCATCACGCAATCGCCCAAATACCTTATTTCGAAAGAATATAGCTTGGAAAAATAAAGACTTGGAAAAATACACATCAAATTTGAATGGTAATATATTACAATCCGGCAGCCTTAATCCCTCTTTAGGAAGATGCCCCAGCAAAATGTACTTTTTTATGCGCAAGAATGTTTCACCCTACTATAATGACAAATCAGATATATATCTCACATATGATGAAAAGTTAGACATTTGGTGCAAAGTTGGAGACATAGATGACAGTATTGATGCTATATTTGCAAGTAACAGATATATATTCATGTTTAATACAATATCTAGAGAAATGAAAACGTTTGATTTATTCAAGAAGACATGGGTAAAGAAAAATAATATAAGATCACCTCGCCAAGCTTATTGCGTTGTTCAAAGCCAAAACCACATATTCGTCATTGGAGGATATGGTTTTATGACGGTATGTACAGACGTCGAATGCTATAACCCAGTGGAAGATGTGTGGAATTTCTGTATGTCGATTCCGCCAATAAATATTAGTGGGGCAGCAGTAATAAATGAAAAAATATATGTCATCGGATATCATGAAGAAGCTGATAGGGTAGAGATGAGATCATTAGCGTATGAAATATCTAATGACAGTTGGTCAGATATCGAAAATCCAAGGCAATTCCGAACCAGTTTTGGAATTATTAATTTCGAGGAAAAGCTTTACATATTTGGCGGAAGAACAGAAGAAGACAACGTCACAACATCAGTAGAAATATATAATCCCATTAACAATGAATGGAAGGAATTTTCAGATCTGCCTTTCTCGTATGAACTTCCACAGGCAACAATTTTTCAAGATAAGTTGATAGTGTTTGATGACTGTCCAGTCGGTGGCATGTCTCTATCAAGATTTTCACCTTGTGTGTGGAACGACGAAAATAAGACGTGGGATATAGTAACACTCTTTTCACCTTTCAATGAAATTTACAATTACATATTCTGCTGCCTAGAGGATCGTGATATTTTAATGACACTTTCCAAAGAAAATGACGATTCTGAAACTGTGTGGATAAAGTCACCCTTTGCATGCAACTGAAGAATTTCAATGGCAACTGGCAACAAAATTCAGCAAATGTAGAATGCAAAATTTATTATTTTCCTTGCTTGATTTAATAAACCAATAAATACATTTTGACATAGTATTATACATTTTCTTATTTATATTAATCATCACACGAAGTATTTATTTTTATCTTTTTTTGAAGAATTAAGTATAAATTCAGCTATCATATCCTTATCGATTTAATGATATAGCTTATCAAAAAGTATGCTCACTATTAATGAATACAGATATGTAATGTTTCTAGTAATGTAATATGTTATTATTTTTTTTTTAAAGCATAAGCATATATGTATATACTTCAGAGCAATTATTTTCTTAACCTTAAATCCTTTTCAATGTCACCCTTGTTTAAATCTCCTCTGATTTTTCAGGTATTTGTTCCTGTAATTCTTACAAGCTTGTAATTTCTCCTCTATTTCAATCATTGCTTTTCTTTCTGTGTCAACGGCGAACATTTTCTCACCCCTTTTATATTTCCTCAACTGAACTTCTCGGATTTGCTTTATTTATATATATATACTAGCAGGCTTTGCCCGCTTCGCTGGACATTAAATTCAAATGAGTTGTCATTAATCTTTATTAATAACATAAGTTCTCGCTGTGATTGGTAGAGGTTTTCTCGCTCGCAACGTGAAGAGTCTGGGTCCCCACTGTCTTCGGCACAACTTACCCACTTCTTACTTCCCCTTCCTCAGAAGGTGAGTTCGAAGTTTTGTAAAATCCCACTAATGTACATAATGCGTACACTTAATCAATATCCACACACAAAAATTCGCCATTCTAAGATAATTCAAAGCGAATTCAAACGGAAAAACGTGTTTTTACACATGCTTATTGCCCTCCGACTCGGAGAAGGTGGTGGTGGTGGGGGGGGGGGGATTTCTAATTTCGTAAAATCCCGTTACAATAAGTGCCGGTTGCATACAAACAATTTTTTCACAAAATTTCGTGACCACAGAAGTCTTTAATAGAAAATATTTAAAAAAAAAAAAAAAGTAAGTAAAGAAAATATATAGACACGACATTATTTCATTATTTAAAACATGAAAATCTGACATTGACAGATTTTAATTTAGTGCCAGAGGCCTACTGCTAAACTTGTTAATATCGACAAATTCTTCTTTAGCTAATTCGTGACGATCTAAATTCCATGATAAAGTTTTCATTAAATCAAACCAATGTGTTTCAGCTGCAGATACTGTAACAAATAACGTTGGAAGTCCAAACTGTCTTATAGCCGCAAAACAACGTTTTTTCTCTTTTTCCCAATGAGGGGGAGGTGTGCCTTGGGGGGGACTCATGTCAAAGGTGTGCCTTGGGGGGGACTCATGTCAAAGTTGTATCTTGGGGGGGACTCATGTCAAAGTTGGGCCTTGGGGGGACTCATGTCAAAGTTGGGCCTGGGGGGGACTCATGTCAAAGTTGGGCCTTGGGGGGGGGGACTCATGTCAAAGTTGTACCTTGGGGGGGACTCATGTCAAAGTAGGGCCTGGGGGGGGACTCATGTGAAAGTTGTGCCTTGGGGGGACGTCATTCAATAAATCCCCATTCAATAAACCGACTGAAATAGGCCCTTAGCACTATTAAGAGTGACGTATAAAAATTCGACAACGCTGTATCGACTGAAATAGGGGTACCTTGGGGGGGACTCATGTCAAAGTTGTGCCTTGGGGGGACTTCATTCAATAAATCCCCATTCAATAAACCGACTGAAATAGGCCGTTAGCACTAATTAAGAGTGACCTATAAAAATTCGACAACGCTGTACCGACTGAAATAGGGGTACCTTGGGGGGGGACTCATGTCAAAGTTGTGCCTTGGGGGGACTTCATTCAATAAATCCCCATTCAATAAACCGACTGAAATAGGTCCTTAGCACTATTAAGAGTGACCTATAAAAATTCGACAACGCTGTACCGACTGAAATAGGGGTACCTTGGGGGGGGAATCATGTCAAAGTTGGGCCTGGGGGGGACACATGTCAAAGTTGGGCCTTGGGGGGACTTCATTCAATAAATCCCCATTCAATAAGCCGACTGAAATAGGCCCTTAGCACTAATTAGGAGTGACCTATAAAAATTCGACAACGCTGTACCGACTGAAATAGGAGTACCTTGGGGGGGACTCATGTCAAAGTTGTGCCTTGGGGGGACTTCATTCAATAAATCCCCATTCAATAAACCGACTGAAATAGGCCCTTAGCACTAATTAAGAGTGACCTATAAAAATTCGATAACGCTGTACCGACTGAAATAGGGGTACCTTGGGGGGGACTCATGTCAAAGTTGGGCCTGGGGGGGGACTCATGTCAAAGTTGTGCCTTGGGGGGACTTCATTCAATAAATCCTCATTTAATAAACCGACTGAAATAGGCCTCTAGCACTAATTAAGAGTGACCTATAAAAATTCGACAACTGTACCAACTGAAATAGACCTCTAGCACTAATAAGTACAAAAAGCACAGCTTTAGTATGAGAACCCTTTGGTGACTTTAAATATTTTAAGCCATTTTTGCGATGAACTGAATTGGCTATCTCAATTGTGCAATTAAAGATCTTGGCGAGAAACGTCAGAACTACTTCGGAGCCAAATTTCAAATTTTGCCAAAGGGATCCAATACTAAAGCTGTTCCATACCGAATCTGGGTTGAAAACGGAAAAAGGGTAAAATAAATTAGAAATATCAGACCTACATTTATAAATTTGATACCAAATAAAAGAGGCGATTTTTCTGAATCCAGGGGTGCAAACAGGATTTCGATGCGACAATTAGATTTTTAAAAAATAACTAAAGTATGAAATTTAAGTGGCAACGGAAAAACGGAAAAAGGGGAAAATAAATTAGAAATATCAGACCTATCGTTACAAATTCAGTACCAAATGAAAGGGGTGATTTTTCTGAATCCTGTGGTGTAAACAGTTTTTTGATACGACAATCAGATTTTTTAAAATTAACTAAAGTATGAAACTCAGATGGCAACACATCATTTCAATCTTTTCATAATTTGTAGTGCGAATCACGCGAATAAAAAACTTAAAAATTTATTTTTATATTTTATTTTTCCATTCAAAGCGTTTTAGTGAAAAAATATTTATGGCGCATGCGCAGGCGTTTTTTTACCCACAATTTTAACACTATTCATAATTTTGAAAATTTCTATAGATATAATTTCAAGTTGGGTGAAGACCTAAGTTTCTGTCAAGCGCCGTTGAATTCCGTCCAGCCGTTCTCGAGTGATGCCCGGACAAACGTGTTTTAGTCTTTTACCCCCTAGGGGGGGAACGGGGGGGAATTTCTGAAAAGTTGATAGATATAATTTTAAGTTGGGTGAAGACCTAAATTCCTGCCAAGCGTCGTTGAATTCCGTCCAGCCGTTCCCGAGTGATGCCCGGACAAAAAAAGCGACATTCGGACACGATGACACACACACACACACACAGGCAAAATTTTCTGAAGTCATTTTCGGCTTTCATGGGGTGTGAAACGTGAAGATATCGCAAAATTTTTCGATTCCGACAAATTTACAGACAAAACTCTGATTTTATTAATATAGATGATGGAAGCGTCTTGGTTTTTTAACGTGACAAAAAGCCTATGACAAACCCAATTTCATATAATAGAAATATATAATATATATATACACATATATAAAGCTTCTAAAAATATTTTTTTTATGTATTTTTTACTTAAAAACATTTTATTTTGTGCTTTTTTAATATCTAAAATGTTTTGTGTTTTCCAATATCTAAATTAAAAAAAAAAAAATGCTTCTTAAAAAAACTCCTCAAAAAATTCTTAGTGTAAGAAACGAAAAATTTTCTTGTATCAATTGACACCTTTTCTACTAATTACTTGCAAAAATTAACACGCTGGACCTTCCGGGGACCGAACTCACGACCACCGCGCTATTAACGGGACGCTCTTACCAGCTAAGCCAAAGAGCGACAAACGAAACAGCTTATATTTACTTTAAAATGAAGGCGCCTTGTTTACTAGCGTGACACGAAGACACGATGACTAAGTCAATTTCAATTAAAAACCTCCTAAATACAGTAATACTTGATTTTTAATTTTGAAATCCATTGAAACATTAGGATAAATATCATAAGTCCACCTGCCAGTATCTGATAAGTTCCAATGAACCTGCCAGTCACTAAGTACATTATACAATAAAATTCTTTTCATGTAAGATATGGGCAGAGGAACAATTTGAGACTGACCGAAAAAAAATCGCGGATTTAGCCAATGAGTTTGCCAATTCATTGCCAACAAGTCCAGAGTGTCCCTTAATCCACATTAGGAAAATTTGTCCCTCGTATTTTTGTATGTCTAACAGAATATCCTGTGCAATTTTAGACTTAGGCACCAAATTTTTTAAAACTTCAATAGAAGAAAGGCTATCCGAGAACAAGACACAGGAACTGAACTCTGAATTAATGAGCCATTTTATGGCTGATGAGATTGCCATCATTTCTGCTTGAAAGACAGAGTTTTCTTTGCAAAGTTTTAACTTGCTTATTGTATATAACTTTTCCGCAGTAGATGGCCACCCAAGCAAAACCAGTACCATCATTCGTTTTACTTTCATCAGAGTAGATCCTTAAGGTATCATCATCTGAAACGGGCTCATTCCACGTAAAATCTTTAACTGTATAAGTAGGATCAATATTACTTTTATAATTCTTGGACTCAAAATCCTGAATGCCATAATAATTATTCTGGAAATATATCGACTCGTTTCTGTATTGAATATTGAATTTGTTTACCATTTGTTTCCTTTCTAAATGGATGGGGAAGGGGGGGGGGGAATTCCCAACATTTGACAGATTGCATCAGTAGAAACCTTTGAATAAAAATGCATTATGTTAATGATAAAGACCCTTTGGCAAGAAGACAATTTACTATAGCCATGAACATTGATATGTGGTAGCCAGGCCTCCGCCGCATACAAAATTTTGGGCTTCACCACTACTTGATACCAGAGTTTCCTCATCTGGGGGCGAATACCCATTTTACACCAGATATTTTTTTCATATTGTCACTAATAGAATAGATTTGGTCTCTAACATTTTCTAAATGAGGCAAAAAAGACAAACGCCCATCGATGATGATACCTAGAAATTCATAAAATTTTTCAAAAGTTACAAATTTTGTCTTATTTTCCGAGATTTTTAACTGTAAATTATCACAAATTTTTTTAAAAATTATAATATCCTTGTTAACATTATTTTCTAATTTAGCTCTAGCATTCCCAGAGTCCATCATAACAAAATCATCAGCATAAGCAATGAGAGTAGCGTCCATGTTATCAAAAATACTTAAAATATCATTAATTAGGACCAATCATACGATTGGTCCCGAACATGAGCCTTGAGGGCAACCTCTACCTATCTGAACAAAACTTTCCGAATGTTGCGTTTTAATAAATCTATTTTTAAGATAGCTCTGTAAGACCCACCAGATAATCAGGAACATTTAGGCTGCAATTATACATGTCCAGTCAGCGTTATCAAATGCTCCTGAAATATCAAAAAAATATAATTGCTGTATACTTACAAATCCTGTTCCTTTGTTTAATATTAGTATTAATCTTGTCCAAACATTGGGTCGTATTTCACCTCCCTCTGAAGCCAAATTGATTCATACGTAAAATATTGTTACTTTCCAAGTAGTGAGTCAAACGGACTACAATGACTTTTTCAAAAATCTTACTCATTACCGGAGGATGGCACACTGGTCAATACGACTCTGGGTTCGTAGCTATTTTATTTTGCTTTATAAAGAATAATACAACCACTCTTTTCCAAGAACGTGGAAAACATAGTCCATGTCAAATAAAGCATTATACATGTTTATAAAAAGATCAGGAAGAACATCGCTCCTTAAATCAAAGCGATCATACCCTGGAGCCTTATTCACATTCATTTAATTAATGGAATGATCCAATTCCTTGAAATTAATTGGTTTAAATAACGAACTATTGATATATTCTTCTTCTACATTATTTACTACCTCAAAGTGATGATCTACAAGCCTTTTTGTATGTCTACTAAATTTGAATCAATCGGCAATCCAGTTAAATTAGTTACTATAGCAGTTTGTTTCTTACTTTTAAGGACTGCATAAGCACTCCCAAAATAATCATTCGTCATAGAACAATAACGTCGAACACACCTTAGCTTCCTTAATTTTCCTCTTGTAAAGAGCTCTATGTTGTTGTAATCTTATTTTTAACTCTACTGAATTATTTCTCTTATAGTGTCTATAGATAGCTTTTAATTTATTTCTTAAAAATTTTAGATCGTTATTCCACCAAGTTATTTTAAAATCTTTCCGTTTACCTTTATATTTGAAATTATTTTGACAAACCTTTAAAAGACTATCATAAAAACCATTCAGGTTATTGTCAAAACTTTCAATGTTTTTGTCTCGTAAGAAAAGTTCACCATAATGTACTAAGTATTTATTAATATCTCTTTTTAAACGATATTTGTTACAAAACTTTGATCTAAATCTATCCTATTTTAAGCATACTGTTTCCGCCGTGATATCGTAAGTAATATAGCGAAGATCAGAGCAAGTTTCATAATCCTGAACAGTCCAGTTACGTACGTTGTTCAATAATCTATAAGACATAATTGTCAAGTCCGGATAACCTGAAGCGTCTAAAAATTAGGAATGTGGTCTCTATCATTTACCACATAAAGGTCATTAAAATGGCAAAATTTGAGAATTTTGAGACCCCGCTCGCCATTACGGGAATACCCCCAATTTCTATGCCATGCGTTAAAATCTTCCGCCATAAAAAATAAATCTTTCTCAAGAAGTTCATCAGGAATGAAGTCCAAATTTTCCAAGACATTAGTTGAAGGCGAAATATAGAAACACCCCAACAAAATGTTACCCATATCCGTCATAATATTAACAAATATATCCTTTTCGAGTTTTAAGATTTCGTTGCTCACAATATCCCTATTTACCATTACTAGTATCGCCCAGTGGTCGAAACTCGACCATTTTTTTTGCAAAGCGAGGCAAAGCAAAGTTATTGCCTTGTCCTAAACGGAATGCAATTGCAACACAGCTTCGGCAATTGTTTGCCGATATTCACTGTAACTGAATCAGCAGTGTTTTACTTAATATGACTATTTCTCTCTGTAGATGTTAGCCTTTCCTGAAATGAGAGAAAATCGCAACGTGAAAACTTGTTGGATGATGCAGCCCAAAAGCTAATCGGTAATATGTCAAACCAAGGTCCAACCAAATATCAAATTCTGTTAAATTAATTCCATTGGTTCATAAAGTACAGTGTTTGAACACAAAAAGAAAGATATTTTTCAAAAATGGTCGAATTGAGTTCGGGAAATTTCAAAACGTGTAACTTTATCAAAAAACGAAAATCTAAAACTTTTCTGAATCTTATATTTTCTACTTATATATGCAGAGGGAAGAATAATAAATCCACTTTTTAAAAAATAAAAATAAGTAGTCAATTTCACTTAATTAAAATGCAAGGAAATCTCAAAACGTGTAAATTCATCGAAAACCGGAAATCAAAAGTTTTTATGTACCTTCTACTTGCTTCTTCTACCCACAAAAACTAGCAATAAAGACACTTTATTAAAAAATAAGTAGCCAATTTCAGTTAATTGAAACGTAAAGAAAGCTCAAAACATGTAAATTCAGCAAAGAACGGAAATCGGAATTTTTTCCGTATCGTCTACTTATACATGCAGCAGTTAGTAACAAATCCATTTTCCTTTTATTTAGTATATTAGTTGAATATTTATTATTTAAATATCACCCTTTGAAATGAAATGTTTATGTTTATATTCGAAACTGGAAGTTTGCCATTTTTTTTTCTGGAGTTTTGTGATTTTAAATTAAGATTTTATCAATTTTACAGAAAAAATAACTCAATCAAACACATGTAGACAGTAACTTATATATAACTATACCAAATATCGGAATTAAAATCGGCAGATAATTTCCGTTATTTTTTAATAATTTTTTACAAAAAATCCAATGGACGATTAACATAGAAAATCATTTTCATGGCTCCATGGACAGACAGTGACGTCATCACTACGCTTGCGTATAATGATGCTACATTATACAAATTACTGTGTCTATGGTTTTATTTGAGCTTTATGAAATTGCCAGATTTAACAACTTTCTACTTTTAGGTATTTTTTAATGTAAAGGAATACGTGTATAAAAGGGAAAAATGGGGGAAAATGCCTAAAAAATAAATGTAATTTTAAATACCTTCTTGGCATCGTAAGAAAATAATATTTGTATTCGCACCTTCCGGCTAACCATACCTTTCGAATGATACCATTTTCAACCCTCTACTCCCATAATTAATATGTTAAAAATGGACACTACAAATTTTATGCTTGCCTATTAATATATACACTGTAAAAAAATGTTGTAATTTTTCCTGCACTTTCTGCGGTTTATTTTCAAGTATTTATGCTGTGAAATAAATTCAAGCACTAAATGCTGTAAAATCGACTTCCTGTGGACTTTAGACAGGAACATCTGCTTGTGGAAGCATAACATCTGCGTCTCTGAACTCAGATGCAGATGAACCATGAACGAGGAATGAACAACGTGAAGAGCATGGAATGAAGAATGTCCATTCATCAGAAAGGTTAGTTTTTAATTTTTATATTAACATTTTGTATTGATTAATTAAAATTTCGTTAGTTTTAACGAAATTTTAATTAATCAATACAATTAGTTGTAAACATATTGTAGCATGTCTAGTTCATGACACCTACAACTTTTCTCTTAACGATTTACAATTAATAAAAAAAAATGTTTCTTATTAATCATTCAGTATAGTCATTTTAAAGGTTTTTCATACAATTACATTTATCAAGTTATATGCTGGCCAAGGAAGTGCTAAATGCACTTTTTTATATGAACAGATTTATGTTAACGTGTATAAACTTGCACTCATGAAATTCAACAAAAAATATTAATTATTTATTAAGCAATTTGTCATAACAAATTGAATATGTTTATGATTACAAATTAATTTTTAACCCTAGAACACCAGTGGTACGTAAATTTTACGTGCGGTCTTCATTTAATGGTTTTTTCTGCACTTTCCCTACTATCGATACACTTGTTTGAGTTTGAGTGCTTCGAAATAATTATTCAGATAATGAAAAATTAGTAATATTGGGTAAAACAGCAAATAATTAAACATATTTAAAAACAATATTAATGTAATATAAGCAAATAAAACGACTTTTATATGAGCGCGTCAATTTTAAGTATCTCTAGTGATAGAGTATTTATGAACACGCTAGTGTTCTAGGGTTAAAAGAAGATTTTCTTAACTTGAACTTGAAATGTATTCCCTTTGACTTCAAGATAAATAATATAACAAGTATAAAAACATAGTCCTTATAATATTATTTGACTTTTTTTTTTTTTTTAAGCAAAGAATGTTCGCATAACAGTATGATGCACATAGTTTATTTAAAAAATTAAAAGAGGTATATTTCTGGGGCCGAATCAGTGCAAAAATTGGGAGCGCTTTAGGGTCATATTCAATGACTTTGACCTTGAATGTTCCTTGTCATATTCAATTTCATATTAAACTTAATTTGTGTAGAGATCCTTAGAGCTTAATTTGAAGATTTCATTAGGTCATTTTAAACGAAATTCTAATTTTACATTAAAATTTTCTTTATTTTAAGAATTTTAATACCAATTTAAATAGAGGTAGAATTATAAAAAAAAAATTAAATAATTAATTTAACTAAATCAGGATGAAAGTTCTTTTGTTTCAGTATAGCTTACAAATTCGCCTTCGGCGACCAGTGGGTTTGCAATCCTTCAGAAAATTCACCGTATTAAACTCCTGCTCGGTGACGTCTTCGACGTTGTTTTCCTGTTTCAAAATCTACGACCGCCTGTTCACTCACCCTGCAAACACTTTTGAAAATTCTGCCTGCAGCAAATTTCGACAATCAGCCGAAATTTGGCGCCAGTTACATTCTATGCCCGTTTTATAATCTGAACCTGGATGTTTGCTCACCATCCAAACGACCTTTGAAAAATTTGGCCAGACAAATACGCTAGTTTAAATTTATGCGTATACCGGCCGACAGGTAGCGCTGCTGTTAATTAACTGTGATCCGATAGTGGGGTTTTTGAATCCCGGAAGATTTTTCTCTCTTTTTTATTTATTGAATTTATTTTATTTTATGTATTTATTTATTTATTTTCAAAATCGATATCTGCTATAACAGATATACCTATTGAAATTAGATTTTATATTATATTTATCTGCTTTTTTAAATAATCTTACGTTTACTGTTTCCAGAATTTTTAATTTCTGTAGAATTCGAAACACCCTCCTTTTTATCAGGACATTTTCCAGCAATTATTCAGTAACGATAATTTTTTGGTTTATTTTATGATAAAAATTGCCATTCAGATTTTGAAAATATCTTGAAGAAAGACGGAAACTTCCGGCCCTGAACTTTTGTCATGAAATAAGCTATTAGAACGAGAGATCTATTTCTTTCGGACAAAGTAGAGTAAATGAAAACATTTTTTTTCTTTTTCCCTTTGGCACCAAATAGAAATAGCATAAAAGAAATTTTAAAACATTAATATATATGTAACTGCTGCTAAAGAACGCAATTTCATATTTTAAGGAAAAGAATGTGCTATTTTTATTTTTATTGATTTATTTATTGCGCTTTTTAAATATTTTGACCAAATGAAATAATAATAATAATAATAATAATAATAAATAAATAAATAAATAAATAAGGATTTTATTTTATTTTTCTCGTTTTTTTTTTTTTTTAATCAATATAAACGAGAAAAAAATACATATATTGGATTCGTAAAAATTTTCGATCTCCGTTTTTCGATGGATTTAAACGTTTTCGGATGTCCTGAACACGATTAGTTAACTTTTAGAAAAATTACTAAAGAAAAAGATTTACTTTTCTCCCCCCACCTTCACCACATACAAAATAATTTGCATTTAAAATGCGCTAAAAAAAAACCCAAAACCTGTATCGACCGACTACTGCAATTCGATTTACCCGTAATAATCTGTATATATATATATATATACGGTAAACTCTCGATTATCCTCAAACGGATTACAGACGTTGTGGATAATTCGTGGAGCGGGAAATGGGCGAAATCAGAAGAAAGTTTTTTTTTTTTTTTTTTTTTTTAAATCATCAACAATAAACAGATACAAATGATAGGTTAAAAAAAAAAAAAAAAAGTAAATATAAAGAATTATGTGGTTTTTGCTTTATTTGTTCTCCAGTAGAATACGCTACCAAACACGTCAAGATTTCAATTTATTTCAAAACATTGATGTGACCGCTTTTTTTTCTTTTTTTAGTTTCACACCAGTTTTCCTGGCGGGTACTTTCTTTAATATTCAATCGTAATTAAATATTGGAGAATATTTTTCTACAAATAAAGTGGTGTGAAAATGTGGCGGTTATTCACAATTCTGTGGAATAAACTAAATGTTTGCATGTCTGCGGAACTGTTTAATTTAGAGCATAAGGCTGAATATCACATAAGTGTGCATTTTGGATTTTTTTAAACTTTTTTTTCAAACTTTGTATTTTAATTTGAATTTTTGAAAATAAGTCCGTAAGTGCATCTTAAATAAATTCTGAGTTTGACAGAGATCGAACATAATTTTTTAAAATTTTATTGAAATTTTTCAATAAAAATTTATAATTTTAATTATCTTATAAAATCAAAATTACCATTTAATTTTTTTTTTTTGTGGTTCAGATTCATTAAAAAATACAAGACTTAGGCTTTTCTAAAAAGTTCTTCCCATTTTAAAAAATAAAATAAAATAAAAAACCCAAAAATTTTAAATTTAAAAAAATAAATAAATAAATAAATAAATTTAAATTTATTTTTTTATAAACATAAATTATATCAATGGGAAATATCATAGACTGCATACCTCTTGACTATAAACTGGAAATAATTAGTTTACTTGCATTAATTTTTTAATTATAGCATTTAAAGATGTCAAAAAATGATGTCACTGAAATGACTGGTTTGTCACTGAAATGACAATGTTTGTCACTGAAACGACTGTTTGTCACTGAAATGACAATATTTGTCAAAATGACTATTTTTCACTGAAATAACATTGTTTGTCAATGCAATAGGACCATATAATATTAAAAATGGAACATATTAGAACAATAGAGAAAAGATTGTGAAGGGAAAAGAAAGAGCAATAATGAGAATATCAAGCAATTTTATTGTATTAAAATCCTTATAGTTACAAGTTTAATGATTAACTGAATTAAATTCAGAAAAAGCATTTTGAACATTATTAACCCTATAAGCGTTAAGCCCGTCTTTTTCCGGATTTGAAATGTGTCTCGTAAATGGTCAGGCCCTTCTTTTTCTTGATAAAGATTTTCGTCTCTGAAGCGTTGAACCCGTCTTTTCTTAGATACATATTTCCAGGGCTGAGTGGTCAGGCCCGTTTTATTCCAGATTTCACTTCCCTCCTTTCGCAGACTCTTTGACTGACATGTGGGTTGAACGGATAAGAATAGTTTACAAGCAAATACAATTGATTCCCAACCAGATCTTTGGGGTTGTATCTTTAACAATACTCATGTATGTTTTGACATTAATCCTGCAGTTGAAAGATAACTTTTACTTCTTTGCTTTTAAACAAGTTCACAACATTTCTTTTGAAATGAAATAAATATTTCTCCATGTTGGAAATAAAATTTAAATGTTACATTCATAAGTGTAATTGAATTTTCTATATGTAGGGGCGAAAACTTACATTTAAATAATGCTACTATTATCTTAATAATACAATGTAATCTTATGATTTAAAATCACTTATTTAGCTCTGTTTTAATAATTTTCCGTGTAAAATCATTTATAATTATATAACTTCTTTCTTTTTTATTATTATTAAAAAATATAAGTTATACTATAATTAAAATGAAATTGTTTATGGTTGACGCCAGAGTCATTTCTGCCTTACAATTCTGCAATTTAATAAATTATAATTCGGTGTAATATATATTATGAATAAGCATACTGCAGGCTAATACAAGAAATGAACGTGCCAAAAAAATATTAAAAATAAATAAATAAATAAATAAAATAAATAAATAAATAAATAAAAATAAATATAAGAGGTGGAGAGTAAAAAAAGAAAAATAATTAATATCGTTTAAAATTTGTCTCTAACTGAAGTTGAAAACTTTAAACTAACAGCAAATGTAAAATTTAGTAAAATTAGTAGTTAGATAGTTAGTTAAATAATGTAGAAGTTAGATAGTAGAAGTGAAATAATATGAATAAACATTATTCCAGATTTAACATTAAATTAAAAACGAATCAAATACTTTCTTCTTACGCTTATAGAAAAAATTACAAATAAGAAAGATCCAATAAAAAAAAAAAAAGAAGAAGAAGAAGAAGGAAAGATTTTGGGAGTCTGCATATACAGTAGACTGCCAGAAATTCGCACATTACAATCAATATAAACAAATAAAATTCACAGTAAAGATTCCAAGGGAAAGAAAATGGAGATAGTACTTAATTCAATAGTTATATTTTAGGTGCCGAATGAGACAGATAAAGGCAATTTTATTTGAGGTCTAGATCATTTATGTTTGAAATAAATTAATAATAATAACTAATCAAAGACTGAAAAAAAAAAGTTTTATTTATATTTCTAAACATAGTGATATATATATATATATATTATAATGCACAAGTCAATTATATCAAATGTTTTTATACTTAAATTTTGTATCTTATATAATAAGGCAAATTTGTATTTTTTAATTGAAATAACATTATGCAATATAAAACTTCGTATATTTTTTAATCTTTAATTGCTTATTATTATTATTAGTATGCATATTTTACACACTTATTTATATCACTATTATTTTAAAATAATCATTATATCATAAAAACTCTAATTCAGAATTGTATGGGAAAAAAAAAAAAAAAAAAAAAAAAAACGGAAATCCACAAAATTAAAAAAAAATGTACAGTTTTTGGTCTCGAAGTGTGCGGATTTTTTTTTTTTTTTTTTTTTTTTTTTTTAAGTATACTGTATATATATGAAGAGGATAGAGATGAAAAATTAGATAGATGAAATATAATGATCTCTTTTTATACAAATGCAGGGTAAGGGAAAGTAGTGTGAATGTCGCACCATGTTATTTATTATTAAAATTTATAGATTTGTAAATTTGATACACATAAATTTTTTGGCCTGTATAATATTGAAGGGATGAGTTATATTATGAAGCAATAAGTGAATGACTACATTTTTTCATATTTTTCACGCAATTTTTGAGTAGCTTTGATTCAAAATATCTCACTATTAGAGTTTTAGAACACTTTATAAAATACTTTCTTTGAATAATAATTCAAGAAAAAGTAAATAAATAAATGAAATATAAACTTTTATCAAGTAAACTATATTGATTACTATTATTTGCGCAATGGATATTTATTTTTCCAATTGTTAGGATCAGATATCCTGTGAAATCAATTTATGACTGTTTGTTATTGTACTTTTAATTATAATTCATTTATTAAAATAAATTAATATTTCATGATGACGTTTTTTAGCACTTTAATTTTTTATTAAAAAAAAAAATAAAAAAAAACTACTATATTTTTAGTACATATATATAAAAAAGGCGGAATAAACTTACTACATCTAAATTCTGCAGTTCAGATGGCATATTTTGAATACTTTTATAATTATTCAACATCCTTCTCACAATACTAAAAAATCTGCGACTCATTCTCTAACATTGAATGAAATCAGAACTAAGTTAAGAAAGCTCAATATATATATATATATATACATATTTCATGATGACATTTTTTAACACTTTAATTTTTTTATTAAAAAAAAAAAAAAAAAAAAAAAAAACTACTTTTTTTTAGAACATACATATAAAAGGGTGAAATAAAATTACTACATTTAAATTCTGCAGTTCAGATGGCATATTTTAGAATACTTTTATAATTATACAACATCCTTTTCACAGTACTAAATAATCTGCTACTCATACTTTAACATTGAATAAAATGAGAACTAAGTTAAAGAGGCTCAATATATATATATATATATATATATATATATATATAAACCTAAAGAAATTACATTTATATTTATTAGAATTAAAAAAAGGAAGAAAGGTAGCTCTTAAAATCTTTCCTATAGCTTTAGTTTTAGACAGATTGCTTTTGCATAATCCTAAACATAGTTTAAAAACAGTAAAGCTTCAAATATATAATTTGTTATAACTATGGTGGAAAAATGATCAAAAAATGATCTTTATAATTTTATTTATAAAGAGAATTGACTGGAAATAAATTTGAATTCACGGGAGTGGGGGAAGGAACTGCATATTTCTACAGAAAACGTAAGTTAAAAGATTTGACCGCAAACAATTTTTCTATCATATTTGTGTAAATTTAAGTAGAGATAAAGAGGAAAATGCAGGACTATATGGTAAAAAAGAAATATTCTAGTGCGGCAATCACATAACTTTCTCTTACCCGAAATTCATTACCATAATGACAGATTGTACGTTAAAGAATAAAATAACGAATACTGTAAAATAAATGTTCATTAAAAACAATTTAAAATAGGCGAAAAATATGCTTTTCTGATTCAAGGAACTTCATAACGTGTAAATATAACAAAAACACAATTTCGAAAAGTTGACCGAAAACCAAAACTTTATCTACCATACATATGGATAAAAGAAAGTAAAAAGTAAAAATGTAGATAGTAATTACCGTAAATAAATTTAGAAAAAATTATTTTAAAAAATTAAAATTAAGCGGGCATAAATTAAAATAGCCATACATAATAGTGAACATTAATGCTTGTCAAAACTGTCCATAATATTCTTTATACTAGACTATATTAATTTATATATTTCAATTATATTTCGTGAAAACAAATTATTACTTTAATGTTTTTGATATTTATAAACCAAACTTATATAAATTAAATCCTTTAGATATATTATATTTTTTAATATTATCAACTCTGGAATAAACTACTACGTCAGAAACGCCAAAGAAAAATTATTGAGGTGCATACAGCTGTTTCGGTAGCCTAAAGCGTACTGTGTTCAGTGCAAAACGTCTTCTTCTTTCTTTTTGCACTGAAGACGGTACGCTTTAGGCTACCGAAACAGCTGTATGCACCTCAATAATTTTTCTTTGGCGTTTCTGACGTAGTAGTTTATTCCTGTTTTAATATTCCAACGCCAAGTCTCCTGCTATTATTATCAACTCTGTTAAGTTATACTGAATGATGATCAGATCATAATCATAAATGGATCGTCTTTTGGAATGCACGGTAGTCATTCATACTGTCAAGATATTAGAATAATGTATAGGATCATACTCATCCAAGAAGCATGAAAACAGTGAGGGGGGGGGGGAGGAAAGAGAAAAGAGGAAGGAAAGAAAGAAAACTAATACTACATACAAGCAAATGCTATTTTCTTCCATTCTTCTTCTTCCTCTTCTTCTTTTTTTTTTTTTTTTTTTTTTTTTTTTAAGAATATAAATACATATAATCTATAAAATGTTAAAACAGATTACTAAATTATCAGATGAATCCCTTATGATTTGGAGATTATCTTAAACGGAAATTTGTCCATTTTGATTTTTTTTTTTTTTTTTTTTTTATCTTTTGGAATGCACGGTAGACAATCATAAGAACCTCTAATATTGAATATATATTCCTTTGGAAAATATGTTATTGCATTGCATGAAATGCTTTAGATAAATGTTATTTTTTATCTCCAGTGTTTTTTCGTAATATTAAAACGAAGATTAATTGCAGGACTCACTCGAGACTCAGCAGTATGAAAAGCCCAGTGTCTCCCCGCCCCCGTCCAAATTAATGTCTTACACACAATATTTTAAATAAAATTGCTTCATATTAGTTTAATTCATTTTAAATAAAAACGATTACACTTTGTTAGTTCTACAGTTTAATTACAAAAGTACTTTTGAACTTTAAATGTATAATATAGAATTATATGTAATCAGCTACCTTTAGAAGTAAAATAAACAAATTGCTTTCAACAGAAAAAATAGTCTTTCTTTGTATTTTTTCCTCCATTCTTTATTTTTTAAATTAATTGAAATTAAAGTTAATCAGTGTGACTTCCATCAAAATTTTATTTTTTTCCCATTCACAGATATAGAGTAATCCAATCATCATGCATTTTAAATCTATTAAATAATATAAATTTAAATAAAGGATTGGGGCGATGCAAAGAGAAAGCCATATAATTAATCCATTGTTTGTTAAAATTCTAAAATTCTATAAAGAAATATTATTTTTTTTTTTTCAATAAATAAATAAAAACAGTTATTCAGTAAAATAGAAAAAGAAGTTAAAATACTAAAATATTATGTTTAATATACATACTTCTAACAAACGCGAGGGTGAAAATATTTTATTTCTTTCTTCCGTGGAAAACAAAATCAAATATATGTTATTATAATCATGGAAATTTCTTTGTCATTTATTAATTTTATTACCACAGCAGTTTTGTATTAAATAATGAATAACACTGCTCGGCATGAAAATTGCCTCTGACATAACTTCAGCATATTGTAAAATACATTATGTAAAATGACCTTCTGAATCCAAATAGGACGACCATTTTGACCTATAACACATCGTTTTTTAGGAATGGCCCCCTATTTTTATCATTTTTCGGTGATTGTATGGCTCTAAATTTGATTTTTAGGAGGGGGGGGATTATCTTAATCGTTAAATATCTTCTGAGGGGCTACAGCGTTGGAAAATTCTAATACATGGACTACAAGCGATTTTTTTTTTTTTTTTTTTTTTTTTTTTTTTTTTGATGGGGGGGGGGGGGAGGATTTGCCACTGAAATTATGCATTATATAACTTATTTTTTAAATATGTTTAATGTTATTTTTTTAACTTTATATTTTTTTGTTTTCAGGTGTTAAATTAATTATTTTTCATTCTTCAAATTACATTCATGGTCATAAAATTATCGGACATGGTAATAAATTGAGGGAGGGGGTGGTGTAGCTAGAAAACGGTGAGTGACTGGGCAAAATGGGAGTCATATTCGGATTCAGGAGGTCACATAAGAATTAGCAAAAATGGTGTGAGATCTCGAAACTTTTTTTTTTTTTTTTTTTTTTTGCCGCGTAGTGTAATTTAGCTATAAAATGTCTCAATTACTGATTAAAATAGTTTTATCTGCAGATGATCACATCTAACTTCTTGAGCTGCAAAGCATAATTATTATCAAATAATTTTCAGTCCATGCATTTTACTAAACACATATTATCATTTAACCCTTTAACTTACATTAGCTTCGCAGTGAAATTAAACATCCAACATTGTTTTATGCAACAATAAAAAAAAAAAAAAATACAATTGATTTTTTAAACATTTGTTTTTTCCTGTTTGTTAGAGATTATGTCTACGCTCAATCCCAGATACGCTCGTCTGCTTAGCTGTTCAGAGTTTTTAGCGATTTCTTACAAAACTTGCGCAAAGACGGGCTAGGATCCTTAAAATGATCCAACGGAAGGCATACATCTGGGAACCTAGCCTAGCGCATTCATTTAGCTTTCATGTCCCAACACACTTTTTGTTAGACAGCCGCACTACTCCGAAATTCGTCAAATGATGTTTCTAAGAAAGCCATACGTAGAAGGCATTTTAAATATCTTAGTAAGCGCGATAGCGCCTTTCTGCTTTGTTAATGAATTCGTGCCTAGCTTTTATCACCTGATGAAGTGATGTACTGTTATTTTGACTTAAAATAACTGTTGCAAGTTTTACAACTAATAAAGCTTCCTTGCAATGATACTTATTTATCAGGTTAATTATATTTGAATGTAATTAGTGTAACATGTACATGTTTCGAACAGGTTACTTCTTAAAAATTAAAAATGCCATTTTTCTTTCTTTTTCTTTTCCTTTTTTTTTCTTTCTTTTTTTACATATTTATGACCAATTTTTATTTTAACTATTAGAAAAAAAAAAAAAAAAAACTTTTTTTTTTCTTTTTTTTTTTCGACATGAAAAAAAATACATTTACATATTTATTTATATATTCTTAACTCATGAAACATGGAATCTAGTAATATATAGTTTTTATAATTTTAATACATTTTTTAAAGTCGTATTTATGTCAAAAAATTTATTTACCGTCAGAAATTTCCTTTTTATTGTTATTATTATTATTATTAAATTTATTTGAATATTTGTCATTCATTTTAATTCATAAAAACTGATATCATTATTTTAGAAACTTTAACATTCTTTTAAATAAATTATAAATTCTTTTAAATAAATTATTATTCTTTTAAGTAAATTTAACATTCTTTTAAGTATTAATTATAAATATTTTTAAATAATTTTTTAACATAAACAAAGGCGTCAAATCCTTCTGAAATTATAATAAATACATGTATGTTAACTTTATTATATTTTATTTATTTATTTATTTATTTTCAACATAAAGAAAAATAATATAATGATAATGGGCAATATATATATAGCATGTCGGTCTAGCAAGATTTTTTCAATTTTATTATTTGCACATTTCCACGTTCATTTTTTCTTTCTTCGACATAAAAGGAAATATATTTATCTGTTTATTTTATTTTTATTTTCGGCAATTTTTTTTTTTTTTTTTTTTTTTTTTTAAATTTACAGTGTGATTTTTATTTAATATCATTTGACCCAATATCATACTGAATTAAAAAATACGGCGTTAGCTAGATATCGTCCTGATTAATAGGTGTACCAATTCTTCATAAAATTTAATAATCTGGACAGATGCAATGTCAAACTTTCAGCATTTTTTCAAGGTGTAATACGATAAACGACAAAAATGGAAAATCACTGTCTGAAAGAAATAGTAAGACCTGTTGTATTATGAAAAAAAAAAAAAAAAATGTGTTTATCTCTGGTAATGTTTTATTTGACAGCTAATCTCTTTTTACTTTGTGTTTGATAAGCGAGGGGACTGAAAATGACAATGGAAACAACTTCAATTAATTTTTAAAAATCCAGAAATCTGGTTTCAAGTGCTTCGTTGTGAGTCAAAACAGAAAGTATGAAAACTTTTGTAACTCTTCAGACAGCTGTTACACAAACACATTATTATTACTGTTATTATAGATCAAATGATGTGTAAACGAAAAATTAACAAAATTTACTGGCATATTTGACATTCGATAAAAACAAAGGTAAAAAATTAATCTAGTAAATACACCCCCCCCCCCGTCCCCTTAAAAAAAAAAAAAAAAAAAAAAAAAAAAAAACTAATAATAAGAATAACAAAATCCA
The DNA here is from genome assembly GCA_963930645.1 of Salticus scenicus. Classification (NCBI taxonomy): domain Eukaryota; kingdom Metazoa; phylum Arthropoda; class Arachnida; order Araneae; family Salticidae; genus Salticus; species Salticus scenicus. Next base: position 2,431,792 of record OZ005654.1, on the reverse strand, counting down.
TTTATAAAATTATCAAAAATAAATAAATAATAAATTGAATAAATAAACAAAATAAATAAACATTTAAATAAATGTATATAAATCCAGAGAGGTATCTTTGTATCTATGTGCATATCGCTGTGTCTGTGTGACTGTCTTTCTCTGGTGCTTAAACTACTGATCGCAGAGCTACAAAACTTAGCAGAACTTGGACCATAAAAGTGCACCTCATTAAAATAGTTTTCACCATTCTTTTTTTCTTTTTAATTATTTTAATTATTTTGTGTTTCGATTTTATTCATTGACACTTATGTTTTCTTTTCTAATATTTATTAATTCATATCAATCTGCGTACCTTAGCAACAGCTATTGCGCTATTTATTTTTTATTTAATTTTTTTTATTAGAGGGCGATTTTTCTTTTTTCTTTTCTTTTTTCTTTTTTTGTGTTTATTGAATTCAAATTGTAAAATAGTCGAAACATATTGAATTTTAAATTAAAGAAACTATTTAAAAATTCATGTTTATGCATAATTTTTATAATGTCTCAACTTTTTACTTTTCATACAATTAAATTCTTTGTAAAGGATTTTTTTTTTTTTCATTTTTAATTATTTTTTGTTAGTTCATTTTATTTATCAGAAAAAAATTGTAATATAGTATAAAAGATTAAATTTATTAAAATGGTCTTATATTGGTCGGAAATATATGGTAATATAGTGCGAAGAGTGTAGGATATAAAATACACGGCTTGAAGAAAATTATTTAATAGATGCTGAGACACAGTCGTCTTTTAAAATCACAGTTCTTAAACAATAACAGCTCCACCTGTCGTCGATAAATACCCAAATAAAAGTACTAAATAAAGACCCTTCGGAACATAGTGTGAACTTGGACCGATGCAGTGCAGGAAGGAAAAAAGCGGCAGTAGGCAGTCAGTACCCAAATAAAGTTCTAGAGCGATTTCAATGTAATTATTTTTATAACTATTATTTATTTATTTATTAAGCGATTTAAAGGAAAAAAAACGGTTGCTCAATTCTTTTGATTTTTTTTTTTGTTATTGTTTTTTTTTTTTTAAATATGGTGACTAGTGAAGTTTATTAATAATAATAAGCAATAAAAATGACTTGAAAAAAGATAGGACTATGACGATCCAACAAACACTATCGTTCAAAATAACAAATAATTTGTTTATTCATGTTGCCATTTTACGTTTAAGAATCTGTTGTTTTCTGCAAATTATCTCAACCCTTTCATTCCCAATTTTTTCTCTCCATAAAACAATAAATCTTATATTTAGTCATAAATTTATTTCAAAAGTAATCTATATAAACATTTTTTTTAAATAGGAGTGATAGCAAAGTACGAATTAATTTAGCTAACAAATCAACTGAGAGGTGTTTATTTATGTTTAATATAACCACTGATGCCATTAAAAATCATAAATTTTCAATGAATAAAAATGTGAAAATTTTGGAAGAAATATATACTGTAGTTAATTAAAAAATAAATTACAAACATTAAAAAAATAAATACAAAATATTTCGAACAATTACTTTACTTAACCCTTTATATCCCAAATTACCTTATTTTTGGAGAAATAGTTTGAAACTTTTTATTGTATATATATATATATATATATATTTTGCTGCATGAGAAACATCGCAAATTAAATTTACCTTAAACTATAGTTTAACTATAGGGAAACATTAAACTATAGGGAGTTTGAAGTTCCATTGAAATCCTGCGGTAAATTTAGGCTATATTGAGTTTTTTTTTTTTTTTTTTTTTTTAATGGGACTTTAAAGTCCCGGTGGGATACAAAGGGTTAAAATCAATTTAAATCAAGAACGTTTTATTTAATTTTATAAATACAGAATATTTTATTAATAAAGAAAATAATCTTTATTTGATTATTTAACAAAGCAAAATGTGCAGTTTTTTGCGAATATGTTGAAATTAGTTGAAAAACAACAAAATTAATTTCCATGGACTAAAAAATAATTTCATGCTGTATTGTAAGAAATTTATTTCAAAATTTATTTCTTCTTGCCAGTTCAAATTACTAAACACTGATCTACATAAAATTTAAAACAAGTTTCTTCAATTTTTACAACGTGATATTTATATAAATTCGAAACGTCTCCAAGAAAAATAGAACTGAAATTCTTTACTCTTTATTATATAACCATGTATTCCTTTATTTATTTGTATTATTCATTTCTCTCGACGAAATTAAATTCTAAATATTTAATTTATTATTAACTAGCAAGCCAGTGCGAATTTTTCGCACTTTATTTCTTTGTAACCTTTAAAATTATTATTATTATTTAATTTTAAAGCCATAAAAGCGTCATGTTTACACATGCATAAGCAAATTTATTATTGAACTTTTTTTTTTTTTTTTTTTTCATATTTTATTTTATCATAGATATAGTAATAAGACATAGATTGATCATCGAATTTGAAATAGTGATTCCTTTTCATTTGGGAGAAGCTGGCCATTTTACTTTCTTATGGATATTTTTCCTAGAGTTAATATACACGGTAATACACACAGATAATTTAGCTAATAAAATTTACGAATAATTTATGTACTAAAAGAGAATGAAAAACTCGAGCTACCAATTTTTCATTCTTTTTCTTTTTTTAATTAACTATACTCTAGTGTACTCATATCTGCAAAAAAACTTCTTTCGGCATTTATTATTGTACTTCTTTAAGATAAAAATCATCTGCATTCATCATGGAAAATAATTTTAATAAATTATAATTAATAAATAATTTGTATTGCGTAAATTTGTATAAGATTATATGTACAAGAAAGTCTTGTGGTGGCCAGAACATATTAGTTATGTATTAAAACGTCCACGGCTGCTAACTACATTTAAACGAATTTTTAAATTTTCATATTACTTACTAATGTAAAATCTTAAAATTTAAAGAGAGCATTTCCTTAAATATAAAGATAGTAATTGTTTCATAATAATAACAAAGAACTGATTATAAAAATGATATTTTTTATAATTTATTTGAATATAACTTATTTATGAAAACTTGTCCCGTTTCTTTTCATATATTTATTAAAACACTTAAAAGCCGTGCAATATTCCGGCATTTAAAAAATTCATTAACTAAATTCATAATTCTCGATTACTATTTTCGAATTTTATACTTCCTATTGTCTGATGCCCAAACCTTTTTCGACACCAAAAGTCTTTGCACAATAACATGGGGATGATACATCTATATAAAATACTATATCTGTGCATTTTATGCAGAAAAAAAGTAATAATAATAATAATTCGTAATTTTATTTTATTTATTTATTTATTTATTTGGAAAGAATTAAAATTTTATGTCCATTTTTAAAGCTTTTACCAAGTTATTATTTTCATATTTTAATTAATTTTATAAAATCTAATCGAAATTTCGTTACAAATAAGGTACCAAATGAAATTGGTGTTTTATTAGTATTATACATAAATTACTCTTTAAAATTTTCAGTCTTAACTCTATATAGAAATATCTATGCACTTATTTTTTCTGAAAAATAAAGCAGTGTTTGCGTTTTCCCTGAAAAATCAACATAACTTTGCTGAGAGGCAAATCTGGGTAAAGGATTGTCAACTTCTATCGTGAAAAGATATTTCCATTGTATTGATACACGCCCTTTCAACAAAGGGATTAGCCTGCTGCTTAACTCTGTGTGTGGGGGAAAAATTTTTTCTTCTCAACTCTAAGATTTCCTAAAGTACAACGCTGAATTCTAAAGACCGGTTACTATTTTGCAGTATACAGTAAACTTTTCAGGTATTTTCATTGCAGCAATAGAAAAGAAGCCGTAACGTCGAAAGGGTTAAAATCTTCATCCTGAAGTTTAAAATATCTATTTGAAGCAGGTTCAGGAGAATTCCTAATTTTGCACAGAATATGTGGCACTTGAATTTCATGGACATCCTCTTTGTCAAGCCATGCAAATTATTTTTTCTGCATCTTGCCATAAATAACACAAGTAAAATATTTTGAGTAACATTCTCAATGACACCTTAAAGGGGGCAAAAAAAAAAAAAAAAAAATAAATAAATAAATAAATAAATAAAAGTTTGCTTTTTTAATTGTATCTTAATATTAATGTCGTATGTAATTTTTTTATATTTACCTGGATACCGGAAAGTACTTTAAATATTTAAATATAAAGCTTATCCTACACCAACAAATCTTTTAATTCAAAATAAAAAATTATTTAAATCCAGGGCTTACAAAATAGTAAATCTCCAACAAATGTCATTTTCGTGACGTCACAAAAATGACCGTCACGAAAATGACAAATCGTCAATAATTCGTTCTGTACTGAAAAACATGCTTTCACTAAGCCGATATCGTCACATTTTCTTCTTCTGGTCGTCATTCTATATTAAAATAAAACTTTGTTCTAAATTTTATAATAATATTTTTTTATTTTTTATGCATCTCGAAAATGACAAGCAATAAAAGTACGCACAGCATGTAAACAATAAAAATAATGTTAACTCTTACCTGTTTTCAATTTTCTTGAGATTTTTTTTCCCCACATATCGTCAATGTTGATTTCTGATCTTAAACTTTAAAAAAAGTGAATGGTGGCACCATCCCTTGATGATATATGAAGTTATTTTCATGTGTCACGAAAATGACGTGAAGACTTGCATACAAGCATTTTAATTACACATGCATGAAAATTAACGTAATTAAAAAGAAAAAAAAAAATTCCTTTGAAAACAAATAGTTTTTTTTACAAGAATTAACAATTATTATAATTATCATTTTATTTTTTTTAGTAAAAAACATACTTTGTATGTAAACATTTGGTCTTGGAGACAGTCACGAAAATGACGGTTATAAGGTTTAAAATTTTCTAAAAAATACTAAAATTGCTATAAACTCACATTTTATGATTTGATGCTTTTTTAAAAAGGTACTTCTAAATAATAATAATAAAATTTTACAATTTATTTGCTTAAAATTAATAATAAAGACCTGAAACACTAAAATGCACATTTATGTGATATTCAGCCGTAAATTAGATTACAAATTGAACCACGGCTTCATCTTAAGTTCACTTTTTTTCTTTATGTTTTTTACATCCTATAGTATATGAAGTACAGTCAAACCTCGTTGACGTGAATTACTTTTAACATGAACTGTTTCCACAATCCCCGTCAAAAAGAAGATTAGTTACTGATAACATGAACTACTGATAATATGAACAAATTTTTTATGACTGTACAAATAATTTTACTTTTATAAATATTTTCATTGTTTGTATTATGTTTTATATACGATACATTCAAGTTTTTAAGCTAGAATGCATTTTATATCATTTCAATTTCATGTTCAGCCTTTTTGCGGTTTATGTACGAAACCCATGGCTCTCAATTTTGCGGATAATCAATTATGCTGTATCTATATACATGTATGTTAAAAAAAAAAAAAAAAAAAAAAAAAAACATTAACATCTTTTAATGCAGATTATAAACTAAGCATATCAAAAAATTCTCGCTGAGTAAGATAAACAAATACTGGATGAAAGTTGAAAATGAACCCGATGAGTTTATTCACTCTAAAACGCCTAAGCATCACAGTTTTCCTTCAATCAAAGACACTGACCATACCACAACTATGACTTTTATATACTGTAGATATTGAATGAAAGGCTTGCTTTTTATTTTTTTCCTCTGTCTCAAAGTGCAAGCGAATTACTATAAATTTATAACTGTCTATCATTAATTTTAATGCGTGTTAGTGTATGTTTAATAGGAGACACATATAAACTTGGTGTTAGAGATTTTTACATTTTTAATTTTTTTTACGTTTTAAGATTTAAAATATATATATATATATATATATATATCTTAATTTTTTAACGGAATGACACCTTAGAACATTGAAAGAACGAGCTCTGGCATTCCATTACTTAATATTTTAATTATAATAAAGCACAATCACAATAACTATATACATCGCGCGCAGTAAACAGAACATTAGGATACATAAGAACGAATATTCTTACAGGCCGCTGCCTGCGGCCCATGGCCACAGGGGCGTATTACACGAAAACAGCTACATCTCTCAGCGAGAGCCGACGAACTTCTGACTTCTGAAAACAAAATATTTTCACTTCATTTTAATGATCGGCAAAATATCATTAGATATTTTGATGAGAATGGCGACAGCGCCGTCTATATTCTTTTAAATGATAGGGAAGATGGCTCAATATCGATAGGCTATTTAATGTATTCGTAAGAGTTTGAATTTAGCGCTACAACTTTAAATATTATTTCTTCCTTTCTTTTCATTTTTTTCTTTTAATTTATTCCCTTGTTTATTTATTTATTTTTACGAAATAATAACATTATATACTTTAAAAGAAAAAAAAAGGTAGCATTTTCTTGTTCTAAGCATTAGTTAATAAACAATATGGCATTTTTAGCAGTCATAGCTACGTTTAAAAATAAAACTGCAATTAAATATCAACCCTTCAAAATCATTTAGAATTTCTGTAATCGCTTTTAAGAGTATTATGGCTGACACAAAGAAATCTCCCCCTCCCTCCTTTTTTTCCCTTTTAACCCATATCCTACCAAGCATTGAAAAAATGTTTTTCAATGTCTGTGTATACACACAAAATCAAAATACTTACCAACTTTTCATTAGTTTAATCGGTACAGGCTGTCCTAAAAGTAGGACAATAATTTAGGACATTTGGAAATATAAGGAAAACAGACCATCTATATATATAATAATAACAGGAGACTTGGCGTTGACCCGAATAAACGTCAGAGACGCCAAAGAAAAATATTGGAAATGCATACAGCTGTTTCGGTAGCCTATAGCGTACCGTCTTCAGTGCAAAAAGGATTCTGAATCAGGAGAAGTGCTCATATAGTGCTCGTTCAGTAGAAGTGCTCTTATACGAGCACTTCTCCTCATTCAGAATCCTTTTTGCACTGAAGACAGTACGCTATAGGCTACCGAAACAGCTGTATGCATTTCCAATATTTTTCTTTGGCGTTTCTGACGTAGTAGTTTATTCGGATTTTAACATCTATATATATATACTTATATAATTGTTTTACCAGTACAAAGTGTAGAATATTACTTCAATAAATTTGTATATCCATTATTCTTGAATGTAAAACCTTTTAAGTAATAATATGTTGAAAATGTAATGAATAAATCTTTAAAAATCGTCATTTTAAAAATTAAAAAACATATATTAAACGTTAATTTAAACTAACGATAAAGACACATATGTATTTATTGGACTTTTAAATAATATATCGTCTTTAATTTGAATTAAAATATTCAAAAGAATTTATATATCACTTATGCATGGTGTCCTATTTTAGGACGAGGGTGAAATATGGGTTAAACAGTTTCACACACTTTTATAAAAAATTATTAGTCTTTAAGTTTACATAAAAAAAAAAAAAAAAAAATGCTGTGCGATATTTTAGTGCATGAATAAGAAATACTTGCCTATTTCTTGTATTTACAAATAAAAAGGATTTTTTTTTTTTTTTTTTTTTCAAGCATGTCAAAAAGTAATGGATTCAGGTTTCATAATGGCCTGGCCTTAGTATATATGTATATATATATATAATATATATATGTATACATATATACATATATACTATATATATATATATATATAATATATATATATATACATATATACATATATACTATATATATATATATATATATATATATATAATATATATACATATATACATATATACTATATATATATATATATATATATATTCTAAAAAAGGAATTCTGAGTATAAATAATAACCAAATGAACCTAATAAAAATTTCCAATATTTTATTCAGTGTCTATTTGTGGACTAATTTAAACATTTCGGTTATAATGTGAGAATTGAAGGTGTTTGTCTGCCCTTGGGACCTAGGTTCGAGGGGAGTACACTCAATAGCAGTGAGTTTTGGAGAAAATTCCTGTGAGTTTTGGAGAAAAAACACAGAAAATTCCGTACGGCTGTGCGAATGGACATGACCTGGTTTTGAACTAGCTTTCTACGAGTCGGGTCGACTTGAGAACATCATTCAAAAAAAAAAATTTACAATTGAAAGCATAAATTTGTAGACATAATTATAGCTCTTTAACTGATTTTAGACACGTGTCGGAGCTCCGTTTTCCTATACGCGGATACCCACCTGAAAAAAAAAAAAAAAAAAAAAAAAAAAAATCCGTGTAAGCATGACAAAAAAATATCCGTATACGTTTTCTTTTCTTCAACAAATCGAAAACTAATCATCTATAGAAATTGTATGAAAATTTTAAAGTACTGTATTAAAATTTTTATTTACTATTGTTAATATATGTATATATATATATACACATATAAGAAATACAACATAACCTTGCTTTTACGTTTTGAGAATTTAAATTATTTCTTAATTTACATTTTTTTTTTTTTTTTTTTTTTTTTTTTTTTTAAGATATCTTTATTTTCAATGAATTTTAATCCTCGCCTTTATGTTAATGAAATTTTGAATTTTCTTCCATTTACATTTGTATATGCAGAAAATATACAGGGAATACTTGTTATAATTTAATTAAAAAAAGTAATGTAAAATAAACACATAAAGGAAACGAATGCCATCAAGGCAGATTATATTCTTTATCGCCTTCTCTAGAACAAATAAATAATGCACCAAGCAAAACTGTCACCGGAGGAAGCTAAGTTGCTGATTATGGGAATTTAAAGTGATCAATGACCCTTAAATAGCAGATGTTTAACTGTGAATCACATACATGCTACACAAATTATTATAGTAAAGTTAAACATCCACATTGGAAAAAAGCAATAAAGAATAATACATCATTTTTTCCCCAGACTATAAGTATTAAACAATAAATTACGAACATTTAAATTGAAGTGCATTTTTTACTTTCTTCTATATTCAATAAAAGAATTGGATTCATAAAAATTTTCGACTTCGAGTTTTCGACGGATTTACACATTTTGAGAGGTCTAGAACACGATTTTATCATTTATAGAAAATGTCTGTCTGCCTGTGTGTATGTGACAAAAATTTTGTGGCGACTGTATCTCCGGAACTACTGTTCAGAATTATATATGAATTTATATGTAGAGGCACCTTGACCTAAATTAGTGCCCATCAATTTTTGTCAACCGATCAACAGGTGGCGCTGCTATCAGCAATTTTCGAGATTTAGGAGGAGGCTATATCTCAGGTTCTATTGAGTATAATCAAACAAAGCTTGAAATGTGAAAAGGCTATTACGAGACATTATGATGATCCAATTTGAATTCTTATCGGGTTATAAAAACGTACTTTTTAAGATGCCATTTATAGGCAATAAAAATGCATACTTTGGATATTTAGTGTTAGTTGTCTCTTAAGATGCAAATCGTTTGCATTCATACTGCTAGATAATAATAATAAAATAAATAAATAAATAAATTATTTGCACTTAATAAAATATAGGAAAGTATAAAAGAAAGTCTTGTGGTGGCCACAACATACTAGTTTACTCTTGAAGTTAACAATTTACATAAATCGTTAAAAATTATCATTGATCTATTTTTCAGATTTTTTAATTTTTAAACTAAACAATTAGTGATTACATTTCAAATTATTTTTTAAATAACTTACCAACTGTATGACAGTGAAAATTTACCTTATTTTATAATTTAAAAAAGTTTTGTATGATTTTTAGATGAATAAGTAATTTTTATTTAATTTTCGGGTTTCGGGTCGGGTTCGGGTCTAAAGACAGCGGGTTTGGGTCGGGTGCGGGTCGTAAAAGTTTATCTACTGTGGGTTCGGGTCGGGTTTCGGGTTGATATAAAATTCATCTGTCGGGTTCGGGTCGGGTGTGCAGGACTCTAGGTTAGACCTTAGAACTTCATAGCAATGAGTGAAAAGACAAAGTATAAACAGAAAGCAACCTGATAGCTACGAAGAAACCGAAACTAATTACAAAACGCTTATTCTACGCTTACGTCATCAATAATCGATTGTAAAATCATTCGATTATTAAAATCATTCGAAAGCAAATCACTCGATTATCAAAATCATTCGATTATTCCCATCTCTACCGCCTACACTCAGTGATGCCAGATGGTCGAAAATTATTTCCCCAAACAGGTCTTCAAATTTTCCCAAATCAGGGTGTTTTTTTTTTTCGAAAAAATCCCCAGCTTGATTTCTACTAAAGAGGAAAAATAAAAATTTCTTCAAAAAAAAAAAAAAAAAAAAAAAAAAAAAAAATCAAGCAGATTTTTTTATGATTTAAGCTCAGATTGTTCCCCAAATGAAGGCAATTTTTGAAAAAAATCCCCAAATAACAATAAAGCTGTTGAAAGTCTCTAGTCGTAGGGATAAATCATTATGTTGCCAACATTGACAGAAAGTTGAAGAACTCCCCAAAATAGTCCCCACAAACATTTGGTCCCCAAAATTGTCCCCAGAAGCCTCGAAAATCCCCAATCTGGCATCACTGCCTACACTGTAAAAAAAAAAAGAAAAAAAGAAAAACAGTATTTTACAACAAAAGGTGCTGGCACCGCGGCTGCCAACACAGTTGCTGTAAAATTTACAAGCTGCTGCTTTTACGGTGCTGTAAAATTTACTGCACTTTGCTGTGAATTTTTCAAGATGTTGTTTTTAGTAGTGCTGTAAAATTAACTGCACTTTGCTGTGAATTTCACAAGATGCTGTTTTAAAAAGTGTTGTAAAATTAACTACACTTTGTTGTAAATTTTACAACACTTTTTAAAACAGCATCTTGTAAAATTCACAGCAAAATGCAGTTAATTTTACAGCACTGCTAAAAACAGCATCTTGTAAAATTCACAGCAAAGTGCAGTTAATTTTACAGCACCATAAAAAACAGCAGTTTGTAAATTTTACAGCAACTGTGCTGGCAGCCGCGGTGCCAGCACCTTTTGTTGTAAAATACTGAAATTTTTTTTTACAGTGTAGATAATGCCAGCATTGCTTTTAATTGACAGATAGCGTAACCAGCTAGAATTTACCAAGGAAATCACACCATTGAAAACATACGGATCCGGGACAAAAACAATGTCTATGTTATTATCAACAATGTATTTTTCCACAGTTGAATTGGCAGTCTTGCAAAAGTTTAAGTTAATTTGAAGGCATTTGATTGAGAACAAACAATGAGCAACTGTATTCACATGACACTTAGTATCAACCACAGCCTGAGAATCAACCATAGCAGCTATTATAATCGAGGGGGTGGAGGTACCGTAGATAGTAATTCACTTCTATAGGCCTGGAAGGATGGGCATTTCTTGTCGTCAGATGAATGCGACGCATCATCTTTACAATTAACGCATTTTAAAACATTAGTTTTACACAGTTTGGCTTCATGACCTCCTGCACATTTCGCGCATACCATTTTAGATGAACATCCGATTTGCAGTATGGCCAAGTTTTTGACAGTTATAGCATCTATTTATGTAGACATATTCTTTGACATTTACTCTTTGCAAGTTAATGATCACCTTTCCTTTATTAAGTAAACACAGTTTTGTGGTTTTATCACAGTCAATTATCCAATTATATCCAAACTTTCCTTTGAATTTCTTTCTGTATCTATTTCTCAATCCTCCAAGCCCTCAATATCCTTGATCTCATCTCTAATCATATCTTCAGCAGCCTCCTCGTTAACTCCAAAGAGAATTAACGTTTTTCTCCTTTCCCAATTTTCCTTTTAAATCCTTACAAATATTTTCGTCACTTTCCAATTTCTCCAATAAATCCAATGCTTCCTCTTTATTATTCATTTTTAAAATTACTTTTCCCTCTCTATTTATTGTAACATCATTAGGTTTCTTGATATCGTTAGATTTCTTAAATTCACTTAATTTACTCATTATCTCTTGCCTTGTTATCTCCTGCTTTGGTGTTATTATAACAACAAGAGAGCAATCAATAATATGAAATAATATTTCATACAACAGATTTTACGAAAATATACATCTGCTATGCATATTTTCGTATTACGTTTCTGATCGCCAAAAACAAAAAACGCCAAGGACGAGAGGGTTTTGAAATTTAAAATTAAAGTTTTGTCAATTTGACAGCAAAATAACTTAATCTAATACATGTGCACGATAACTAATTTATAATTATACCCAAATATGGGGATTAAAATCGGGATATAATTTTCTTTAATTTTTAACATTTTTTTTTACAAAAAATCTAATGGATAACACTGCTCGGCATGAAAATTGCCCCCCCCCCCCAAACACCATTTTGGCAATTTCTTATGTAAAATGACATCCTGAATCCGAATATGACGTCAATTTTGCCCAATCACCCACTGTTTTTTAGGGACGCCCCTTTATTTTTATCACTTTTCGGTAATTTTATAGCTATAAATTTAATTTTTAGGAGAGGGAAGGATTGTTTTATCTGTTAAATATCTTCTGAGAGGCTACAGAGTTGAAAAATTCTGAAACATCAACATATGCGGCAAAGGGAAAATTTAGGGGGGGGGGGTATTTGCCACTGAAATTATGTATTACATTTCTTATATTTTTTTAATCTATTATTAATGTTATTTATTAACCCTTCATATCCCAAATTATTTTATTTTTGGAAAAATAGTTTGAAACTTTTTTACTATATTTCTTTATGCATGGGCATAATCTCATATTAACACTTTCGCGACCGCATGATTTTAAATTTTTGACAGTAAGGTGCGCCTGTGAGCGTTATTCTCCCATGTTTCAATATTTCAGAAAAAAAATTTCTGTATTCACTTTGAATAAACTGAAATATTTTTTCCAAAAGCAATCGATTTCCCATGGTGTAATGGCGGAGAAATTATAGCACGAATATTAAGTAGTAACACAAATAGAATAATAATAAATACACGTGGCTATTATATTTACTAATAACAAAAGTTGGAAAAGCGTCATCTATCGATCATTACAAACGCGGATTCTACCTACTCTCTATGAGATTCCCGTGAATTTTTATTTATTTATTTTATTTTTATTATATTATTATAGAGCATTTCCTCGTGACGTCATGTGGTTGGCAAAAAAGCGCGCTCGTCTTTCCCGCGCCCCGCCCACCATCGATTTTCCGTTGGTAGTAATCAAGTAATCGCCATCGCTATGCTTTTCCCAAGCCTTTTTGCCAACCACTCATGAAAGTTGAGATGTTTGTCTACAAACAAGGAACTGCCCTATTATTATTAATACTAGCTGCGTACCCGGCGTTGCCCGGGTGTTTTGGGCACAATTGTCATAAAAACGTTGTCAGCATTGCTATTTAACATAAATTGCGAAAGCTATTAGAATAGATTATTGTAGAACATCTTTATAAACAATGTTTCGAGACTTATTTTTTTCTGCATATATATACAAATTTTTGGCCCTAGACACACGTGAGCAGCCAACGTAGAGCTGTCCATGTGAAAACACGGGGTGCCCAGATGGATGCCTGCACTTTAAGGGTTTGCCCTTGGCTTTTATTGATGGAGATACTGAAGGCCACTTTTAAGGGGAACTGCAAACGTTTAAATTGAAAAGGCAAGTTTGTTGGAATGATGGGTATTCGCGGTATTAATACCGTATCTCCCTTTGCACTGCCAGTAATGATGGTGGCCTGCACAACATTCCTTTTCAGCTCTATGATGCGCAACCTTGTGCCATTGCACAATCTTGGTGCATTCAAGTTACGCACCAGTATAACTGGCACACCCACCTTTAACTCCAACTTGTGGGAGGGCACTCCCGACAGCTCTAATGAGTTTAAAAACTCTACGGGGTAAGCAGTTGTGTCATCAGAAGCCATTACTGAATCTATTGATGAGTAGATGGTCACCTCACCAGGTAATCGATGAATAATATTCTTATTAATTTTCGCTACCGTTTCATTTCTAGGTGCCATTATTGCCCTCTCACACAACCATTCCTCGTTGCTGAAGTTTAGTTGCAAGTTCGGAAAAACCTTATTAGTTAATTCACTTTCCGAGCATACAACATTACAGAAGGAGCCTTTAAACTCTATGAGCCCTTCGGCATCCATTGGCATGCGACCTTCGCCGATTTCCAGGAGACACTGAGCAAAGTTCCCCGACTCACAGTCATTGAAGAGTTGAACTCTCATATTAGTTCTGAGTTGTAATCTTTCTGCTTTTGCCCACATAGGCGATGATTTCAGGCATGCATTAATTTCATCTGCTGCAGTGCCTCGCTTAATTAGTGGCAGTGTCTGCCGGAAGTCGCCTGCAAGCAAGACGACCACTCCACCCATTAACATTTTATTGCCGCGGATATCTTACAAGGTGCTTCGATTGCACGCTTGTGCGACATCGTGCATTCATCCCACACGATCAATTATTATTATTATTTGGTTTATTTTAAAAGCTTTTGCTTCGGTACTGTAATGGTGTTTATAGGATGATTTAGTTAAATTATGTGCACAGGATTTCAATATTAATCTATGTAGATCGTCGGCCATACATAGATATCGTTTCAATCAACGAGGAGCCATTTCAAATTAATGTTAAAATTAAAAAAAATATATTCACTTATCTACAAATTTTGCAATGTTCTGGTCTGAAGATGTGCACATTATTTTAAAGTTAATTAAATTACTTCTACAAATTTGACGTTTCTGCAGTCCTGCTATTCTATTTACTCTCTATGAGATTCACGTGAATTTTTATATTATATTATTTTACTTTTTTATTTTATCTATATATATAAAAATGAATGTTTGTCTGTATGTTATTTATAAAATCGTAAACGGCTTGACCGATTTCGATCATTCTTTTTTTGTTTTTTTCCTTATAGGTCAGGGATGGTTTAGGGAAAAAAAATTGAAAAAAATCTTTAAAATTAATTAAAATATGAAAATAATAAACTTATTGACTTATATTGACTTAATATAAGCCTTTTAATTGTTGCCAAAAAATGTTTACGAGACATATTTATTTATTGTTTTCAGCATAAAATGAAATATGCTTTCATGCGAAAAATAAGAAATTACTAAATGTTAAATTGGTCGATGAGAAAATGACACATTATAATCTATAATAATAAAGGAAGATGTCTGTCTGTCTGTCTGTCTGTCTGAGCATCTATACGTTCAGCCCCTACTGAACGCAGAACTACAAAATTTGACATACGGGTGCTCAGAAGCCTGCCCGAGGGGATAGTCAAAACAGAATTTAAAAATTTTAATTAGTTGCGGAGATATTAATTAAAATGTAGACCTATGTCTTAATCAAAAAGCGATCTCAATGACTCAGAATTCACCGAGATTGCATAAAAGTAGATATTTTAACGGAGTTAAAAGCAGAAAAAATGGAAAATAAATTAGAAATATTAGTCCGATCATTACGAATTTGGTACCAAATGAAAGGGAAATTTTTTCCGAATCTAAGAGTGCAAGCGGCTTATCGATACATGAATTAGATTTTTTAAAATTAACTAAACTATGAAATTTAGTTGGCAACAGACAGACGATTTTCTAAGCGGTTATATGGCAGATGCGTACATGACATTTGCGTACAAGCTGAAATTAGTGACACTTGCGTACAAGTCCAGGTGTTCCAAATGTTACAGATCTGTTTTCGAAAAATCAAGTGGCATTTCCGTACAAAATTTGTTTCGCTGTATTTTTCGTTTGTAACACAAAGGGGTTGTATCCATATATTAAACTTGAAGATAAATACTCTTATATAAATACGTGAATTTTCTCTTATGCATGTAGTCTTACGACTGACAAAGTTACGAGCTTAAGGCGTATAAAAGTTACAAGCTATAATAGCCGTAGTTATTTTCTGAAATGACATTCAATTATTTATTCACCGAGTCAAGATCAATAAAGATCCTTATAAGTGCTATTAAGGTCTTTAAAAATATTTTTATTTCTTAAATACTTTTTTACTTTTTAACAAGTATGAATTTTTTTGTCTCCAATAAAGAAAAAAAAGTTAGAAAAAGATCTCTCTTCTTTATCAATAGCGAATTGAATCATATTCCAATTCCTGAAATTATTTGTCGTTCACCTATATGCCTGTCTTTCTCCCCCCCCCCTTTCAAAAAAAAAAAAAAAAGTGTTTAAAAATGAAAAAAATCGATAACATTATTTTAAATTATCGCAGATCGATGGTTCAATCATTCGTTTTTAAGGTATTGGTGAGCTCTTTTGAAAGATACCCATCATGAAAATTTACTCCCCTCGAGGGTGGACTTCCCCCCCAAGGGGTGAGGCGGGGCTCCTACATACACAATTTTTTTTTTCCCAGTTGTCTATCTCTATTACAAAAAACATATATTCGTTTCATTTGGTTTAGTGCAGTCCAACGAAAAGCTTACTGTAACATTCCTATATGATATACATTTAGAATACCGATTTCTGCTACTATTTGTTCTTGAGATATGCTGATAACACAGACAGACAGACACACAGACCATTCGCTAAAAACAAGACTTTCGTATTCAGGGGACCTCAGAACATGTAGATACAACAAAAACGCACGTTCGAAAATTTGACCCTGAAACAATACTTTCTCGACCCTATGGGTAAGAGAAAGTAAAAAGAAAAGAAAAAGAAGGAACGAATCGAAAGAAAGAAAAAGGTTTTAATGTTTGCATCATGTGGATACACCCCCTTCATGCAATGATCCTCAAATAACGCGAAAGAAATGTTGTACGCAAGTGCCACTAGATTTTTTGAAAACACACCTGTAATATTTAAACCACCTGGACATGTACGCAAGTGCCACTGTTTTCAGCTTGTACGCAAATGTCATGTACGCATCTGTCAAAACACCTTCTAAGCGGTCTCGATCGGAAACAAAACGAGACAACTGTCTGTGATGTCTGTGATGAAAACGGAAATGGTTGTAATCAATTAAGGTATCATGTGTTTTATACTGGGGGGAAAAATTGCAATTTTAATTTTTTTTCAAATTTTCATTCACGTTACATTTGAATTAATATTCGGCCTAGACAGCATATTATAAAGCTACTGTTCAATTTTCATGAAAATATATGAATAATTAAAAAAATGACATATTTATTGGAAAAAGATTGTCTTATTTTTTTGCAGTATTTGCAGTAGTTGAAATTTCGTAGTATGTAGTTTTAATGCCCGATAATTCGATTGTGAATATTTTTGAAAGAGTACGATTATTAGGGAGGGCTTGAGGGACAGGGAAAAAAGGCAAAAAAAAAAAAAAAGTTGCAGCGTTTGAAATTGGTTGGCATATTAAGATTTTAAGGCAAGGTATTTGGTTTTCTTTTTTATCCCAGCTGGCGCTGAAATATTTTAAAATTTCAATATTTCAAATTCTAATTATGATTATATAATTTTTAATACATCATTCGAAAGATATTTTAAAGTTCTTTTATATTATCGAAAGTATTATTCGAGATTTTACCCGATTTACACGTTTTAAGGTTTCCTTTTTAGGTTTTCTTTTGTATCTCAGCTACTAATTAAAATAATTTCATAAGTAATACATCATTTGAAAGCTTTGTTGATTTGGAATTGAACAATATATTACAGAAATTTCTACCGCCAGATGGCGCTGCTATATTTTAAAATTTCAATATTTCAAATTCCAATGAGCGAGGAAGGTGTTGTAAGTTCTAAAACGGGGATAAGGCGCCGCAGGCGCCACCGAGCGGGACTTAGCTAAAGTTAGAAATTTGAAATATCAGCGCCGAAGGCGCTACCGCACGGGAGTTTACTGCGATTTAGATAAGCTATTTTCACGATATATCAATAAGCTGTTATTAGACCTGATACGGGAAAAAGGCGCCGCAGGCGCCACCGAGCGGGAGTTTCGTAAAGTCGGATTTTTCAGGGATCGCCAACCAGCTGGTCGCCGAAGGCGGCTAGTTTTAAAATAAAATAGTAATATTACAAATCTAACATATTTCTTCTGAAGTTTATTTCACAGCATTTTTTTTATATACCTTAACTTCAGATTTTTTTTTTTTTTTTTTTTTTTTAGTATGGCGGATGAAACACGCTTGCCATAAAAGTTAATTCAGCATTATGGTAAAGGTATTTTCTTATTGATAATTCTTCACAATTTTTTATAATTTTGATGCTGAAGTAGATCGAACATTTTTCGCCAAGGAAAAGATAGAAAGAAATACGCAAGCGAAGTGATGACGTCACTGGCCGTTCGTGGATACAAGAAAAATATTTCCTATGTTAAACGCCCATTGGATTTTTTGTAAAAAATTATTAAAAATCGAGGAAAAATATTTCTCGATTTTAATCCGCATATTTAGGTATAGATATGTATTAGTTATCATGTCCATGCATTAGATTAAGTTATTTTTGTTGTAAAATTGACAAATTTGAATTTTTAATTTCAAAACTCTAGAAAAAAAAAATGGCAAATTTCCATATTCGATTGAAAATACAAACATTTAATTTCAAAGGATGATATTAACACAATAAATATCCAACTAATATATTGATTAAAAGGGAAATGATGAATATTCTATCATAATTTGAAGTCAAATTTGTTTTCAAATGTCTAAATAAAGTATCTGATATAAGATACTAATATGTTGTAGCGGAATAGATTTGATATCGGTCATCCTTGGTAGAAAAATAAAATATCGCCAAATTATTTGGCGAACATAATTTAATTCCTTTCAAAAATCATGGTTATTTTAACAACTTATTTTAAGACAGTAATGAATAATATGAAACAATATTTCGTACAATGCATATTACAAAAATATACATCTGGCATGTATATTTTCGTATTACGTTTTTGATCACCAAATACAATAAGCGCCAAGAACGACAGAGTTTTGAAATTTAAAATAAAAATTTTGTCAATTTGACAGCAAAATAACTCAATCTAACACATGCACATGATAACTAATACATATATGTACCCAAATATGGGGATTAAAATCGGGAAATAACTCTTCGATTTTTAATCATTTTTTACAAAAAATCCAATGGGCGATTGACATAGGAAATCATTTCCTTGCATCCACGGACGGTCAGTGACGTCACACTTCGCTTGCGTATAAGAACAATAATCGCATAAATTATATTTTGGTCTAAACCGGCAACAAAAATTTAAAAGTCGCCAAGGGCATTAAGGCTGTACCATGATCAAGTTTACATACTAATTTATTTATTTTTCTATATACCAACTACTATTAACTAAGCATGAAGTATATATAACCACAAAATAATAATTGTCTCATGCGATAGAAGTTGCCGATCATAGCATATTGTAATATTATATGTGGCTTGAAATTGCTGTCATTCTATGGTTGATTGATTCAATCAAATAAATATAGGAAATAACTTGAGAGCAAATATTATGTGCATCACATATAATGTTGTTCATATGTAACTGGGATTCAGATATAAAAGAACTACTTCAAATTTTTCGATATTGTCCGTATCGAAACTCTTATGTATGATAAGCAACCAAATGAAAGCCCACGGGTAAGCCATTGTCGCAGACAATAGGGACAGGCACCGGAGATTGCAAGGACGAACAAGGCGCTGCCTAAGGCAGCGGGAACCCAAAGCAAGCTTTTGACCGATTTCAGTTTTTTTTTTTTTTTTTTTTTTTTCATAAAGCATATAGAAAAGAGTTTGCCAGCGAAGCGGCAAAGCCGTCCAAAATTGTTTAAGAACTAAAATATTGTTCAACAATTCGCCGGGAAATGAAAAAAAAAAAAAAAATCATTTATTTGTAAAAAAAAAAAAAAAAAAAAAAAAAAAATTAAAAATTTGTAACTCATAAATATTATATGAATTTCACCACATAGTTAAAATTTTAATTAACCAGTCACCAAATTATTATTAGAACCAGATTAATATTGTGCAATAGTGAACTAAAATCATACAAAGAAAGGTTTCGAAATAAAATTCATAATTGACGACCCAGTTTTTATACTTCCACAACGCAGTACTGTTTTAGTACAGAATCCCTATGGACGAATTTTAAATTTTTATCGCCATGTTGGCGATAACTTTTTATTTATTTATTTTGGTATTTTATTTTGGCTTTCAATGAGTTACAAATTTTTTTGAGTGTACTTTATCAGACTCTGTTTTGCACAGCACCACAATGATAAGGTTTCATTTCATTACATATTATGATCAAACCGTCAGTTCCCACACATACACATCAAAATTTCCACGTGAACGAAGTCGCGGGTAACAGCTAGTTTATATATATATATATATATATTGTTCATTTTAAAAGCTTTTGTTTCTGTACTGTAATGGTGTTTTTAAGACGATTTAGTTAAATTATGTGCACAGGATTTCAATATTATTCTATGTAGACCGAGAGCCATACATAGATATCGTTCAAGTTCGTTTCAGTCAACGAGGAGCCATTTCAAAATAATGTTAGAATTAAAAGATTATTCAATTATCTAAAAATTTTGCAATGTTCTGGTCTGAAGATGTGCACGTTATTTTTAAATTAAATTATTTCTACAAATTTGACGTTTCTGTAGTCCTGCTATCCGCGATTGTAATGAAATGCTCGACCTGTGAGCACATAGTGTTGTGTGCTACAGGGTAACTCCAAAGGATCAAGAAATCCAGAATTAAGCTTCCATTTATTTCCAAATGACAAATTTAAAATTTCAGTTGTTTCGGCTAATGGAAGTAAAGAATTATCCAGATGATTTGGAACTAATATTCGTTCAGCTTCAGTTAAACATATACTTCCGATCGAACTTTGAATAAATTGAAATATTTTTTCCAAAAGCAATCCATTTCCCATGATGTAATGGCGGAGAAATTATAGCACGAATACTAAGTAGTAACACATATAGAACAAAAATAAATACACGTGGCTATTATATTTACTAACAACAAAAGTTGGAAAAGCGCCATCTATCGATCATTACAAACGCGGATTCTACCTACCTACTCTCAATGAGATTCGCGTGAATTTTTATTTATATATATATTTTATTATTATTATTATTATTATTATTATTTGGTTCATTTTAAATGTTTTTGTTTCGGTATTGTAATGGTGTTTTTAGGCGTTTTAAACAATAACAAAGTTCTCCATCAGTGGGCAGGCAGGCTCGCAGACCACAATTCGGTCTTTCAGGCTGAGCTCTTTGCCCTCCTGAAGGCAGTTGAGTGGTCAGAAATTAACTCTCCAGACTACAATCAAATCTCAATCTTCAGTGACAGCCTCTCGAGCCTGCAGGCCATAGCTCGCCACAAGAGCAGACACCCACAAGTAATTGAAATTAAAATAAAGCTCTCAAAATTAAAAACTAAAATCTCCCTAGCACACGTTTCTGCCCATAGGGGGGTCGTCGGAAATGAACTAGCGGACTCTCTTGCAAAATCAGCAACAGAATCTAGAGACATAGCCTACTCACTCCCAGCTCTAAAATATCACCTAAATCAAAAACTAATTAATGACTGGCAGAGTCTCTGGAGTGTGTCTCCAAAAGGGAGATACACTCACGAGCTAATACCAAATGTCTCACTCAATATTTGGGACCTCTCCCCGGAAATATCTGCCTTTCTGTCAGGTCATGGCCCCTTCCCCAAATACCTCCACAGATTTCATTGCCGACGATCACCCTTATGCTAATGCGGTGAGGAGGGGACTGCACAACATTACTACTTTCACTGTCAACTTACAATACCTTACCATTTAAGGAACCCTAACCCTAGACCAGCAACCTGGCTGAACAATATAATAACTAGAAAGCCCCTACGGCTCAAATTAAAGCGCATCTATGCCTTCCTTCAAGATTTATTAAACTCAACAAATTAAATTCCTTCTCTATCTTTCCTAAATTTTTCCTCCTCTCCTACATGGCGAATACTGGTCATGTCTGATGCTACAGAATTCCACTGAAGTGCTCTCGGAAAGCAATCATCCTGCGCATGATGTTGCTAACCAACTTGGACTTGATATAAAGACTGCGAGAACATTGTATAAAGACTGTGAAATTTGTACATTACCTGAATGAACTTTGTAAATAGACTTCCACTTGGCTCCGGTCCTTTTCACTTTCATGCAACTTTGTCGCCTTTTGTCGCGGGAGAGCTCTGCTCTGGCGACCTTTGTATTTTCTTTCTTTCTTTCTTTTTTTTTTTTTTTTCTGTTGTTGTTGTTATTGTTATTTGCTATGCAATAAACAATGGGGGAGGCGTAACCTTTGGAGACGGGCTCTTCTGATTCTCCACAGTGGCTTTGGAGCCCCTCTCTAAAGGTTAAAAACGCTCAAAACCACTGCATAGTGGTGAGCGGCTTCTTTCCGTCTTAGAATCTTAGAATGGTGTTTTTAGGATGATTTAGTTAAATTATGTGCACAGGATTTCAATATTGACCGTGGGCCATACATAGATATCGTTTCAATCAACGAGGAGCCATTTCAAATTAATGTTAGAATTAAAAAATATTCACTTATCTACAAATTTTGGAATGTTCTGGTTTGAAGATGTGCTCATTACTTTAAAATTAATTCTATAAATTTGACGTTTGTGTGGTCCTGCTACTCTACCTAGTCTAAGAGACTCATTTTTTTGCTTATCCTCCAATCAAAACGGATAACTTTTTTATGCTAAATTTAGCATAATGGAATTAACGTACATTTCAAAGATGCTTAAAAGCTTGCTTTCTTAAAAAAAAAAAAAAAAAAAAAAAAAAAGATAGAAGAATAAATTTATTTACAGTACCACACAAAATAATTTCGATGATAATCTGTAATCATCGAAATGATATAAAAATTAGATTGAAATATTATTGAGTTATAATTAATTAGGTGTATTATTTTTATGAATGTCTATAATAGTTGTGGCTCCTTTTCAGTGACACAAAAAAGATTTTAATACCATTACGGTCTATAGATGGTATTTCTTGGAACTTGGTTACACTCTATTAAACATAACGAAATGTTATTAGAATGTTTCAAAGCATGTTTTTCTGCGGAAAATTGTGAGCATAGAGTTGGTAATTAGTTTACAGAGTTACACAAAATAATTCCGATATGTTATGCAATCATTTCGAATAAAATTTAGATTACTGCAAAAACATACACATATAGACATAAAGACAGAGAGATACAGCGGGGGGTTGAGGGGGAGTGGCAGCCCCCTTCAGAAACGCATCTGTTTATGTAACGAATCAGTCATACAACGTATGTATGCATATATGTATAACATGGAATAAATAAAAATGATCTTTTGAATAATGAGTGATGAAAATAGGACGTTGAGGCACCTGATCTGCAGATCCATTAGTTTTTTCTTCTTTTTTTTTTGAGCGCTTTTACTCAGATATATGATTTTAGCACTTGTGTGCAATATATTTTAAAGTACATTCAACGAATCCCAATATTATCAGAAATATATTGCAGACAGCTATGTATAAACCAGCATCGTAAATGTAAACTCAATTTCTTCAAATTGGAATCAGTTTTCCAAGTTTATGTGCAAAGTTCACTTCCAGAACATTTGACATCTCCATTATCTACCTGAAAGAGAATATATTAGTTGCATTTTCAGATTGCCCCCGAGAAGTTGAAACGAACTTTGTTTTTAAATGATATTTATAACATATGGCCCAGGGTCTAATAGGACGCAGCTGTGATTTTAATCATTTGTTTTTTAGTTTAATACTTTCTCATTGTAGTCTATTTAATTTATAAAAAAGTGTGAAGCAATCTATTGGGTTGTTCGATAAATAATGTCGTTTTTGAAAACCTTCGCTTCCAAAACCCAAGGCTTCTTCGAACGTGGAATTTTTCAACTTACCGAAAGATGGCAAAAGGTCATCCAACGAAATGGTGAATCTATCACTGATTAATGTTTGTTGTTAATACAACTATAAATAAATTCACTTCAAAAAACATGAGGAAAAAAAAAAAAAATATTTATCGAACATTATTTATCGAACAGCCCAATATAATGACTCGTTGCTTCTTCGTTATTTAATTTAATTATTAAAATGATACTATGGCGGATACGGGAGAGAATTCGAATGAGTTTTTAAGGGATTTTTTTATTATTATTATTATTTTCGTTGCTTACTAAATCATGAAAAGAAAATTCAAATTCGAGCCGAAACGAATCCACATGCGTTCTCAAAAGAAAAGCAAGTCTGATAAAGCAAAACAGAATAAAAGTGGAACTCGATACCGTGGACGTGTTCCAAAAGCAATAAAACAATACTTTCTCAGGATAAGATTTTTTCTTAAATCAATATTTATTGAGTTCTACCTGAAAGAATTATTATAGGAAGCAATAACCGGATTCATTTCGAATGAAGAATAATGGACGGCGAAAGATTGCACGTTGGGATAGCCGTAGACTTATTCCTGTCGGATGGAGAGAATCATTTGTAAAAATGATTTATAGTCTCCGGAAAATGACTCGGATGGAGATTTCGAAAGGCTCCGACCAACAACATTGACAGGTTTCGTGAAAATTGCAAGAACGGTTTTTTCCTTTGATATTCGGAAGAGCTTGACGACTTTCGGTGAGCTTGGCAAGAAATGACTCGCTTCAGTTACATGGGGTTTCGAAGGCTAAAAATAAACATTTTCTCTCTCTCTTTTTTTTTTTTTTTTTTTTTTTTTTTTTTTAATAATGAATATATATATTTTTTATTTCAAACTTTGAACAAATAAAAGAGAAACCTGTAAACACTATTTTATAAAATTTCCTTCAAGAAATCTGAAAAAAAAACCGCCGATGGGTCCTGGTTTCCCTTTAGAAAAGCGGTTCCCCAAAACCGATCTCACTGAATTCTTGCACACTTTCTTCCAACTAGTAAAAGTTTCAAAGTGAGTCTCATTCCTGACTTTCTCCTACTGAGATGAAAGTACTCGATAAAGGGCCCAATTATGCTTCCAAACCTCGTCTCAAAGCAGATAATGTGACGCCACAAAATTTAAAACTATTCTAAAACAAATTCCTACTGAACATGAAGAGCAAGTGCGAGCTTATTCATTCAATAAACATCTTCATCTCAAGAGTGGTTAACCTTGATGCCTACTCTTCAAACTAATAGAATCTTACTCGCAGCCTCCAATACAAACGATTTTATTTTTATTTAATTTTTTTTTTTTTCTAAAGATCTTGATGCTATGAATGATTTAGATGCATAGTTGTAAATTTCAATTCTGTTGAAAACTTGACTCGTAAAATTCAAAAATGGATCAATTCTTTTATTCATTTAATTTCCCCACACAATTATAAAAATTCCTTTATATCCAGCTATCCCTAAAATATTTTTTTTTTTAATTAAAACCCATAAAATGAACCCTCCCTTACGTCGCATTGTCTCAAAATGTCCGTCTCATTTTCTTATAAAATTCCTTGCAAACTTACTCAAACCTTTAATTCTCAATAACGCTTATATTCTAAAATCCGGTCTAGAAGGTCTGAATACTACTTTTACCCCCACCGATATTTTTTTTCAGTCTTGATGTTATTTCCCTCTTTTCTAAAGAAATATCCATTAGATAGTGTCGGTTCTATTATTCTTAAAAAAGAAAAAAAAAAAAAGTAATAGTAATCATACATCAGCGCTTCATTCGAAATTTATCTCTGAAGTTTTGGTCTTATTAATCATAATTATTTACTTCCATTACCCGACTACCGTAGGTAATGGAAGTATTGTATTCGGTCCAAAAATTCGAAATCGAGTTTTCACCTGATTTACTCGTTTTAAGGTCTCCTGAATCCAAAAATATGGTTTTTGGAAATTGGGCAGTGTGAGTGTGTGGAATCTTCTAGCTATCCTATCTCCGAAACTAATGAAGATAGAACTACGAAACTACAGAATCGAGACAGGTCTGGTGTACACATGAACTTTCTAAGTTTTGGTGAAAACTGGAAAACCGGATGTGGGACATCGGAAACCGTAAGTGGGACCGTAAGTCTGTATCTCAAAAACGGCTCGAATGATTTTCTTTAAAGTTGCTATATAAACACTCTATTAGATGTCCTTTAAAATGATATAGTTGGTTAGTTCAGGAAAATTGATAGGCACCCGGTATAAATAGATCAAGTTCAGGCTTCGCAAGTGCGTTCCTTTAAAAACGGCTGTAAGGATTTTTTTCAAACTCGCTATATTAACTCCTTTTTATGTATATTTTTGTATGTATTTATTGTTTTACTTTCAGTAATTGAGTATGCCGAGTTTTGGTAAACGTTGGTATCTCAAAAACGGCTCTAATGATTTTCTTGGAAATTATTACGTAAATCCATTTTAGATATCCTTCTCGTGTATTACGTGGTTCTTACAGGGGAATTAACAGTCATCCTACTCAGGTGGGTCAGTTTTAAATATCGGAAATTGGCTTTGCCGGGGAAAAAAAAAAAAAAAAAAAAAAAAAAAAAACACCAACTTTTTTTTCTTATTTTTTAACTCGCTATGTAAATTCTGTTTTAAATAACTTTACACGTGTATCAAGTATCTCTTACCGGAAAAATTTTATGTTTCTACTTTATTAGATCAATTTTATATTTTCTGATCGTATTATCTCCAAAAAATGCATATAATACGTGTAATAGTGGGTAATGAAAGTCCTGTGGTTGTTTCACGCCAGATTTTTTTTTTTCTTTTTAATGGTGTCATACATAAACAAACTTTTGGAGCTCCAAGTGTCCCCCTCCCCCCTAGCCCTATTCTTGCTGATTTATTACTGATTGAACTCTAAGAGCGTTCATATGCTACTTTTTTACTCAAACCAACCATTAAGATAAATTGTTGGTTTATGATATTTTTATTTCTTGGACATATATTCGAAAAATTCCCTCCTTAGTATTATTGATACCCTTAATAAACAATTCCCATCTATAAAATTTTCATATGAAAGTAAAAACAATGGAAACAATTTTTTTTTTTAGAACTTTCTATCCATCGTAGCAAAAATAACTCAATTATTGGGTGTGATGTTTATTATAAAAACTCTTGTTTCCTTACCCATCCCTGCTTCCTCTGCACATTCTACATAATTAAAAAATTCCTTTCTTAATTATTACATCTCCCGAGCCCTTGATTGCAATTCTTTTCAATTTAGTGAAAATGGACGATAAAACAAAATAATCCAAATTAGTATGGATGCAACAAAACAACTGTAATTAAAAATAAACTTCTGTCTCCTCCCATCCACAGCACTACGTCATTCTCCCGAAATTAACAGCAGCCTTCCTTTCTGCAACGACATTAAACATTATATTTTTCGAAATTTTAACATTTTAATCTCTTTTATGTCTCTTGTCACCGTAAAACAACAATGAAGCTTACATGACTGTGATCCTATTGGACCCACTGGAGGAGTTTATAAAATACCAATAGAATGAAACAATGATATCTTTTATCACATTGGACAGACTCAACGAACTCTCAGTACAAGAATTCAAGTAACGTTACAGAAGAAAGAAGTTCAGCTTTAGTTAATTTCATTTAGGGTGCAACGCCTATATGGGATAGGGCAAAAATGACTTCAGCTCTAGAAAATCTTCAAGAACTCGTTATTTCCGAAGCTGCTAATATTATAAAATGTCGAAACGTAATCAATTATACAGATTCTTCCTACAAATAGGGTAGCATCTTATAGTATATTATTTTTTATTTGTTTCTCAGTATATAAGGTAACGTCACTCTTAAGACCTTATTTTTAAAATGTTTGTTTTTTTCGCGTGGCATTTATGTGGCATTTATGTATCAATATTATACTTTGGTCTATTTTATACACTGATTCTTCTAGTTGTTGTTAGACACTTTCAATTTTTCAATACGTTAAGCCAATTTTAAAAAAAAAATAAAAATTAAACCTATAAAAATGCACCAGTGCTCGTCACTTGAAAACTGCGTTTCACCAGTAGTCGTCAGGTGTTTGCACCAGTGGTCGTCATGTAAATAAAACGCAACAATTTGCTTAATAGTTTGATTTTAATTGCGTTTTTGCAAAATTAAATGATACAGAATATCTTTGGAACATATTTAGAACCCAAATCCAAACACAGAACATTAAATAGTTAAATTCAAAATATTGCGAATAAAACAAATTCATATGTGAAATAATCTGAAAATTCTTTGCTTTTAAGAAAAATTTTCAAAATTTTATTCGTTCTCAAAAATATCTTTACTTAAAGCAGAGGGTAAGTAGCAGGGGAGGGGGTAATAATCTCGTTTTTAAGAGTGACTTTGTTCCAAATTAGCGCAGTAAGATTGATTTTACCATGCTTTTTATTAACGCGTATTCTTGTTTGTTTGTCCAGTACAAATCTTACAATTGATTTTTAACTAACTTCCCGACTACCTAGATATTTGAAACTTTCAGAAAAGCTCAGAAGACGGTAACAATGGATTTTAAAAATATTTTTAGCCAATTGTTTCGGGTCACTGCTGTGTTCGGCAGCGTTTATATGGTTCAACAGAAAATTTATTTAACTTTTTTCCCGACTAGCTAGACATTTGAAACTTTCGGAATAGCTCAAAACACGGTGACAATGCATTTTTTAAATATTTTTAGCAAACTGTTTCGGGTCCCCGCTGCTTTCGGTAGCGTTCACATGATTCAACATAAAATTTATTTAACTAACTTCTCGACTAGCTAGACATTTGAAACTTTTAGAATAGCTCAAAACACGATAACAATGCATTTTTTAATACTTTTAGCCAATTGTTTCGAGTCCTCGCTGCCTTCAGTAGCGTTTATATGATTCATCAATTATATACTCGTCCCGATCATCAATCTTCCCGACTACCTAGACTTTTGAAATTTTCATAATAGCTCAGAACACAGTGACGATGCATTTTTAAATTACTTTTAGCCAATTGTTTCGGGTTCTCGCTGCCTTCAATAGCATTTATATGATTCAACAGAAAATTTTAAAACACGGTATATAAAAAATTCTTTTTGTATTGCAATTATTATTTTTAAAACGAATGGGTTGATTATGCGTACTTAACACGTAATATAAAGGAATTTTGAGAAATCCTTCGCATCTCCTTCCTCATTAAGTGTGGGTGGATGCAAAAACACGTTTTCAAGAGTAATTATTCTCCAGATTACACCAGGACAAATTATATCAGGAAAGCAATTTTTTGATGCGTTGATTGGTTATGTGTACCCAAAAATACTGTAAAGGTATTTTGCGTAATTCTTTCCGACCAAATTTTGAGAAAGGGTAGCAAAAACGTATTTCTACGCATAACTCTGCTTTAAATAATCTTACAAAGGCGATTTCTGATGTGTAAGTTGGTGATATGCATCCAACACCTAGTATAAAGAGATTTTGCGTCTATGTGAGGGTGGCATATATATATATATATATATATATATATATATATATATATATATGTTTTCAAGCTCAACGCTGCTGCAAATTATTTTCGGGAGGGGATTTTTTTTATGCGTTGGTTGGTTGTGTGTGTGTGTACCTTACACGCATTATAAGGCGATTTTGCAAAATTACGCTTCCCCTCTTCCCTCGGCCGGGCGGAGAAAAAACACGTTTTTAACCTTAGCTCTACTCCAAATTAACTCAGAAAGGCGAGTTTTGATGTGTGGGCATTGGTTAAAAGTACGCAATATGTAATTTGACAACATTTCGTTAAAATTCTAAATTTACCCGTGGGAGAGTGGGGGGGGGGGGGATAAAAAGCGGTTAAGTCTATGCCGAAGGCAGTAGAAGCCAATCATCATATTGCGGGACGGAAAGCTATTACAGAAGCCAGCGGGAACATTAACTGCGGTTTCGACTGATTTCAAAGTTGTTGTTTTTTTTTTTTTTTAATTTTTGATAATGATAGGGATTTTTTCCTATTCTTTTTAAATATAGGGACCAGCGAAGGTGGCAAAGCTTGCTAGTATTATTCTACACATCAAGCTAATGTTATCAAATTTTATGGATATTAATGTTATCAAATGTTAATGTTAATTAATGTTATCAAATATTATCTTACAATTTTAATTATTTAAGAACAACAGTCAACAGGGTAATTTTCATCAACATTTTAACTATTTGTTTATCTTACATAATTAATATAATGTATAAACAGAAAACTTGCTTAAGAAATGTTTTTAATGTTTAATATTTTCTATATAAATTTTTATTCACCTGCATCTAACATAAGAAAAAAGCCTTAACATAATTTTGAACCGACTTACAGTCATGCTAACTATGAAATTAAGCCTTTGTATTTTATCATTTTCGAAATATATATAAATTAAAATTAAATTATCAATATTTGTCAATAAAAAACTTAAACATCACTTAAATATATCTTCGCAAAAGCATGACATCATAAAAATTTAAAATACATTAGACAGATGTATGGAGTAATCATGTCTGTTTTTCTAAAATATATAACAGAAAACTAGAAAAAGCTCTTTATAACTAAATATGTTTATGTGCCATTGTTATCAAGAAATGCATATCTATTCCCTTAATCATTTGCTTTACGTTGACTCAATTCAATTGTAATTTAACGTATACTTCCCTTATTTTGTTTCTCCCTACTCTTCCCCAATAGTTGAAATCGAATTTTTTATGACATAAGAAGCAGAAGGCTTTGGAGAATCTTATACGGGTAGATTCAAATTCATACAGGTTATAAAACAGTTATTTTAACACTTCTTTTAAGAGGGTGACGACTACTGGTGCAGATTTTAGGGGTGACGATGCACTGGTGTCTTTACCTTACTTATTTAAAAGCCAAGAAAATCAAGAATAGACAGCGTACCTGACACATTTCAAACTCTCTGCAAGATCCATGCAGCCTCTGCAAATTCCCTCAATGTGACCGCCTTGCTTCCATTTTCAATCTACACTCTTCTCCATTCCTGAACCATCACCTCACTCCATCCGCATCTCTCTCTGACAGGACTCAACAAAGTTTTTACCAGTCTTATCCCGCCATTCGTCTGAAAGGGACTTTTTTGTGGATGCCTTTTCAATCTTTTCCCACTACATCAAGCTTAACTTCGTCTGTAACTGTAAGACAGTGTGCCGCCCTTCAAGAAAAAGTTTGTAAAAATGTTTTCCTGATGATGCTTCGTTAATCAAAGCGGAAAGCTTCGAAAATGCACTTTTATTGAAATAAGTTTTTAATTAAATCTAATGTTGTTATGCCTTTTAACACATTATAATATCACTGTGAGAAATAATTCTTTTTAATTTCATAATAATTCGCAAAATAATAATAATAATAATTCTCTTTATACACATTTATACGAAATTCTGTCTCATACCGTCATGATAAAAATTTAGAAAAAGCAGGACGTCAATACCCCCTCTTGGATGGTTTTCGCCAAAAACGGACCGGCACTCGTTTACGTCAAGGTGCAAGTAGACAAAGAATCTGTAAAAAATTCTTTGCAGTAGTTTCTGGGATAGAGTTGTTAAAAAATGTCTCACACACAGACACACATTTTCTAAAAATGTTTATTCTACATCTCTCAAAACGCGTCAATCCATCGGAAACTCGAGATCAAAAATCTTTACTAAACCAATAATTTCTTTGATTGAACACAGAAGAAAGTGAAAAAATATGAAGAAATTAGCCAGTAAACTTACCGAAACAGGATCTTTATAAAAACAAATTGGATGCGACAGCTTGAAATCCAACAATGACGTGCTTAAACAAGTAAGTTCTCACTATTCATGAGGGAGTGGAATGACGTGCAATGGGGAACAAAAGAAAAAGTCTCACTGCAGGAAAATTAACTTCTATCAATTGACTAAGGTAAGTGTACCAGTAGCGGTCCACTTGAATTAAAAATAAGAAATTCCAATGAAATGAGAGATCTGCCTCTGATAATATTGACTAAATACTAGAGGCACGGCCTGTTAGTCATTTTTTTGCTGAAGTTAGTCTCAGAGAGCAGCATTTTAAGCCTATTCTTAATGACTTCCTTAAGAGGTCATTCAACTGCTTTTTAGCATACTTGTTTTAAAAATGAATTTTTATTGATTATTATTTTATTATTCAATGAATATATTATAAACTATCATTTAAACAAATAATACTAATAATTTATAGGTAATGGAGGGTGGCCCACTTTTAGATCAATGTTTTACTAAATGTTCCAGTAATGGGCCTAGCAGGCCCAGTACTGGAGCACATGCTTTTCCCCATATGGACTGTTTTATGACGTTTAATAAAAATATTATATCTTGTAGTGTCATTTTATTTAATGAAATTTCTTTTATTTCTATCAGAGCCAGTAGTGGGCCATGTGGCCCACTCCTAGTACATTAATGGCCCACTACTGGAACATTCTGAAACATGACTTCAATAAATATATTATGTAGTCAGAATTGACTGATATTCATCCTCATACGTATCATGATAAGCTAATACATGTATCGTAATGACATAACTATTGAAAGTTTAAATCTCGAGAATCTCATTTACTCATAAAAATAAATCTCATTTACAACATATAAATAAAATGAAAGCACTAAATAGACTAAATAGCAAATACAAAATAAACAAAATATTGAAATAGCATTGTGATGTGGTAATTCACCATTCTCATACTTTATTCTTAAGTAACGCATATTCACAAGTTATATAATCTAAAATATATGTATAATTAAAATTGTTATCAAATTGTAGTTACCCTTGAAGTTAGTATTAAAGGGGCACAGCATTCAATCTGTTGCTAAAAATATAACATTGCAAAGAAAATTAAAAGGTGGTGTCACACTTGCAAGAAAGAAAGAGCGAAATCCAATATTTAACCAAGAACAGAAAAAAACCATGTCCTACTTGATTAAATCAATGGCCGGTGCTGGTTTTTCCCCAATAACAAAGGAAATTCTAACGCACGGTTTTGTTAAATTAGCTAAAGAATGTAAAATCAGTTTCCCAGGGGCAAATGAGTTGCTTGGGTGGAAGTGGTTTCAGTTCTTTAAGAAATGGCCTCAGGACATTAAAATCTGAACAAGTCAAAATCTTACCACAAGCCAACAACAAGTTACCCAAGACCTTATTAACCATTGGTTTGAAGAAGTTCAAAGTTACATTAAAACCAACAACCTTGAAGATGTGCTACTCAATTCAAGGAGAATTTTCAATTATGATAAAAGCTTTTTTTTTTTTTTTTTTTTTTTAGGACTGAGGGCCTATTAGTCTCAATCTGGGATTTTTGCGTTGTCGATTTCGATAGTTGGACATTTGTCGAAATCTAAAATTTATCGAAAATATAATTGAATAATTTGAAAGCGATGTTATTATTTGAAAAAAGAAGAAAAAAAAAAAAAAAAAACTAATAGTTCTCCGTCCTAAACTAAATTCTGCTTTTGCCAGAATTTCATCAAAATCTTTTTTTTAATTATTATTGAAAGAAAAAGAAAAGAAAATTGATAATGATCAGTATCGTTACAAGCGATATCGAAAAAGTCTTTTTTAATAATTTTGAATTAGGAAATAAAAAGTGCGCGTGAAATAATATGAAATAAAAATAAGTAAAAAAATGAATTGAATGATTTAATGTTTTTGTTTTTCGGGGGCTGCTCATGCATAGAAAAAATGCGTATTAAAACGAGTCGAAGAAGAAGGCGAAATAAGTATTGAGTTATATTACGATATATAATAGGATGCGATATATTAGACCTATCGTCCAGGGTTAGAAGGCATTTTCGTTGAAAGGAATAGTTTGTTCGTTCGGTGCAACTTGCACATGAGTCCCGTGAGGTACAACTTTCACATGAGTCCCTTGAGGTACAACTTTCACTTTAATCCCGTCAGGTACAACTTGCACATTAGTCCCCTTTAAATATAGTGACCAGCGAAGCTGGCAAAGCATTCGTTGTTTCACTACCTCAATTGATTTTTAATTTTTTTTTTTTTTTTTTTTTTTTTTTTTTAATCCTAAATTAAAGAGTATTCTCGCTGAAAATGGATCTGAAAAGGTTTATTCTGCTGCAGGTGCTGATGAAAAATTTAATATAACTGTTCTTTTAACAGATAATGCCCTTGAGAACTTGCATCACCAATGGTGATTCATAGGAAAGCCTAAAATTCAGTAACTTTTCAAGGTAACTTTAATAATCACTGTTTTAACTTTAATAATCACTGCACTAGCTAGCTTAAATTTTGCGCTATGGAGGCCTCGAATACAGGGCAGAGGGGCGGGCCTTAACTCATCAGAAATTTAATGGCCGCTGTTCAGAGTGCCAGGAATACGAACATGAAGTAATCGAGACGTGTATCCAATGGGAACCCATAACATCATTGCAAATGATGGACAGTATGGTGAAGTCGAATCCCAGCTGGCAATGTGCATTATTCATAATGCCGTTAAATACGGATAAGGCAATCTTGATGCTGTAAGCAGGATTGTGATTTGTCTGAAAAGTGACTTCACGCTATTCCTGCGTCCAGGTTCATCGTTGATCACACATTAATAGCGTCCAGTTTTGAGGGTAATCAGAATTTTGGTAGCCGCATACTCAGTCACCACCTGGAATGATGGTATGTGGTACCATTGGATACACGTCCCGGTCACTTCTTGTTTTCATTCCCGCCACTCTGAATACCAGCCATTACATTTCTGACGAGTTCAGGCCCATCGCTCTGCCCTATGTTCAAGGCCTCCGAAGCGCAACACTTAAGCAGGACAATGCACGACCGCAAGTTGTCCATTTTGTCTGGACCTTCATTGATGCCGAATGTGTTCGACTGTTGATCTGGCCAGCGCATTCTCCTGATCTCGCACCAATGAAAATGACTGTTTAATCGTTGAAAAGCGACTGCCCCCCCCACCACTCACCAGTAACTTCTATCGTTGAATTGTGTCATCGTGTTGAAGCTTCATTAAGTGCTCTACCCGTACATGTCATCCAATTGCTGTTCGATTCAATGCCTAGGCAACTATGTGCTGTTATTACTCACAGAGGTCGCTGCTTTATGTACTGTTTTCTCAGTACATATTACTCCAAATTTCCTGAAATTTTAATCGATTGTTCTTCCTACTATAATGTGTCTAACAAATTTCATTCCGTTATTATCATTCCTTCTTGGTGTAGCAATTTTAATGGCCAGTAGTGTAAATCTTCAATTTTTGCATTACAGTCAAAAAATAAAAGTAACAGTCGAAGTCGATTATTCTCAAGTTTTTATCCCCAGCTGCAAAAATCACATCCATAAAGTGTAAACGACCTTCTGCAGGTCTCCCTATTGTAAAAAGATTTCTACGAGTACAGAATTTCATTTACAGAAACACAAAGAAAAGTTCTTTATCATTTAAGCGTATTTAAGACTACGTACAAAAAAAAAAACTTTTAATGATCCGAATAAACTTTATCCAGTCATTTCTGGTATTTCTGAAATTAATAAAACTTTACGTTTATCTCCACGTGTTTATCCACGTCCTAAATTCTTACTCTTCTCCTTTCCCCGATTATTACGGCGTTGATTCATCACGGGAAGAAATCTTTCACACTTCAAACATTAGTCTAACGTTTAGGAAATAGTAATTCTCGCTCTTCTTACCTTATAATCAAGAACGGAGTTTTCACTGTTTCGCTTCTCCGTAGGGAGTGACTTCAGTACTCTCAGA
Source organism: Salticus scenicus (assembly GCA_963930645.1). Classification (NCBI taxonomy): domain Eukaryota; kingdom Metazoa; phylum Arthropoda; class Arachnida; order Araneae; family Salticidae; genus Salticus; species Salticus scenicus. The sequence continues at coordinate 2,396,203 of OZ005654.1, read as the reverse complement.
GTAAATTGCGAAATGACGTGACTCGGATACGATTGGAACGAGTCCCATTAAAAAGTTTTCAATCCGATTCTTAACCTGCCGTTTACAGTTTTTTTCCCTTCAAATCTTTCTTTCGTTGACTTGTCTTTGAGTGTCGGATAACGAGAATTTCATCTCCTGTACAAATGTAATTTGACATTCTGTTACAATCCAATAAAAAAATAGCCGTTTAAAATTAAAAAAGAAAAGCCTGCACGAAATATCAGTTCATTATTTAGGATGAAATACTGAAGCGAAATCTCTTGCTCTTTCATTCATTAGGAAGTTTATTTTGCCTTTTATATCAATGCCAGAATTTCTCTCAATGAAAAGACAAAAGAAAAAAGGTCCTTCCGGCTCATTTGGAAGGGTAGGTTGATTTTTTTCTCCTAATCAAGTAGCCGCCATTTTGAAAAAAAATGACGACACTTTGTTTCAAAACATTAATACAAATTATTCATGGACTTCGTGATACTTGAATGATAAATCCATTTTTAAACTTTGGTTTGAATTAATTAAGTATTTCAAAAGTTACCGTGATAACAAATTTTCAAGTGGCTGCCACTTGGAAACAATATAATGGAGCAAGTTGTAGGGCAAACTCGTCCAAGATATTTAAAGCATAAGTTCACTGTCAAACTTTGGTTCGAATCAGTACAGTATTTCAATAGTTATCGCTACGACAAATTTTCAAGAGGCAGTCTAAGTGACTGCAACTTGGAAACAAATTGGCGAAGCAATTTGTCCAGCGAAATCATACAAGATATTTGTATAAGTTCAATGTCCAACATTAGTTCAAATTAAATCAGTGTTTCAAAAATTATCGTGATAAGAAATTTTTCGAGTGGTACCGTTATTTCAAGTGGCCACCACTTCGAAAGAAAAACAAAATGGATGCCCAGCGAACTTATCTGTGATATATGAATGGTAAATCCACAACCCAAATTTGATGCGAATTGATTTAGTTATCATATTGACAAAAGTCATCATAATGACAAATTTTCAAGTGGCTGCCACTTGGAAATAAAATTGCGGATCAAGTTACCAAGCGAACGTATCCAAGATATTTTAACCATAAATTCCCTATCTAACTTTTGTTTGAATCAATTTAGTATTTTAAAAGTTATCTTGAAAGCACATTTTCAAGTGGCAGCCTGATTTCAACTGGCCGCAACTTGGAAAGAATAAGTCGGAACAAGCTGCCCAATGAACTTATTCAAGCTAATTATATGATAAAATTAGTATTCAACTTTGGTTCGAATTGAATTAGAATTTAAAAAGTTGTGTTTATAAATTTTCAAGTGGCCGCCTAATTTCAAGTTGTCTCGCTTAGTTTATGACATCCACACTTTGTTAAAAATGGCAGATAAAGTTTATTAATAAAGTTGATTGAGACACTTACATGGTCTATGTATACATCAAAATTCAAATAAATTTGGAATAAGCATTTTACAATTTGAATTTGAAACTTTCAAGTGGTCTGCATAAATAAAGTGGTGGAGCAACTTGTTTAAGAAACTCATCCAAGATATTTGTAAGATAAATTAAGACACTTGCCAAATTTGTTTCGATTTGCAGTACTATTTCGGAAGTTATCATGATTTTAAATTTTCAAGCGGTAGCCAGATTTCAAGTGGCCCCGCTTAACATAAAAATAACCGCCACTTTATTAAAAATGGCGGATAAAGTTTATTAAGACACTTATATGGTCTATGTATACATGAAAATTCAAACAAATTCGGAATACTCTTCTTACAATTTGAATTTGAACTTTTCAAGTGGATGGATGGTTGGGTTTTACGTCGAACTAGTGCTGCGCAGATGGGTGATTGGCGACGGTCTGAGACACACCCCTAGAGGTAGTCTGAAGACATACCATCACAATTTTGAACCTCCACGGAAGGGATGGCTCTCTCGCTTCGGTGACCCCCAGAGGTATAATTTTTGATGGGAACATGGAGGACATTGCGGTCACGACAGATTTTACGTGCACCAGCCACCATTAGTGTACACGACGGTCTTTGGCCGGCTCGAGTACCGAACCCGCAATCTTCCAATTACGAGGCCGGCGCTCTACCGACTGGGCTACCGCGGCCCGAAATTTTCAAGTGGTCTCCACTTGAAAAACAAAATGGCGGAGCAACTCGGTTAACAAATTCATCTAAGATATTTATAAGATAAGTTAAGACGAAGTGGTAGCCTGGTTTCAAGTGATCCCGCTTAACTCTTAAGATATATGCCATTTTATTAAAAATAGCGGATAAAGTTCATCAATGAAGTTCATTGAGATCCTTATGTGGTCTATATTTGCATCAAAATTCAAACAATTCGGAAGACGATTTTTACAATTTGCATTTGAAAATTTCAAGTGGTCTCCACTTGAAAACAAAATGGCAAAGCAACTTGGTTAAGAAACTCATCCAAGATATTTATAAGATAAGTTAAGACACTGTCCAATGGTTCGATTTGAATTATTATTTCGGAAGTTATCGTGATTTTAAATTTTCAAGTGGCCCCGCTTAACTTAAAATGTCTGCCACTGGCACTTTATTAAATATGGCGGATAAACTTCATTAATAAACTTCATTGAGATCCTTATGTGGTCTATACTTAAATCAAAGTTCAAGCAAATCTTCCTTTAAATACGCTTTTTACAATGTGAGATTGAAATATTCAAGTGGCTGCCACTTGAAAAACAAAAAGTCGGAGCAACTTCATTAACGAACTCATCCAAGATATTTATAAGGTAAGATCGCTGTCCAAATTTGGCTCGATTTCGAGTATTATTTCGGGAGTTATCGTGATGACAAAATTTTCATTATAGATAGATACATATAAACGAAGTGATTGCAATAGGTCGATTTCTAAAAAACCAACCTAAAAAAAACTTCTAGTCGGTTAAAGGTAAATCCAATTTGTGAAGGTTGAATAATTTAAATTATTTTTCTGGCAGTCCAATAGACTGTTTCATGAATATAAAATTAATCAAAAGAAAAATAAATAACAAATAAAAAAAATCTGGAGTGACTCCACTCGACTTTCCGAACATTGAGTAACTAACAGTTTTGTAGATAAAATAAAGAAAGAGGAATTGCTAAACAAACAAAAGAGAGAAAACCATAATAGAGTGTTTTTTTCTCCATACATCACACGAGGTTTTATTGAACGCTACTGAACTTTGAGCCCTTAGATCATAATGATAAAGCATTTTTCGTTTTGTCCCTGTAAAAATCTATAGATGCTAGATTCACCAAAATGCTTATAGTTAGTGCAACAGTGATTTATAATATTCATACAAATTTTCAGCTCAATTGAATAAGGCGTTTAGATGCTATCGCACTTTTAAAAATTTGGTCTCATAGGCCATAATGATAAAGAATTTTTCTTTGTGTCCCTGTAAAAAAACTGTAGTGCTAGATTCACCAAAATCTATACAGTTGGTGCAAATGCGACCTATAACATGTGTACAATTTTTTTGCTCAGATTAATAAGGCGTTTAGACGCTATCACACTTTTAAAAATTTGGCCCCATTGGCCTTAATGATAAAGAATTTTTCTTTGTGTCCCTGTAAAAAAACTATAAGTGCTAGATTCTCCAAAATCTATACAGATTGAGTATCTGTGACCTATAATATGGGTATAAAATTTTTGCTCAATTGAATAAGGCGTTTAGATGCTATCGCACTTTTAAGATTTTGGTCCCATAGGCCATAATGATAAAGAATTTTTCTTTGTGTCCCTGTAAAAAAACTATAAGTGCTAGATTCACCAAAATCTATAGGGTTCGTACTATGGTGACTTACAATATACGTACCAACTTTCAGGTTAATCGAACAAAGCCTTTAGACGCTAGCGTGTTCACAACCATACACACATACACACATACACACATACACACACACATACATACATCATCGTAAAAATAGTGAAAACGGACTCAGGGGACCTCAAAACGTATAGAAACATCAAAATCTCGAATTCGGATTTTTGACATGATTACAATACTTTCCTCACTATAGTGTTCGGAAAGTAAAAGTAATAAAATTTAAGTATGTTAAGACCTGAAATATCTTAAACTACTACATTGTAGCCAAAACATGACATTTCACTCTACATCTCCACATATTCACTTAGTAAAAATATTTAATTAAAATTACCTTCCATGATGAAAGTCTATCATTGAGAAGTAGTATAACACGAAATATTCAAAGAAAGTCAATTTTATACTCTCTATATGACATCTGAAACAACCAGTAACTTCCAGAACTCACTATTACAGCTATTATATGCAGTGTTTTGAAATAAAGTGTGATCAAAACACTTAAAATGAACCTAACAAAATAGACAAGTAAAAAGAGAAAGCTGATACACGTGTAGAGACATATAAAACCAAGTTTTCACAGTGAGTTTAAAATGCGGCAGATTGCATGCAAAAAGATATTTAAAAGGGAGTTGATAGGGCGAGTTTAAAAAAAATCTGTACATCCATTCTTAATGGAGCGCACTTGCGAGACCTGAAATTGAGCTATTTATACAGGACACCTATCCATTTTCTTGAACTAACCAACTATATCATTCGAAACGATATCTAACAGAGTGTTTATATAGCAAATTCTAAGAATATCGTTCGTATGTTTACATTTTGTTTACATCATCTACGCATGTTAGATTTTTTTTTATGAGAGGTGAGTGATACAATATATTCTACAACGACTTTATTTATTATAGACAATAATATAAAATAAGATTGTGAACTCAAAATAAATAGATTTTCTGACCCATTTTGGGTTATAAACGGAGCTTTCCAATTTGGAACATTGCTTTACCCAAATATCTTACAAATTTTTACCTATTTTAGAAATTTATTTTACAGTGTGTTGATTTTCTTGACAACAGTAAAACTAGTCGGCATAGGTGGACACTGCCATCTCCATCATATGGTTCTCCATCATATTTATGTTCTCATAAATTTCTAGTGCGAGATATATTATAATCATGTTAAAAAACAAAAGAATTTGACCAAAGCTTGATACAGTGACAGAATGAAAACCCCGCCTAATAGGCTATCCACCTTTCACTTCGATATATTTTACTTATTATAATCTATTAATTTATTTTATCAGGGTCAATTCCGCTGTTTAGTTTTCATGCTACAATTTCCAATGCAATAATCCTCAAAATTCATATTTATATGAAAAATTTACAATTTCGCTATGTTGGTGAAATCGTAAATTACGAATAATTTACGAAATTTTCCTATTAGAATATTTGTATTCAATCATGTTCAAACAAATATCATAAATGTAATTTTGAAGCTGTCTAATGTATTTATGATCCACAAAATGAAAGTTTATGCTCAATTTTACCTTATTCTGGCATGTTGAGTAAATCGTAAATTCCAAATAACTTACGAATTTTTTAAACTGGAAAAATCGTAGTCTATGATATTCATGCCAGTATCCTAAATAATATTTAGAAAGTGGTTTGACATCTTTATGACGAAAATATCCCTCAAGATTGACGTTCATTAGATGGAAACTTTTTACTGTAAAAATGTCAGACCAGTTTTAAAATATCAGCTTTGATGCCGGAATAAACATCAGTTACTATAAACATGCTACTTTAAAAATTTCGCAAGTTATTGGATATTTACGAATTTCTTAACATGGCAGTATAGGGCAAAATTTCACATAAACGTCAATTTTGAAGGATATTTTCATCGTAAAGATGTCAGACTATTTTAGAAATATTATTTAGGACACTGGCATGAATATTAATGACTATGAATTTTCCAATATAAAAATTTCATAAGTTATTAGAATTCTACGAATTTCTTATCATAACAGAATAGGGCAAAATTTTACACAAACGTCAATCTTGAGAGATATTTTCAACATAAAGATGTCAGACTACTTTTGAAATATGATTTAGGATACTGACATGAATACCATATAGTATAAATTTTCCAATTTAAAAAATTCGTAAGTTATTTGGAATTTACGATTTACTTAACATGTCAGAATAAGGCAAAATCGAGCATAACCGTCCAGTTTGGGGATCATAAATATATCAGACAATTTCAAAATAATATTTATGATACTTGTATGAACATGATTGACTACAAATATTCTAATAGGAAAATTTCGTAAGTTATTCGAAATTTAAGATTTTATCAACATAGCAAAATGGGGCGATATTTCATATAAAAAGGAATTTTGAGGATTGTTCCATTGGAAATAGTAGCATTAAAACTAAACAACGGAACTGACCCTAATAAAATAAATTAATAGATTAGAATATGATAAATACATCGAAGTGAACGGTGGACAGCCTATTAGGCGGGGATTTCATTCTGTCACTGTATCAAGCGTTTGGTCAACATTTCTCTTAACATGACACGTCTCGCATTAAAAATTTATGAGAACATATATATGATGGGGAACTGAGCAGAGTCCACCTATGCCAACTTTTTTTTTTTTTTTTTTTTTTTTGTGTGTGTGTGTGTGTGTGTGTGTGTGTGTGTGCGCGTGCGCTATTTTCGACAGATGTAATTTGAAGACATATTTTTAAGCAAAAACATAATACATTCCAATTAACTGAAACTGACTACTTATTTAAAAAAAATAAATAAAAATAAATAAATAAATGGATTTATTACAATATTCAAGCAAAGTGATGACGTAATTCACCATCCGCGGTGTTAAGCAAAATATTTCCTATGTTAATCGTCTATTACATATATATATATTTTTTAATTTTAAGGAAAATTATCTCCCGATTTTAATCCCGATATTTGGGTATAGTTACATATAAGTTACTGTCTGCATGTGTTAGACCAGGCCTGTCCAACCCAAAACACTTTGTGGGCCGCACTGGAAACCTATTTTATTCATTCGGGCCAAACCGTATGTATAATCATAAAAAAAAAAAACCCAACTCTTTTCTCGACTAATTTCGCTATAAATTAGTGTCGAGACATGCGCTGGTGTCAATGGATTGGCCTAGTTTAGAACGGTTTAGTTGGGATGGTGTTACATATTAAAACTGGCATCAACTTCGTTTTTTTCAAAGGCAACCTCCAATTTGGATTATTTGGATCAAATCAGCCCATAAAATGGTATAGTTTACACATTTCTCTCAATTTTTCACAGAGTTATAATTTGTTAAAATAGGGAGATGCTAATGTTAAATTAATATAATCAACATTAATTCATGTCTTCCCAAAAAATTAATACATTAAAATTTCATTTTTTTTCCCTTTTACGTTAGAATGAAGTAACTCAAATATATTCCATGCATATTTTTGATTAAAAAACATTTTTTGAATTAGGAAAATTATTAATAAATTCATATTTGAAAAAGTTATGAATTATGACCTACATTAATTTTTGCACGACTAGAATAGACATTATCAAAACTATATATTTCTAAATTTACATTCCTATCATTATTTTTCGAATTATAGTGCTATTTCAATTTTTATTGCTCTTAAGGGAAGGGGGCCATCACTTGTCATCATTTGTGTCATATATTACTTTGCTTGCGCAGTGAAATTTGAATAATTCGAGCTTGTTTAATTCGAAATTCTGGATAATTCGAATTTTTTAGTCAGTCCCTTGAATTTTGTATTTAAATAATGTTTAAAAAAATCATGGATAATTCGAACTCTATTTTGGATAATTCGAAATTTTCATACGATTACCTTTAAAATATTACAGTAAAATTTGTTCCCGAGATTTTTCTCAGCTAAAGTGCATTATGTCTTTTAACAGTCTTTCAAAAGAAGGATAAGGAAATACAAGAGTATTTCCTACCTACACTGTAAAAAATATGTCCTATTTACTGCCAGAAATTCTCTGTAATTTGAGAAAATACGCGTAATTTACGAAAAAGTTACGTTGTCAGAACGTATTTTCTCAAATTACAGAGAATTTCTGGCAGCAAATAGAACATAATTTTTATAGTGTAGTGCATCAGAAGATATGGTCCATATACATGAACTTCGGGGGTCTTTTAAAATTGAAAGTCATGTCTAATGTAGAAGATTCTGTTTTTGTATCAATTGATGGGTTGAAGTCATATGCTATGACACAAAGATTGTACTTAACCCGTTAGTAATCGCTAGTTGGTCGATTTGCCGTCCATCCTTCAGATTTTCCCGATTTTTTTATTCAATAGCCACCAAAAATTTTTAGAAGTGGCATTTGATATACATAAAACGCGAATAAAATCGATTTAACGTTGATCACATCACTTCTTAAAATTATTGGTGACAGTAAAATTAAAAGTTCGCAATCTGTAATAGGTGGCGCTGTCGATAGCGACTACTAACGGGTTAAAGAAGCAATCAGAAATATCTGATTATTAAAAAAAATAAATAAATAAAAATGTTGAATAATTAAGATCGTAAAAAAATATTAATTTAATGGAGGGGGGTTAATGATGCAGTGCTCTTAGATATAAAGATTATGTGTTAAATCTTTGATCATAGAGTTTTATATTTTTAATTTATCTCTTCTTTTTGACAAAATAGTATATGTAATTCGAAGTTTTGGATATTTCGAATTTTTCTCTGGCCAATTCAACTTCGAATTATCCAAGTTCTAATGTAGTTATTCAAGTAAGTTTAGACGTACACATCATTTCTTAATTAGCATTTCTTTACTTTATTTTATATTTAAAATTGCTATACTTCTTTTAATATTATCTGAATGGATATAATACTTTTCTGTGTGATATCTTAATATATATTTAATGTAGAGAATTTACCCCTGACCAATTTTTGTTTGTAACTCTATGAAGGCTTGATATAAAAAACATAAACTATACCCTTTTCCGGACCGCCTTGACCTCAGAAATTTGAATATGTAGTCAAAAATGGGTGTTACTATTTGGGGAAAAATGTGAAGTTCGTGCAAATTTTAATAAACAAAAAAAAAAAAAAAAAAAAATTTAGCAATTGAATTGAAAACTAGATATTATTACCAATATTTAGGCATCAGCTGCTGGTTTCTATGATAATTTACGACGAAAATAGTCGAAGAAGGAAATTATTATTATTATTATTCTATGACTGTACATATATGCGTATATATGATTGTGAGTATGATTCATGTATGTATATACATTTTTAGGGAAGGGCAGGGTGAAAATTCGGATTAAATTTAAATTATTTTCATTTATAAATTAACTGTAGAATCGTGAAAAATTTATAATTATGTGTTAAAACTATAATAAAAAGAATGAATAAGGGATCTAATGATATTTCATTACAATAGTTCTTTAGTTGCCATAATCGTCGAAAGGTATTTTCACTTCGAAAAGTCAGAACATATTTATTAATTTTTGATCCGTTAACCAAAGTTGTCAAACTTTAAATATCGTTAGTCTCCTCGGGGACCGCAAGAAACTACGCGGTGGGTCGCCCCTGTGTTAGACAGAGTTATTTTTTTAGTAAAATTCGTAAAATTTTAAATTTCAAAACTCAAGAAAAATAAAATGGCAGACTTCTATTTTCGAATATAAACATAAGCGTTTTATTTCAAAGGAATGAGGTTCATTTCAAAATCATTTGATATCTGTCGTCCTTGGCGGAAAATAAATAAGTAAATAAATAATAAAAGATCGCCAAATTATCTGGCGAACATATTTAATTCCTTTCAAAAATCATGGTTATTTTAATAATGCATATTAAAAGAGTAATTAATAATATAAAACAATATTTCGTACAATATATATATATTACGAAAATATACATCTAGCATGTATGTTTTCGTATTACGTTTTTGATTACCAAATACACAAAACTCCAAGGACGAACAGATATCAAATCTATGCCCATTTGTTTCTAGAGTTTCGAAATTTAAAATTAAAATTTTGACAGCAAAATAACTTAATCTAACACACGTGCACGACGAGTAATTTGTAATTATACCCAAATATGGGGATTAAAATCGGGAAATAATTTTCCTCAATTTTTAATATTTTTTTACAAAAAAATCCAATGGACAATTAACATAGGGAATATTTTACTTGGCCCCAACGACGGTCAGTGACGCCACACTTTGCTTGCGTATATCTTCTGCATATAGTAAAAGAAAGTAACGCAGTACTTTATGAACCAAAGGAATTAATTTAACCGAATTTCCTATTTTGTCGGATCTTGGTTTGAATGGGTGCCGATTAGCTTTCGGGCTATATCACTGAACAGGGGGCGCTTCCACGTTGCGATTTCCTTTGGAAAACCTTTGATTTTCGATGAATTTACACATTTTGAGATTTCCTTGCATTTCAACTAACTGAAATTGACTACTTATATTTATAAAAGTGGATTTAAGACTATATCTTCTTCATGTATTAGAAAGCAGAAAATATGGAAAAAATTTCTAGTTCCTGTTTCCGCTGAATTTACATGATTTGAGATTTCCTTGCGTTTCAATGAACTGAAATTAAAAAAAAAAGGGATTTATTACTAGTTTCTGCATGTATAGTAAGAAAGCAGAAGAGACAGAAAAAATTTCCATTTCCGATTTTCGATGAATTCACACATGTTGAGATCTAATTGCATTTCAATGAACTAAAATTGACTACTTATTTTTAAAAAAAGGGATTTATTACTAGTTTCTGCATGTATAGTAAGAAAGCAGAAGAGACAGAAAAAATTTCGATTTCCGATTTTCGATGAATTCACACATGTTGAGATCTAATTGCATTTCAATGAACTAAAATTGACTACTTATTTTTAAAAAAAGGGATTTATTACTAGTTTCTGCATGTATAGTAAGAAAGCAGAAGAGACAGAAAAAATTTCGATTTCCGGTTTTCGATGAATTCACACATGTTGAGATCTAATTGCATTTCAATGAACTAAAATTGACTACTTATTTTTTTAAAAAGGGATTTATTACTAGTTTCTGCATGTATAGTAAGAAAGCAGAAGAGACAGAAAAAATTTCCATTTCCGATTTTCGATGAATTCACACATGTTGAGATCTAATTGCATTTCAATGAACTAAAATTGACTACTTATTTTTAAAAAAAGGGATTTATTACTAGTTTCTGCATGTATAGTAAGAAAGCAGAAGAGACAGAAAAAATTTCGATTTCCGATTTTCGATGAATTCACACATGTTGAGATCTAATTGCATTTCAATGAACTAAAATTGACTACTTATTTTTAAAAAAAGGGATTTATTACTAGTTTCTGCATGTATAGTAAGAAAGCAGAAGAGACAGAAAAAATTTCGATTTCCGGTTTTCGATGAATTCACACATGTTGAGATCTAATTGCATTTCAATGAACTAAAATTGACTACTTATTTTTAAAAAAAGGGATTTATTACTAGTTTCTGCATGTATAGTAAGAAAGCAGAAGAGACAGAAAAAATTTCCATTTCCGATTTTCGATGAATTCACACGTGTTGAGATCTAATTGCATTTCAATGAACTAAAATTGACTACTTATTTTTAAAAAAAGGGATTTATTACTAGTTTCTGCATGTATAGTAAGAAAGCAGAAGAGACAGAAAAAATTTCCATTTCCGATTTTCGATGAATTCACACATGTTGAGATCTAATTGCATTTCAATGAACTAAAATTGACTACTTATTTTTAAAAAAAGGGATTTATTACTAGTTTCTGCATGTATAGTAAGAAAGCAGAAGAGACAGAAAAAATTTCGATTTCCGATTTTCGATGAATTCACACATGTTGAGATCTAATTGCATTTCAATGAACTAAAATTGACTACTTATTTTTAAAAAAAGGGATTTATTACTAGTTTCTGCATGTATAGTAAGAAAGCAGAAGAGACAGAAAAAATTTCGATTTCCGGTTTTCGATGAATTCACACATGTTGAGATCTAATTGCATTTCAATGAACTAAAATTGACTACTTATTTTTTAAAAAAGGGATTTATTACTAGTTTCTGCATGTATAGTAAGAAAGCAGAAGAGACAGAAAAAATTTCGATTTCCGATTTTCGATGAATTCACACATGTTGAGATCTAATTGCATTTCAATGAACTAAAATTGACTACTTATTTTTAAAAAAAGGGATTTATTACTAGTTTCTGCATGTATAGTAAGAAAGCAGAAGAGACAGAAAAAATTTCCATTTCCGATTTTCGATGAATTCACACATGTTGAGATCTAATTGCATTTCAATGAACTAAAATTGACTACTTATTTTTAAAAAAAGGGATTTATTACTAGTTTCTGCATGTATAGTAAGAAAGCAGAAGAGACAGAAAAAATTTCGATTTCCGATTTTCGATGAATTCACACATGTTGAGATCTAATTGCATTTCAATGAACTAAAATTGACTACTTATTTTTAAAAAAAGGGATTTATTACTAGTTTCTGCATGTATAGTAAGAAAGCAGAAGAGACAGAAAAAATTTCGATTTCCGGTTTTCGATGAATTCACACATGTTGAGATCTAATTGCATTTCAATGAACTAAAATTGACTACTTATTTAAAAAAAAAAAATGGATTTATTACTAGTTTCTGGATGTATAAGAAGAAAGTAGAAGATTCTGAAAAATTTTAGATGAAGTTACACGTTTTGAGATTTCCCGAACTCAATTTGACAATTTTTAGAAAATATTTGCCTTTTTGAGTTCGAACACTGTACTTTATGAACCAATGGACATAATTTAACTGAACTTGATATTTAGTTAGACATTGGATTGAATGGGTGCCGATTAGCTTTTGGGCTATATCACCGAACAGGGGGCGCTTCCACGTTGCGATTTCCTCTCATTTTTGGAAAGGCTCAACATCTACAGAGTACCAAACTTAGAGAAATATATCAAATAAAACTCTGCTGATTCAGTTTGAATGCATATCGACAAACAATTGGCGCAGCTGTGTTGAAATTTAATTCCGTTTACGAGAACGCAATTACTTTGCTTTGCAAAAAAGTGATCGAGATTCGACCACATCAAAATTCAAGCAATTCCGGCTTTAAATACGTTTTTTAGAATGTGGATTTGAAGTTTTCAAGTGGCCGCCTCTTAAAAACTAAAAGACGGAACAAGTTGGTTAAAGAACTTATCCAAGATATTCATTAAGATAAGTTAGCTGTCCAAATTTGGTTCAATTTGGAGTTTGGAGTATTATTTCGTGAGTTATCCTGATGACAAAATGTTCATTGTATATATATATATATATATATATATAGATAGATAGATAGAAAGACACGCATCATGAAAATTTAATCCCTCGAGGGGGGACAGGCGAGACTCCTACATACACAAAAAAAAAGTTTCCCAGTTGACTAACTCTATTACAAATAACTCTTTTAAATTTCATAATGATTATTAAAAAAATAAGTCTCTTTATGCACATTTATACAAAATTTTGTCCTGTACCCCCATGTTAAAAATTTAGAAAAAGCAGGATGGCAACGCAAGCTGTCGGACAATTTTTACCAAAAATGGATAGGCACTCATTTATGTCAATGTGTAACTACATACCAATTTGTGTGAAATTCTGTGCAGTAGTACCTGAGATATAGTCGCCACAAATTTTGTCACGCACACAGATAGACATTTCCTAAAAAGGGTCAAATCGTGTTCCATAGATCTCAAAACGTGTAAAACCATGAAAAACCCGAGGTCGAAAATTTTTACGAATCCAGTACTTTCTTCTATTGAATATAGAAGAAAGTAATACATGAATTCACTTGCTGTATTCTCACAATCGTGCTGAATTGTTTGAATTTTACAACATAAACGTTTGGAAGCCTAAGAATAGATTTAGGTGCTAAGTACGCGTCAAATAAGTTTTGAAGTTGGAGTAAATTTTGTATCAATGCATCTATATTTAAAATATTGGACGACTTGTTATACTGTTGGGCCGTGGACGATTCATACATGGTTGGCAAAGTGCCAGGACGATTCCACTCACGCTCTGGGAGACACATCAATGAAGAGAGAGGGAAACATTTTCTATATTTCTTGTTTCTTCTGTTATGTGTAGAATCATTAATACTCCTGCTTTGCTTTCTTTTATTTCTTTCTGTATAATAGTTTTTTTTATATTGGAACAAATGGATCCTACATCTGGTACGAGTTCTCGGATTAAACCTCTCCGTAGTGAATCGAAGCGCATCCTACATAATGTCATTAAGTTTTGCGATAAAGAAGCTTTAGAAGGAGAAGTTATTGTTTGAAGAATTTTAATTATTTCTTCAAGAATTTTGATAATAAACATCAAAATGAAAGTAAGTGTCAAATATTTTAAGCAACATCCAATTTTAAATAGTGCCATTTTAAATAGTTTGCTCGTTCGGTTCAACTTACACATTAGTCCAGTGAGGTACAACTTTCACATTAGTCCCGTCAAGTACAACTTGCACATTAGTTCCCTCTAAATATAGTGACCAGCGAAGCTGGCAAAGCATTCCTTGATTCACTACCTTAATTGATTTCACATTTCGTCATTTTTGTCGGGGTTATATACTAGTATGTAAATAATAATTGACATAATTTTTAAATTAGTGTTACACACTTCGAAAGTTTCAAAATACTGACAAAGCTTTTATTTTTATTTTTAATTGAGTAATATTTGTATTGAAATCTAAAACTATTCCTTTATTATATTATCCTATTTTCTTTTCTTTTTTTTTTTTTAATTAATCGTAAAATATTTATATAACCAGATATTCAAGAATCAGTTCAAAGAAGGAAAAGCAATGCAATCAGTGAGTTTATAACTTTTTCATACCCATAAACAAATACATCCCTAGGTACTACGGACATTCCTATTTTATAAATGGACCAACGCTTTTCACTCATGCGCAGATGACGCCAGGGATCATCCTTCTGCGGTTTATCAGTACTTACTGATGTGGCGATTACTGGTGAGAAAAACCTGGCGACTACTGATAAAATCAATTTTTCAAATGGCGACCACTGGTGCATTTTTATAGGTTTAACTCTTTCGGTCCCATGGATATGAAATTTTTATCTACCTCAGAATCCCGGACAAACGCCCGAGATTTCACCCCCACGGAAGTACAGAGCGGCTTCTTTTTCTATTCATGCGAGTGTCATTTCAACACGCCTTAAGATTAGGGGAAGAATGGTTTATTGTCTGGTTCAGTTTCACTGCAGAGTGGAGGGTGTGCAATATATTTTCCAAGAAATGCCTGGTACTATCAACATCAATAATACTTTTGCTTTCGAAACATAACAAATATTATATGAATTTAAATTCACGTAGTATTTATAAAATGCCACAAAGCAGTTATCATCTATATATATAAAAATGAATGTTTGTCTGTATGTCATTTATAAAATCGTAAACGGCTTGACCGATTTCGATCATTCTTTTTTTGTTTTTTTCCTTATAGGTCAGGGATGGTTTAGGAAAAAAAAAATTGAAAAAATCTTTAAAATTAATTAAAATATGAAAATAATAAACTTATTGACTTATATTAGGAGTGGATCAAGACAGCACATTTGCTCCTTTGAAATAGACATCTAAATTTTTAATTGTTGCCTTTAATTTTTTCAACCATAATATAAAATATGCTTTCACGTTAAAAAAAATAAATAAATATATAAAATATCAAATTTGTTCATGCGTGTACTTACGGATAATACGTAAGTATCGTAATTTCGTGCACTTTTGCGATTCAAATATATAAAGGTAGGGGTATCCATTTTTTTTTTTTTTTTTTTTTTTTTTTTTTTTTTTTGGGGGGGGGGGGGGGGGGGGAGTTGTGTGCGCAATAGTGATTTCAGCGAAAAAAAGTTACATGCGTTTTCAGATTCATGCACAGCGAGACAGGGGTGTCCAGTGATGTTCTTTGGTTTTCATGTGAGCGAAGCGAACATACGTGCTTGATAGTGATGGCTTCGAAAACGAGTTACATGCGTTCTCAGATTCATGCACAGCGTGGTTGGGGTGTCCAGTGATGTTTTTTTTGGTTTTCATGTGAGCGAAGCGAACATACGTGCGTGATAGTGATGGCTTCGAAAACGAGTTACATGCGTTCTCAGATTCATGCACAGCGAGGTTGGGGTGTCCAGTGATGTTTTTTTTGGTTTTCATGTGAGCGAAGCGAACATACGTGCGTGATAGTGATGGCTTCGAAAACGAGTTACATGCGTTCTCAGATTCATGCACAGCGAGGTTGGGGTGTCCAGTGATGTTTTTTTATTTTGGTTTTCATGTGAGCGAAGCGAACATACGTGCGTGATAGTGAGGGCTTCGAAAACGAGTTACATGCGTTCTCAGATTCATGCACAGCGAGGTTGGGGTGTCCAGTGATGTTTTTTTTTTGGTTTTCATGTGAGCGAAGCGAACATACGTGCGTGATAGTGATGGCTTCGAAAACGAGTTACATGCGTTCTCAGATTCATGCACAGAGAGGTTGGGGTATCCAGTGATGTTTTTTTTGGTTTTCATGTGAGCGAAGCGAACATACGTGCGTGATAGTGATGGCTTCGAAAACGAGTTACATGCGTTCTCAGATTCATGCACAGCGAGGTTGGGGTGTCCAGTGATGTTTTTTTTGGTTTTCATGTGAGCGAAGCGAACATACGTGCGTGATAGTGATGGCTTCGAAAACGAGTTACATGCGTTCTCAGATTCATGCACAGCGAGGTTGGGGTGTCCAGTGATGTTTTTTTTGGTTTTCATGTGAGCGAAGCGAACATACGTGCGTGATAGTGATGGCTTCGAAAACGAGTTACATGCGTTCTCAGATTCATGCACAGCGAGGTTGGGGTGTCCAGTGATGTTTTTTTTTGGTTTTCATGTGAGCGAAGCGAACATGCGTGCGTGATAGTGATGGCTTCGAAAACGAGTTACATGCGCTCTCAGATTCATGCACAGCGAGGTAGGGGGTGTCCAGTGATATATGTATATATATATATATATATATATATATATATATATATATATAGAAAACAATTGACAGGAAAATATTGACAGGAAAATTTATTAAATATTTTTAGTAGTTTTATACATTATATATATGTTTGATTTCTCTCCAGTTATTGGTGGTTTTCTGTTTGGTGAGAAGTTGGGGGCTAAGGATAGTTATTAGCTTATAGCTACTGTCCTTTCAGAAACTTCTCATTCACCCCTACACTGAGGGGCCTCCCTGATGAAGATCTCAGTGTTTTTTGGGGTATAATTTCATTCATTTGTGTATATATTTTTCTACATTTAACTTCATTCATTTGTTTATATATTTCTGCATTTATATATTACTATATATATATATATATATGTGTGTGTGCGCGAAGCGTATATACGTGCATGATACAACACAAGTTTACGTGTTTTCCAATTACATCTTTCGTTTTCTGTTTCCTTACTTTTAGTGGAAGGGTCTAAATTCATAACGGGGGGTTTCAGGTAGCAGGAAGCTTTCTTACAAAAGAAAATATCTAATCAGCATTTTAAAGCATTTGAATGTCAAAAGAAAATTTTAATATTTTATTTTTTATTTTATTTATTTTACTTTTTTCAAGTGAAAGTATATTTTATATTATGGTTGAAAAAATTAAAATAAAGGCAACAATTAAAAATTTAGATGTCTATTTCAAAGGAGCAAATGTGCTGTCTCGATCCACTCCTCTTATATTGACTTAATATAAGCCATTTAAATTTTTAATTGTTGCCAAAAAAAGTTTACGAGATGTATTTATTTATTGTTTTCAGCATAAAATGAAATATGCTTTCACGCGAAAAATAAGAAATTACTAAATGTTAAATTGGTCGATGAGAAAATGACACTTTATAATTTTAAAATAAAACAGTAATATTACAAATCTAACATATTTCTTCTGAATTTTATTTCACAGCTTTTTTTTATATACCTGAACTTCAGATTTTTTTTTTTTTTTTTTTTTTTTTTTTGTAGTATGGCGGATGAAACACGCTTGGCATAAACGCTAATTCAACAATATATTAAAGGTATTTTCTTATTGATAATTCTTGACAATTTTTTATAATTTTGATGCTGAAGTAGATCGGACATTTTTCGCCAAGGAAAAGATAGAAAGAAATACGCAAGCGAAGTGATGACGTCACTGGCCGTTCGTGGATGCAAGAAAAATATTTCCTATTTTAAACGCCCAATGGATTTTTCGTAAAAAACTATTAAAAATCGAGGGAAATTATTTCCCGATTTTAATCCCCATATTTAGGTATAGATATGTATTAGTTATCATGTCCATGCATTAGATTAAGTTATTTTTGTAGTAAAATTGACAAAATTTGAATTTTTAATTTCAAAACTCTAGAAAAAAAAAAAAAAAAAAAAAAAAAAAAAAAAATGCCAAACTTCCATATTCGATTGAAAACACAAACATTTCATTTCAAAGGATGTTATTTACACAATATCCAACTAATATACTGATTGAAAGGGAAATGATAAATATTCTATCATAATTTGAAGTCAAATTTGTTTCCAAATGTCTAAATAAAGTATCTAATATAAGATACTAATATGTTGTAGCGGAATAGATTTGATATCGGTCATCCTTGGTAGAAAAATAAAATATCGCCAAATTATTTGGCGAACATAACTTAATTCCTTTCAAAAATCATGGTTATTTTAACAACTTATTTTAAGACAGTAATGAATAAGGTACAACTATAGTATTTCCCCTCAGCTGAATTTGGCGATTTTTCTTTGGCGCCTATTTGAACGATAACGATGTCGTTCTGGATTGTTTGCGATATAATATGGCAGCCTGCATGCTATTTATTTTGGATTTATGATTTTATGATTTATGATTTATAGTTTAGCTTACGATTTTATCATTTATGCTATATGATTTATGATTTTTAGATTTATGATTTAGCCATAATCGCCAACGAAAAATCGCCAAATCTAGCTGAGGGGAAATACTATAGTTGTTCCATGTTGTTCCATGAATAATATGAAACAATATTTCGTACAATGCATATTACGAAAATATACATCTGGCATGTATATTTTCGTATTACATTTTTGATCACCAAATACAATAAGCGCCAAGAACGACAGAGTTTTGAAATTTAAAATTAAAATTTTGTCAATTTGACAGCAAAATAACTCAATCTAACACATGCACATGATAACTAAAACATATATGTACCCAAATATGGGGATTAAAATCGGGAAATAATTTTCTTCGATTTTTAATCATTTTTTACAAAAAATCCAATGGGCGTTTAACATAGGAAATCATTTCTTGCATCCACGGACGGTCAATGACGTCACACTTCGCTTGCGTAGGAACAATAATCGCATAAATTATATTTTGGTCTAAAACGGCAACAAAAATTTAAAAGTCGCCAAGGGCATTAAGGCTGTACCATGATCAAGTTTACATATTAATTTATTTATTTTTCTGTATACCAACAAGTATTAACTAAGCATGAAGTATATATAACCACAAAATAATAATAATTGTCTCATGCGATAGAAGTAGCCGATCATAGCATATTGTAATATTATATTTGGCTTGAAATTGCTGTCATTCTATGGTTGATCGATTAAATCAAATAAATATAGAGAATAACTTGAAAGCAAATATTATGTACATCACGTATAATGTTGCTCATATATAACTAGGATTCAAATATAAAGGGCTACTTCAAAATTTTCGATACTGTCCGTATCGAAATTGTCATATATGATAAGCACCTAAATGGAAGCCCACGGGTAAGTCATTATCGCAGGCAATAGGGACAGGTATCGCAGAATGCGAGGACGAACAAGGCGCTGCCGAAGGTAGCGGGAACCCAAAGCGAACTTTTGAGCGATTTCAGTATTATTATTTTCTCTTTTTTTCATAAAACTATATAGAAAAGAGTTTCCTTTAAATATAGTGACCAGCGAAGCGGGCAAAGCCTGCTAGTATTGTCTATAAAATTGATAATTAAAATTCGATGTATTTATTTATTTATGAAGAAAACATGATGCAAAAATTTTAGAAAATCACTGTGCAATAACAACTTTTTTTTTCTTTCTTTCTTTTTTTTTTTTTTTTTTTTTTTTTTTTAATTATCATTCTAACTATTTTTAAATGTCTATTTTTTCAGAGTTAAGTAAATTTCATAAGTACAATTGAATACCTCATTTTATGAAAATTTTTATTGTAAATAAATAATAAATTAAAAAAAAAAAAAGAGTAAGCCAACACCATTCGCAGCAGTTCATTCGATTCGAAATAATAGCACAACCCTTCATCAGACGAAAATGATAGGCACAAGCACAGCATCAAATCAGGACTTATATCTACTTTATACCTAAACGAGCGATATAATGTTTTTCGGCCGAAAACAATTGTTATGAAGAAGGTTTTTTATTTTTTCAACTTACGGTATTTTTTTTGCAAAGTTTTTTTTTTTTTCTTTTTCTTTATGTAAGCATATAAATATCAACATATAGTCAACTACAATGAAGAAAATAGTTTTGTTAACATTTTAAAGTCATCGTGTGAGAAGCACTTTTGTAAAATTATGAATCCAATTATTTTTAACATAGTTATTTATTTCAAGGGATATGCAGTTTTTTTTTTTTTTTTTTTTTTTTAACTAATGTTGTAGTACAAATAAAAAAAATAAAAATTCTTAGCAGTTCTTTTGGGTCGATATACAAAGCAATAACACAAAGGTTCACCAGAGGAAAAAGCTAGGCACTAGTCCATGAAGGGGTGTGCTATTATTTCGACCCAAAACAATTGTCGTAAAGATTTCTCATTCATTTTTTTTTTTTTTTTTTTTTTTTTACTAACGGTATTTTTTGAAAAATCGTATTCTTATACACTTCAAGAACTAGTCATCTACAATGAAGAAAATACTGTTGTAAAGTTTTTGAACATTGTGTAATGCACAATGTGTAACTCTTTCTTAAATTATCATTCTAACTATTTTTAATCACCCACTTTGTCAGAGTTAAGTAAATTTGATAAGAGCAATTGAAAACCTCCTTTTATAAGAATTTTGATTGTAAATATTTATTAATTAATATGCGCTGAAGGACTAATGTTCTAAAGTAATAAGCAATAATTAAAAAAAAAAAAAATGTAAGCAAGCACCATAAATTAATAAAAATAAATTAAAGATTTGCAACAGTAGTTTCGATTCGAAATAATAGCCCAACCTTTCGTCAGACAGAAATGTTAGGCACAAGCACAGCATGAAAGTAGCACTTATATCTAATTTCTATCTGAAGAAGCGATGTATACTGTTTCTCAGCCCAAAACAATTGTTGTGAGGAAGTTTTTTTTTTTTTTTTTTTCTAACTTGTATTTTCTTGCAAACACTTTTCTTTTCCTTTTGTTTCTTTCCTTCTTCTTTTTTCTTTCTTTCTTTCTTTCTTTTTTTTTTTATTATTAAAATAATCTAGAGGTTCTGCTTTTGGATTCAAACTATCTACTGAGTCTTTAGATTCCGAAAATTTCTCCTGATTTTTAAAGTTCTTTATGTCGGAAGTCCTCGTAAAAGTAATATGAAAATTACCATAATTTTCGTCTAGATCCGCACCGGAATCAGAAACAGTTTCGGTGTTTGGTAAGATTCTATTTCCTCTGAATTTTCATCACTATCACTGATATCAATCGATTTGTTAATTTCATTTTCAGTAGAAGCAAATAAAATCGCGTTAATTTCGTATTGTGTTATTTTTCTACGTCAAAAAGCCATAATAAACAGAAAGAAATAAGAACATACGGGATGATCTCAGCTAACAAACTGCGATTACAAAATTTTGTCTCTCACTTCAAAATCTTTAGGACAAGAAAACTCCCTCCCCTATCCATTCTTGTCACCGTAAAGTTAACCCGCCCACTTATCATCTGCACTGACAACTAACTGCGGAAAAATGACCATCGCGAAGATAAAAGAGCGAATATGGGGGGATGAACTATCTCAGGCGTTTTAGGGCCGTAATGGGACTGAGAGCTTTCGGGCGGCTACGGCCGTAACGGGAACGAAAGAGTTAATGACTATCACTGTTCTAAAACTGATTTAATGTATTGAAAGAATGAAAGAGTCTGTCGACAACAAGAAGGATCAGTGTATATAATAGACGGCAGCGCAGCATTTACAGATGGATACCATGTTTAAAATAGGCGAAAAAATAAATAAAAAAAAAAAAGAAAAGAAAAGATAAATTATACAGACACGACATTATTTCATTATTTAAAACATGAAAATCTGACATTGACAGATTTTAATTTAGTGCCAGAGGCCTACTGCTAAACTTGTTAATATCGACAAATTCTTCTTTAGTTAATTCGTGACGATCTAAATTCCATGATAAAGTTTTCATTAAGTCAAACCAATGTGTTTCAGCTGCAGATACTGTAACAAATAACGTTGGAAGTCCAAACTGTCTTATAGCCGCAAAACAACGTTTTTTCTCTTTTTCCCAATGAGGGGGAGGTGTGCCTTGGGAAGGACTCATGTCAAAGGTGTGCTTTGGGGGGGGGACTCATGTCAAAGTTGTACCTTGGGGGGGACTCATGTCAAAGTTGGACCTTGGGGGGACTCATGTCAAAGTTGTACCTTGGGGGGGGACTCATGTCAAAGTTGTGCCTGGGGGGGGGACTCATGTCAAAGTTGTGCCTGGGGGGGGGACTCATGTCAAAGTTGTGCCTTGGGGGGACTTCATTCAATAAATCCCCCATTCAATAAGCCGACTGAAATAGGCCCTTAGCACTATTAAGAGTGTATTATAAAAATTCGACAACGCTGTACCGACTGAAATAGGGGTACCTTGGGGGGGACTCATGTCAAAGCTGTGCCTTGGGGGGACTTCATTCAATAAATCCCCATTCAATAAACCGACTGAAATAGGCCCTTAGCACTAATTAAGAGTGTATTATAAAAATTCGACAACAGTACCGACTGAAATAGGCCTCTAGCACTAATAAGGCCTTAATTGTAGAGAGCATGATATTTTTACCGCATGTGGCAGGAATTTAAACATTCAAAGTTCTAAGATACAATACTTGTATTGTCAATTTTAATTATTTAGTAATCGATAATACGGAATGTTTTTTGCCCTTATTAAAACTTCTTAAGTTACTTAAAGCATTTTTTTTTTTTTTTCTTTTTGTAAACTTTCAAAATCATTATTCTACTATCATAAATTTAAATAAATTTGTCGTCCATTTACCAAAGAAATTCAGCAGCGAGATCTGTTTACCGGTATCTGTTGAAAAGAACTTAAATGAAAAACGTATAGCCTCTGTTTTCATCTTTACAGAGTTTGTAGAGACTTGAAAAAAAAAAAAAAAAAAAAAAACAGTTAAAGGAATAAATTTGGTCATAAAATAACCTTATAAAAATATTTGCTGTAGTCGAGCTGTAGTTAGAACTCGATTTCGATTTCTACCAGAGAAGAGCAGGGAAAATATATTTTTTCGTTGCCATTTTAAAAAGATAAATATTCGTTGTGTTTCTTCTCGGTTAAAATTCGCTAGAAACAAATACAGAGTTTTCCCTTGTTAGGAAATAATTTCAAATCCCCGATATTATTAAGAAAAACAGTGGCATTACGTGACTGGGTTATTGTTTAAATTGAATTCTGATAAGAAATTTGTTCCTATCTTTTAATGTCATGTTCTAAATTTGAATTGTAGTTTTTGTCTCATGGAATAGATTCGTGTTTCTGTAGGGTAAAATTTATCTTTTTTTTTTTCCCCGTTTACATATGTTCTTTCAAGTTATTCACAAATGAAAAAAAAAAAAAAAAACTCTTTTCTCTGTATATTAAAAAAGAGTTTCTGTCGCTGGCGTCAATTTTTTTTGTTTGCGACAGCAACTTCTCGCGGAGGGCAGGGTTCTCCGCATCATGAGAGTACCAATGTGTGCCGTGTATTCCAAGGAAGAAATTTCAGCTAATTAGAAATTTCTATCTTTTTAATTAAGGGAGTTATTAATTAAAAACTCCGGGTTTATAAAGGTACTCTATTTACCACCTTGAAAAGGTTTGTCTTATGACGTTGTTTTTCTGTCATGATGTCATTTTCTACCATAGATACAGTAATATATGTAGATCTGTCACCCCCATGTCGTGCAAAGATATTTGATGCCGAAAAAAAAGCTTTGGAATCAGCCATTAAGTGGTGTTGAAAAAAAGAAAAAAAAAACAAAAAGAATTTCAAACTGTATCTGGACTTTTTCATTCACCTTTAGTAAATAATAAATTAGTATAAATTATTTATAAATTTTATTAGCTAAAACATTCGTGTGTATTTCCGTGTGTATGCATTCGGGGAAAGACGGCCATATTTTGGTAAAATCGCTGTCTTTTCCCAAGTGAAATGGAATCACTTTTTCTCCCCAATGATCAATATATATATTATTACTATATCTATGTTTTCTACGGGGAAATTAAAATGTGATCCATGTTGCCAAAAATTGGTTGGTTGGGTTTAACGACGCACTGGCACTGCGCAATGGGTAACTGACTACGGTCTGGGACTCCCATGGTGTTAAAAAAAAAATAGAAATTCAATGTAAAAATAAATTTAGGATTGTAATTTGTTGTCATCAAATTTCTTTTATTCACCCCCCCCCCCCCCCCACTATTTTTAGAAAAATAAATTTCTTATTGGCAATCTTTCATGTTGTTAATAAATATTTTTTAAGTTTTTTTTTTTTTTTTTTTTTTTTTTTTTTGTAACTAATGAAATAATATCGTATCTGTATATTTGACTGCATTTCTTTTTGTCTTTAAAGTGTATTTATCTTTTTTACTTAACCCTTTGAGTGCTATGGACGCACATATGCGTCCAGCGAAAGTCATTACTATAGACTATGGACGCAAATACGCGCTTAGCAGATGTCATCAGCATGGACTATGGACGAAATACGCACCCGGCAAAAATGATCAGTGTACTATGCAACACTCGCATAAAGCGCGTCCGCGATAAGAATGAGACAACTTGATTCTCATTTATTTTCAACAAAATATTACTTACATGAATGCTACTTGCATGAAATTGACAAACAAACATTTTTAATCCCTTTTGATACTTTAAATTGAAGAATATACACCTTTAAGTCTCATTTTGCGAAGATTGC
Source organism: Salticus scenicus (assembly GCA_963930645.1). NCBI lineage: Eukaryota > Metazoa > Arthropoda > Arachnida > Araneae > Salticidae > Salticus > Salticus scenicus. The sequence goes on along the minus strand of OZ005654.1, from coordinate 2,371,131 downwards.
TTCTAGCCGTCGTCATGGCGTTTTGTACAGTTTCTTTGGTTACTGATTTAAGGAGACGATGATAAACCCTCTTGAATTGTCAGCGCCAACCGCACGCCGTCCGTATGGACCGCATAGGCCGCGAGTATTCAGCACTCACAAGGTTAAAATCTTTTTTTTTTTTTTTTTTTTTTTTTTTTAAATACGTCGAATATATTTTGGCATAAAATATTTCCAAAGTATTTTAAATTTGTGGCCAAGAGGAAAATCATCACCTAAAATTTTATAGAGAATCGAGTACATTTTACCTTCCGTTATTTTAAGAAGTACGTAAGCGGAGAATTAACAACTGAATCTGTAGTTTATTTTTCCAAATTAAAATGACAATAGTAACTAGTATGTTGAGGCCACCACAGGACTTTCTTCTATATTTTCCTATACAAATTCACTCAGTAAAAATAATTTATTAAAATTATTAAATAATTTTCCATGATAATGCAGACGATTTCCCTATTAGAGAAGTAGTATAACACTAAATATCCAAAAAAAGTCAACTTTATTGTCAATATTACATTAAAAAAAAAAAAAAAATTGTTAAAAATGAAAAAAATCGATAACTTTATTTAAAATTATCGCAGATCAATGGTTCAACCATTCGTTTTAAAGGTATTGGCGAGCTCTTTTGAAAGATACCCATCATAAAAATTTACTAGAGGGGCCTTCCCCCCCCCCCCCCGCGCCAGACAATTTTTACCAAAAGTTGATGGGCACTAATTTATGTCAAGGTGCAACTACATACCAATTTGTATGAAATTCTGTGCAGTAGTTCCTTAGATACAGTTGCCACACAATTTTGTCACACATGCAGAGACTGACAGACAAACAGGCATTTTCTAAAAATGGTCAAATCGTGTTCTACAGCTCTCAAAACGTGTAAATTCCTCAAAAACCCGAGGTCGAAAATTTTTACGAATCCGATACTTTCTTCTATTGAATACAGAAGAAAGTAATAATACACTCTTCAGATATTTTCAAATGTGTAAAATTATTACCTAACTGTACATTAGAAATGTATATAGAGTATTATATACTGCCCTAAATTAACTAAAAAATGCAATAGTAAAAAAATATAGGCATTAGAAAAAAAAAAAAAAAAAAAAATCTGGAGCGACTCCCCTCGACTTTCCGAACATTGAGTAATTAACAGTTTTGTAGATAAAGTAAAGAAAGAGGAGTTGTTAAAAAACAAAAGAGATAAAACCATAATAAAGTGTTTGAGTATTTTTCTCCATATATTACACGGTGTTTTATTTAACGCTACTGAACTTTGAGCCCATAGATCCTAATGATAAAGAATTTTCGTTGTGTCCCTGTAAAAAACCTATAAATGCTAGATTCACCAAAATGCTTATAGTTAGTGCAACAGTGATTGAAAATATTCATATAAATTTTCAGCTCAATTGAATAAGGCGTTTAGACGCTACCGCACTTTTAACTAGTATGTTGGGGCCACCACATGACTTTCTTCTATGTTTTCCTATACAAATTCCCTCAGTAAAAATAATTTATTAAAATTATTATTTAAAAAAATTATCTTCAATGATAATGCAGATGATTTCCATATTAGAGAAGTAGTATAACACTAAATATCCAAAAAAAGTGAATTTTATTGTCAATATTACATTAAAAAAAATCGATAACTTCATTTTAAATTATCGCAGATCTATGGTTCAACCATTCGTTTTAAAGGTACTGGCGAGCTCTTTTGAAAGATACACATCATGAAAATTTACTCCCCTCAAGGGGGGAATTCCCCCCCCCCCCCCCAGGGGGGGAGGCGAGGCTCCTACACATACAAAAAAATTTTCCCAGTTGACTATCTCTATTATAAATAATTCTGATAAATATTATAATGATTATTAAAAAATAATTCTCTTTATGCACATTTATACGATATTTTGTACTATACCACCATGTTAAAAATTTAGAAAAAGCGGGATGGCAACTCAACCTGTAAGATAATTTTTACCAAAAGTTGATAGGCACTAATTTATGTCAAGGTGCAACTACATACCAATTTGTATGAAATTCTGTGCAGTAGTTCCTGAGATACAGTTGCCACAAAAGTTTGTCACACACACAGAGACTGACAGACAGACAGACATTTTCTAAAAATGGTCAAATCGTGTTCTACAGCTCTCAAAACGTGTAAATCCATCAAAAACCCGAAGTCGAAAATTTTTACGAATCCAATACTTTCTTCTATTGAATATAGAAGAAAGTAAAAATTTGGTCCCACAGGCCATAATGATAAAGAATTTTTCTTTGTGTCCCTGTAAAAAAACTGTAAGTGCTAAATTCACCAAAATCTATACAGTCCGTGCAACTGTGACCTATAACATGTGTACAAATTTTTTGTTCAGATTAAATAAGCGTTTAGACGCTATCGCACTTTTAAAAATTTGGCCCCATTGGCCATAATGATAAAGAATTTTTCTTTGTGTCCCTGTAAAAAAACTATAAGTGCTAGATTCACCAAAATCTATAGGGTTCGTACTATGGGGACTTACAATATACGCACCATTTTTCAGCTTATTCGAACAAAGCGTTTAGATGCTAGCGTGTTCACTCACAGACATACACACACATACATACATACACACACGCACACATACATACACCATCGTAAAAATAGTGAAAACGGACTCATTGGACCTCAAAACGTATAGAAACATCAAAATCTCGAATTCGGATTTTTGACATGATTACAATACTTTCCTCACGGAAAGTAAAAAAAAAGGGGGGGGGGAACTGATTTGATATCTGTCGTCCTTTGTCAAGAATTTTTCTAGATATTTAAGAAAACATCTGAAATCGAAAGCGTCCCGTCATTTTCGGAAAGATTAACGTACTATTAACGTAAAAATTGCAAAAATGATTTCAGGAGTCCTGAACACGCATACACCAAAATTGCATATTAGAATTTTTTCACGATTGCAATACTTTCCTTAGATAATGCGTGAATTAAAAAAGTAGGAATTCCCCCCCCCCCCCTAAAACCGCGACAGTTTAAATGTATGGTACAAATGCTAGAACTTTAAGGTTTTGTTGAGGAAAAATTCAGACTCTGACAGTAACATTTATCAGTGTCAATTATTTCTTTACTTTCTGGCAACCCAATTTAAATAACGTTTACCATTCATCATTTTTTAAATCTGATCTAAAGCGACCCAGGAAAATTGTATCTGCAATTAATGATCGATTCTGTATTTGAAACAATTAATTATCGTATCGAAAATATTTTGTTCGACTGAAACTCTTAAAAATTTAACGTAAAGTCAAAATTTTCAATAATCGAATTTTGCATCAACACTAAAGTAAATTAAAACTAGTATGATGTGGCCATCAGATGACTTCCTTCTATTTAATTTTACCCAAAATTTATTCAATACAAATTATTTATTAAATGATCAAATTATTTTCTATTATAAATGCAGACGATTTCTATCTGACAGTTTTTTGCAAATCAGAAGAAACGATTATTTTCCAAGTCTTTTTCGTTAAAAAAAAAAAAAAAAAAAAAAAAAAATGATAACTTTGTTTTAAATTATCACAGATTTATAGTTCAACCATTCGTTTCAAAGGTATTGACGAGATCTTTCAAAAGATACCCATATTGAAAATTTACTCCCCCCTAGGGGGGGAAGCGATGCTCCCACATGCACAAATTTTTTTTCCTAGTTAACTACTACTATTATCAATAATTCATATGAATTTTACAATCACACGATCCGCGATTGTAATGAAATGCTCGCCCTCTGGTGGGCTAAGGTGAAATTATCACACCACTGCATATCATCATATTATGCAATCGATTTTCCATGATGTAATGGCGGAGAAAGAAAACACTTGGCTATTATATTTACTAACAACTGCAGTTCAGAGAGCGCCATCTATCGATCATTACAAACGCGGATTAAAATAACTCTCATTATGTACATTTATACGAAATTTCGTTCCATACTGCCATACTAAAAATTTAGAAAAAAAAAAAAAAAAAAAAAAGCAATAACAGCGTCACCTGTTGAGCAATTGTTCCACAAATATAATCAGCACCAGTTTATGCCAGGGCCCAACTAAATACCAAGTTTGGTTAAATTTCGTTCATTGGTTCGTGAGATACAGCGCCCACAAAATTTGTGATACAGACAGACATTTCTTAAAAACAGTCAAATCATGTTCAGGACATCCTAAAACGTGTAAATCCATCGAAAACTGAAGTTCGAAAATTTTCTCGAATTCAATACTTTCTCTATTTATACGTATAGAAGAAAGTAATAAACTTCTTTTTACTTTCTTCTATATTCAATAGAAGAAAGTGTTGGATTCGTAAAAATTTTCGACCTCGGGTTTTTGATGGATGTACACGTTTTGAGAGCTGTAGAACACGATTTGACCTTTTTTAGAAAATGTCTGTCTTCTGCCTGTGTGTGTGTGTTACTGACCAATAAATCTAGCCTACAAATTTAAGTAGAATGAATAGTAGTAATTGAAAATTAAATTTCTTAAAAACAGAATAGCGACGTAAATAATGCAATGTGGGGGGAACAAAGCCATTGGCTATAAGTATGCGTGTTAATGCATGCGTAATATTTCTTTACTTTTGTAATATTAACGTAAAGTAACCCTTTCCTTTAAGCTTTCCGAAAAGGGATTTTTTTTATTTTTGCTTTTATTATTATTATTCTTTTTTAAACAAATTTTAAAATACTTCGGACATACTTTGGCATAAGGAAATAGTGTCAAATTCAAACTCATTTATAAATCTCCTAAATTTGCACTGATAGTTTTCTTAAAATACGGAATTAGACATTTCTATTATATATATTTGCATGTGTATTTTTATTTTTTTAATTGATTGATTAATTAATTTATTTATTGACATAAAAAAACTAGTATGTTGTGGCTTCCACAAGACTTTCTTCTATATTTATATTTTCCTAAACAAATTCACTCAGTAACAATTTAAAAAAAAAAAAAAAAAAAAAAAAAAAACGATTTTTTTTTCCAATTTTTTTTTCTTTAAATTAAAACTAGTATGTTGTGGCCACCACGAGACTTTCTTCTATATTTTCCTATACAAATTCACTCAGTAACAATATTAAAAAAAAAAAAAAAAATATATCCAAGTTTTTTTTTTTTTTTTTCGTTAAAAGTAAAAAAAAAAAAATCGATAACTTTGTTTTAAATTACCACATATTTATAGTTCAACCATTCGTTTTAAAGGTATTGACGAGACCTTTCGAAAGATACCCATCTTGAAAATTTACCCCACCCCAGAGGGTACCTCCCCCCCAGGGGGGGAAGCGATGCCCCTACATGCACAATTTTTTTCCCTAATTAACTACTACTATTAGCAATAATTCATATTAATTTTACAATCACAGGTTAAGAATAACTCTCATTATGTACATTTATACGAAATTTTGTCCTATACTACCATGTTAAAAATTTAGAAGAAATACGATCACAGCGCCTCCTGTTGTGCGATTGATCCCCAAATCTAATCAGCACGAGTTTATGTCAGGAGCCAACTAAATACCAAGTTTTGTTAAATTTCGTTAAAAAAAAAAAAAAAAAAAAAATCTAAGTTTTTTTTCGTAAAAAGTAAAAAAAAATCGATAACTTTGTTTTAAATTATCACAGATTTATAGTTCAACCATTCGATTTAAAGGTACTGACGAGACCTTTCGAAAGATACCCATCTTGAAAATTTACTCCCTTCGAGGGGGGACTTCACCCGCAGGGGGGTTCACGAGGCTCCTACACATGCAAATTTTTTTTCCCAGTTGACTATCTCTGTTATAAATAATTCTTGTAAATTTCATAATGATTACTAAAAAATAATTCTCTTTATGCACATTTATACAAATTTTTGCCCTATATCACCATGTTAAAAATTTAGAAAAAGCGGGATGGCAACGCAACCTGTAAGACGATTTTTACCAAAAGTTGATAGGTACTCATTTATGTCAAGGTGCAACTACATACCAATTTGTATGAAATTCTGTGCAGTAGTTCCTGAGGTACAGTTGCCACAAAATTTTGTCTCACACACACACACACACAGACAGACAGACAGACATTTTCTAAAAATGGTCAAATCGTGCTCTTAGCTCTCAAAACGTGTAAATCCATCAAAAACCCGAGGTCGAAAATTTTTACGAATCCAATACTTTCTTCTATTGAATATAGAAGAAAGTAAAAAAAAAAAAAAAAAAAAAAAAAAAATCGATAACTTTGTTTTAAATTATCACATATTTATAGTTCAACCATTCGTTTTAAAGGCATTGACGACACCATTCGAAAGATACCCATCTTGAAAATTTACCCCTCCCCCCTTGGGGTATTTCTTTTTTCCTAATCAACTACTACTATTATCAATAATTCATATTTGTTTTACAATCACAGGTTAAGAATATCTCTCATTATGTACATTTATACGAAATTTTGTCCTATACTGCCATGTTAAAAATTTAGAAAAAATACGATCACAGCGCCACCTGTTGAGCGATTGATTCACAAATCTAATCAGCACCAGTTTATGTCAGGGGCCAACTAAATACCAAGCTTGGTTAAATTTCGTTAAAAAAATCGAAAACTTTGTTTTAAATTATCACATATTTACAGTTCAACCATTCGTTTTAAAGGTATTGACGAGACCTTTCGAAAGATACCCATCTTGAAAATTTTCTCCCCTCGAGGGGGAAGTTGCGAGGCTCCTATTCGCACAAAAAAATTTTCCCAGTTGACTATCTCTGTTATAAATAATTCTTGTAAAATTCATAATGATTACTAAAAAATAATTCTCTTTATGCACATTTATACAAAATGTTGTCCTATATCACCATGTTATTATTATTATTATTATTATTATTTTACGTCGCACTAGTGCTGCGCAGATGGGCAATTGGCGACGGTCTGGGACACACCCCTAGAGGTAGTCCGGAGACATGCCATCAGAATTTTGATCCTCCACGGAAGGGACTGCTCTCCCGCTTCGATGACCCCCAGATGTATCATTTTTGATGGGAACATGCAGGGCATTGCGGCCACGACAGATTTTACGTGCACCAGCCACCATTAGTGTACAGGACGGTCTTTGGCCTGCTCAAGTACCGAACCCACAATTTTCCAATTACGAGGCCGGCGCTCTACCGACTGGGCTACCGCGGCCCGAGTCAGATGTGGATTTACTTGCTTAATATAACCAGAAGTACGTTCATTGTTCAGAATGTGCTCTAGAAATGCTCTTTCATGAGCCACTATCAATGACTGTCACCTATGCATTTCACTGATTTATAGAAAACAATATCATTGAAGATTTTGCTACTGCGGTGCTCTAGGAAGCATCTGTAAGTTAATTTTTAACAAGAGGTTTTAACTTGTGAAAAGCTTTTTAAAGTAAGACCATGGCTTTTGTTTGTAGGAATGTTATCTATGTTAAAGACATTTATTAAGATTCCACGAGTACGACGGAAGGAAAGTGACAATCAAACTATCGGATGTCCCCATTGAATTATTTCGAAAACAGGAAAGAAGCACATGAATTCAATTATGCAGGAAATAATATTGAAATTTTTGTGAACCGAAATAATAAACACTTGAGGCAAAGTTAGGTCATAAATGTCTTAATAAAATTCACGCTCAACTATATTCTTTAGTGAAGAAATGAATGCACAAAAATTCGAATTATTTTTAACCATTTAAAAGAAGTAAAAAGTTGCTCATTCTAAGGCGAAAAAAGTTTATTTGTTTCGAGGTAAGACATTACTTTCATTTCAACCAAAATCTCTCTGTCATAAAATATTTAAAAGATTTTTGAGAAAGGAAAAATAAATAAAAGGATTTTCCAAGCGAATATTCAAATGAAAGAGGCGAGGAAAAGATTGGTTTGTGTTGGAATTTGTTAATAACTCCCCGAGTCAATGAAGTGCATTTTTGATTTCGAAGATTTTTCTTCCGATGAAAATGAATGGAAATTTGCCCTGTATAACTTCCATCGAGCCGATCTCTACACAGTAAACAAATACAATTCTTGCTGTATTTCAGAACAAAATCCCTTAAATAGAACTGCCTTCTTTTCCACCGAATCCGTTGAAAAGCAGTCATTAAAGGCGCGAATACTTTAAAAGAGAAAAACGGCACGGAACATTTCTTTCAAAACTTTATGAAGAATAGAAGATGAGTCTTTCGCAACATTTTTAATTAAAGGAACAAATCCCAGTTCCAGCCTTTTCCGGAAAAGATAAAAATAAACTTACTTAGCGCTGTATTTTGAAAGTATAGGTGCATTGGAAAGCTAAGCACTGTTTAATCCTAGACTCAAAACTAAATTATTTCCGGAAATAGTTAAAGGCTATTGTGACAAAAATTTAATTATCGTTCCAACAAGTGCGTAGTTAAGAGGTCATTTAAAATTAACAAATACACGGCAAAATCGTAAGAGTTTCATTGAATCCTCAGGCCGGAATAATTCAAATTGAAGGTTATTAAATCGGAAAAACAAAAAATGATTAAAATACATTTTATGTTTCCTATAGAAATGTTATTCAGTAAGAATTATTTTTTGATAGTTTAAATTGTACTGAAGAGGATAAGGGCATTGATTTTGTTTTCATATATTTGTGATTTAGAATTCTATTTATTAAGTGATTTTACCCTTATTTCATTTTTTTTTTTAAAATTAGAGAAGTAATATAATTATATTAATGTATCACTTTTATATTAAAATTTTTTAAAACAAAATGAAAAAAAAAAAAAAATTTTTTTTTTTTTAAATAAAAGCCGGCTTTTTTATTTTAGCCGGTCTTTTTTAAACGGTTTAAACAACAACAACAACAAGAACAACAGAAAAGAAAAAAAACGGCCGGCTTTTTTTGACCTGGCTAAAATCTGGCAGTCCTGGTTAATATTCTATGGCTTGGAATCCTTTCCTATATATATATATATATATATCAGCTTTCTATTACAGGAAATATGTTAGGTGTCTACTGAGTTAGGTAAATTTTATATCTTCTGATCACATTATCTCCAAAAAAAAAAAACATTTTTTGGAGATAATGTGTAATAATGCAATAGTGGGTAATGGAAGTCGTGTGGTTGTTTCACACCAGATTTTTATTATTTTTTTTTAACAAACAACTATGGGAAAAAATTCATCGTCAAATAGCGTCAAGAATTTAAAAGTCGCCAAAGAGGTCACATACTAAAGCTGTAACGGAAAATGATCTAGATGTTACAAATTTCTTTATATTCTAAAAAAAATGACCGAGTTTTGGCATAATATTTCAGTAAAATAATAATAATAATAATAATAATAATAATGTGGTATTAAATATTATGTATTTCAATTTGATATTGAATATGGGAATTTTTATAAGATTTTTTGGTACTTTTCCATTTTTCCGAAACAAATCTCTCCAATCATATTTATACTTCTAGCAATGCATCTAATTTTTAATTTGGCGAAAACAAAAAATACCAATATATATATATATATATATATTCCCCTTCCCCCCTACACATTCTCTCTTTGCGCGCAGTCGGCATCTTTCAAAGCGCACTTCCATGGCTTAATCTTAGGCCGCCGAGTCTCAAAAAATCCAATTAAACTGATAAACACGCGAGCATAAAAAATCCTTATGGACTGTAATCAAATCGAAGAACATTCGTTTCTATAGTAACCACACAGCGTATTGGATAATCTTGCAATTTTTTTTTCTTCATCTTTATCGTTAGAAATGTTGAGCTTTTAACTTTAAAAACATTTGAATTGCCGCCTCTCTAACCATTCTGTCGATTTATTGAATAAGCATCCATTAAATGAAACGCAATGTGAAAAATATCTCCATTCGACTTTACGAACATTAAGTAATTAACGGTTGTAGAAATAAAGTAAGAGATGTCATTAAAGAAACAAAGGAGAAAATTATAATCTGGGTAAATTTCTCTATGTAGAATATTGTTCAGATTAACGCTATTGCCCATCCAATAATTTGAGCCCAATAATCATAATGGTAAAGAAATTTTTGTTGTGTCTGTGTAAAAATCTATAAATGCCTAGACTCACTAAAATCTACACAGTTCGTGAGACGGTGACCTATAACAATTATACAAATTTTCAGCGCAATCGGATGAGGCGTTTAGACGCTATCGCATTTTAAATAATTTGAGCCCATAAACCACAACGATAAAAAAATTTTCTTTGTGTTCTTCTAGAAGAATTATAAGTACTACATAGTCCAAACTTCATATAGTAAGTGCGACGGTAATCTATAACATGCATATGAATTTTCAGCTCAATCCGATAGAGTGTCTATACGCTATCGCACTTTAAAATATTTGAGCCCATAGAGCATAATGATAAAGAGTTTTTCTTTGCATCCCTGTAAAAAAAAAAAAAAAAAACGCTAGATTGAACAAAATTTATACAGTTCGTGTGACGGCGATTAATAAAATATGTATAAACTTTCAGCTCAGTTGAATAAGGCATTTAGACGATATCGCACTTCAAAAATTTTGAACCCATAGACCATAATGATAAAGAATTTTTCTTTGTATCCCTGTAAAAAACTGTAAGTTCACCAAAAACAATGAATAGGGTTCGTGCTACGGTGACCTACAACATACGTACTAACTTTCAGCTCATTCGAACAAAGTGTTTAGAAGCTATCGTGTTCACTCACATATATACGCACATACAGACATCATTGTAAAATTAATATATATGAATTCAAGGAACCTCAAAACGTGTAGAAACACTAAAACCTCAAACTCGAATTTTTGACAGAATTACAATACTTTCCTCCCTATAGTGTTCGGAATGTAAAAAATTGTTCATATGGGATTGAAAAACGTAAGGAGGAAGAAAGGATGTTTTTTTTTTTTTTTTTTTTTTTTTTTTTTTGTGTCAGCGATCGCTTCTCCTCGCGGAGGGCAGGCTTCTCCGTGTCAAGAGCGGTATCAATGTGTGCGGTATACTCCAAAGAAGACATTTCAGTCGGTTTAAAATTTCTATTATCTTAATTAACGAAGATATTAATTAAAAACGTCAGATTTGTAAAGTTATTCTATTTACCATTTTACAAAGAGATTTTACATTTTCAATCTTATGACCTTATGACGTCATTTTCCGCAAGGAAATTAAAATGTGATCAATGGTGTAAATAAATATCTTTATTTTTAATTTATTTACTTTCCCTACTTTTAGAAAATTAATTTTCTTACTGTCGATTTCTTATGTTGTTCATATATATAGGTATATATATATATATTATTACTAGCCGCCTTCGGCGACCAGCTGGTTCGCGATCCCTGAAAAATCGGACTTTACGAAACTCCCGCTCGGTGGCGCCTGCGGCGCCTTTTTCCCGTTTCAGGTTTAATAACAGCTTATTGATATATCGTGAAAATATCTTATTGAAAGCGCAGTAAATTCCCGTGCGGTAGCGCCTTCGGCACCCTCTTCCCTTTTCAATATCTGAAACAGCCTGTTCGCTCACCATGTTATGATCTTTCAAATTTCTGACTTTAGATAAGTCCAGCTCGGTGGCGCCTGCAGCGCCTTATCCCCGTTTTAGAACTTGCAACACCTTCCTCGCTCATTAGAATTTGAAATATTGAAATTTTAAAATATTACAGCGCCATCTGGCGGTAGAAATTTCTGTAATATATTGTTCAATTCCAAATCAACAAAGCTTTCAAATGATGTATTACTTATGAAATTATTTTAATAAGTAGCTGAGATACAAAAGAAAACCTAATCAGGACACTTGAAAACGTGTAAATCGGGTGAAATCTCGAATTCCATTTTCGTTAATGTAAAAGTACCTTAAAATGTGTATCAACTAAACAAAGCTTTCAAATGATGTATTTCTTATGAAATTATTTTAATTAGTAGCTGAGATACAAAAGAAAACTGATTCAGGAGACCTCAAAACGTGTCAATCTGGTGAAAACTTTCGATAATTTAAAAGAACTTTAAAATATCTTTCGAATGATGTGTTAGAAATAATTTAATCATAATTAGAAATTGAAATATTGAAATTTTAAAATATTACAGCGCCATCTGGCGGTAAAAATTTCTGTATTCCACTGTTCGATTCCAAATCAAAAAAGCTTTCTAATGATGTATTACTTATGAAATTATTTTAATTAGTAGCTGAGATACAAAAGAAAACTGATTCAGGACACATCAAAACGTGTAAATATGGTGAAAACTTTCGATAATTTAAAAGAACTTTAAAATATCTTTCGAATGATGTATTAAAAATAATTTAATCATAATCAGAAATCGAAATATTGAAAATTGAAAATATTACAGCGCCATCTGGCGGTAGATATTTCTGTAATCCACTGTTCGATTCCAAATCAAAAAAGCTTTCTAATGATGTGTTACTTATGAAATTATTCTAATTAGTAGCTGAGATACAAAAGAAAACCTAACCAGGACACCTCAAAACGTGTAAATCCTGTGAAATCTCGAATTCCATTTTCGATAATGTAAAAGTGCTTTAAAATGTGTATCAGCTCAACAAAGCTTTCAAATGATGTATGTACTTATGAAATTTTTTTAATTAATCACTGAGATACAGAAGATAAATGATTCAGGAGACCTCAAAACGTGTAAATAGAAATTTCTGTAATCTACTGTTCAATTCCAAATCAACAAAGCTTTCAAATGATGTATTACTTATGAAATCATTTTAATTAGTAGCTGAGATACAAAAGATAACAGATTCAGGAGACCTCAAAAGGTGTAAATCAGGTGAAATCTCGAATCCCACTTTCGATAATATAAAAGTACTTTAAAATATCTTTCGAGTGATGTATTAAAAATAATTTAATTAGAATTTGAAATATTGAAATTTTAAAATATCTGGCGGTAGAAAATTCTGTAATCTACTATTCAATTCCAATCAACAAAGCTTTCAAATAATGTGTTACTTATGAAATTATTTTAATTAGTAACTGAGATGCAAAAGAAAACCTAATCAGGACATACTAAAACATGTAAATCACGTGAAATCTCTAATTCCATTATCTACGGTATCTCTAATTCCATTATCTACGGTAGTCGTTTAATGAAAGTAAAAAGAAAAATAAGTATTTTTTAGGTCCCCAAAACCTATATATACCACGGTAGTCGGGTAATGGAAGTAAAAAGAAAAAGTATTTTTTTAATTCCTTCAAATGTATTTTGTTGCTATGGAAACTCCTATCGTCTATTGAAAGATAGATTACGTGTTGAAATAAAATTTAATTTGCAATTAAAATGTAACTGCTTTGTTTATTAATGAAAATTGATGAAATTTTAACTGCAGGTTGGTTTTGTGCTGAATAGGTTGTATATTAAGTGTTGTGTGGGAAAAAGAAAATTTGAAGCACTTTGAAATTTGCAATTTTTAACTCCAGTTCAAGATCATGTGACATTAATGACTTCCACATGTTTTGTTCCCGTTCGAGACAGCCGTTAAAATCGTCTGCGGATAGAATGCCTCTTTTTAAGCAATAAGGATTTTTGGTCAGTTTTCGATCGACATGGGTCAACATTTTAATTAATATCTCCGCAACTAATTAAAATTTTTAAATTCTGTTTTCACTATCCCCTCGGGAAGGCTTCTGAGCACCCGTATGTCAAATTTTATACTTCTGCGTTCAGTAGGGGATGAACGTATAGATGCTCAGACAGACAGAGAGACAGACAGATAGACAGATAGACAGACAGACATTTTCCTTTATTACTAGCCGCCTTCGGCGACCAGCTGGTTCGCGATCCCTGAAAAATCCGACTTTACGAAACTCCCGCTCGGTGGCGCCTGCGGTGCCTTTTTCCCGTTTCAGGTCTAATAACAACTTATTGATATATATATATCGTGAAAATAGCTTATTGAAATCGCAGTAAATTCCCGTGCGGTAGTGCCTTCGGCGTCCTCTTCCCTTTTCAATATCTGAAACAGCCTGTTCCCTCACCATGTTATGATCTTTCAAATTTCTGACTTTAGCTAAGTCCCGCTCGGTGGCGCCTGCGGTGCCTTATCCCCGTTTTAGAACTTACAACACCTTCCTCGCTCATTAGAATTTCAAATATTGAAATTTTAAAATATTACAGCGCCATCTGGCGGTAGAAATTTCTGTAATATATTGTTCAATTCCAAATCAACAAAGATTTCAAATGATGTATTAATTATGAAATTATTTTAATTAGTTGCTGAGATACAAACCTAATCAGGAAACCTTAAAACGTGTAAATCAGGTGAAATCTCGAATTCGACTTTCGATAATATAAAAATGAAATTATACTAATTAGAAGCTGAAATACAAAGATAATACAAATATTTTTAAAAAGATTTGTGTCTGACTTATCTGTGGTTTTCTCCAAAACTTGTTTAATTCCGGGCTATATACCGTTAAAAATTATTAGTGCGAAATGTTAGCGAAAATCTGAATTTGAAACTCTGTAAAATATAAAAGAATAAAAATTTTCTGGGTTTTCCGTAGTTTTCTCCGAAAGTTCTGTACAGAATTTGAACGGCTTATATCATTTTAATAGCCTGCAATAAAAATACTTTAGAATATCTTTTGAATGATGTATTATGTATTACAATGATATATTTTTGACTCAAAACGTCTAATCTATCAAGGGCGATTAACGATTTCTATTGAAATCCGTCTAAAATTTAAGAATTCCAAAACTGCTTTTTTACAACCGAATTCATAAAAAAAGGAAAATTTTGTTTATTTTATGACACTCACTTGCCTTTTCTGAGTCGTCAAAAAATGTTAAAGCAAATCCACACAAGCGAACTTACCTAAAGAAAAAAAAAAAACAGTTCAGTATTGGAGAATGGAAACAGCAATTCACAATTCACTAAACAACAATTGATTAGTGTGGAAAAAAAATAAAAGCATAAAAAATTAACATAAAACATAAAACAAATATCAAAGTGCTTCATTGAAACTTTTTCGCGTGTGGTTCTTGTATTACTTACTTGTGATTTTTGACGGTTTCATACATTTTAAAGAGATCGTGTACATATTTCAGCCATTTTTGGGATGATGTCTGTGTGTGGGGAACAGATATTTTGTGGCAGCTCTACAGCAAGAACTCGTGCACAGAATTTCGTAATAATTTCTATTTATATGACATAAATGGGTGTTTCATTAATTAAGAATCCTCAGGAATTTTTCCGCTCTCATTGAGTGCAGACCGGTGTTCATTTTTAAAATATGTGACACTGGGACTCGTTCGATATCGATATTGCAAATCGCATATTCTCCATCTAATGAATGTTATTATTATTCTAATTATTGTTATTATTATTCAGGATAAAAATTCTTTCCCTTCTTTTTCATTTTAACAATGTTTGCAAAGAACTACTGATTCCTCAAGTATTATATACCGGGTGTACACGTTTATTCTGAACGATCTTCATTTTCGAAGCCGTTAGTGCTCTTCCAATTACAAATTTGGTTGAAATGAAGAAATTTAAAAATGGTGATTGACATCGCTTTACCTGCAATTCTGGCTTCTATTTTTCGTAGCCAATGCTCTTACTTTAGGGGGTTATCCATGAGACGATAAAAATTCAATAAAAATTGTTTTGAAATAGCAATTCAAAACACATGAAACCACCCGTTTTAAGAGCTTCATGCCAATTCATGTTATGCTGTATTATTAAAAAATTTAGTAGTTGTATGGGAATTTATATTTCCCGGCTATTACCTTTACTTCCATTGTGTGACGTCACTGCTATGTAGTTATGACGATATTACTACGTCACTGTTTGTATCATCCTTTCAATGTATGCGCACGCACCGAGAAGCGCACCTGTTTTATTCAGATGATGTTTAATCGTGGTCGAGGGAAAGACGCTCCCGCTTGGATGCAAACCAATGTTTAATTATTGAGTCAACGTCGAGCTGTTATGAGAGACAGACGGTCTTCTCCGCTCGTAAAATATGTATATGTTAGTGTTTATGTAATGTCCCCTTTTTGTTTTAAATAAATGTTGTTATGTTACGATGGACTGTAGCCGTTCCCCTATATTTTGGGGGCTCGACCTATCCGGAGATACCCCTAGCATCACGAAAGCCGCTACTTTTGTTTTAAAACAGTAGCGCGAAAATGCTATTCGTTCTCAAGAAAATTCTACTAAAAGTTCTGATCGTTGACGTTTATCTATTGTTTCGTCCTGTTCTTCGTATCTCCTGGATGTTTCTTTTGCTTTAGACGAAATTCATTTTTTTTTCTGCAGACGATATTTTTTTTTAATTATTTCATTGAAATACATACTGAACACTGGACGTTGTTCAATACCAGAGCTGCAAGTAATATTATTAGATATGCCAACTTTCTGCCGATGTGGAGTATATCAGTATTAGTGCTTTATTCTTCATGCTTGACGTATTCTTGTTCTTAAAGTGCTTCATTTCAAAAGGGAATCATTTCGACGTTTTTCAAATAATAAGAGCATTCTACATGTAAGTCATGGATTCATCATCATCTAATTGTTCCTGCTTAATAAAATGTTTTAATCATCACGGCATAAAGGACTGCCCTTAATGTCAGGTAGGAGCATGCATTTTTTTTTTTTTTCTCCTCTTTGTATGATAGTATATAAAGAAAAAAAAATTTTTTTTTTCATTTGTAATTAAAATTTGAAATTCATTCATTGCCGTTTTACGCCCTTTAAAATTATTTGTTTGTTCGTTTTTATATAAATAAAGAAATTTTCCCCCATATTCAATTACTTTCCATGAATAAAGAGATATTCTGTTCCCCAACATTTATTTATTATTCCTAAAATATATATGTTCTGGTTTTAATCCATTTTTTCCCCAATATTTACTTAAAAAAAAAAAAAAAAAAAAGAGAGAACAATTTTTTTTTTATTTATTTCAGTATCCTTATTTTATTTTTTTTGCATCCTAAAAATGGCCCTTAAATTAGGCGACCTTCCGCTAGTTGCAAATTCTTTGAAATATTCTAAAACAAATACCATAAAATTGATAAACACACTATTAGGATACCCAACATTTGATCATCAATCGCGTAAACGTATGCGAAATTTTAGCGGTTTTACTGCCGATTTCGACATTAATAAACATCAAGAACAAATTTTAAAAACATTTTCTTTGTCCGATTTCATATCAGTCGCTAATTCGCTACACTTAGAACCAGTCGGTAGTAAGGAAAATTTATGTAAAGATATTTTTAATGCACTTACTAATTTATCTGAATTTCAGAAAACATTAGATACTAGTTTTTTGTCAGAAGAAGACGATCTCAGTGTAAATAATCATTCTGTTCAAACCCCCTCTTCGAATGTTCCCACTATTACTTCTGTTTTTGAATCTCAAACCCAAACAGAAAGCGTAACTTTCCCTTCGAGTGTTCAAAATATTTCTCCGAATGAAGCTGCAGACACAATGTCTGATTTGAGTAATCATTTCTGGTTCCTTCTTCGAGATTTAGCTAGCACATGTAGAACTTTTTCTGGAAATGATTCATATTCTATTCGTAATTTCTTTAATGACATTGAGGAACAATTCTGTTTATTTCCTAGTCTTACCGATCAACAAAAACTTATCTTTGCTAAACGTTTAATTAATGGTTCTGCTAAAACATTTTTATTTTCGCAACGAAATCTTAATACTTATGAGTCATTTAAAGCCGCGTTAATTTCTGAATTTTTGGATACCATACCATCCATCGAAATACATAAACAATTAGAAAACAGAAAAATGCGTTCTAATGAAACTGCTACGCAATATTTTTTAGCGATGCGCGAAATTGCTAACCGCGGTAACTCCATTATTGACGATTCTTCGGTAATTCAGTACACCATTCAAGGTATACAGGGCAACCCCTCTGAAAAAATTCTTCTCTGTGGAGCAAAATCTTTTTCAGAATTTAAGGAAAAATTGCGTATTTATGAAACTGCTGTTAATACAATACACTTAAATCAACGAAATTCATTTAATTATAAACAAACATATGACAATCGAAAACGCAGTACTGGTCACACACAACCAGCTTTCACTCGCGAATCCAAATTTAATATTGGTCCGGCATCTCAAAATAAAATACGTTATTTCAATTGTAACGATATCGGTCACTTATCTAAATTTTGTCCTAACCGTTCTCGTGGCCCTAGGTGCCTTGCATGTGGTCTTTTTGGACACAAGTCTACCGATTGCCGCCGAACCGCTGCAAATGAAGGACCTCCTTCCAGAGATAGAGTTAACACTGTACATGAATCGCATGCTTCTCACATGTGTAAACAAGTTAAAATTAGTGGTAATGAATTAACTGGTTTGGTTGATACTGGTAGTCAGTTAACCCTTTTGAAACATTCTGTATGGTTAAAAATAGGTTCCCCACCGTTGTCAAAAATTAATAAATCCTTAACTGGTTTTGGCTTTGCGCGTATACATGTTATCGGTACTTTTAATTCTTTTATTACTATAGACGATCAAGAGTTTTCAGCAACTATTTCAGTTGTACCCGACGTGTCCACATTTTATGACCTTATAATTGGATGTGACGTCATCCAACAAGCGAACATTAGCATTTCACCCACCGGTGTTACTTTTTCTAGTTTTTCACAACAAAATGAGTGTACCGCAGATCCAAATTTTATCATGACGATCACTGACGATAATCCCAAATTTGATATTGGTCCTAATGTTTCACGACATCAACAAACGACATCGTAACGACATCAACAAACTGTTGTCGACCTATAAACCTAATAAAATCAAAACTGCGAACATTGAGCTTAACATCACTTTAACTGACGATACACCTATTTTTCACTCACCCCGACGTCTACCCTTTACCGAACGAGACATTGTAGACGCACAAGTCTCTGAATGGCTTAAAGATGGTATTATCGAACCAGTGTCCTCCCCATATGCCAGCCAAGTTGTAGTTGTTCGAAAAAAAGATGGTAAACACAGAGTTTGCATCGATTACAGGAAGCTCAATCGTAAGTTAGTTAAAGATCACTACCCCCTCCCCCTAATTGATGATATTTTAGATCGACTTCAACATGCAAAAATTTTTAGTACGATAGACCTACGTAATGGATTTTTTCATGTACCCGTAAACAAACAGAGCCGCCCTTTCACTAGTTTTGTAACCCATAACGGTCAATTCCAATTTCGCTACATGCCTTTCGGACTTAGCTCTTGCCCTTCAGTGTTCATGAGATATATAAACGCTGTTTTTAGAGACCTTATTGCTGCCGGCATAGTACTCCCTTATATGGATGATCTTGTAATTCCCGCGAGTAACGAACATGAGGCCGTAGAACGTCTAAAAACTGTTCTTCAAACAGCAAGCGAGTACGGACTCGACATAAATTTTAACAAGTGCCAATTTTTACATACCAAAATAGATTTCCTCGGTCACATAATAGAAAATGGTAAACTTTTGCCATCCCCTTCCAAAACTAAAGCTGTTTTAAATTACCCAGATCTGAAAAATGTTAAAGACGTACGTAGATTCCTTGGCCTTACAGGATATTTTAGGAAATTTATTCCTCATTTTTCTACCATTGCAAAACCCTTAAGTGATCTTCTGCGTAAGGACACCCCTTTTCAATTTCAAAATGAACAAAGAGCCGCATTTCAAAAATTAAAATATTTACTTTCCCAAGAACCAGTTCTCAATATTTTTAATCAAAATTCCCCTATTGAGGTACATACAGACGCGTCTATAGATGGCTTGGGGGCAGTCCTGTTGCAGAAAAACATGCATGATAATAAATTCCATCCAGTCCTCTATTTTTCGAAGAAAACAAGTGATAACGAAAGAAAATATACTAGTTTTGAACTTGAAGTTCTGGCTGTGGTAGAAGCCCTTAAAAAGTTTAGAATCTATCTGCTCGGAACAAATTTCAAAATTATCACAGACTGCGATGCGTTCGTCAAGGCACTTAATAAAAAAGAAATAAACTCCCGCATTGCACATGGGCTCTGTATCTTCAAGAATTTCAATACACAATTGAGCATCGAACAGGTTCCCGCATGGCGCATGTGGACGCTCTAAGTCGAGCTCCACAATGTTTCATCATCCAAGATAGCCTTCATCTAAAACTTTTGAAATCTCAACAATCGGATGCAGAAGTTCAAGCATTAAAAACGCTTTTGCAGTCCACACCCCATGATAATTACATTATAAAAAATAATCTTCTATATAAAACAGTGAACGGTGTTGATTTACTGGTCGTCCCTAACGACTTGCAGAATAGCATAATTAAAGAAGCGCACGAGCGTGGACATTTTGCAGCACTCCGTACCCAAGAATTAATTAATAAAGATTTTTATATACCTCACCTCAAAGACAAAATCGAAAGTTGCATTAAAAATTGCATAAAGTGTATACTCTATAATAGAAAACGAGGTAAACAAGATGGTTTCCTCCACCCAATTGATAAAGACGATGCACCCCTGCACACATACCATGTTGATCACCTTGGTCCCCTAGCTACTACATCAAAAAAATACAAGCATATATTGGTCGTTGTTGATGCGTTCTCCAAGTTTACCTGGCTGTACCCTACAAAATCTACAGACGCCGCAGAAGTTATTAGCCGACTAGAAAGCCAACGATCCATCTTCGGTAACCCCGCCAGAATCATTACAGATCGAGGTCCAGCATTCACTTCCACTGCATTTAAAGACTATTGCCACGACCAAAATATTACTCACATACCAATTACAGCAGGTTTACCAAGATCGAATGGTCAAGTTGAAAATAAAAATTCTACTATCATCGCTGTACTATCCAAACTATCATCCGACAACCCTGAAAAGTGGTTTTCCCATGTACCTGCTCTCCAACAAATCCTCAACTCGACATTTCAAAGAAGCATAAAGACGACACCATTTGAATTACTATTCGGTACCAAGATGAAAAATAAAGATGACATCAAGATCCTGGAGCTTCTCAACGACGAATCTACAAACACATTCCAGAGGCAACGTGAGGAGCAGCGTATCGACGCGAAAAAACAGATTCGAATAGTGCAAGAAGAGAATCGCAGGCAGTATAACCTTCGAAGACGACCAGCTGCTAAATTCAAAATCAACGATTTAGTCGCAGTTAAACGCACCCAGTTCGGGCCTGGTCTAAAACTGAAACAGAAATTTTTAGGCCCATACAAGATAACAAAACTGAAACCAAACGACACATATGACGTCGTCAAGTGTGACTTCGTGGAAGGCCCATTCAAGACCAGCACATGCGCTGAATTCCTGAAACCTTGGACCGACACTTGTGAAACACTTACTTAACATTCTTCAGGACTTTTTATTTTTTTTTAAGACTTAATTGACATATTTCTTCAAGACTTTTTTATTTTTTTTTTGAAAAGAACTCTTCCTTGGACATTTTTGTGTGCAACATTAAACTTTTTTTTTAATTATATGTTGAACTTGAACTCACCAAAATAAGAGAAACTCTATTTTTAATGAACAATTTTTTTTTTCTCCCATGAACATTCTTCAATACCTGATTTTTTTTTTTTTGGTGAAAATTATCTACCTATTTTTTTTCTACTTGTCTGTATGTATATTAACATCTTATCTTATTTTATTTTAGTATTTGATGATATGATTCAGGTTTTGAGTGTAATATTTACTCTATTTCCATTTGGTAATGTATACATTTTTTTTTTTTTTTTTTATTAATGCAGCTATATTATTACTGTATCTAAAACTCTATTATGTAGTATTGTATATTGTTTATTTTTTTTTTTATTTCTTTTGTTTTTTGTATAATTTAATTTTTTTTCTTGTTGTTTAATAACCTTCAGGCGAGGCCGCCTGCTTGGTCATGATGGCCGATATGGGAATTTATATTTCCCGGCTATTACCTTTACTTCCATTGTGTGACGTCACTGCTATGTAGTTATGACGATATTACTACGTCACTGTTTGTATCATCCTTTCAATGTATGCGCACGCACCGAGAAGCGCACCTGTTTTATTCAGATGATGTTTAATCGTGGTCGAGGGAAAGACGCTCCCGCTTGGATGTAAACCAATGTTTAATTATTGAGTCAACGTCGAGCTGTTATGAGAGACAGACGGTCTTCTCCGCTCGTAAAATATGTATATGTTAGTGTTTATGTAATGTCCCCTTTTTGTTTTAAATAAATGTTGTTATGTTACGATGGTCTGTAGCCGTTCCCCTATAGTTGAATGTCTTAAGCGATCACTTTTAACTGAGAAAAATATATTAAAAGACACACAAAAAAATGTTTCAGGCGCAGTGGTAGTCAACTACCGTGGGTGTTCCGGTTTCTAGGGTGGGCGGTAGGAATTTCGTCCAATAATGAAGCACTCTCCTTTTTTTAATCTGACTTTAAAAAAAGGAAAGAAAAATTGAAATTCAGATATGCTGAATTCAGTTGTTGTGATATGCTATAACTCTGTTTCACAACGTTTAGGAAGTGAAGTGACATCCCTACTTTATAAATCACCCTTTTGGGGTAACCGGTGGGAGGTTAAAACATTTTATTACTCAAGAGGCATACAAAAGTGGGTGGAAGGTTTGGCCCCCTCAGGTTTAAGGTGTTTTCAAAAAGTCTAGAGACACCAAAATATCCCGAAAGTAAAGTCATTTCGCTGAACTCATTGTTTTCGTGAATTTAAGTAATCTTTCAGATGAGGTGTCATGGGTAGGCCCTGAGGGGCTCTACGTGGCACAAGTTCAATTTTTTAAAAAACTTTCTTCTATATTCAATAGAAGAAAGTATTGGATTCGTAAAAATTTTCGACTTCCGGTTTTCGGCGATTTACACGTTTTGGGAGTACCAGAACCTGATTTGACCCTATTTAGGAAATGTGTGTTAGAGATGAGACGGGCTCAGCCCAAGCCCAAGCCCGAGCGGGCTCAAATCTTACGCAAATCTCCGGGCTCCGGGCGGGCTCGGATTCAAGCTAAAAGTTCCGTTTATTTTATTCTTCACTAACTGGAAAATGTATAAAAAAAAAAAAGAAATTTTATTAATTTTGAGAGCACCTTTAGTAATGTCATAATAATCATAATAGGTTATAAATCACAAAATAATCTTGCAATCCTTAGTAGCTTTGACTTTCCTTTTTCTAAATAGAACTTTTTTTTCAACGGGATGCATATTATGTCATAGTGTTATACAGTAATTCTTCTTCCTTCGTTATATTGGGCCGCATTATATCACTCATTCGGATCAATTTTTTGTCCCCCGATAGGCGAGTTATAAACAATGGACTGCACTATAATTATATATTATATAAAAATATACATATATACAAAGACACAGACATTATAAATTGTTATAACAACATTTATAGTTATTTAAATTGAGGATTGGATAAAATTAATTTGAAAATGAAAACGGTATTTAATTTTACTACTGTGTATGCGTTGCATACCGTACCACTTTCAATATCGGGCTCGGGCTCTGATCACACAAAATTTTTCGGGCTCGGGCGAGCTCAGTTCAAAAATGTTTCGGGCCCGGGCGGGCTCGGATTGCCAAAATACAGCCCGAATTCACCTCTAGTCTGTGTGTGAGACAAAAATTTTGTGACGACTGTATCTCAGGAACTACTGCACAGAATTGCATATAATATTATATGTAGATGCACCTTGGCTTGAATCAGTGTCTATCAACTTTTGTTGTCTACCACCCAACAGGTGGCGCTGCTACGCAGCGATTTTTACAATTTAAGGGAAGGCTATACCTCAGGAACTACTGCACAAAAATGTGTATAACGTTATATATAGATGCAACTTAATATAAATTAGTGATTTTCAACTTTTGGTGTCAATCGCTCAACAGGTGACGCTGCTATACAGTGATTTTCTCAATTTAAGAAAAAGCTATATATCAGGAACTACTGCGTACGTAGCTGCATCATGACATACATTAGTGCCTATCAATATTTGGGGTCAAATGCTCAACAGTTGGCGCTGCTGTGCAGCGATTTTCATAATTTAAGGAAGGGTCTCTGGAACTACCGCGCAAAATTACATACAAATTTATATGTGGATGCACTTTGACATAAGTTACAGTGAATCAACTTTTGATACAAACTGTTCAACAGGAGGCGCTCCTATACAGCGATTTCCTCAGTTTAAGGAAAGACAATATTTCAGGTTCTAATCAAACAACACTTGATATGTGAGAAAGCCATTATGCCAATTCAATTTGGATGTATATCCACCAATAGGTTGCGCTGCTATAGAACATTTTTTCCCGAGAACGGGAATACTATATTTCAACTTCTATGACATTTACTGTACGAAACTTGGTAGTACATGCGACAACCATCATGAAAGTGCATTTTTTAAGATGTTAGATAAACTGTGTTTCTTTGGATATTTAATGTTAGTTTTCTCCAAGATGAAAATCGCCTGTATTCATCATGGTAGATAATTTTAATAAATAATAGTGTTTGTAAATTTTTTGAACTGAGTGAATTTATACAGGAAAATATAGAAGAAAGTCTTGTGGGGGCCACAACATACTAGTTTCTTCATAGAATCGTGTTAATACCTATTTTAAAACATGTATTGTTTTTTCTTCGTTTTTCAAACTAGGTGGGGCCCGGAGCCTGATTCCCATGTGCTACTAAAACTCTGGAAACAGCAAATTATCTGAAAAGGAAAGCAACTTATCTGATGACATTGATTTTAAAAGCTTCGTGCATTCAAATAATCTATCCAATTCGGCGCTGCCAGATGGGGGGAAATTTTTATTCAATAGTCACCACTCAATTTTAAGTGTAACGGTTGCCTAATCACTTAAAGATGTCTTCGAAAATAAAAAATTTGTGGTGAATATTGAATAAAAAATTTCTTCAATCTGGCAGCACTGATTACAGGTGGGCCATCGGGGCTTCTAGCGGCTTCCCGTGACACATAATCAACTTTTCCAAATGATAAACACACTTTTTTTTTTTTTTTTTTTTTTTTTTCTCGCAAAATAGTGCAAAGCGGAAAAAAAAATCTATTTTCAAACACGAATTGCTTTCTTTTCAATGTAGGCGGCACCAGGGCCCTGATATTTTTGTTTGATTAAGTGTCTGGAAACACCGAATGATCTCAAATTTAAAGTAATTTCTATTTCTCTGAACACGATGTTTTTATGCAAGTTTTTACTCTTTCTATCTCATCTACCCCATGAAGTATCACAGGTGAAGTCCGAAGGTCCCCAAATGGCTCTTACAGCACAGACTTCATTTCTCTTTTTCCGTACAGAACCCTATCGAGCGGAAAGAATCGGATCGGAAGCATTTTTCACTTTTTCTATACTAACGCTTGTGGGCTTCAGGGCCTCTATTTTTATTTATTTTTTTGAAACTCTGAAATGTTTTAAAGGGAAAACAATTTTGCTGGATTCGTTCATTTAGAAAGATTCGTCATTTTAAACAACCTGTCGTATGAGTCATCACAATGGAACCCTATACTTTTTTCCGAACACAAGAACCGAGACCCAAGGGCCTCCCACCTTGGGGAAAAAAAAAAAAAAACACGTTTTAAAATCGATTATTTTAGCTGAATACGATTCTATGAAGAAAAAAAAATGTTACTGTTCGATATTATAAAAAATTGAATTTTTGATACGTCTGGCCTCCACTGGTGATTATTTGAAGAAAGTTTTTAAATCAATATAATCAGAGAAATCCCCCCCCCCCCCCCCAAGATATTTCAGGGCTTCTAGACATTTATTTGAACATAACATTCTCGGCCCCAGGCATCTTACTTAAAAAAAAAAAAAAGAAGAAGAAGAGAGAGAGAGATTTTTTTTTTCGCTTAAGACGATTCTGTGAAGAAAAAGTGATAGATCATTTTTATGCACGAAACTTTATATATCAATGTTGTCAGCTAAATCGCTTCCCTTTTAAAATAATTAGGGTTTCTAGACTTTAATTCGAACATCTCCATTTTCGTACGGCCCCGAACAAAAACTCAAATGCGTTAAACTCCGTGACTAAGGGTCCTACAACTATCGAACTTTTTGTGCTTGAAATGCTTTTGTTCAGACAAGACTTCCTTCAATATGAATAAAGGCACCAGAAGGCTGTATACACATTTAGATTTTGTATTTTTCATTTAAAATTTTTTTCCCTTCAAACTTTTAATATCTTCACTTTGCAACTCATTTCGACCCTCTTTGTAGTTGGAAGTATATGCTTCTAGGAATAAAGGTTTAAAGGAGTGCGCTCGATCACTACACATGTATTTCCAAATTTCCTTGCTTGTTCAAATTACTCTTCCTCTTTTACATCAGAATATTTATATGTTTTCAAGTCCGAGCGCCCCCAAGAAATTAAAAATGACATCACAATCCTTTAAGTCAAATTTTATAACTTAAAAAAAAAAAAAAAAAAAAAAAAAATTGTTTGTTTATATTATTGTTTATATTATTTATTTGTTTTGTTTATATTATTTATTTCTCGTGACATAGTTGAATCCCACCTATTTAGTTTATTTTTACTAAAAATGGCAAATGTTTTGTTTTATTTATTGAGTATCCACGAACAAATTTTCCGAAACCATGCAAACAATTTTATTTTCTTTATCACAACACATTGTTGCGATTGCGAAGTAAGTTTTGCCGTTAAACTTTCCTTTTTCATCATTTTATTCAGTTGAAATGTACGCATATAAATGATGGATAAAATGTTACCTTCATCGTTGTTTTAGATACGACATCCTTTTCAGCGTTAGTTTCGGAAAACTTGAAATTTTATTTTAAAGAAAATAATAATAATTATTATGAGACTTCTTTTAAAACACTAGAAGGTTATTCCTTTAAAACGATAATGAACCCCCCCCCCCCCCCATTCTGAGATTTTTGGCATTCGAAATACCTGTGTCGACGTAGAGATCCATTTGAAGAATTCCATAACTATTTATTCGGAAAATGAGAAGTACTTCAAAATCGAGAAATGTGCGATGGGATGAAACGTTCCATTCAGAGTTACGCGAATATCTTGGAATCCTTCACAAAGTAAGTTCGCAGTGAAGTTGAGAGAATAACTCAGCACTGTTGCAGGATTCACAGAGATATTATTTAGAACCCTTCACAAACAAATGAAATGAATTCCATTGATTTGTTAGACATATTCATAATTAGAAGGTTTCTGCTCACTGTCTTGGAGTAAATTAAAAGTACAGAATCACGGTTTCTTATATCGCTTTATAAACAAAAACTAAAAAGAAAATACATAGAAATTTCTCAAAACTTCGCTTCGGGTTCCACTGCACGTACTATAAATAATATTTACTTCCGCCTAATTTTCTATATTTTATTTGATTTATCCGGTCAACCCTAAAATGACAGCAATTTCACGCCAAATATAGAATGACAGTATACTATAAGCGCTATTTCAACCGTATGAGATAACCAGGTTTTTTTTTTTGGTTATATACTGTTTCCATTTTAAATACTCTATGGTCAGTTAGTAGTGGTTGGTACATAAAAAAATAAATGTATATTTAAATTTGATCATAAGTACAGCTTTATTATACCTCTCTCTTGGTGACTTTTGAATTTTTGTCGTCATTTTGGCGATGAATAAATATATATATATTTATATAATTTTCTGTATAAAAAGGGGGTAATTTTTGAGTTCTTATTTTGCTAATGCTTTTAACGATTGCACCTTTTCATTAATTTAGAAGAATACTTTATATTTCGTTTTATATTTTTAATGCACGGCTCTATTTATAAAGTTGAGTAGTTGGCAAAATCCATTTCATAAATTCCTTAAAGGGTATATATAAAATGATATACACTGGCCTCCAAAGATTAAGGTACAACCTGCTTTCTCATTTTCTTCTTTTGTGCATAATACATTTTGAAACAAATAAACATCTTTATATATATATATATATAAGGCAGTGTCTGTGTTTCGACAGCGTAGCACAAAAATGGTAGCTCGGACAGTCTCGTGATTTGAAACGAAAAGATGCGCCTGAGATATCCAAGTGCCCCTCGAAGACCAATTTAAAATTTTTGATTAGCTTTTTTATTACTTAAAATATAAAAGTAATGACCTTATAATAGCTTTAAAATTGGCCAATTAAATATTAGCTTTAAATTAAGTTGTAACAAAAATGTACGAGTCTATATATATTAACACAAAAAGCTAATGTTAATTTTCTGCATTTCTAGCTTGCTTAAAATAGCTCATTTTCCTTTAAAAACCCGTTAAAGAGCTTTCATTTCTAGAATAGTCTAAAACTGAAGACCCTATGGGCGTACACCTGACCTGCAAGTATGGGTTTGGTTCATCCCCAAAGGCTTTTAATTTCTTTTAGGTCTGGTCGGATGACTGGCCAGACTTAACAGTTACTTGATTCTGGATAAACCTATTGAGTAAAAGGTATTAATCGTCGCATCGTCCTGTTGGAATTTCCAGGACAAAAATTTCCTACACAAAATCTTGAGGCTATAGAATAGGCCAGAGAAGCAGGGACAGTCAAGCTATCACTTCCTTCGCATACTACCCATTGAATATAACCTTTGGACCCCCCCCCCCTTTTTTTTTGGTCCATTAACTATTATTTTAACATGCTGGACAGTATCGTTTCACAATTCCAAGTGTGTCAACTGTTCGGGAAGGACCACTATGGAGCACTTGGTCCCTATTACACGAACCTATGTGTAATATGGACCACCGACACATAAATAAAATAATTATTTCCTGCAGTTATTAATACTTCCCAGAGTGCTTTACGAAGCTAGAACCCTACAACTATACAATTGTAATGAGCAACGAACAAATTAAATCTTTTTATTTTATTAATTTTAGTTTAATGAGCATTCTTGCTTAGGGGGTCCCTATTACACGGATCTCCCCTATATATATATATTCACTTATTTATTTATTTTTGTATCTTTTTTTTTTTTATTTAATCTCTTTTGAATCAATTAGCTGACTAAACTAAAAAATACGGAGTTAACAAGATTTTGTCTGATTAATAAGTGTACCCATTTTGGATGAAATCTAGTAATCCGGACAAATACACTGACAAACTTTCAGCTTTCTATATTTAGATAGAAACGTTCATTGAAGAGGATAAATAAAAATTAGTAACGACGGCAAGAAGGCTGTCTGGTACAAATAAAAAAATAATGAATGATAGTTATTCCACAATAAGTTCTTGAACAAAGTTGAAAAGTGTTTAGGATTTCCATTCTCCAACTACTATACTGTAAGTATTGATAGAATTCTCTAACGCATAGGTTCATTATGGTTTGTTCCTTACTGAAAGTGAGGTTAACACCACTACTGGTTTGTGTACCGGGACACCTGAAACAATTCCAAACCATTTCTTTCTATGACATATTTTAACCTCTTTATTTTGCACAAATTTTAATCAAGTTGACATTTATTATTGATACGCGTAAAAAAAATGTTTTCTGTAGAATAGAATACGATAAGCATCATGATTTTCCAGGACCCCATTAAGGGCTGGAATTGAACTTTCGTTTTTATTAAGCTTTTCTACCCCTTTCTAACAATCTTTTAAAACTAGTGGGCATAGGTGGACTCGGCTCAGTTCCCCATCCTATTTATGTTCTCATAAATTTCTAGTGGGAGACATATTATAATCACGTTAAAAGAAATGAATTTGACCAAAGCTTTGATACTATGACAGACTATCCACCATTCACATCGATATATTTATCTTATTCCAATCTATTAATTCATTTTATCAGGGTCGATTCCGTTGTTTAGTTTTCATGCTACTATTTCTAATGCAATAATCCTCAAAATTCAGATTTATATGAAAAATTTACAATTTCGCTAGGTTGATAAAATCGTAAATTACGAATAATTTACGAAATTTTCCTATTAGAATATTTGTATTCAATCGTGTTCAAACAAATATCATAAATGTAATTTTGAAGTTGTCTAATGTATTTAGGATCCTCAAAATGGAAGTTTTTGCTTAATTTAATATACGTTAATGAATACGTCAAAATAATACGACACATAATGGGCGAGACGCATTAATCCTAGACGGTGTATATAACGCCCCAGCCCGCCCGTTCCCGCTCTTCGATGTCTTTTTCTAGTCAATTTTGTCCTTTTATTACTTCCGGAGTGAGGCTTTTTTTTTTTTTTTTTTTTTTTTTTTTTTTTTAACACACTTGACATTGTGAGTTTTTTTGGTTTTCGCCCCATGCTATTTCTATGGGGTTTTTAGCTTTTTTCCCCCCTCTTTTTCTACATTATAAAGTGCGGTGTGCCCCGTTAAAATAAATTAATAGATTAGAATAAGATAATTATATCCAAGTGAACGGTGGATAGCCTATTAGGCGGGTGTTTCATTCTGTCACTGTATCAAGCTTTGGTCCAATTCATTTCTTTTAACATGATTATAATGTGCCTCGCACTAGAAATTTATGAGAACATAAACAGGATGGGGAACTGAGTCCACCTATGCCAACTAGCAATGAATGCCAATAATAATGAATACGTCAAAATAATATGCGTTAATGAAGTTTACTCAGGTCTTATTTAAAATTCTATCGAACGAAGCGCTGCACTTTAGGAGAGGCATTTTTATAAATCCTATAAAATGATTGGCATTTATCATCCATGTACACAAAAAATGCTTTAGGATAGGGTATGCTCAGCATTTTATGTTTCCACTGCAACACATTCGGTGTTGCATCTGGAATGACATTTTCATTTGTGTTTTAAATACTTTCCAACGATGTTTAAGACAGGAATTCGCGCAGTCTGTAGTAGAGGTCTGCACGGGCCGAAATTTTCAGGCCCGGGCCCAGCCCGGCCCGTTGAAAAGGTTT
This sequence comes from Salticus scenicus, assembly GCA_963930645.1. NCBI lineage: Eukaryota > Metazoa > Arthropoda > Arachnida > Araneae > Salticidae > Salticus > Salticus scenicus. Next base: position 2,340,259 of record OZ005654.1, on the reverse strand, counting down.
GCTTACCCGGCCCGGCCCGGCCCAGAGAAAAAGCGATAAAATCAGGCTCGATCCGGCCCGGCCCGATTCAAAAATACGTAAAATTACAAAAAAAAAAAAAAAAGCCTTTCTACGAAAAAGATTTTTAGTATGTGTTTTGCAGAGGTTTTATATAGCTAAGCAATAGAATGTTCTTTAACAAAACTGCTGAATGTTTACAAGATATTTATATATAAACTGTATTTCATTATTACAGACGTACAGAAGGCACAGAGACAGAGACAGACAGAAAGTCAAATCGAATATATTAGCACTCCTCAAACAATATAGGAAGATATTTAAAATGGTTAATAGTACAAAAAACACACTTTCAACCACTTCCTGTTATATATCGTAATGTATCCAAATATTTCATGTGATCCAGTAAACAAAACCTTAATGCTAATCCAACCCTATTCAATAGAAAAGATGCTTTTGCACATGCTAAAATGGATGCTACTTTCATCCAGTGCCCCAGAGAAAAGAAAAAGAAGCCTTAGAGGAAAAGTTACAGCGGAAGGATTTTTATAGCTTTCATACCACCTAAACACTACAGACCATAGAAAACAAAGCCTTATATACAGTAACGTATCTAATTTATTTTGTTTGTTACATGTATGCAAACTGGTAGTAACATGCATATTATTTTGAATTAGAAACCATCTAATATTACTTTAAATAAAATATATTAATTTCGAGACACGTTTAAAGTATTTGCGGAAAATCAGATCGCGAACAGTCAAGCTGATAGACAATTAAATTGTAGTTACAGACACCTTTTAACAAAATAAAATTTTAAGTGACATACCAGGGTGCAAAATTATGTAAAATAAATGACTGAAATGTATTTTATCATTTTCCTTTTTCGTTGATTAACGAGGAATTTAGAAAAAGATTCGGGCCGGGCGGAGTTCGGGCTTAAAATTTCCTCCAGGCCCGGCCCGAGTACACACAAAAATTATTGAGCCCGAGCCGACAAAAAAAATTTAAGCCCGAGCCCGGCCCGGCCCGAGAGCAAATTGAAAAATTCGGCCCGAACCGGGCTCGGGCCGAAAGCCCGGCCCGTGCAGACCTCTAGTCTGTGTATTCTCCCCTTCTGCACAACCAGCGATGGGTTAATAATCTATGCGAAGCGCGTGTTTTTTCATTCTTGTCTTCGAAATAGGTTTAGGCATCTGTATAAAGTCATTGTCTCGGTGTTTGGAACTGTTGCTTTATGATACTTAGGAAAAGAAAAAGCAATAATTGTCAGCAGGGTGGAAAAGCTAACCAGTCATTCTTTGAGTAAACAATGTACTAAAGTAAAAAGTGCAATTTCAAAACATTTCTCTTAGTTTGATAGATTGGAGAGATATTGTAGCGCATTCAAGACCCACTGCGCATTGCTATGCAGCCGATTCCAGGACTGCAGATATACGTTTTATCTCTCAAACCTGAAATGTAAAATATCCATTGACTATCTCCAAGATTTATTCGCCTAATGGTTTATTCATGTGTTAAAAGTGAGAATAGATTGATTTTCAGCAAAAATGTATTCAAATAGATGCGAGCATTTAAATAAAGGTGCGCTCACGAAAGGGGGGATATCCTCTCATATTAATTTCACTTTCTACTGGATGAGTGGAAAGGTGTCATCTCTTTGAGCATTCAAATTTAGGAATAACTGTACAGGATAATGTAAATATTACAGAACAAATAGTTCAGCCTGTTCATAGAAAGTAACCGGTAAACTAATAACAGAGAAATAACCGATTGCGAATCGGCACTCAAATTCTTATTCTACCAGTTTTTTAAGTGACTCAATTATGAACTTTCGAAATCTTTGCTCATCCATTTGCAAACGGTGCTCTTTTAATACAGATAAACTGTATATTAAGAGGCAGACGTGAATTTTGTAGTACGTTTTTGGCAGTAGTAGAGGATTGAAAGTGGTATCGCTGGAAAGGTACGGCTAATGTGAGTTTGAGAAAAAAAAAGAATTATTCTCTTGTGGTGTGAAGAAAGTATTTAAAAGTACTTTACTTTTATGAACTTTGTCTAAAATATTTCTATAGAAGATTTACTGACTTACTTAATGTGTACTCTATAAATTATTCGACACATCTAAAATAAAGAAACGGTTATTTTACCGTACCTCTCGTCGAATCTCTCTCATAAGTCTGTACCGAGACCCTAATACGAAACGAACTTCTGACTATTCTTTAATCCATTTATTTCATTTTTAAAAGAGAATGCAACAAAAACTTTCACCCAGTTCTTATCTAAACAACAAACGTAGATGGAACTCAGGTTATGCCCGCTTCGCTGGCCATTATTTAGATGGAGTCTCAAAATAACCAGCCACTTGTTAATAGGAAAATCTCTGAAAGTCAAAAATTAATTTAAAAAGAAAATCTTTGAAATTTACAGAGAATTTTTAGATTATCTTCCAAACGACTCTACACTCAAATCATAAGGGGGGGGGATCAAATTCTAAATTTAAAATTGCGTAACTTTTATTTCATTCTTTGATTTATTACTTTCTTCTTTATACATTAGAGAAAAGTGTTGGATTCGTGATAGTTTCCGAATCCAACTAGGAACTCAGATGGATCCCAGACACGATTAGACCCTTTTTTTTGAAAAGTCTATGTGTGTGTGTACTGTGTACCCACAACTGTGTGCACGTACGACTTAAAAGAATGAAATTTAACCAAACTTGCTCCTGATCCCATTTCCGGATTCATCGCTCAACAGGCATCTCTGTCATTCCGTTTTATATATTTTTTAACAGGGGAGTATGGGATAAAATTTCGTATAAATACACATAATGGGAATTATTTAGTTTTGCATATGTAGGGCATAGCTTTTCTTATAAAATTGTCTACACAGGTAAAACGAATGGTAGAACCATAGGTCTGAGATAATTTTTTTTTTTTTTTTTGTTATGTAAATGGGGAAAAAAAAGAAAGAAAAAAAAAATTCTCATGTGCAAAACACAATAAAACAGAACATTGACGATTAGTGTTGTAAACTATCTGCATTCATAATGGAAAAAATCTTTAATCAAATCCTATACATTTCTTGCGAAAGTGACCTATAACATGTATATAAATTTTCAGCTAAATCGGATAAGCCATTTAAAGGCTACCGCCCTTTAAATAATTTGGGCCCATAGGCCATAATAATAAAGAATTTTTATTTGTGCACTGTAAAAAAAAAAAAAAAAGACGTTAGTGCTACGTTTATCAGAGTCTATACAGTTTGCGCGACGGTGACCTATAACATGTACATAAGCTTTCAGCTCAATCTAATATGGTATTTAGACGCTGTAGCAATTTAAATAATTTGAGTCTGTAAGCTATAATAATAATTTAAAAAAAAATATTTCGTGTCTGTAAATTATAAGTGCAGGATTCAACAAAATCAATAAGGTTCGTGTGACAGTGACCTATAACATGTATATAAATTTTTAGCTCAATCTAATAAAGCGTTCAGACACTATTGCAGTTTAAATAATTTGAGGCTATAGACCATGATGATAAAGATTTTTTTTTTTTTGTCTCACTGTCAAAAAGTCCTCGATTTACCAAAATTAATAAAGTTCGTACTATGATGACTTTTTACATGCGTACCCACTTTCAGCTCATTCGAACAAAATGTTTAGGACATTATTGTGTTTACTCACATACTACACACACATACATTATGTAAAATCGTACCTTTAAAAAAGCAGCTCGTGTCAAGATCAAAGTTGGAAATGAAATGTACAACTAGACATCATGACAGTTACAAATATTAATTTGCAACACTGTAGAACTTTTTTCTTTTTGAGCCATACGAAATTCAAAATCCATTCTGCAAATCATGAATACAATGCTTTCCTTACGTATAAATGTCTGGAAAGTAAAAAGTCGATAATTTTGTTTCAAATCATTACGGTTCAATCATTTATTTTAAAAAATCTGGTGTGAAACAACCACACGACTTCCATTACCCGCTATTACATGTATTATATGCATTTTTGAGAGATAATGTGATCAGAAAACATAAAAGTGACCAAAAAAGAAAATCGTTAGAGCCGTTTTTGAGATACCAACTTTCACAAAAAATCAATTATTGACCGGAAAACAATAATTACATACAAAAGCATATTTAAAAGTGAGTTAAAATGGCGAGTTTGAAAAAAATCCGTACAACCGTTTTTAAAAGGAACGCCTTTGCGAGGCCTGAAATTGAGCTATTTATGCAGGACGCCTATCAATTTTCATGAACTAACCAACTATATCATTCGAAAGGATATCTGATAAAGTGTTTATATAGCAAATTTGAAGAAAATCGTTAGAGCCGTTTTTGAGATACGGACTTACGGTCCCACTTCCGGTTTCCGATGTCCCATTTCCGGTTAAACTCAATTATTGACAGGAAAAAAATAATTACATACAAAAGCATATTTAAAATTGAGTTAAAATGGCGAGTTTGAAAAAAATCCGTACAACCGTTTTTAAAAGGAACGCCTTTGCGAGGCCTGAAATTGAGCTATTTATACAGGACGCCTATCAATTTTCATGAACTAACCAACTATATCATTCGAAAGGATATCTGATAGAGTGTTTATACAGCAAATTTGAAGAAAATCGTTAGAGCCGTTTTTGAGATACGGACTTACGGTCCCACTTCCGGTTTCCGATGTCCCATTTCCGGTTAAACTCAATTATTGACAGGAAAAAAATAATTACATACAAAAGCATATTTAAAATTGAGTTAAAATGGCGAGTTTGAAAAAAATCCGTACAACCGTTTTTAAAGGAACGCCCTTGGGAGGCCTGAAATTGAGCTATTTATACAGGACGCCTATCAATTTTCTTGAACTAACCAACTATATCATTCGAAAGGACATCTAATAGAGTGTTTATATAGCAAGTTTGAAGAAAATCGTTAGAGCCGTTTTTGAGATACGGACTTACGGTCCAACTTCCGGTTTCCGATGTCCCACTTCCGGTTTTTCAATTTTCACCAAAATTTGGAAATTTCATCTGTACGCCAGACGTATTTGAATTCTAAAGTTTCGTAGCTCTACCTTTATTAGTTTCTGAGCTATAATAGCCAGAAGATTCTCCACATACATACACACATACATACACACTGACCAATTGCCAAAAACCACTTTTTTGGACTCAGGGGACCTTAAAACGTGTAAATCAGGTGAAAACCCGATATCGAATTTTCAGACCGAATACAATACTTCCATTACCTACGGTAGTAGGGTAATGGAAGTAAAAATATGAACATGTTCCTTTGAAAGATACCCCATAACGAAAATTTTCACCTCCGCCGGAGTAGGTGCCCCCCCCCCCCTTCCCCGCCGAAAAAGATGAGTAACACTTACATATTCATTTTGTTCTTATTTGTGGTTGATTTTAATTATTATTAATTTGTATTTTACATTGTAAAGTTAAAGATAATTTTCGTTATATTTAAACGATTTCTTTTTCCCTATTCTACCGTATTAAAAACTATGGAAAGAAAAAAAGCGCCACCTGTTGAGGGATGGATCCTCAAACGTTATCAGCACACTTTTAGGTCAAAGTCCCATTCAATATCAAGTTCAGTTAAATTTCGTTCATGGGTCTGCGATGCAGCGCCCCTGTTACTCACGAGACCCACAAAAACACAGAAACATTTTTATTTCCACGAATCCAATATTTTCGTCTTCTAAAAATAGAGATTGTAAGAAATAATCGTCGTAGAAAATCAGGGAACATCCATCCCCACATTATACCTCATTTTATTCCGTCATGAGACGAGAAGCCGAATTGCACGAATTTTTTAAAGAATTAGAAAATGAAGTGAAAAATTATTGTTGCGTACATAGGTGCCAAACAGTATGTCATACAGCTGCCAAAAATTATATTTCCTGGACCAGACCCATAAAGTAAAATACTATTCAAACTTTCAAGTAAAAGTGAAAACGATAACTGAGTATTTCCGAGTTTAAATGGACCGCTTTAAATCGTACCTAATCATGAACGGCCGCAAGCATCGCCGAGATCCAAAGTACTCGATTTAATTTTCTTGAACGATCCAAATTTGCCCCGTCGCTTTGGCGTGAACGCACTACTTTAGGCATCCAGTACTGAGCAAAATACCAGAGAAATAGACGAGGGACAAACGAACTTCTCGGGAGATTATTGAATGTAGAGTAAGAAACGATTTCAGTGAATGTCTGAAAAAAAAATATATATATGGAAAAATACATAACCTTTTTACTAAGAATTAATATCTTACGATTACGACCCTGAATGACTGATAAATGTCTTCGTCAAAGGAGCCTCCCTCCATGCAACGAATGGAAACACTGAGAAGTTTCTAAGGAAAACATCTGTAGCCCCCGACATCTCAAAGATGAAAGCAAAAGATATGTACATAGTAATCGAATCCAAAATAAAATGCATCGTTATAAAAGGATACATACACACACACACATATATATATACATTATATATAGATAGATAGAAAGAGAGAGATATATAAATAACGACATTAAATAAAAGAAATGAAAAAACCTGCACCAAAAGGAGGAAACCCTTTACGGCTCGTAGGGCCACTTACCAGTACAGTAGAAACTCGATTATCCGAAGTAATTGGGAGCGAACTTACTTCGGATAATCGAGAATTCATCAATAATCATCTAAAATATTTATCAGCACTCGTAGTTTGGAAAGGATGGCTTGCATACAAAAGGAATGTGGGGAAAAAAAAAAAAAAAAACTTTAAAAATACATATTTGTTAAGAGAAAATTTTGGATGATAATAGAAAGTGAAAAAAAAAAGTGAAGAAGAAACCGACTTCGGTTAACGGAGAGTTTCGGTTAATTGAGGTGAGTTTCGGTTAATCGAGGTTCGGATAATCGAGGTTCTACTGTACTTTAATCTCGCCCGAAAGAAGTAGAAAACTAAGTTTTATTTTTGAAAATTAAAATTTTAACAGAGTAAGACTGGTGGATAAGAGTTAACGCTTAAACTATGCATAAATTATATATATATTAAATTGTACTTCTTCATCATTTCTGCCAGAAATATGAAATGTTTTCCCATCCATATAGAGAGATGCAAATATTATTTCTATTTCTTGGCACACAGAAATGTCTTGGAATTTAGTTTCTTTCATTTCGAGGCAAAAATGTTGCCAAGTCATTTTTTCCGAGCCACTCTGTCTCGTCAGAGAATTCTGCCAAACGAGGCTGAAGATCCAATAGTAATGGCACTCCAATTCAAAAATATTTTAACTTTTCATGACAATGACAAAAGAAAAATTTTGACAGCTTTAGCATGAAGATGACATTAGCATAATGTTAGCCATTTATCCTACATTTCATAGGCTCTTCGCATTATAGTTTTAAAAAAAGATCTCTGTTGGGAGTGAACATTAAATAAACAAAATAAATGAAGCAATAGGACCTAATTGGAAAAACATAAAACTGTTTGTATTGAAATAGGAAACAACAATTATCATTTCAGGTAAATTGGAGTGGAAGGCTGATTTTCTGTGAAAAATACTAGAGCCGGGAACCGAACCCGGGATCTCCGCTTCTAAAATTTTAAAAAAATTATCCTGTTTAAAAATTTGAATAATGTGTTTAAACGATTAAAAGACATTTTTCGGTAGTATTGGACGTGCCGTCATTTTCGACGCGTCCTTTGCAGGTCAGTTTTCTACCAGAAATTGTAATGGGTCAATAAAATTCCATTTGAACGAGCTGTTTCTTCGAAGATGTTTCCGTTAAGTAAAATTTAGGCTGAAAATTACGATACTTGCTTTCCAGGGCTGCAGGCTTTTGCAATAAAATGTAGTCATTGCAACACCCTTTTCAGTAAGCAGCTTCTGTTCTACCTTCTTCCAATAATAGCAACAACTGATGGCAGTAAGACGGATGAGGGTGTTGGTGCTGCCTGGGTTGCTATTTACAATAACGATATTGTTAAATTTGATTTGCTGAAGCTCAGGGAATATAACTCTGTTTTTCAAGCTGAACTGATTGCTTTTAAAGAAGCGCTTACTTGGTTAAAGGATGCAAATTTCAATTCTGTTGTTATTCTCACTGATAGTCTCTCTTCTATTCAGGCTTATAGAAACCTTTATCCTAGTACCATGTTAATTAAGGATGTCCTGGACCTCATTCAAATCTGTGATAGTAATGTGGTAATTAAATGGGTGAGGAGACACACTGGTATTTTGGGTAATGAAATTGCAGATTTCTTGGCCAAGAATGCTTGTGTTACTGGTAATAGAGTGGTTATTCCCTATCCTAACTCACTTATTAAGAAATTTCTGAACACTGACCTGAAAATTGCTTGGCAACGTGAGTGGGATTCTTCAGATAATGGCAGACTTACTTTTAGCATTTTTCCTACCGTTTCTCTTGATTTTAAACTAAAGAATCAAGTTCTTTATTACTTCGCTACTGGCCATGGTGCTTTTCCCTACTATTTGCACTATAAAGCTAAAGATAGGGATAGTCCAAATTGTCCTTGTGGCTCTCTTGGGGATTCTCTGCACTACATGACGACTAGCTGTTCCTTTTCAGGTCAATGTATTAAGAGAGATACTGCAGAGAGTCTTGGTGACTACTTTCAGAGAATAGATAATTCTAGGTTATGGTGTAAACGAGCTGCTTCCATCTATAATCATTTGAACGAATGTTTTACTTTTATTACTTATAAATTTTAGGCTCTTGATTTGTTTGGATTGTAAATGGTGTCTTGCTGTTGCTTATTTGTAATTGTTATGTAGTTTTATCGCTTGTTCCTGTATCTTTATATATTTTAGGTTCTTGTTTTTAACTGTTGTATTTTACTTTTAGTGTTTTATTCTAATGTTTTAGTACTTGCTTTTGCTATGCATTGTTTTAACTTTTAAACTGTTGTTTTAACCTTTTTTACCTTGTAGTTTGTTAACTTGGGTTATTTTAGCTGTATTTATATTTTTGTATTTTAAACTTTGTGCTTATTGCTATTTTTAATACTGTTTTTGTATTTTGGCTATATGGTCTTTGTTACTTTATGGGAATTTCTGTTGCTGTTTTGCGTGTTCCTGAAATATTTGTATTCACGCTGCTTGACATTTTGTTCAGTACGATTGTTTTTGTTCTACTGTTTTATACTTTTGTATTATTGGCTTTGTATGTAACACTTCCATGTGACTCTGCATTTTTGATTTTTCCAAGTTTTTTTTTTTTTTTTTTTTTCTGCTGGTTTTCTGGGTTCGTTCTCCTGGCTGAGTTTTAGTTGATGGTGGATGCTTCTTTTTCCGACCGTCCTTGGGCCTTCGGGCCGGCCATAAACCTTCGGGTTGGTCGGCGGTTTCGGGGGTAATAGCAACAACTAAATTGATAGCTAAGAGTCACCTGCATCAGTGATCTTAGTATTGAGTTCTCCTCCGGTCGTGTGTGGATTGGCATAACCACCTGCTCCGCGCACAGACACTAACCCTTACAGTTCGCACAAAATGGAAATATTTTAAAATCTAGACAAACAGTTTAAACCTCTCAATAACGGCAAGCGTCTTACAGACGACACACTGAAGACGTTTGAGAGAACTGGAATATTTTTAAAAAATTGTTACAGATTAAAAAGAAAATATTGATTGTCAACAGGATCTTGGGGTGAGTCCTCTAGTAACTATGTCGCAGGATTACTTCGCTAAAGAAGACAAATTAATGTCCAAAAGATCAAAGTAATTGCTTTTAAATATTTAATGTATAATGAGTACAGATGAAATCTTAACTCTTGGTTTTTTTTTTTTTTTAGCTAGTTTCTTTCTCTTTTAAAATTATTGTATTTCAAAAATTATGCAATTTTTACATTAAATTTAAATTCAGTTTTTTTTTTATTAGTTTTCGTTAAATTTGCCTTTTTATTCATCTTTGTTTTTATTTCATCTCTTTTAATCCGTTCAAAATTTTACGATAAAATTTTCAGTCTGCCTAGCAACAATTGTAGATTCAAAGCACATGGCCAAAAGGAATGTGACCTTTGGCTAATATTTTGCCCTTGAACCGCTCTGAAGGTCGCTGTTGCACGCGCAGTGTCTGCCTGGCTCATCAGCATGACAGCTAATTTGCCAATTGTCACGTTCAGTGACTAGATCGGCAAATGTGTTGTTATCGCTGATGGGTCAGTTTTTTTCAACTGCGAGGTTAGTGGTAGCGTGTTGGCGATGTCTTGGGTTCAGCGTGGATGAAAGGCGGGAAGTTAAGTACTTTTGGCTGGTGGACGTGAACAAGTGATGACGATGTAGTGATCCGGAAGTTAGAAATGGGGCTTTTGCCCCACATGGGTCCTTCGAATTCGGATTTCAGGTGGCCGAAGGGCTAATGTTCAGCAAAAATTCCAACAAAGTTTCTTCCATGCTAACTCTGAGGCCGTGGATGTTGTATTTTTTTTTTTTTTTTTTTTTTTTTACGAGATGCGTGGATACTGAAGATGTTTTTGCGGCAGGAGAAATAATTGCTTAATATGTTTATGGAAGCTGGTTTTTCAGGGAAGGACCTTTGAAGACCTTAAATAAATGACTGTATACGAAAAATCGAAAAATTTCCGCCCCCTACCATTCAACGGAAGTGTGCTACTATGTGAAGTCAGGGTCCACAAGAAAATGTTTCTCCCGTTTGAAGTTTGCTGCATTTTTTATTAGCAACGGTCTAGTGTCGTTCCCGAATAATGGACGATTTACGGTTGCGTTGCATTGACTAAGAATTAGGAGGTTCCTGTGTGTCACCATGTTTGTCTCCATTGCATCATGAAAATAGTGAGATTTGAGTCTATTAACCAAAGAGGTGCCTGCAGGTCCTTGGCAATCCTTGTAGGTCCGTCATCGACTGATCTAGTGATCTGATTCCAGAAGCCTTCCTGGTATCTTATCCTGTCTTTGAATATCTTATTAATTCTCTCCTAGTAATCTTCTACTAAATATGACTTTTAATTTTGTAGTTTAATTATTTGTAAATGAAACTTTATTTTAGTGTTCTAATACTATATATCAGCTACTAAAATTTTTCTAAGTCATTTAAAGTTCTTTGTTTCTAAACTAGAGGTTAAACTAGAGTTAAACTTTCTTTTTCATGATTAAAAGACACTGACTTTATGTATTAATATGTGAACTTTAAATGAAAGAATATATATATATATATATATATATGAATGCCTAAATTATTATACTGAATGATAAAAACTAAAGTTCCTAATGTCTGTTGTAATATATACTTGATCATCGTAGAAAACATTTGAATGTGGAAAAACGATATTTCTTGAGTTTCCTTTATTATTTTTTTTTAATGTGGAAAAGTGATACATGTTGTGTTTTCTTTATGATATTTTTTGTAAGGGGATCCCTAGATAAAAATTTGAAAAAATAATTAAAATAATTAATAATCATGTTCTTGTAATAATGTGTTTGTGTTTATTTTTATTATGAGAAATGTTATTAACTTTTTTTTATTTCATTGGGGAATTTAAATTAATTCAAAAGTTCTTTTTATGAGCCATTTAGTTTGCTGCTGTAAATGTATTGTTGTGGAAGGTATTGAAATCTTAAGAGATAATTAAAGCTTAAGATGTAAAGAAACCCAAATTTAAGGAAAATTTGACTGTTGAAAGATGAATTTACAAAAATAAAGATGAGGTGTGATAACTTCTGATTTTACAGCGGGAAACATTTTTCTATTTATTGAATTTTTCTGTTTGTTTATTTTGGGGGTGGTAATGGCTCAATCTGTTATTTTTTTATTTACTTATTATTTTAAAACTATCATATATATATTAGTTATTCAGATGAGATTCTTTTTGCATGCAACTTATGGCAGTTTCGGTTATAACCTTTAAATTGCTGATAATTTTATTTAACTTAAAGATATAGTTTTGGTTCATTAACAAAAACTGCCATAAGTCATCATGGTCTTTATGTATTTTTAGTGTGATTTATAAATAATTTTAGCTGCAGAGATAAAGCATCTATCCAATGGGGTTTCGCGGCCCCCCATTTAACATTTCTGTCTTTTTTAAACCCTGGGTTCAGTTAATCTTTGCGGCCAATGTACTATCAAAATGTTTTCAAATTTAGTTCAAAATTTAAGATATAAAATGTTTATGATAAGATAAATTTAAAATTAGAACACAACTCATTCAAATCACCACAACACGTGTGTTTTTATCTTCTAGAAAGAATATATTCAGACGGTAAGAACGTACGCCCTAGAACGTATGCTGTTTTCATTTTAAAATCAATGCAGTTTATTCAGGGCATATTTCTGAAAAAAAAAAATCTTACAATTGGAGCCTCAAACTACTTCGAAGCATAGTGGATAATCTGGCTGTAGTTTTAGTTTTCGACAAGCCAAAATTATCGCCAATGCCAAACGTTTTTCAGAATTGGATTTTCTGGAAAATTTTGCTATCAATGTTTTAATCATGATAAAATTATTAATGAAAAATCTTATTCTACTTTGCTCTCTCTACAACTTGAAAAACAAAAAACTTCTTTAAAACCATTAATTAATTTTTCTTACTTTTGTAAAAAAAAAATCTGGTGTGAAACAACCACACTACTTCCATTACCCACTATTACATGCCTTTTTTCGAGATAATGTGATCAGAACACATAAAACTGACCTAATGAAGAAGACATCTAAAAATTTTCCGGTAAGAGAAACGTGATACACGTATAAAGACATATAAAACAGAGTTTACATAGTGAATTAAAAAACAAGGAAGAAAAAAAATGGTAGAGTTTTTTTTTTTTTTGAAACACCAATTTCCGAGATATAAAATTAACCTACCTGATCAGGATGACTATTAATTTTCATGTAATTTGTATATTACATAAAGAAGATATCTAAAATGTGTTCAGGTAACAATTTTCAAGAAAACCGTTACAGCTGTTTCTGAGATACCGACTTTTACCAAAAGTTGCCATACTCAGTTATCGACAGGGAAACAATAATTGTTTACAAAAGGATACTTAAAATGGAGCTGATAGGGAGAGTTTGAAAAAAATCCGTACAGCCATTTTTAAGGGAACGCACTTGCGAGACCTGAAATTGAGCTATTCATGCAGGACGCCTATCAATTTTCTTGAATTAACCAACCATATCATTCCAAAGGACATCTAATAGTGTTTATATAGCAACTTTGAAGAAAATCGTTGCAGACGTTTTTGAGATACGGGCTTACGGTCCCACTTCCGGTTTTCTAATTTTCGCCAAAATTTGGAACATTTATCTGTACACCAGACCTGTCTCAATTCTGAAGTTCCGTAGGTTCTATCTATATTAGTTTCGGAGATATGACAGTCATCCCCCCCCCCATACATACACACTGACCCATTGCCAAAAACTACTTTTTTTGGTCTCAAGAAACCTTAAAACATGTAAATCTGGTGAAAACTCGATATCGAATTTTAGGAGCGAACACAATACTTCCATTATCTACTGTAGTCGGGTAATGGAAGTAAAAATGAAGTTAATTTTTTTAATTATAATTTTTATTTATTTAATTAATTAATAAAAAGTAAACCCTTTTTTGTGTTTGTTTCTCTTGTCTCTTGCTTTGGTTTTTGTCCCCTTATTGGTTACTCCATGCTGCTGTCTTGTTGGCCGTTTCTATGGCTCCCCACACTCCCTCTTGAAATTTTATTTCATTGAGTCTTGCTTTTGAATCGAAGGTGTTTTTTGCACCTGAAGAAGAAAGACCACGTCCTTTCGAAACCAGCTGAGTTTGTAGTCATTTTTAGGGTGTGTGAAGAAGTTTTAATGTTTAAATATTAATTAAATATTTAAAATTTTAACGTATTCGTAATTTGTCTAAAATAAGACAGTGAAAAATTGACCTATTTTTTAGCGTGTTTTGAAAATAGTCTTTTTTTTTTTTCCCCTTCTTGCTGGAAGAATTGAGTTGGTATCTTTGAAAAGTGAGCGAAAATAGAGAGACAGCGTATATGTTGGAGGATGTCCCAGACCCAATGCCTATTGACATTTTTACTTGGTAGGAGTTTTGTCATTCGCTTCTCTTCCAATCCAATAAAATATCGAAAATTAGATCAATGAAATCTTGTTTCTTTCCTCGTAAAGTAAAAGAGGAGGAGAAATTTACTTATATAAGCTTTTAGGGCGTAGTTTTTTGCTTTTCATCTTGAAAAGACTTTTAGGCTGAGCAAAGAAGGTCTGAAGAAACAGAGGAAGACATTTTACGCACACAGACAGAGAGAGAAAAAAAAAAATGTTTGTAACCAGTTGCAACTTTCTTTTCTTCTTCGATATTAAAAAAAAAAACTAAAGTGAGAGCAAATATCATTTGTCAGTTTAAAAATTGGGACGACTGCGTAAAGCTGCATTTTAGAATTTTAATAAGGTATTCGTTCTAACTCATAAAATTGAGTAAAATAGAAAAACCTTCAAGCCAAGAATATAATGTTTCGCCTGTTTCTCTGAAGTTAAAGCAATTCTATACTGATTCAATCCATTCATAAATAACTATCGACTGCATAGCTTTAAGTTTAGAGAAATTTAAAATAATTTTTCTTTTAAATATATATTTTTTTGCGATATCTTTCCGTTTCACAGATCGTGAATGGCTTCATGGAACTTTCACTCTTATCCATGTTGATGAAACGTTTCACGTAGCAACCTCATAAGAGCTTCAAGCATTTGAACTGCCTGCAATCATTTAAGTTACGCTGATAAGAGACAAAGATCAAACGTTAAAATCTTGACTTCAGTGTTCAGGGAACCGGAAAATGCTTCGTTTAAAAAAAAGACAAGCAGTAAAATGTTTAAAAAAAAAAATATATATATATATACTTTATTATGGGTATGAAAAGTTCATTTTCATTCCTGAGCACTTTTCTTCGACATGGTAAATTAGAGTAAAGTATTGCATTCAATAGGGAAAAAAATACTTTCGCTTAATCATTGCCAACCCTGTATGCCTTCTATAAATGACGTCCACACCCCATTCTGTTCTTAAATAAAGTCCAATATTAATAACGCACAGCACAACACGAATGAAATTGCAGCAATTTCTAAGTAGAGTTCCCCACTCTATTCGTCACTCAACTGTTTCTTTTTTCCGTCCTATTGTGTCAAAAAATAAGCCTATTTTTGATGTACAATTTTAGGGAGAAATCGGTTCTATAAACTCAAATGAGCAGTCAGAAATATGACAAGTATTGAATTTAAGGAATTGTGCTCATTTTTATTTTCGTTGGAGAAAATACATTTTTCCTTAAAGTTGGCTTTTCTCAGAAGAAAAAGGCGAAAAGAACACTTTACAAAAATGGACGATAGAATCGAAAATGTTTTATTGTACTTACAATAATTATCCTTTTAAAATGCAGTTTTTATAGGGTAAATTTTAAAGCAGGGAGCCGAGCATAGTCCGACATCGCAATCTGGACAAAAATATCGCGTTTCTTTCCTCATCCGTTTTCGAAAATCGTTTCTTTTCGAGCAAGACACAAAAATTCGCGACTTTACTCGCATACAAGAATGCAATAAAATCGAACCGCTTTACACTTGTTTTGCAGTTCTAACTTGACTGGAACTACCAGAGTCGTCTGTTAGAAACATTACACACTAAACGAGCAAAAAAAATACGGCAAATCAGTGGATTAGAGTAGGAAAAAGGTTGCTCATGCGCAAGGTAATATTTTAAGCACCAGAACGGCGGTCGGGCAAAGCTTTACAAACGATCACTTTTTTTTTTCCCCAGTTGAAAGACTTATCTGTAGATGAAATGACTTTTAAACACAGGACAGGTAGAGAACGGGGTCTTCCTCGGGTTATTCAGTGAAGATTAGGTTACGACAGTAATTAAGGGCCGGCAACAAGTTGAACCAAATCAGTAATGTTTTCGATCCCCCTGTAACTTTAGGATAGGTTAATATAGACGCAGTTCAATTTGCTGATACATTTGTGGGACGATAGCATATTGCATAACGGATATATAGGCTTTTATTTTAAAACACACAAAAAAAGAAAAAAAAAATCAGCCTGTTTTTTATTGATAATATACAGTTTTAAACGAAAATTATTCCCAGTTTCAGATGAATTGAAAAAACACTTTTGAAACAATATACTGCAGTCGGAATACTAATATCTTTAATATCCCATGAAATACGAGTATTTTCATGAAAAACGTTTTCTCTGCGCATGCGTGAAAGATTAAAAAAAAAAAAAAAAAAAAAAAGTTATTACATAGGTTGAAAACCAGATATATTGGGCAACTTTTTAAAGAGTTCATTTGAATAGAGTAAAAAATAAGGAAATTATCGGCAAAAGAACGAGCTAGATTTTAAGTATTTTCCGGAGTTAAAATTTCATCAACGGTTTTTCACATGCCGCGTAATTAATTTAAAGATCCAATTATTTCAGCCACTTTGTAAAAGTTTTTTTTTTTTTTTCTTTTTGTGAAAAACATGCGAAAACCCCTTTATGAAATTTCAACTCTGGAAAACACCTAAAAGCTGCGTTATTTTGCCGACAATTTTTACTCTACTCTACTCAAATGAATTTTTCACAAATGTTGCCGAATATACATGTAGTATACATTCAACCTATGTGTTTTTTCTTTTTTTTTTAAATCTTTCGCGCATGCGCAGAGAAAACGTTTTTCATAAAAAGTTCATATATCATGAGGTATTTAAGATATTTGTATTCCGATTGCAGTATATTGTTTCAAAAGTGTTTTTTAACTTATCTGCAAGTGGGAATGATTTTCGTTTAAAACTTTGTACATTATAAATGAGAAACATGATTTTTTTTTTTTTAAGAGTTTAAAAATAAATGCTTATATCTTTGTTATCTAACAAGCTGTCGTCACACGAATTCATCCATAAATTGTGCTGAGTATATATTAAAACAGCCTAAAGTTACAAATCATTTCGTTCCCCTAACGATACAGGGTGATCGCAATGATTTTGCTCAATTCGTTGCCGACCCCCTAATTGTTGTCGTAACCCAAATCTTCACTGAATAACCCGAGGAAGACCCTGTTTTTTACATATCCAGTGTTTAAATTGGGAGGGGGGGGGACTGATTGTATTTTAGGAGATCCAAATGTTGCATCTTGAAGTTAATATAAGTTTGTTACCTATATTTTCTTTCTTACTGGATTCCTACGTGCATAAACTATTTATGAATGGTGATTAGACGTTTTAAGCGAAAAGTGGGAAATTAGACACGTGTGTGTATAATGGGTTGTAGCCTAACCCAGTGAAAATCCCTTAAAATATACTCTGCGTATATGAGCTTGTAAAGAAACATAAAAGTAGATTGAAATGTAACAAGTAAAAAAATCGAAAATGTTTGTTATTTTACTTTTTTGGTAAGTCTCGTTTCAAGGAGAGAAGTTAAATTAGATGGCTGATGTCATTCAATGAAAGTTATTGTCGTTAGGGTTGAAGCCAACTGACTGTCCTAGGACTGACCTCCGTGCGAAATCTCATCCAGTAAAAGAGTTTAAATAACGGACAACGAGTGCCGATGGTGTTGGTGTTGGTGTTAGGGATTAAGGCCGATTGACAACACTGGGGTCCTAGGCCTGAGGGGGAGTGCCTTCCGTGGAGGTCTTTCTAAGGGGTCCTAGCCCGTATTTACGCAAGTTTCGGAGGAAACCACGGAAAACTCCGAACGGCTAGGCCGACGAGCGCGACCGGGGATCGAACCCGGCACCTCACGTCTACCAGCTTTGAGCGTAGAACCGCTTGGCCGCTGGTGGGCCCACGAGTGCCGATGAATTGGTAGTTGAAGAAGATTAATGCGATACATGCTAGGAGTGTTTTTTTTTTTTTTTTTTTTTAATAAGAATCGTATTGTAAAATTTTTTAAATGGGAGTAAACTATACTGATTTTAGGAATCGTCGGCGTCAAATTGTCCATTTTACAACTCACACAAGACATTCAATAACAGAATCTATTCGCGGTCTTAGGGTTGAAGCCCGTTGAAACCAGAAATTGTTTTAACCTATAGGTTGAAATTCCCCCAGAGGATTTTTATATCTTTTATTCAGATGAAACGGGCGCAACAAATGGAATTTTTTTTAATATTCATGCAAAGAAATGTGCTATTCCTCCTTAACGAAGCGAATTAAGAAAACTATTATCGCCCGTACGAGATTCCAAAGATTTTGTTTATTTTCCTCCTGTTTTCGTGGTTTAATCTTACCACTTATTTCCAGATTTACGATTTTATTTTACGACTCTTTTAATCCACTTCTTCCCTCTTTACCCGAGACCATCCAGAAATCACCTTTCTCGTGGAAAGCGCATTCGAAATCTGCTTTTATCGACCTTTCACAGTGAAACTGGATTTAAAAGATATTTTTGAATTTCACTTACGTCTTAATATGGAAAGTTTTGGAAGTTTGAGCTGAGATTTAGTTACTTACGCATCTCGTGGAAGGTTTATAGTTTCAGACATTTTGTGATACAAATGCCAGCAGGCAATTTTTGTTCGATTTTTTTTTTTTTTTTTTTTAAACAAATTAATTTTGCAGTGTGGCTCCTAACTTAGAAAGCAACGAAATTTTATGCTTGAATTTTTTGATAAAAACAGAAATATTTATGTTGCACGACTTACCTAGATAATTTATATTAGGACCACACATTGAAGATATTAAATCAACCTAGAAGCAAATTTCTTTTAGAAATTACAATAAAGACAAAATCAGAGTTTGGTTTTATACTCAATCTTTATTTAAATGGATCCCACTGCTCACGAGGGAGGTCTCCATTCCACAGGCACATACGCAAAATTTTTTTTGAAAAAATTACAGAATACTCTCCTCATGCGGTTGTGTATGTTTATATATAAAAAAAAATTCCAGCGGAATCACTCTATATCATCCACAAAAAAATATTGAAAATGTCCGATTTATGGCAATTGATCGCTCTTTGGCGACACAGTGAAAACTGATGCAAAACGATTTTTTGATAGATACTCATTGCAGAAAAACGTTTCCATCCTGAACTCGTTTAAGAAAGTTTATTTTAAATAAACACTTTTTTCAAACTACAATTTTGCCATCTTCTATATTAATAAAATCAGACTTTTGTCTGTAAATTTGTCGGAATCACAAAATTTTGCGATATCTTCACGTTTCACACCTCATGAAAGCCGAAAATGACTTCAGAAAATTTTGCCTGTGTGTGTGTGTGTGTGTGTCATCGTGTCTGTATGTCGCTTTTTTTGTCCGGGCGTCACTCGAGAACGGCTGGACGGAATTCAACGGCCCTTGGCAGGAATTTAGGTCTTCACCCAACTTAAAATTATATCAACTTTTCAGAAATTCTCTCCCGTTCCCCCCTGGGGGGGGAAAAAACTAAAACACGTTTGTCCGGGCATCACTCCAGAACGGCTGGACGGAATTCAACGGCGCTTGGCAGAAACTTAGGTCTTCACCCAACTTAAAATTATATCTATAGAAATTTTCAAAATTATTATTAGTGTTTAAATTGTGGGTAAAAAAAGCCTGCGCATGCGCCATAAATATTTTTTCACTAAAACGCTTTGAATGAAAAAATAAAATATAAAAATAAATTTTTAAGTTAAAGACTTTATTCGCGTGATTCGCACTACAAATTATGAAAAGATTCAAATGAAGTGTTGCTATCTAAATTCCATACTTAAGTTAATTTTAAAAAATCTAATTGTCGTATCGAAAAACTGTTTACACCCCAGGATTCAGAAAAATCACCCCTTTCATTTGGTTGTGAATTTGTAATGATAGGTCTGATATTTCTAATTTATTTTTCCGTTTTTCCGTTGCCACTTAAATTTCATACTTTAGTTATTTTTGAAAAATCTAATTGTCGCATCGAGAAACTGTTTGCACCCCTGGATTCAGAAAAATCGCTCCTTTCATTTGGTATCAAATTTATAAATATAGGTCTGATATTTCTAGTTTATTTCACCCTTTTTCCGTTGTCAACCCAGATTCGGTAGAAGGCTTTATATTTATATATTTTTTTATTTTCCAGAACTAAAACGAATTATTTTTTATTTCACGTGAATAATAATAAAAATTAGAGAGAAAAATTACTACAAAAGTTGGTGATTTTTTTTTTTTTTTTAATCAGGAATTTGTATGTGGATAAATATTTTCATAGAGATATTTGGCATTAGTTTAATATTTTTATTTAATTAAGCAGTACTTTTCTTTCCTGGAGTAAAACAAATTTTTTGTTGTTATTATGTACCTTATGAGGTTCTTTTATGTTCTCTTTTTAATTCTAAATGATTGTAATTTGTATTTTATTAAGATTTCTTATTTTTATTTTGTAAATATCAGAAAAGAGTTTTTATTTTATTTTATTTATTTATTTATTTTGTGAATGGAACAGCTTTAGTATTGGATCCCTTTGGCAAAATTTGAAATTCGGCACCGAAGTAACTCGGACGTTTCTCGCCAAGATCTTTAATTGCACAATTGAGATAGTCAATTCAGTTCATCGCAAAAATGGCTTAAAATATTTAAAGTCTCCAAAGGGGTCCCATACTAAAGCTGTGCTTTTTGTATTCATTTATTTATAATATTTTCTGTTAAAGACTTCTGTGGTCACGAAATTTGGTGCGTAAATTGTTTGTATGCATCCGGCACTTATTGTAACTGGATTTCACGAAATTCGAAGTCCCCCCCCCTTCTCGGAGTCGGAGTGCAATAAACAAACATGTGTAAAAATATGTTCTTCCGTTTGAATTCGCTTTGAATTATCTTAGAATGGCGAATTTTGGTGTGTGGATATTGATTAAGTGTACGCATTATGTATATTAGTGGGATTGTGCAAAACTTCGAACTCACCCGCTGAGGAAGGGGAAGTAAGAAGTGGGTAAATTGCTGCCGAAGGCAGTGGGGATCCAGACTTCTCTCGTAGCGAGCGAGAAAACCTCTACCAATCACAGTGAGAACTTAGATTATTAATAAAGATATGGGATTTTGACAACTCATTTAAGTTTAATGTCCAGCGAAGCGGATAAAGCCTGCTAGTATAAATATATAAGTAAAACTTAACGATCAAATTATATAACATTTAGTTTCATGTGAAACACTTAAACTAAGCTGAAGTTTTAACTGAGCTTTAAATATCGTGTCTAAAAGTAAAGCAGTACGCACATTTATTTATATTGCATGATAAATTAAAAAGAACGTACATAACGGTTTGAAAATAAAACAGTGGTAAACGGCAATCACTTATCAATGCGCTACTTTGTGTTTTCGAAGAATACAAATTAATTTTATAACCAGTAATTTAGATCAAAATTTAAATTAATAAAAATTCAAACTTAAATTTCCGCCTCAAATTTCAGTATACATCTTTACACTTACTACATGTACATATACACTACTTTACATTTTATTACGCTGGTTAGATAAAATTTACCAAATACCTTTTTTTTTTTTTTCTTTTTTCTTTTTTTTGTTAACTCTACGTACTAAATTAATTTAACTTAAATAAAAAAATACATTTCTATAACTGCAAGTTTTGAACCACGTATCTTTTATTAATTTATTCATATATTAAAACAAATTTTCATGAAAAATTACAAAAGAAATCTCTTAATGAGTTCAAATAATAACCGTGGATTAGTAGGGGGGAGTAAAATAGGTCTCTGGATTATCAAAAATGTACAAAAACAATTTATTTGTATGACCATAAACATTGATGTTGAAAAGATGCAATTCTACCCCCCCCCCCCCCGAAGAAAATAAGTTTTTTTTTAAACTTTATGACTAGTATATAACCCCGTCAAAAATGACGGGATGTTAAATAAATTAAGGTGGTGAATCAACGAAGGCTTTGCCTGCTTCGCTGGTCACTATATTTAAAGAAAACTCTTTTCTATATCGCTTTATAAACAATAATAAAATAAATGAATAAATAATCCTGAAATTGCTCAAAAGCCCGCTTTCTATCCCCGATGCCTTCAGCAGCGACCTACTCATTCGCAGACTCTCGGGTGCCTGTTCCTATTGCCTGTGACAATAGCTTACCAGTGGGCTTCCATTTGGGTGCTTATCAGATGACAGTTTCGAAACGGACAGTATCGACAAAAATTGGAGTAGCAATTTTATGTTTGAATCCCAGTTACATATGAACAACACTATACGTGGTGTATATAATATTTTCTTTCACGTTATTTTCTATATATATTTGAGTTATTTGATCAACTATAAAATGATAACAATTTCACGCCAAATATAATATATATGCTATGATCGGCTACATCTATATCGTGTGAGACAATTTTTTGTGGTTATAATAGTAGTTGAGTTGGTATATAGAAAAATAAATATTTAAATCTGATCCTAGTACAGCCTTAATATAGCTCCCCTTGTCGACTTTTGAATTTTTATCGCCATTTTAGACAAAAATACATAATTTATGCGATTATTTTTTCTGTTTCTTTCTTTTCTTTTCCCTTTCCTTCTTTTCTGTTTTTCAATATTTTATTTATTTATTTATATTTTTGATGCGCTACTTGGCTTAAAGTGGCTTTCACAAAAGTAGAGCCCTTGGCGATAAATGTCCGATTTATTTCAGCATCAGAATTTTAAAAATTACCCAGGATTATAAATGAATTCTTCAAGAGAATTCATTGAATGAGAATGGAAGCTTTCATGTCAAGCGCGATTCATCCGTGCCAAAAAAAAAAAAATAAATAAAAAATAAATTAATTAATTAAAGTATATTAAATAAGGTTTTTTTGCTTCAATTTCATTTTTCATATGCCATCATTTTCATATGCAAATTTAATATTTTATAATTTATTTATTTATTTATTTATTTATTTATTATATTATTTATTTATTTATCATAGCGGAAGGGGTAAAAGTTTCAGTTCATGTTTGAGCTCATTCGCGTATTTGTATTACATGACTGTTTGACGTCATAGTGAATGCAAAAAAACTAAGGCTCGAAACAAACATTTGAACTTTAACGATACAAAAGCGGCTAATGTGCAGATTACCTAGTTAAAATGCGAAAAATTCATGATTCCGCACTTTAACGGTTCACTTTAGTTAATTTGCAAATTAGCTGGGTAATCTGCCCACTAACGGATTTCGAGCTTTAACGGTAACATATATATATATATATATATATATATACATACATATATTCAAACTTTCTCTTTTTTTCACCACCAGTTGGTTATAAATAATTATTGTGATAATTAATAAACAAAAAGAAAGAAAGAAACACACTTGAAAGATTTTTTTTTCCCTCTACAACCTAGTTTTGAAATTTTTATCGCAAATTATTACAAACAAAAATTTTATTTCAAAACTAAAAAATAAGAAAATAAAATATTCCCATTGTATTCCTTACGAAATCTTTACAAAATAACTTAGTGTGTGTGTACTATTTAAATCCCCTGTAAGGGAATGAAGGACACCCCCCCCCTGTTCATCAGTACATGTAAATGATAAACATGGACACAGGAAGGGGGGGATCAGGGCAAACGACCTGTGCCTTCGAAAAAAGGGTGAAGGGAAACGACCCATTTTTTCTGTCAAGATATCATACATCGGGAGAATCGACCTCCACCCGATATTTTACCATGTTTTTATTAACTTTGATTCTTGTTTGTTTGCCCGGTATAAATCTTGCAATCGAATTTTAACTAACATCCCTACTAGCTAGACATTTGAAATTTTCACAGTAGCTCAGAACCCGGTGACAACACAATATTTCGAAGTCCAATTTTCGAATTTTTAATTAGTTTTCTTATAATTAATTAAAATGTGAAAATAATAACATCCTAATAGCGGTAAAATAGCCATTAAAATATTAGCTATACTTTAATTGTCGTCAAAAAAAAAAAAAAAAAAAAAAAAAAAACGAGTTCATTTTCTTTCGACATAAAAATAAATATATTTAATTAAACGTGAGCGTTAAAAAATTATAAAAAGTTAAATTATGCATCTCACAAAAACTGACGTCATCATCACTTTAAAAATTTTATGCACATTGATAAGAGCTCTATGATTCATCAAAAAATCAAAAAATTTAAAACATGGTATATAATTTTTTTTTTTTTTTTTTTAATCTTATAATTATTTTATATTTACATTTGTATTATAACAAGTTTCTTTTAAAGAAAGTAACTGAATTTAGGCTTGGAAGTTTGGTATCCAAAATAGCGGTGCTTATGATTCGGGTTATTTATTCTTTTCTCAAATTCTTATGTACTCGTTCTCATCCGGAACGGTAGGTTAGTTTGTGAATATCACGCTGGAGAAAAAAGGAAAATAAATTAAAAAATTAGAAAATAAATTAGAAATATCAGTCGTATCGTTACAAATAAGGTACCAAATGAAAGGTGCGATTTTTCTGAATCCGACGGATTAAAAAGCTTATCGACCGGGCAATTAGATTTTTTAAAATTAACTAAAGTATTAAAATTAGGTGGCAACAGCAGACGATTGTCTGGACACCGCCTGGAGAGAAAAGAAAACATCTGCTACTCATTAAGTCACATGTTTTGGAAGTGGAATTCAAAATTCCAGTTTTCAAAATTTTTCAAATTTTCTCTCATGAACAGAAAAATTAATATACAGCCTGTACAACACAAGACCAACTTGTAGTTCAAATTTCATCAATTTTGGTTAAAATAAACAAAAATGTTACTTTTTTTTTTTTTTTTTTTTTTTCCCAAATTAAATTTTATTCTAACTTTGAAAAGATTTATGTGATACGATACATTAAGAATTTGGGTTTTAAAAGTTTTTTTAAATAGCTTATTTTAAAATTATGATCTTTGTAAGCGCTCATAGCACTGTTTCGCAGGAATGTTAAACAAAAATTTATGCTAAACTTTTTCTCGAGAAAAAGTTTCTAATCTATATAAATAAAGAGAAGTGTCTCTGTGTTTGTATGTGCGTCTGCGCTGTGGTGCTTACACTACCGATCGCCGA
Source organism: Salticus scenicus (assembly GCA_963930645.1). Taxonomy (NCBI): domain Eukaryota; kingdom Metazoa; phylum Arthropoda; class Arachnida; order Araneae; family Salticidae; genus Salticus; species Salticus scenicus. The sequence goes on along the minus strand of OZ005654.1, from coordinate 2,315,292 downwards.
GCTACAAAACTTGGCATATGGGTACCTGGGACCCTGTAGGTGTGCACCTCATCGATATTTTTCGAATTTGAACTTTTTTAATTATTATTATTATTATTTTTATTTTTCAGTTTTAAATATTGGCTTTTATGTTTCATTTTTCATGAATTTATTCTTCCATTGTAATCGTCTGCGTATCTTAGCAACGGCTATTACGCAATTCATTTTTTATTTAACGCATTCATTTGAAGGCGAAATCTTTTTTCTCTTTTTAATTTTTTATATATATTGAAAATAAAATGGCAAATCAGTAGAAAAAATTAAGTATATTAAATTTAAAAACTTATTTATAACAGTTATGTTTATGCATAATTTTTATAGCATAACAACTTTTTACTCTTAATTTTTTAATTTAATTTCTTTAAAAGAAAAATATTTTAGCTTTTTTCTTTTTAAATTTATAGTATTTATCGGTGTCGTGCTACTTGCGACCGTGTGATTTCCGAAATAGGGGATTATCGTGTGTTTTCCGGATGGAACACCTGTTAGCTTGCCCTTCGCTTCTTTCCCTCCCATAGAGCCCATTTCCCCTCTCCTAATCTATGAAGGGATTAACTGTTTTTGTTAGAAGTCGTCTGGAAGAAAAATGATATATTCGAACTTTGAAAGTCAACCCTTCTCATTTTTATTTGGGTATGTCCCCTCTCTGGTCATAGATAAGCTGATAAGATCGTTTAAATTTTGCCTGATGTTTAAATTTTGCCTGATTAAACATGATTATTGATCGTTATATGCGCTGATAAATGTGAGTGGATGCTTTTAATCTGTATTCAAAATACTTCGTGTGTGTGTATATGTATATATATATATTTTAAGTATTTAAAAAAAAATTATTAAAAACTACTTTATTTATCAAATGTGAAAATTTTTAATACTTAAGTTGTTTAACAGAACTATTTGAGCTTTTAATTGAAAAACCAATTTTTAAATATTTTTAATTAAAAAGAAAAATCCTATGAATGATTAAAAATGAAATTAAATAAATAAAAATAGTTTTAGATAAACAATTTAACTAATAAAAAATATATATATATATTTCTAATGAATTGGTTGAGATTACTTAATGGTAATGTTTTCAATGGGGGAGAAAAGGAATCTATTTTAAAATAATTTTAATATTAAAAGTTTATATATATATATATATATATATATATATATATATATATATATATATATATATATATATATGTAGATAGATATAAGTATTATTATAATTAGAAAAATTAGTTAAAAAGGTATTTAATAAAATATTCCAATATATATATATATATATATATATATATATATATATATAATTCTTAACAATTAAATTAGGTACATTTGCTTAATACTGTTGTTTGGAGTTTATTTAAGTATCCGAATGCTGCTCGGATACACACACATACACATATATATATTGTGTACGTGAAAAATAATTTTTATATCATATTTGCAAAATTAGATATTTATAAAGTTATTGTTAATAAATATATCTGTGAATTGAACCCCCCCCCCCCCTCCAGTGCTTATTTCTATGACATGCACTGAGAGACGGTGTGAGATGTTTCCTTCCCCTGTTACAGATGACTAAATAGAACATACGAAAAAAAAAAAAAAAAGAAAGAAAGAAAAAGTGACAACATTTATTGCTTTTATACATAACCACCGTCAGCCTAATTTTTGTTTTTTGCATACGTCTTCTCCCTCATTCAAGGTAAACTAATACAGGAAGAAAATTAACAGCTTTTAGGCAGTCTCCAATTTTTGGAAGATCATTTAAATTTTTGATAAGATTTAAATATGCTTCTGCTCATTTTATGTACAGATGAATATATGTCGTTGCTTTTAATATATATCAAAATACTTTAAAAATAGTTTTATTAATAAAAGATTATAGAAATTTATATATATATATAATTAAAAACTATTTTATTTATTGAAAATTAAAATTTTTGATACTTAAATTTCTTTGTTTGATCTTCTAATTGGAAAAATCCATTTTTAGCCCTTTTACTTTCCTAGTGCATCTGTAAAATAAACAAATAAAATAAAAATCAATAAAGAAAAAATAATAATAATAGTTTTACGCGCCACCACCTTAAAAAATATATGTCTGTATGTAATGTAACATAATTGTAGAATGCAAGAGAAATATATGAACAATGGCCAAAATTATCTCCAAGTTTATATATATAATCCATTTGATAGTAAAAGAAAAGAATGAGAACGAAGAACAGCTAGCCAAATAAATCACAACAGAAACATACACAGGCCAAACAAAGTAACCTCTGTGGGGGACTTTCTAATGGGTCCTAGCCCGTATTTATGAAGGTTTCGGAGAAAACCACGAAAAACTCTTAATGGCTAGGCCAACGAACACGCCCTGTGATCGAACCGTGTAGAACCGCTTGACCGCTGGTAGACCCTACAGCGTAGAATAATAAATTTAAAAAAAAAAAAACTGTATGAGTAAATATTAAATTTATTACTATTTACGCATGTCCAGAGAGCGTTCTTATTTCTCTTTTTTTCACGGTAATTATAAGAATTTCTGACACAATTCAAGCTTGTTTAACATTCAGAATCATTGCTTTTTCTTAAAAACTTGCTATATCAACAGTCATTAAAAAAAAAAAAAAAGTTATATTTTTCTGTAAAATATTTAAATGCAAAATTTTAGGCTATGCTTTATTTTACTGGTTAAATATATAATACTAAAAGCACAATACTAAAGAAATTGAAATACACAATGATATATTGCAAATAAAATGATTTATCAATCAAAATGATCTATCAATGATTTATAAATCATGAATTTTTAGAAGCCTAAAGTTTTATTTTTATATTAATCAAAACATATTAATGCTTCTCCAAAAAACATTAATATGTTTAACACATACAATATTAAGCGTAGTTACAAATAAATATCGTAGTAATATATAAAAGTATCACCGCATATTTAGAAGAACATAAAATTAATTCATAATAAAATTTTAAAAGCCTAAAGTTTTGTTTTTTACATTAATCAAAATGTTGTAACAATGTGTTTTTCAAAGAACATCAATGTATTTACTTTTCAAAAAATCTTTATAAACTATATTTTATTAAACTAAGTTTTTATATGACAATTAAATTATAAATAGGATTTTCACATGACGTTTTAACCATGGTTTAAACCGTGAAAAATTGTCATGCGTCAAAAACCTGCCAACCCTGATAACAAATATGAAATAAGTATAACAGCATAAAATAATAATAACAATAATAATAAATTATTAACATTATTATGCAACATCTATGGATTTAAATAACTATTTTAATTTTAATATAAATGTCAGAATTATAATTCATGTATAACATAAGTTTAAAATAACATCCCAATAATTATATTGTTTAAAAAGTAAGGTTATTAATTAAGATGTTTAAGATAATAGTTAAATTATTGAATCAAATTGAAATTCATTTTAACGAATGTCTTTAAAAGTACAATGTGACATGTTGCCTAACATAATTTTTAATATCCTTAATATTTCTGAACTTGCAGATGGTCTAAAATCTCATTTACATTATGATCATTTAATTAACATGTTAATTAATCAAATCTTTCAAAGATTTCCCATTAAATTTTATTTCTCGTTTGCTTATTTTTTTTAAAAGCCGTTGTGGCCTTTGCTCATTCTTCTTCTAGTGATTATTGTTTTCTGTCATATTTTGTTTACGTTTAGTGTATATAAACAACAACAATATACAACTCATAATAAATTTTTCATTATATTTTGCCTTGTAAAAGGCTTTATTTCTAAATGCAAATATTTATTAATTCAAGTCTTCCTTGATAATGTATGATTATTGTAATGATAAGTCAGTACTTGATGTAAATAAAAATTAACTTTATTAATTAAATTAAAAAAATGTATAAATAAATAAAAATTAACGTGCAAATACACACATGTATATATATATATATATATATATATATATATATAAAAACACGTTATATATGAGGACCTGTTATACAATATGCATATGCAAATAACATTATTTTCTTCCGAGAGATAATTTATAAAAGCAATAAATATGACACAATTTTTTTTTCTTGCATGTATGTAGTCAACTGTAAAGGGATTAAGAAAACATATGCCTTCATCCCTTATGAATCAGTGTTTGTCAGTCATAGATTTTTTTTTTTTTTTAACAATAGTTTTATAATTGATATATCTAATTTCACTATTACGGTGTAAAAAATTTCACATGCACTCATTATATATATACACACATACAATGTATTTTCATACAAATTAAAAGCATCCATATACATTTATCCACACAACATAATGATGTATCTTAGCAGAAATTTAAGAGATTGCCTAAAAGCTGTTCGTTCGCTTTCGCTACCAATTTATCTTGAACGAAAGAGGGAGCATACTCAAATAAAAATGAGAATGATGAACTTTCACAGTCCAACTTAATCGTTCTTTTTTTACTGGCAGCTTTTAACAAAAGTAGTTAATCCCCTTTATCGATTAGGGAATTATGACAGTGCTCTCTGGCACGATACCCCCTTATCTTGAAATGGGGAAGGAATAAGCTGCCAGGTGTAAGATCAGTTCGCAAATAGCACGGTTCGCAAATCGCACGCTCGGAAGTAGCACGCAACCTATTTATCGGGGCAAAATGGTAGTATATAATAGAAACAATTAAACTGATTAAAATTTATTTGTTTTTATGCATTTAATTCCGTTTAAAAGAAAATATACTTTTTATTTCATTTATTATATTGCTCAGAATATGATATGATAATACAATGGAAATAGTGTGTGTGTGTGGGGGGGGGGATATAAAATACATGGTTCAAAAACTAAAATATTTAATAGATGTTGAGATAGTCATCTTTAAAATCGTAGTTTTTAAATAATAGCAGATTCACCTGTCGTCGATAAGTACCCAAAATGAAGTGGCCGGGAAACACATTTCTGCAGGCAGTGGAAACCTGGACCCACTGCAGTGCGTGTGGAGAAAAAGTTGCCGTAGGCAGCGGGTACGCGAAGCGAGGTTTAAAGCGATTTCAGTATATATTTTTTAGTTTTTATTTATGATGGGATGTAAAAAATAAATACTAATCCAATTCTTTTGAAAATTCATTTAAATATAGTGACTAGCGAATGCTAGTACCTAAATAATTTAAAAGGATTTTATTTATAAGAGTTCTATTTTATTTTTTTTTTTTTTTTTTCTCCCCTAATTTATTTAAGATCTAATTTTTTTTTCTTTGTGATTTATATCAGCTCTAATTTAAAAATTTAAAAAACATATTTTTAAATTAAAATGCATTCCAATTAACTCAAATTGACTACTTATTAAAAAAAAAAAAAAAAGGGTTTATTACTATATCTTTTGCATATGTAAGAGGAAAGTGTATGATTTGGAAAAACTTTTGATTCCCAGTTTTCGATGGATTTACACATTTTGAAATTTCCTTGCATTTCAATTAACTCAAATTGACCATTTATTTTTTAAAAAGTGAATTTATTACTAGCATACATATGTAAGAAGAAAGAAAAAAAATACGTAAAAAAGATATCGATTTCCGGTTTTCAACGAGTTCACACGTTTTGAGATTTCCTTGCATTTCAATTAAGTGAAATTGATTACTTATTTTATTTATTTTATTTTATTTTTTTAAATAGATTTATTATTCTATCTTCTGCATATATAAGAAGAAAGTATACAATTCAGAAAAATTTTTAGATTTCCTGTTTTCGACGAAGTTACACATTTTGAGATTTCCTGAACTCAATTCGTACATTTTCATCTCAACTTCTGTATTGCACCAAACCAAACATGGTGTATGAGATGCCTATTATGCAAAACTATGCTGTTTTAATTTGGGTGCATATCGGCCGACAAGTATCGTTGCTGGGCAGCAACTTAATTCCGTTTATGAGATGGCAGTTATTTTGCTATGCTTTGCAAAAAGTTCCCGAGTTTCGACCATTGGCGATACTAGTATCAAATCACAAATAAAAAGGACTTTTTTTTTCCCCCCAATATGCTTGGTATTTTATTACCATTGTTTCCCTTCTTAATACTTACTTAGGTATTACAGTAGGATTTAGACTATTCTGGCTTTAACAATGTGATTCTGTTGACTAAAACTAAAAATATTTCTCAATCTCATTTATAAATAATAAACTTTTCGTAATTAATTAGTACACATATTTTTTCTAGCATGGAACTATTTTAGTTACGGTATATAAAAATGACGCAAATATTTAGAGTGAACATTCTTTTTACTCAACCGTTTTCGAACTGAGAAGAAAACAAGACATTAGATCGCGCCCATCACAAATGCTCCAGCTTGCTCCTTCTGCTAATGAGCATGCGCGGGGACTTGGTCTCTCCTCAAGTGCTAAGCGAGAAGAAAAGTCTCAGAAATTGAGAACAGCGGTGCTTCCCTCTATTAACTATCTCTAACGATTAATTTAAGCAAACATTTTAAGAGAATTTTTATTATTTTTATTTTTCCTTCTTTTAAAACCTTTTTTTAAATAATGAAAATCTCAGAATCAGAGTTATTTTACTTTAAAGTCAACTTCCATCAATAAAAAAAAAATATAGGATTTAGAAACAGATTAAAATAAATATTTAAAAGTGTAGGAGGTCTTCATTAATAAAAATATTAATGGATTATCAAAGTTTTTTTTTTTTTTTTTTTTTTTTTTTTCCGCAGGAATTTTACTTCAATATTTTTCAAAAATTTATTTGAATTTTTATTTATTTTCTATAAAATTTCTCTACAGATATTTTTATTATTATTTCAAAATATATTTTTAAAATTTAAAATAACAGAGATGTATGAGATATAATAATTCCATAATCATTTTGTTAGCATTTTGTGAATTTCTGTATATTAATTTTTCCCATCAAATACTACGTATGAAAGATTCAAATATATATAAATTAAGTAGAAAATTGATTTTACATTAAAATTATATACACTTTTGTATACTGCATGTAAAACTGTTTATTACAATTTCCAGTAATTTACAATATTAAGAAAAAATAAATGAAATATTTCAGTTTTAAATTCCATTACATTATTATCAATAAATTTTAAAGAAATTAAATTTAAAATAATTTAACCTGTACATATTAAACTAGACATATGTTATATATTATTCATGACCCAGAAAATTACAATTTTTCCTGACAAGTATTCGTGATAGTCCCACCAATACTAAATGAGAATTTCACTGGGTTTTAAAAAGTACTTAAAAGTAGGCATCTATAAGTTTAATATATTCTAATTATTATATATTATAGTTTATGGCTGCTACAAAGACTTTTCTTTATTTTTATACGGAAAGGAAACAAGTAATATTATAATCAAATGATAAATATTTGAAATTTATTCAAATCAGTAATGGGGGGGGGGGGAGTTATGAAAGGGGATCAAACACCTTAACGATGAAGAATGTTTGCACTAAAGATTAAATCAAAATTCATGTCCTTAAAAAAAAAAAAAAAAAAAAAAACACTATCCTACTTGAATAAAACATATAGCAATACTTTAAGTATTGACCCCCCCCCCCTTTTTTTTTTCTTTTTTTTTTTTTTTTTTCACATTATGACATTTTATTTTATCAAAATAATACACTTCTTAAAAAAAAAAAAAAAAAAAAAAAAAAAAGAAAAGAAAAGAAAAAGAAATTTAGAGAGTAAATTAATAAATATAATCAATGTAATATTTTAAAGGTTTTTTTTTTTTTTTTTTTTTTCTCCCTCATTAAAGTTGTCAAATAATAAATTACATTATTAAACTGTTTGCCTCCATAAAATTTTTATTATTTTATGAAGTCTTAAATAATTTTTAAATGTGTTATAATGTTGCTTTTAAAAACTATAGTAATTAGAATATACCACACCATGTCTAAAAGTAAATTAATGCTTTCAGTTTATTTTATTTTTATTTATTTATTTATTTAACAGTTGGAGGAATAAATATAACTAAAGATAGATAAAATAAAATAAATCGTTTTTAGGACTTATATACAATATTTACATATAATACTAAGATAGAATTAAATTTTCATACAGTTAGCTACTTCTAAATTAGATATTAATAATAAAATTGTAAATATTGACAAGAAGGAAGGGGAGATGATAAACAGCTTAATCGATCCTCTTAATGCTTATTAATGATAAACATTACCTCTCATTTGCTCAGTTTATAAGATGTCCATTTTTAAGCACTTCTTTTTTTACATCCAATAAAATTCTAACTGAATATTAAACAGAATATCTGAAATATTTGTTACAAAATTTTTCTACATTATTTATTTATTTTTTATTATTATTATTATTATTATAATTATTATTATTATCATCATCATTATTATTTGTCTAGATATCATGAAAAACGGCAGTTTTTCGAGTGACGCAAGCGGAAGCCCAAACTGACGCTGCGAACTCATATATACGGCTAGTTTGACTTCAAAGAGATTTGTAAAAGCCGACACTTAATATCTCAGCAAATATACCATATTTTGTTCTGATCTTTTCAAAATAGTCTTTTATCTTCGGTCTTAATCTATCCTGAAATTTTTACATTTCTACATGCAGTATGTTTTGAGATCTGAATCTCAATTTAAAGCCAAAATGGGAAAACGGTTGGAGTAATGGACTGAAATTCTGAAAAATATCTCTAAAACGGCTCGAAGGATTTTCATATAATTAATGTATGTTGTTAATAGGATCTTTCTGAATCTAGTAACGTCTTCGTTTTTTTCAGGAAAACTCTTGTTTTTTATAAAAGTTGTTTTAAAAATGGAACTATATTACTCCGCCAATTGCATGCTTTCCTTCGGCGAAAACGTCGTGACGTGGTTTTTACTAGCAAGGCTTGAGAAGGCCATGTTGGTTGGTTGACCAACGTGAATGCAGTCAATGAATTATTTAAACTTTCCTTTTTTTAACGCAAAAATACTTTATTGCATTTTTTATATATTTATTGTATATATGCTAAGTCAAATTCACTTAAATATATTTTCTCTTCTGCTATGAAAAAGATACTTTTGATTTTAAAATTTCATATTTAGTCAAAAAATTATTTAGATAATATTTTAAATAAGGAAGTATTTTGTAATTTTAGATATTCCATTTTATCATATTAATGATGAATTTACAATTTTTTTAATTGAAAAAATTTTTAATCATTCATGAACATCGATTTTATAATAACTCAATGATTTGCGATTCCTATTCATGTATCCTTACGCGCAGGGAATGAAAAAAAAAAAAAAAAAAAAAAAAACAGCAAATAGAGTTTTGGCGCCATCTATCATTTTTATTTAAAACATACTCTTTCGTAAATACATACATATATATATATATATATATATTTCTTTTTAAAAATTAAAAATCTCTTTTTGAAATACAGTTAGTTTATTCATATATTTACTTTTCAGACTTTAAAATGATACCTATTTTAAATATTAGCATAATCAAACTAATTTTTTTATTATTATTTAAAGCTATAATGACTAGGGAATGAAAGAAAAAAAAAAAAAAAACATGAAAATAGAATTAAAATTCATGAAAAGTGTGTCAAATAGCAATTATTGAAAAACACGTCAAAATAAATAAATAACATCTTTACTTTGAAACCCATGATTTATTTTTAAAATATAATTCTCTCTTTCTTTCTTTCTTTCTCTTTTTTTTTTTTTTTTTTTTTTTTTTTAATTAATTAATTTCTGCATGAAAAATTCCATTTCATAACTATATTTAAAACTACAATAAATAAAAAACCCTCCTTTAATTTTAAATATTTATTTCTACATGTTTCTAAGCAATTAAAAGTGTTTTATTTATTTATTTATTTTTTTTTTTTTAAGAAAAATAGCTTAAATATGGGAATGTATGGTTTTATCATGAAGGTAATAATTTGGCCATCTAGTGGCGCCATCTTGTAGTTTGTATTAAAACCATATACATTCCCATATTTAATTTATTTTTCTTAAAAAAAAAAAAAAAAAAAAAAAAAACACTTTTAATTGCTTAGAAACATGTAGAAATAATTATTTAAAATTAAAGGAGGGGTTTTTTTTGCTTATTTTAGTTGTAAATATATTTATGAAATGGAATTTTTCATGCATAAATTAATTAATTAAAAAAAAAAAGAAAGAGAGAATTATACTTTTTTAATAAATTATTATGTGTTTCAAAGTTAAGATGTTATTTATTTATTTTGACGTGTTTTTCAATAATTGCTATTTGACACATTTTTCATCAATTTTAATTCTAATTTCATATATATATATATATATATATATATATATATATATATATATATAGCGCATTTATCCGATCGTTCATCCCCTATCCATTGTTGCTTTAAATAATAATAAAAAAATTAGTTTGATTATGTTAATATTTAAAATATGAATTAGAAATAATTATTTAAAATGCATTCCAATTAACTCAAATTGACTACTTATTAAAAAAAAAAAAAAAAGGGTTTATTACTATATCTTTTGCATATGTAAGAGGAAAGTGTATGATTTGGAAAAACTTTTGATTCCCAGTTTTCGATGGATTTACACATTTTGAAATTTCCTTGCATTTCAATTAACTCAAATTGACCATTTATTTTTTAAAAAGTGAATTTATTACTAGCATACATATGTAAGAAGAAAGAAAAAAAATACGTAAAAAAGATATCGATTTCCGGTTTTCAACGATTTCACACGTTTTGAGATTTCCTTGCATTTCAATTAAGTGAAATTGATTACTTATTTTATTTATTTTATTTTATTTTTTTAAATAGATTTATTATTCTATCTTCTGCATATATAAGAAGAAAGTATACAATTCAGAAAAATTTTTAGATTTCCTGTTTTCGACGAAGTTACACATTTTGAGATTTCCTGAACTCAATTCGTACATTTTCATCTCAACTTCTGTATTGCACCAAACCAAACATGGTGTATGAGATGCCTATTATGCAAAACTATGCTGTTTTAATTTGGGTGCATATCGGCCGACAAGTATCGCTGCTGGGCAGCAACTTAATTCCGTTTATGAGATGGCAGTTATTTTGCTATGCTTTGCAAAAAGTTCCCGAGTTTCGACCATTGGCGATACTAGTATCAAATCACAAATAAAAAGGACTTTTTTTTTCCCCCCAATATGCTTGGTATTTTATTACCATTGTTTCCCTTCTTAATACTTACTTAGGTATTACAGTAGGATTTAGACTATTCTGGCTTTAACAATGTGATTCTGTTGACTAAAACTAAAAATATTTCTCAATCTCATTTATAAATAATAAACTTTTCGTAATTAATTAGTACACATATTTTTTCTAGCATGGAACTATTTTAGTTACGGTATATAAAAATGACGCAAATATTTAGAGTGAACATTCTTTTTACTCAACCGTTTTCGAACTGAGAAGAAAACAAGACATTAGATCGCGCCCATCACAAATGCTCCAGCTTGCTCCTTCTGCTAATGAGCATGCGCGGGGACTTGGTCTCTCCTCAAGTGCTAAGCGAGAAGAAAAGTCTCAGAAATTGAGAACAGCGGTGCTTCCCTCTATTAACTATCTCTAACGATTAATTTAAGCAAACATTTTAAGAGAATTTTTATTATTTTTATTTTTCCTTCTTTTAAAACCTTTTTTTAAATAATGAAAATCTCAGAATCAGAGTTATTTTACTTTAAAGTCAACTTCCATCAATAAAAAAAAAATATAGGATTTAGAAACAGATTAAAATAAATATTTAAAAGTGTAGGAGGTCTTCATTAATAAAAATATTAATGGATTATCAAAGTTTTTTTTTTTTTTTTTTTTTTTTTTTTTTTTTTTTTCCCGCAGGAATTTTACTTCAATATTTTTCAAAAATTTATTTGAATTTTTATTTATTTTCTATAAAATTTCTCTACAGATATTTTTATTATTATTTCAAAATATATTTTTAAAATTTAAAATAACAGAGATGTATGAGATATAATAATTCCATAATCATTTTGTTAGCATTTTGTGAATTTCTGTATATTAATTTTTCCCATCAAATACTTCGTATGAAAGATTCAAATATATATAAATTAAGTAGAAAATTGATTTTACATTAAAATTATATACACTTTTGTATACTGCATGTAAAACTGTTTATTACAATTTCCAGTAATTTACAATATTAAGAAAAAATAAATGAAATATTTCAGTTTTAAATTCCATTACATTATTATCAATAAATTTTAAAGAAATTAAATTTAAAATAATTTAACCTGTACATATTAAACTAGACATATGTTATATATTATTCATGACCCAGAAAATTACAATTTTTCCTGACAAGTATTCGTGATAGTCCCACCAATACTAAATGAGAATTTCACTGGGTTTTAAAAAGTACTTAAAAGTAGGCATCTATAAGTTTAATATATTCTAATTATTATATATTATAGTTTATGGCTGCTACAAAGACTTTTCTTTATTTTTATACGGAAAGGAAACAAGTAATATTATAATCAAATGATAAATATTTGAAATTTATTCAAATCAGTAATGGGGGGGGGGGAGTTATGAAAGGGGATCAAACACCTTAACGATGAAGAATGTTTGCACTAAAGATTAAATCAAAATTCATGTCCTTAAAAAAAAAAAAAAAAAAAAACACTATCCTACTTGAATAAAACATATAGCAATACTTTAAGTATTGACCCCCCCCCTTTTTTTTTTCTTTTTTTTTTTTTTTTTTTTTCACATTATGACATTTTATTTTATCAAAATAATACACTTCTTAAAAAAAAAAAAAAAAAAAAAAAAAGAAAAGAAAAAGAAATTTAGAGAGTAAATTAATAAATATAATCAATGTAATATTTTAAAGGTTTTTTTTTTTTTTTTTTTTTTTCTCCCTCATTAAAGTTGTCAAATAATAAATTACATTATTAAACTGTTTGCCTCCATAAAATTTTTATTATTTTATGAAGTCTTAAATAATTTTTAAATGTGTTATAATGTTGCTTTTAAAAACTATAGTAATTAGAATATACCACACCATGTCTAAAAGTAAATTAATGCTTTCAGTTTATTTTATTTTTATTTATTTATTTATTTAACAGTTGGAGGAATAAATATAACTAAAGATAGATAAAATAAAATAAATCGTTTTTAGGACTTATATACAATATTTACATATAATACTAAGATAGAATTAAATTTTCATACAGTTAGCTACTTCTAAATTAGATATTAATAATAAAATTGTAAATATTGACAAGAAGGAAGGGGAGATGATAAACAGCTTAATCGATCCTCTTAATGCTTATTAATGATAAACATTACCTCTCATTTGCTCAGTTTATAAGATGTCCATTTTTAAGCACTTCTTTTTTTACATCCAATAAAATTCTAACTGAATATTAAACAGAATATCTGAAATATTTGTTACAAAATTTTTCTACATTATTTATTTATTTTTTATTATTATTATTATTATTATAATTATTATTATTATCATCATCATTATTATTTGTCTAGATATCATGAAAAACGGCAGTTTTTCGAGTGACGCAAGCGGAAGCCCAAACTGACGCTGCGAACTCATATATACGGCTAGTTTGACTTCAAAGAGATTTGTAAAAGCCGACACTTAATATCTCAGCAAATATACCATATTTTGTTCTGATCTTTTCAAAATAGTCTTTTATCTTCGGTCTTAATCTATCCTGAAATTTTTACATTTCTACATGCAGTATGTTTTGAGATCTGAATCTCAATTTAAAGCCAAAATGGGAAAACGGTTGGAGTAATGGACTGAAATTCTGAAAAATATCTCTAAAACGGCTCGAAGGATTTTCATATAATTAATGTATGTTGTTAATAGGATCTTTCTGAATCTAGTAACGTCTTCGTTTTTTTCAGGAAAACTCTTGTTTTTTATAAAAGTTGTTTTAAAAATGGAACTATATTACTCCGCCAATTGCATGCTTTCCTTCGGCGAAAACGTCGTGACGTGGTTTTTACTAGCAAGGCTTGAGAAGGCCATGTTGGTTGGTTGACCAACGTGAATGCAGTCAATGAATTATTTAAACTTTCCTTTTTTTAACGCAAAAATACTTTATTGCATTTTTTATATATTTATTGTATATATGCTAAGTCAAATTCACTTAAATATATTTTCTCTTCTGCTATGAAAAAGATACTTTTGATTTTAAAATTTCATATTTAGTCAAAAAATTATTTAGATAATATTTTAAATAAGGAAGTATTTTGTAATTTTAGATATTCCATTTTATCATATTAATGATGAATTTACAATTTTTTTAATTGAAAAAATTTTTAATCATTCATGAACATCGATTTTATAATAACTCAATGATTTGCGATTCCTATTCATGTATCCTTACGCGCAGGGAATGAAAAAAAAAAAAAAAACAGCAAATAGAGTTTTGGCGCCATCTATCATTTTTATTTAAAACATACTCTTTCGTAAATACATACATATATATATATATATATATATTTCTTTTTAAAAATTAAAAATCTCTTTTTGAAATACAGTTAGTTTATTCATATATTTACTTTTCAGACTTTAAAATGATACCTATTTTAAATATTAGCATAATCAAACTAATTTTTTTATTATTATTTAAAGCTATAATGACTAGGGAATGAAAGAAAAAAAAAAAAAAAACATGAAAATAGAATTAAAATTCATGAAAAGTGTGTCAAATAGCAATTATTGAAAAACACGTCAAAATAAATAAATAACATCTTTACTTTGAAACCCATGATTTATTTTTAAAATATAATTCTCTCTTTCTTTCTTTCTTTCTCTTTTTTTTTTTTTTTTTTTTTTTTTTAATTAATTAATTTCTGCATGAAAAATTCCATTTCATAACTATATTTAAAACTACAATAAATAAAAAACCCTCCTTTAATTTTAAATATTTATTTCTACATGTTTCTAAGCAATTAAAAGTGTTTTATTTATTTATTTATTTTTTTTTTTTTAAGAAAAATAGCTTAAATATGGGAATGTATGGTTTTATCATGAAGGTAATAATTTGGCCATCTAGTGGCGCCATCTTGTAGTTTGTATTAAAACCATATACATTCCCATATTTAATTTATTTTTCTTAAAAAAAAAAAAAAAAAAAAAAAAAACACTTTTAATTGCTTAGAAACATGTAGAAATAATTATTTAAAATTAAAGGAGGGGTTTTTTTGCTTATTTTAGTTGTAAATATATTTATGAAATGGAATTTTTCATGCATAAATTAATTAATTAAAAAAAAAAAGAAAGAGAGAATTATACTTTTTTAATAAATTATTATGTGTTTCAAAGTTAAGATGTTATTTATTTATTTTGACGTGTTTTTCAATAATTGCTATTTGACACATTTTTCATCAATTTTAATTCTAATTTCATATATATATATATATATATATATAGCGCATTTATCCGATCGTTCATCCCCTATCCATTGTTGCTTTAAATAATAATAAAAAAATTAGTTTGATTATGTTAATATTTAAAATATGAATTAGAAATAATTATTTAAAATGCATTCCAATTAACTCAAATTGACTACTTATTAAAAAAAAAAAAAAAAGGGTTTATTACTATATCTTTTGCATATGTAAGAGGAAAGTGTATGATTTGGAAAAACTTTTGATTCCCAGTTTTCGATGGATTTACACATTTTGAAATTTCCTTGCATTTCAATTAACTCAAATTGACCATTTATTTTTTAAAAAGTGAATTTATTACTAGCATACATATGTAAGAAGAAAGAAAAAAAATACGTAAAAAAGATATCGATTTCCGGTTTTCAACGATTTCACACGTTTTGAGATTTCCTTGCATTTCAATTAAGTGAAATTGATTACTTATTTTATTTATTTTATTTTATTTTTTTAAATAGATTTATTATTCTATCTTCTGCATATATAAGAAGAAAGTATAC
Organism: Salticus scenicus; assembly: GCA_963930645.1. Classification (NCBI taxonomy): domain Eukaryota; kingdom Metazoa; phylum Arthropoda; class Arachnida; order Araneae; family Salticidae; genus Salticus; species Salticus scenicus. The sequence goes on along the minus strand of OZ005654.1, from coordinate 2,299,293 downwards.
AATTCAGAAAAATTTTTAGATTTCCTGTTTTCGACGAAGTTACACATTTTGAGATTTCCTGAACTCAATTCGTACATTTTCATCTCAACTTCTGTATTGCACCAAACCAAACATGGTGTATGAGATGCCTATTATGCAAAACTATGCTGTTTTAATTTGGGTGCATATCGGCCGACAAGTATCGCTGCTGGGCAGCAACTTAATTCCGTTTATGAGATGGCAGTTATTTTGCTATGCTTTGCAAAAAGTTCCCGAGTTTCGACCATTGGCGATACTAGTATCAAATCACAAATAAAAAGGACTTTTTTTTTCCCCCCAATATGCTTGGTATTTTATTACCATTGTTTCCCTTCTTAATACTTACTTAGGTATTACAGTAGGATTTAGACTATTCTGGCTTTAACAATGTGATTCTGTTGACTAAAACTAAAAATATTTCTCAATCTCATTTATAAATAATAAACTTTTCGTAATTAATTAGTACACATATTTTTTCTAGCATGGAACTATTTTAGTTACGGTATATAAAAATGACGCAAATATTTAGAGTGAACATTCTTTTTACTCAACCGTTTTCGAACTGAGAAGAAAACAAGACATTAGATCGCGCCCATCACAAATGCTCCAGCTTGCTCCTTCTGCTAATGAGCATGCGCGGGGACTTGGTCTCTCCTCAAGTGCTAAGCGAGAAGAAAAGTCTCAGAAATTGAGAACAGCGGTGCTTCCCTCTATTAACTATCTCTAACGATTAATTTAAGCAAACATTTTAAGAGAATTTTTATTATTTTTATTTTTCCTTCTTTTAAAACCTTTTTTTAAATAATGAAAATCTCAGAATCAGAGTTATTTTACTTTAAAGTCAACTTCCATCAATAAAAAAAAAATATAGGATTTAGAAACAGATTAAAATAAATATTTAAAAGTGTAGGAGGTCTTCATTAATAAAAATATTAATGGATTATCAAAGTTTTTTTTTTTTTTTTTTTTTTTTTTTTTTTTTTTTCCCGCAGGAATTTTACTTCAATATTTTTCAAAAATTTATTTGAATTTTTATTTATTTTCTATAAAATTTCTCTACAGATATTTTTATTATTATTTCAAAATATATTTTTAAAATTTAAAATAACAGAGATGTATGAGATATAATAATTCCATAATCATTTTGTTAGCATTTTGTGAATTTCTGTATATTAATTTTTCCCATCAAATACTTCGTATGAAAGATTCAAATATATATAAATTAAGTAGAAAATTGATTTTACATTAAAATTATATACACTTTTGTATACTGCATGTAAAACTGTTTATTACAATTTCCAGTAATTTACAATATTAAGAAAAAATAAATGAAATATTTCAGTTTTAAATTCCATTACATTATTATCAATAAATTTTAAAGAAATTAAATTTAAAATAATTTAACCTGTACATATTAAACTAGACATATGTTATATATTATTCATGACCCAGAAAATTACAATTTTTCCTGACAAGTATTCGTGATAGTCCCACCAATACTAAATGAGAATTTCACTGGGTTTTAAAAAGTACTTAAAAGTAGGCATCTATAAGTTTAATATATTCTAATTATTATATATTATAGTTTATGGCTGCTACAAAGACTTTTCTTTATTTTTATACGGAAAGGAAACAAGTAATATTATAATCAAATGATAAATATTTGAAATTTATTCAAATCAGTAATGGGGGGGGGGGAGTTATGAAAGGGGATCAAACACCTTAACGATGAAGAATGTTTGCACTAAAGATTAAATCAAAATTCATGTCCTTAAAAAAAAAAAAAAAAAAAAAAACACTATCCTACTTGAATAAAACATATAGCAATACTTTAAGTATTGACCCCCCCCCCCTTTTTTTTTTCTTTTTTTTTTTTTTTTTTTTCACATTATGACATTTTATTTTATCAAAATAATACACTTCTTAAAAAAAAAAAAAAAAAAAAAAAAAAGAAAAGAAAAAGAAATTTAGAGAGTAAATTAATAAATATAATCAATGTAATATTTTAAAGGTTTTTTTTTTTTTTTTTTTTTTTCTCCCTCATTAAAGTTGTCAAATAATAAATTACATTATTAAACTGTTTGCCTCCATAAAATTTTTATTATTTTATGAAGTCTTAAATAATTTTTAAATGTGTTATAATGTTGCTTTTAAAAACTATAGTAATTAGAATATACCACACCATGTCTAAAAGTAAATTAATGCTTTCAGTTTATTTTATTTTTATTTATTTATTTATTTAACAGTTGGAGGAATAAATATAACTAAAGATAGATAAAATAAAATAAATCGTTTTTAGGACTTATATACAATATTTACATATAATACTAAGATAGAATTAAATTTTCATACAGTTAGCTACTTCTAAATTAGATATTAATAATAAAATTGTAAATATTGACAAGAAGGAAGGGGAGATGATAAACAGCTTAATCGATCCTCTTAATGCTTATTAATGATAAACATTACCTCTCATTTGCTCAGTTTATAAGATGTCCATTTTTAAGCACTTCTTTTTTTACATCCAATAAAATTCTAACTGAATATTAAACAGAATATCTGAAATATTTGTTACAAAATTTTTCTACATTATTTATTTATTTTTTATTATTATTATTATTATTATAATTATTATTATTATCATCATCATTATTATTTGTCTAGATATCATGAAAAACGGCAGTTTTTCGAGTGACGCAAGCGGAAGCCCAAACTGACGCTGCGAACTCATATATACGGCTAGTTTGACTTCAAAGAGATTTGTAAAAGCCGACACTTAATATCTCAGCAAATATACCATATTTTGTTCTGATCTTTTCAAAATAGTCTTTTATCTTCGGTCTTAATCTATCCTGAAATTTTTACATTTCTACATGCAGTATGTTTTGAGATCTGAATCTCAATTTAAAGCCAAAATGGGAAAACGGTTGGAGTAATGGACTGAAATTCTGAAAAATATCTCTAAAACGGCTCGAAGGATTTTCATATAATTAATGTATGTTGTTAATAGGATCTTTCTGAATCTAGTAACGTCTTCGTTTTTTTCAGGAAAACTCTTGTTTTTTATAAAAGTTGTTTTAAAAATGGAACTATATTACTCCGCCAATTGCATGCTTTCCTTCGGCGAAAACGTCGTGACGTGGTTTTTACTAGCAAGGCTTGAGAAGGCCATGTTGGTTGGTTGACCAACGTGAATGCAGTCAATGAATTATTTAAACTTTCCTTTTTTTAACGCAAAAATACTTTATTGCATTTTTTATATATTTATTGTATATATGCTAAGTCAAATTCACTTAAATATATTTTCTCTTCTGCTATGAAAAAGATACTTTTGATTTTAAAATTTCATATTTAGTCAAAAAATTATTTAGATAATATTTTAAATAAGGAAGTATTTTGTAATTTTAGATATTCCATTTTATCATATTAATGATGAATTTACAATTTTTTTAATTGAAAAAATTTTTAATCATTCATGAACATCGATTTTATAATAACTCAATGATTTGCGATTCCTATTCATGTATCCTTACGCGCAGGGAATGAAAAAAAAAAAAAAAAAAAAAAAAAAAAAAAAAAAAAAACAGCAAATAGAGTTTTGGCGCCATCTATCGTTTTTATTTAAAACATACTCTTTCGTAAATACATACATATATATATATATATATATATATATATATATATATATATCTTTTTAAAAATTAAAAATCTCTTTTTGAAATACAGTTAGTTTATTCATATATTTACTTTTCAGACTTTAAAATGATACCTATTTTAAATATTAGCATAATCAAACTGATTTTTTTTATTATTATTTAAAGCTATAATGACTAGGGAATGAAAGAAAAAAAAAAAAAACATGAAAATAGAATTAAAATTCATGAAAAGTGTGTCAAATAGCAATTATTGAAAAACACGTCAAAATAAATAAATAACATCTTTACTTTGAAACCCATGATTTATTTTTAAAATATAATTCTCTCTTTCTTTCTTTCTTTCTCTTTTTTTTTTTTTTTTTTTTTTTTTAATTAATTAATTTCTGCATGAAAAATTCCATTTCATAACTATATTTAAAACTACAATAAATAAAAAACCCTCCTTTAATTTTAAATATTTATTTCTACATGTTTCTAAGCAATTAAAAGTGTTTTATTTATTTATTTTTTTTTTTTTTTTTAAGAAAAATAGCTTAAATATGGGAATGTATGGTTTTATCATGAAGGTAATAATTTGGCCATCTAGTGGCGCCATCTTGTAGTTTGTATTAAAACCATATACATTCCTATATTTAATTTATTTTTCTTAAAAAAAAAAAAAAAAAAAAAAAAACCACTTTTAATTGCTTAGAAACATGTAGAAATAATTATTTAAAATTAAAGGAGGGGTTTTTTTGCTTATTTTAGTTGTAAATATATTTATGAAATGGAATTTTTCATGCATAAATTAATTAATTAAAAAAAAAAAGAAAGAGAGAATTATACTTTTTTAATAAATTATTATGTGTTTCAAAGTTAAGATGTTATTTATTTATTTTGACGTGTTTTTCAATAATTGCTATTTGACACATTTTTCATCAATTTTAATTCTAATTTCATATATATATATATATATATATATATATATATATATATATATATATAGCGCATTTATCCGATCGTTCATCCCCTATCCATTGTTGCTTTAAATAATAATAAAAAAATTAGTTTGATTATGTTAATATTTAAAATATGTATCATTTTAAAGTCTGAAAAGTAAATATATGAATAAACTCTAACTGTATTTTAAAAAGATATTTTTAATTTTTAAAAAGAAATATATATATAACTTGTATTTTACTTATTAACTTGTATTAACTTTAGCTTAACTTGTATTTTCCATAATTTTTTCTCCAAATGATTTTATCTTATTTTTAAAATTATAGAAATATAGAGCTTAATTTATATTTTGTCTATTTTTTTCCACCAAATATTTTTATGAAATAATTTGTACCTGCACTTTTGATGAAAATTTAAATTGTGAATATTGGAGCTTAGCCTCAAAAGGGAAAAGAAAAGAAATAAATTTCCATTTTTAACATTAACTTGATTTTTTTAAATTGTTAATTTGCATTTGTAATTCTCTAAAAAGAAACTTGCAAAATGTAAATTACGTAATTCTAACTTAAATTTGAAATTTCCCACTTATTATTATTATTATTATTATTATTTTAAAGAGTTTGAGAATCCCACTCAATATTTTTTTCTAGTGCGAAGCTTCTCCATTTTGTTTCCAAGTGGCAGGCTACTTGAAAATTTGTCGGCATAATAACGTTTGAAATACTGAATTAATTCAAACTAAATTTGTAGTGTGGATTTATCTCAGAAATGTATTTGTTATGTTCATTTGCCAACTTAATCTACTCTCTTGTTTCCCTGTGCCAGCCCACTGAAAATTTCAAATTTACATTAGAAAGGTTCTATGTTAAAACTCCATATATACAAGACTTCATTAATAAATCCATCAAGTCCATTAATAAATTGTAGAATTGAAAAATTGTAGAATTGTAGAATTTTGAAAAAAAAAAAAAAAAAAAAATGGTGGCAACTTCATTATAAAAGATAAATCAGTTTACCCTTCCTAGGAGCCAGAAGGACTTGTTTTAATTTTTTGATCAATAACCCCTAAAAAGTAATGATATCAGTACAAAAAACCCTTAACGGGTTAAAAGTTTGTGACGCCGCTACTTTATGGCTTGAAGAATTTGAAATATGAACCTTAAAAATAATGATATGAAATTTTAAGTGACGCTTTGCAATTAGTTAAAATATACATAGATTTTCTTATTTGATCATTTACTTTCTACTTTTATTTATATTTATAATGCAAACGTAATATTTTTAGCTTCAACATCAGACAGATATATAAAATACACTCACTGATGCTTTTTAATTCGCATTTCAAATTCAAAATAACAGTTTTAAAAGGAATGATATAAAAATTCCAGTGGCGCCTCGGTGTTATTTTAAAAGATTTGTTTTTAGATTCCATTAAAATTACTTTTGCTTTGTCTAATAAAGTATATTTACATAGTGAAACAGTGCTTTTAATTTTCAAATATACTGTCAAATAATTATACTTTCACTGAGTTTGCATTATAAATTAAAATTATTTATTTCAATAAATTGATTTATCTTTTGCGTCACGCTATCCAAAACTGCAAGTAAAATCTGTGTAAATATTTTCCTTACGTCACACTACCTCTTTGCGCAAATTTTCACTCAGCTGGATACTATGATAATGATACTATGTTTTGGATAGCGTGATGCAAAAGATAAATCAATTTATTGAAATAAATAATTTTAATTTATAATGCAAACTCAGTGAAAGTATAACTATTTGACAGTATATTTGAAAATTAAAAGCACTGTTTCACTATGTAAATATACTTTATTAGACAAAACAAAAGTAATTTTAATGGAATCTAAAAACAAATCTTTTAAAATAACACCGAGGCGCCACTGGAATTTTTATATCATTCCTTTTAAAACTGTTATTTTGAATTTGAAATGCGAATTAAAAAGCATCAGTGAGTGTATTTTATATATCTGTCTGATGTTGAAGCTAAAAATATTACGTTTGCATTATAAATATAAATAAAAGTAGAAAGTAAATGATCAAATAAGAAAATCTATGTATATTTTAACTAATTGCAAAGCGTCACTTAAAATTTCATATCATTATTTTTAAGGTTCATATTTCAAATTCTTCAAGCCATAAAGTAGCGGCGTCACAAACTTTTAACCCGTTAAGGGTTTTTTGTACTGATAATATATAATGTGTATAGCTGAATATATAGAATTTAAATTAAATCAAGTTTACTTTCTTTAAAATTTACTGATGATAAATTTATCATTATTTATTTATTTTATTTTATTTTTAGGCATGATTATAATTAGAAAATATATAAAATAATATAAATAAACTGTTTTTGTTAAGATATTTCAATTTACAACTAATATGTTATTATTATTACATTTTTAAATAAATTAATTCGAAATAGTAATAAGCAGTATTATATGAAGGATAGGAAAATATACATAGTTTAATATAAAACCAATTTTCTACATAATTTGTATCAATTTGAAACTTTCGTACAAAGTATTCGATGTGAAAAATTAATATAAAGGAAATAAAAAAACTATAATAAATATGGTTTTGGAATTATTATATCTCATACATTTCAGTTATTTTAAAAATGTATCTTGAAATAATGATATTTTTAAAAATATTGTTAGAGTAAAATTCCTGAAAAAAAAAAAAAAGTTTTGATAAACCATTAATATTTTTATATTAGGGAAAGTTTCCTACACTTTTAAATATTTATTTTAATCTGTTTCTAAATCCTATATATTTTTTAACTGATGGAAGCTGACTTTCAAGTAAAATAACTCCGATTCTAAGATTTTCATTATTTTAAAAAATGTTTTAAAAGAAGGAAGAGAAATAAAAATAAATAAAAATTCTGTTATAATGTTTGTTTAAATTAATCGTTAGAGATAGTTAATAGAGGGAAGCACCGCTGTTCTCAATTTCTGAGACTTTCCTTCTCGCTTAGCACTTGAGGAGAGATCTTAGCAGAAGGAGCAAGCTGGAGCATTTGTGATGGGCGCGATCTAATGTCTTGTGAGAAGAAAAGCTAAATGTGATTTTTTGGCATGCATGCTTGAGTTTCAAAAATTGCATTTTCTAATTCCCTCTAAACTCCTCGGTAAGGGGCGCCTTTTCGATTTCTAACCTAAGGCCCGAAAACAGCCAGTCCGGGCCTCTTTGCCACTGAAATTAATATATTACATTTATTATATTTTATTAATCAATCATTATCATCATTTATTATACATTATATATATTTTTAATTGGAGGAAGGGTGGCGTCTCGAGAAAACGGTGAGTGATTGGGCAAATTTTACATGAGAATCAGCAAGAATGGTAACAAGGCTCAAAATATCGTTTTTTTTTTTTTTTTTTTTTTTTTTCCCAGGACAGTGTTATTGGTGCAATGAACTGTACAATACGCTCTAAATAAGGAAGCTTAAATTTCAGAAATTGCATCGGACTCGGTTTTTAAATTTTAATGCCAGTTTAATTTTTCTTCTTCTTTTTGATAAAGAGCCTTGCGAACAGAGATGTGCAAAGAAGAGGAAAATAAAAGATCTCATAATTTTCACTAATATATGGGATAGTATATATTCAGTCATTTAAAATATCAAGTCTCTTTTTTTTTTTATGTCATTTTTCAGCACTGAAATAACTTTGTGTTCGAAACTAATAAAAATGTTCTGTTACCCCATTCTTCAGTTCCGTGGATTCTTCGCCAATTACTCTTAAAAAGTTGACGTTTAATAACATAATTTCCGAAGAACAACTTCATTTTCACGAAATAATTAACTACTTCGTTCATCACGAGATAATTAGCTACAAGTATTAATGAAGCGATTTTTCCACACTAGAAAGAGTCATCGTTCTTTTCGCCCTCTCCACTCTATCCAGAAATTGATTCCGAAATAAATGCGTAACCCATGTTACAGCAATTTTGAAATGGAATATGAAAATATTTAATGACCAGTTTTTTTTTTTTTTTTTTTTTTTTTTTAAATTCTTTTCAGGCAAAGCCGGTGTGGTTTGAGAGAATCCCTGGAAGTCAATGGATTATACGTTTTGGACGGATAATATTTTATGACTTTTCAGTTTGGGAAGCTTACAACGGATGACACGTTTTAATGAAAAATTAAATGGATCGATGTTTCATTTGTACTCTTAGATTTCTTTCTCTTCTTTACATGTGCAGTCATCCACATTTGAAGAAATGGATGCGTTTACTTGTTTTTGCAGCTTTCATAAATCGGTAAAAAATCTTCCTTTGTCCCTAAAATTGAATTCAGTATACTTAGAAGTGGAATGCACGATCGCGTCCTTCTTCATAGCTTCCCGGAGGCACCGCATGCTTTAGGCAATAATGATATTGAATGCCCATTTTAATAGGTTAATTTTTCTCAAACTGAATGATCGAGATTCATTCACTTTTTGCGGTTTTTGAGGTACGAAGGGTGGTCGCTCTCATAATAACTCATTCACAGGCACGCATACAATCATTTGAACACACTGCGGTCAATGGCGAATCATCGTTTAAAATGCCTTCTAAACTTTGTAAACTATTTCAAATCTAAAACTAGTTGGCATAGGTGGACTCGGCTCAGTTTCCCATCCTATATATGTTCTCATTATATTTTTAGTGCAAAACATATTATAATCACGTTAAGAGAAATCAATTTGACCAAACGCTTGACACAGTGACAGTGCCTAAATAAGCTATCCACCGTTCACTTCGATGTATTTATCTTATTCTAATCTGTTAATTTATATTATTAGTAGTTTAGTTTTCATGCTACTATTTCCAGTGCAACAATCCTCAAAATGCATATTTATATGGAATATTGCCCCATTTTGCTATGTTGATAAAATCTTAAATTACGAATAAGTTTTTACGAAATTTTTAAATTAGAAATTTCATTGCCAAGGATGTTTATACCAGTATCTTATATAATATTTCAAAAGTAGTCTGACAACTTTACGATGAAAATATTCCTCGAAAGGGGCATTTATGCTCAATTCTGCCTTGTTAAGAAATTCGTAAATGTCGAATAATTTGCGAAATTTTCAAAGTAGCGTGTTCATAGTGAATGATGATGTTTATCCCGGAACGAAAACTGATATTTAAATCTGTTCTTACATCTTTATGATAAAAATATTTCCTTTCGTGCACATTTAAGTGAAATTTTGCCCTATTCTCCCATGTTATGAAAATCGTAAATTTCGGATAACTTCTGAAGATTTTTAATTCGAATGTTGCAAATGAATAGATTACCTAATTTTTGTAGAACTAATATTGATGTACGGGGTCGACCTTCATAGTACTATGTAGCAAATATCAAAGTTGAATTTTTTTTTTTTTTTTTTTTTTTTTTGTGTGTGTGTGTGGGGGGGGGGGGGTGACTTTTTTTTTTTTAACCACGTTTTTATTAGTACAGTTTTCCATTATACATATTTAAATTGCCACTTTAAAAAGTGATTAATACTCCAAGTGTAACGCTCTAATGCTGCAACCCAAGCGCCCCAAGAGCCAAAAACATTCGGGACGAGATGAGAAGCGTGGTCGAAGTTGCTTACGGACACACAATCAAACTTTGTAGGTGGCGGAACTGATTTCAATTTCGGCCCCTGTGAATAGTTATTTCTTTGTCTCGTGTGTAAATAATTAAATTTGTTACACTAATCCCGAGTTGTTAATGAGATCCACCACTACACAATATTAATAATTATCACTTCATTTAAAAATAATTTAAATTAATAATAATGAACAGAGATGAGATTTTTCAGAGCTTTTTTTAGTAGGTTGGGATTTTCTTTCTGTAACATTGTACAAGACACAAAGCACGTACACGTTGTAAATCAAAATTTGTACTTTCAGATATGAAATTCGGTTATATATCATATAATTAAATAATTTTTCACATAGCCATGTTACACAATAAAACATTTAATTATTTAAAGTTTAAAAATAAAGCAATCCAATCCTTTATTTCTGTAATACAGACTTTCGCCAGCTGAATTCTTATATTTTGTTTTAACGTTTATATTTTTCATAAAGTTTTATATATATGTTTTTTACTCTTTTGTCGATCTCATCGTTGAATAAGGAACTGTTATATCAAAGCGCATTCAATTTTATTATAACTAAAGTCTTTTATATAGAAACTTCTGCAAATATTCCATTTAAAATAATGTAAAATGCAATAATAGGATTACTGGAAGTTGACAAAAATTTGTTTTTTCAGAATGAATATCAAACATGCCTTTTCCTACAATTTAATAATAAATTAATTTAATCTCATACTATTAAGGAAGCAAGATTTGTATATATCACTGTTCTCGAAATCTGTCCGATGAAGGCTGTACGATTTATGGTGTAAATTACTTATTCACAGAAAATATTATTTTAACTTACGTTTTTCTCAATAAAATTAGAATTATTTAATTATATAAGAAATAAATACGAATTTTGGCACTGTATTCATAATAGCTTTAAAATTAGCCATTTAAAATTTTTAAATGTTGCCAAAAAAGTTTTTTTTTTTCCTAACATAAAATGAAATATGCTTTCTCGCAAAAAATATAAAAAATCTGGAGTGACTCCACTCGACTTTCCGAACATTGAGTAACTAACAGTTTTGTAGATAAAATAAAGAAAGAGGTGTTGCTAAACAAACAAAAAAGAGAAAACCATAACAGAGTGTTTGAGTATTTTTCTCCATATATCACACGAGGTTTTATTTAACGCTACTGAACTTTGAGCCCTTAGATCATAAGGATAAAGAAATTTTCGTTGTGTCCCTGTAAAAATCTATAAATGCTAGATTCACCAAAATGCTTATAGTTAGTGCAACAGTGATTTATAATACTCATATAAATTTTCAGCTCAATTGAATAAGGCGTTTAGATGCTATCGCTGGTCTCTTAGGCCATAAAGATAAAGAATTTTTCTTTCTGTCCCTGTAAAAAAACTGTAAGTGCTAGATTCACCAAAATCTATACAGTTGGTTCAAATGTGACCTATAACATGTGTACAAATTCTTTGCTGAGATTAATAAGGCGTCTAGACGCTATCACACTTTTAAAAATTTGGCAAAGAATTTTTCTTTGTGTCCCTGTAAAAAAACTATAAGTGCTAGATTCTCCAAAATCTATACAGATTGAGTATCTGTGACCTATAATATGTGTATAAAGTTTTTGCTCAATTGAATAAGGCGTTTAGATGCTATCGCACTTTTAAGATTTTGGTCCCTTGGCCATAATGATAAAGAATTTTTCTTTGTGTCCCTGTAAAAAAACTATAAGTGCTAGATTCACCAAAATCTATAGGGTTCGTACTATGGTGACTTACAATATACGTACCAACTTTCAGCTTATTCGAACAAAGCGTTTAGACGCTAGCGTGTTCACTCACATACATACATACACACATACATACATACACACACACATACATACATCATCGTAAAAATAGTGAAAACGGACTCGTTGGACCTCGAAACGTATAGAAACATCAAAATCTCGAATTCGGATTTTTGACATGATTACAATACTTTCCTCACTATAGTGTTCGGAAAGTAAAAATATCAAATATTAACTTACGTTTTTATTATACCTCAATTACATATATATATATATATATATATATATATTTTAATAGCATGTTTTTGGCACGGATGAATCACTCTTAGCATGAAAGCTAATTTAGCACTATATTAAAAAGCTTTCCTGGGCAATTTTTAAAGTCTTGATGCTCAAGTAAATCGGACATTTTTCGCCAAGGATTATTTTTGCATCAGCCACTTTAAGCCAAGGAGCGCATCAAAAATATAAATAAAATGTATTTTTGTCCATAATGGTGACAAAAATACAAAAGTCGCAAAGGGGAGCTATATTAAGGCTGTACCATGATCAAGTTTACATATTTAATTATTTATTTATTTTTAAATATAAAGCGACATACAAAAAAGTTTCCTTTAAATACAGTGAAGCGGGCAAAGCCTGCTAGTAACAATAAAATTCTTAATTTAATGAACTCGGGGGATTTTTTTTTTTTTTTAATATAATAAAAAATATTTAAAGGAAGAGGTTTAAGAAAAAATTATGCTTTTGGATTATGTAATGTTGTAATCCACTTCTTGAAAGTTATTTATTGAATAGAATTTGCACTTAATATTTTGAATAAAATTACAAGTTACAAAATAGCATTTTCAAACTAGATTTTCAATTTTAATTGCACAACCCCCCAAAAAGAAAACACTCTACATCGGATGTAGAATCTTTTGGGATTAGAATTATTTCACCATTTTTTAATACTAAGATATTTAAAATTTTAATGTCATTTTCTTAATTTTACCAGCATTCTAGTGTGCGGCGCGTGCACTCTGTTACATTTTAGTAAAATAATTAACAGAAATACCCTTGAATGAAGAACTTCATGAAATTTGAAAGTCAAAAGTAATAAATTGTTAAAAAAAAAAAAAAAAAAAAAAAAAAACTGCCTAGACATATTCTAACGCAGCTTCTTTTAGTTAGTTCCCCATCATACTATAGGTATGGGGAACTTGGGTAATCGTGAAAATTTTCGACCTCGGTTTTTTGATTTTTCTACACGTTTTCAGGTGTGAGGAATCCGAAAATGGCAAAATTTCTATGGTGTCTGTCTGTAGGGTGTCTGTTAGTGTGTCAGTGTGTCAGTCCGTTAGTTTGTTAGTCTGTGTACACGATATCTCAAGAACAAATTGTCGCAGAGAGGTCAGATCAGTTTTAAAATATTACTTTCGACACTGGCAAGAACCCTATTCATTTGCAACATTCGAATTTAAAAACTTCGTAAGTTATTAGAAATTTACGATTTTCTTAACATGGAAGAATAGGACAAAAATTCACTTAAACGTACATTAAATGGAAACTTTTTACTGTAAAAATGTCAGACCACTTTTAAAATATCAGTTTTGATGCCGGAATGAACATCAGTAATTATAAATAGGCTACTTTGGAAATTTCGCAAGTTATTGGAAATTTACGAATTTCATAGCATGGCTGAATAGAGCAAAATTTCACATAAATGTCAATCTTGAGGGATATTTTCATCGTAAAAATGTCAAACCACTTTCGAAATATTATTGAGGATACTGGCATGAATATCATAGACTATGATTTTTCCAATTTAAAAAAATTCGTAAGTTATTTGGAATTTACGATTTACTTAACATGTCAGAATCAGGTAAAATTGAGCATAAACTTCCATTTTGAGAATCCTAAATACATTAGACAACTTCAAAATTACGTTTGTGATATTTGTTTGAACATGATTGAATACAAATATTCTATTAGGAAAATTTCGTAAATTATTCGTAATTTGCGATTTTATCAACATAGCGAAATTGTAAATTTTTCATATAAATGTGAATTTTGAGGATTATTGCATTGGAAATAGTAGCATGAAAACTAAACAACGGAATTGACCCCGATAAAATAAATTAATAGATTAGAATAAGTTAAATATATCGAAGTGAACGGTGGATAGCCTATTAGGCGGGGATTTCATTCTGTCACTGTGTCAAGCTTTGGTCAAATTCATTTCTTTTAACATGATTATAATATGTCTCGCACTAGAAATTTCTGAGAACATAAATAGGATGGGGAACTGAGCAGAGTCCACATATGCCAAGTAGTTTAATTAGATAATTCAAAATCTGCATTATCTTGCTTTTACATTTAGTATATAGATAAGAAAAGGGGCTGTTATTTATTACCGTATTATAACAAATACCTAGCTTTTTAAAGACAATTTTGTTCAGTTTTGAACAAAATATAAATGAGATTTTTTTTTTTTTTTTTTTTACAATGATACAATTTTCAACATTTATCTTGTATAAAAAAAAAAAAAAAAGTGCTTTCCCTTATTATTTTACACCGTTTCATTTATAATTTTTTAAGATTATTATAGACATTTTTCTTCTGCAAGTCCTAGATCTTGTTTCTTTCTTTGTTCATTTGTAATAATTTGTAATACAGTCAAGTTGCACATCAAACACATAACTATAACCTATCTCAGCAAGATTACAATTGGAATAAATTGAAATCAAACTAAAAGTCATTTACGTATAAATAATTTAGAAATTTCAGTTAAAAAAGAAATAATATAAAGAAAATTTCGATTTTTTTTTTTGAGAAAAAAAAAAAAAAAAAGGTTTAATCTGTAGCAACCCTGAAAATAATACGCTCGAAGTTTGTGATTATTTTACAGGGTCACGCACGCTTCAAAACAAAAATGAGCACTTAAGATTGTGATAAGAATTGAAATCTGTTTACTTCATATTGGGCTGTGAACGTGTGGTGAAAATTTCCGATTGCACGATTGATTATCCAATTGAATAGTAATAAATAAACTATTAAAACCTCAGTTGAATATTTCAGATGAGTTTGTCCTCATCTCTTTTTCAGCGGATGAAACATGCGAAGAAGCCTTTCGCTCAGTTCGCAAACAGCTAACTTCTATAAAATCGAAAATAATGAGTTCTGATCCCAGGCATAGGACAAGAGTATTTGCTCAATTCCCCGATTGTGTAAAAAATTATGGATTGAATACACTATAAAAGCGTACAATGACAAGAAATGGTTTTACAGTCCACTAGGACAATGACAACGCACGTGAGTAAAAATTACAGCAAACTTATTTTGCAGCACTCTATAAAAATACAGCCCAGTGAGCAGGCATTACTTTTAAGGGCACACACGGTGCCGCAATCTCAATCTTCTTCAGAAAAGTTTTGCAGTGCGAGTCCATTATTAGCAGATCATCCCGTGTCCCTGATGGATGTACGAGAGGAAAATTTTTTTTTGCGAACTTGTCCCTATTCGGCTGGACGGATGAGCGTTCTTCATACACGGAAAATAATAAAAGGGCAGAACGTGTTCAAGAACAACATTTTTTTTTTTTTTTTTTTTTTTTTTTTTTTTTTTTTAATTTAAAGGGATGTTTATAGTTTTTTTAGACATGAATTTCCCAACATTTATGACATGCAAAAATTTACGCAATTTGAGGCTGGAATGCACACATTTTTGAGTGAATGAAATCTTTGCTTCACAATTTTGCTGGTTGGATTAATATTATTTCAAAATAAATCCGAAGACTCCAAAAATTTAGAAACACTAGAACCGTCAATTTTTGCTCCCTTTTCGAACTTAAATATTATAAAGACGCTTAGAAACTCGTAAATTCCTAAATATTTTAAATTAAGAAAAAGATAAAGAACCCGAAGGACCAGAAGATTTTTTTAAATAATCGTAATTTGATTTCTCTCTACCCCCCCTAAAAAGTAAAAAAAAACACAACCTGCATCTTTTCTAGAAATATTTGAAATAATAAAAATAGTCATAAAACACCAAAGAGGCTCGATTTAAATATTTTTTTACTGTTTTTATTTTAATAAATCTTCGAACCACTTCTTTAAATAACCAATCTTCTGATTCATTCATAAAGTATTCCAACAAAACATTTTGCAGTTTTTATAATGTACATATTTATAAATGCGCATGCACATTAAAGATATTGCAATTCATTTATTTAAAACGGCGCTTTAGCCGGTCATAAAAGTTTGACAAACAATGTAAAATACCTTTTCTAAACATAGGGTCATTAATCTACCCTACACTTTAGTACCTTCTCCTTTTCACTAAAGTGTATAAAAAATTTATATATATATAGATTTAGTAATAAATTTAATTAATAATATATGTTAATTTATGTACATGTATATATAGAAATTAACATACTGTTTTCTGAAATGTTTAAAATATTCTTTTCCTCTTTTAGGGCTAAATTTGATTTCCGAATCCAAGTATAGAGATATCTGCCTCCCAAATGGACTTCTTGATAAATAGGCACACAATGCCTAAGCTCCATCGATCCATTTCAGTTCCTCTTTACTTCAACTATTTCCATTCCGATAAATCGATTTTAGAGGAGCCTTTCATATTCCGATAGTATCCAGTAAACTTTAGCGAATGTTTCTGAATTCCATGCACGCGATATTTGTGGAATGCAAGAATCGATCTGGATACACATTTGCCGAGGGATGCTTCCACAGTGGACGAATATAATATTACTCCTTTTCGAGGGATTCCTGCGGGGGAAGGATAAATTAAAAATCGCATCATTGTTTTAAATCACTTATCAAAAGGTTTATGCATTCTCCGAAAATAAAAAGGAGAATTTCCGAAAATTGTAATTAAGTTACAAAAGACGTGAGTAAAATTTTAAAATAGGACACGATAGGCAATTGCGTATTATTAATAATTTATTAATCTACAATGGATATTGCTTTTTAACACGTCTGCTGTCTTGCCATCTATCTTAAGGTGCCTGCCTACCTTTAAAATGCAATTTTCGGTCAAAACTCCGATTTTCTATTTTTGAGTTAATATTAAAGCCTGACATTTTAGCTTTCTAAATCAGTTTGAATTTTGTTTCTATCTTGCTTAGAACTTGAGTTACAGGCATTTTAATATGAGTCACTCGCCAGTTTTTGAATCCGGAAGTGACCGGAAATGACCCTTAAATGTTTGTTTATATAAATGTTACATAAAATTTTTTTACTGAATATAAAATTAATTTAAAAATGAAAATAAGAAGCTTTGAAAGAAATCAGGAACTTATTAAAATTATTTTTTGTTTAATAGGTAAAATTTTGTTTTTTAATCTGTTTTCTGCTTTTTCTCAAAATGAGATTTTGAGCATTTTGCTTTATCCCAAAACATCATAACTCCAAAAGTTATAATTGAAACGTTATGAAACTTTGACAAAATGCTCTAGAGGAGTTGATTTAGGGATTGAACTACGACGATGAATTTAGCTAAATTATTATTATTATTACTTTTTTTTTTTTTTGTCGATAGAAGTTATGATCTGTCATGTAAATTCATGATTTTTTCAACATGTACAAATGTTATCGTCTCTAAAACATTAAATAACATGGTTATAGTTTAGAGAGTAGTTTACTCCCTTAAGGACCTTTCAATAATCTAAATAAAACTTACAGGATAAAAACATCTTTATTTAAATTTGACTCATGATGCTTTGCAAAAGTGCTTTTTTTTTCGCAAATTTTATGCCTATTTTGAGCCTAGAAAATCGTTAGAGCCGTTTTTGACATACGGACTTACTTCTGGTTTTCCAATTTTTACCAAAATTTATAAAATTCATCTGTACACCTGACCTGTTTCAATTCTGAAGTTTCATAGCTCAATCTTTATTAGTTTTGGAGATATAATAGTCAGATGATTTCCCACACACATACATACACACACACACACTGACCCAGTCCCCAAAACCACTTTTTTGGACCCAGGAGACCTTAAAGCATGTAAATGAGGTGAAATCTCGATATCAAATTTTCGGACCGAATACAACACTTCCATTACCTACGGTAGTCGGGTAATGGAAGTAATAAATAAATAAGTAAACATTATCGTGTTACATTACTTTATCAAATCTCTCCCACGGCAGTTTTTGAAATTTTGTCGCCATATTAGAGATGGACTTATAATTTTTTGTATAAAAGGGAGAACCCTATTTCGCTAATACTTTTATCGTGCACCTTTTCGTTAATTTGGAAGAATTCTGCGTATTATCTTCATATTTCTAATGGTTTAAAATAGTTCTTCATGAAATAAATTTTCTATTTTTAAAACTGCATTTTTTTTCTATAAAAATTATCTACTCAGATAAAAATAGATGTCGGTTTATTTTATTTTTTTCATTTTTGTAATACTGTGTAATTTATTTATATTTTTGATACGCTACTTAGATTAAAATGGCTAAATCAAACTTGTCGAAAACGTTCAGTGTATTTCAACGCCAAAATTTAAAAAATCGCCCAGGAGGATCCATAAATAAAACTGATAAAATAAATTTATAGTTCATAGAATTTAGAGTAATAAAAAAACGTTACGCAGTCGAATGTGACGTCATAGGCAGTTTTTCTAAATAACAACTTGACAGTAAATATATAAAAATTAGTAGTTAAAAAAAAAAAAAAGGGAACATTTTAGAACAACATACATTAGCATCGAAAACTATATTAGCACTTTATCAATGTGCATAAATTTTGCAAAGGGACAATGACGTCAATTTTTGTGAGATGCACAATTTAATTTTTCACAATTTTTTATTTTTCACGTTTAAGTAAATGTATTTACTTCCCTGTCGAAAAAATAAATAAATGAAATAAAATAAAAGTAACTCCTAAACCTTTTGGCAACAATTAAATTATGGATGAGATTTAAATGGCTAATTTTAATGCTATTTTGAGGTTATTTTCACATTTTAATTAATTAAAGGAAAACTAATCAAAAATTCGAAAAACAGGCTTCGAGGTGCATTAGGACCTCTCAGGGGGCACTTTCATGTCGAATGATGTGACTGTCCGAGCTACCGTCTTTGCGCTACGCTGTCCGCGCGCGCACACACACACACACAGAGAGAGAGAGAGACATTGCCATATATATATATATATATAAAGATACGGCAAATTTTCAAGTGGCAATTTGATTTTAAGATGAAAAGAATTTGAAAAGACAGTTTGTAGACATGAATGTCTATATTTCTAAGAACATTATGCTAAGTCTTACTCAATTTTGCTCGTTATTGAAGACTAGAAGTATGAGCAGCACAAGGTAATCGAGTCTAGTCTCCACTGAGCAAGAGAAAAGTTTAAAATAAAAATGGATGATACTGAACACTCGTGTTGAATCGGGTGGAGCTCACCGTGGTAGAAAATGTTCCTCTACAAATTAAATATAGGCCTTTGATTTTGGGAGAAATTAATTCTGACACCCAATTTTGGATGCTATTTCATCCGGCACCAGTCCACACTTTCACAGTGCATGCGTGCGTAAAAGTAAAAAGGCGCAAGTTCTACTATTTTGCAGTGATCTGTCCAGTTTTACTGTTTTTCATTATGCACATTCAATGTCCACTGTGACTCCCTTCCTTTTACAGACATGTAATAATGGCTGACTTTCAGAAATAAAACATTGCACTAAGAATACATCCACTATCTGCAGAAAGTGAACACTGACACATTGACTGGATCTCGTAGGACGTCTAATTTTAGAAAATTTAACATTGTATGAATTGTATACATTTGTAACATTGTATGATTGTAGAATCCGAGTGTAATAAAATGCACAGCAAAGATCCTGAGTGCATGAGAACTTTGCAAGCACTCGAAATGGCAAAAACAAGCGCTTATTGGGCGCAAGCATTTACGGTATTGGCTTAAAATTCTTCGCCCTACAAAAAATCTGACACATTTTGAATAGATTTAAATCGGCACTGTGACAAGAAAGGTGACAACTGAAAAATGCGTATTCGAGAAAAGCCGACAGAAAAATACGGACAAAGCATTGAGTAGCGTCATAATAATCCAAGTGTCTCTCAGGTACATCATTTTCGAGACAGAGACGTGACGCTTTTTTTTGTGCATGTTGTAGCACTTCATATATATTTTTCAATCACTTGAACTCAATATTCCCAATTTTTGATCTGTGTCATTATTCTTGTCGCGGTGCGATCGGTTAACTTTAGTTTATTTATTTCTACTCTTCTCCCCCCCCCCCCCCCCAATTAAATATATTTTGTGTGTGTGACAATAACAAATATTTCTCACCTACCTGCCTATTATCGTAAGGTGTTTTATCCAGTGTTTTAGAACAAACGAGAAATGCTTACCTGAAAAGAAAGAGAAACATTTTTAATTCGAAGCCAGATTTCTAAAACACATGTTATACAATAACTGAAGAATAAACAAAGGATGATATTATAATTTTATGATATGCATATTATAATTTTATTTATTATTTATTTATTTATTTATTATATTTTTACTTTCTCTTACCCATACGGTAGAAAAAGTATTGTTTATGGGTCAAATTCTCCAAAGAGAGGTTTCGTTATATTTACATGTTTTGAAGTCCCCTGAATCCGAAAACCATGTTTTTAGTGGTTGGTCTGTGTGTGTGTGTGTGTGTGTGTGTGTGTGTGTGTGTGTGTGTGTGTGTGTGTGTGTGTGTGTGTGTGCGTGTGTCTGTCTGTCTGTCTGTCATCAGCATATCAAGAACAAATGGTAGCAGAAAGTCCAAACTTAGTATTTTAAATGTGTATGATATAGGGATGCTACACTAATCTTTTTGTTGAGATAAAGCAAATGGTTCGTGTACAGGGACACTCAAGAGTAGTCTTCAAATACACGTTTATGGGGGAAATTGCAGGTAAGTAGAGCTGAATAACTATAGACTGCACTAAAACAAATGAAATGAATATATATTTTTTATATGCATAAAAACATGTCTCATGTAGAATAGGGTTAGGAAATCATGCACTGTTCATTTACAGGGCTACACAAAAGAACTAGATTATAGTGCGACAATAGCTGAAAATGGATGAAAGTGTATTTCAGGTTGTGCCGTGTGTTATTACTGAAGGATCCTATTTAGGTGCACCATGTGTTCTGTACATAATCTTCAAAAGATATACGTGGCTGCAAATATTTAAGCGATAACATTCTGTTTTATTGTTAGCGGAAGTGCTTTACTATAACATTTTATCATATCCTGGAAAGCTGCTCAGGAATTGAAATGAATTCCTCATAAACATACTGTAAATAATATATGATTTAATGCTAAATATTCATCGCTTGTTTTTGCTATATTTACACGTTTTGAGGCTTCTTGATTACCGAAGTCAAATTTTTAACATTTGATCTTTGTCTGTGTTTCCTAGAGTAACTTAAAAACGAATAATTTCAGGAGATCCAAAAGTTGTATTTCAAGTTAATATAAATTTGTTGCTGGAAAAGTTTGATCAAGACTGATAAGTTTCAAGGAATGTTGCGTGTAAATGTTGTTTGAATAAATTTAAGTGAACTTTTAATTTTAAAAACAGATTTAAATTCTATATAAGTGTAGGTGTAGTAATGAAACGGAGGGTTGAGGAACTAATTACCATATAAAACTCTTCCGAGAAATTGTTTTAACATAGGTTTACATAACAGTTCTCGTTATCTTACCTCTTAATCTCCAACCAATACTTATAGTATTAAATTTATTTCATTTTTCAACAGCATCAGCAAATCTCATCAGATTTTTATAGTCAACTCACTTATGGAAAAAAAAAAAAAAAATTATAATAAGACGTTTTCTCTTGTAGAAAATCGAATGATATTCCTGAAAAAGTGTTGTTTAAGATATAACATTAGAGTGTAACAACAGTTTACCCATACGCATTTTTATTTAAAAGAATTGAACAGAAAGTGAATTGCATTTGAAATGGACTAAATTTAAATCAAGTGAAACAATTCACTATGTTCGTATACCGATCTTATTTTTCCACGAAAGTCTCATACACATAATTTAAAGTTTAATAATTATTCTTTTAGATTTTTTTCTCTCTTTTTATTATGAAAAAAGAAAACATTCATTATCTTGTAAGTTAATTTTTATAAAATATTTTTTCTATTTTAAGGCCTGGATTCATCTATAGAATTTAAGATGAGGCCTATGGTATGAGTCCGATTATCTACGTAAGGAACATGTAGAACTAGAAGACATGTCATACGTTGGATATCTAAGGTATCTTAGCCCTTATTTGAGCGAGGTTTGAGAAAAACCGTGGAAAACTCCGAATGGACGGGCGAACGAACACAACCTGGGTTCGAACCTGCCACCAGTTTTATGAGGCGAACCTCTCAATCACTCGCGATGCTTTATATTGTTTAAAATTAAAATTACTTATCCGTTCAACTTGAACATTGTATTAAATAATCTGGTGTGCCACTCACATGACTTTCTCTTACCCTGAAATTCAATACTATAAGTACAAATTGGAGATTAAGGGATAAGATGACGAGTATTGTTATGCAAAAATAGGTTTAAACAAATCAAATTAGGCTTCGGAGTAGCTTTATTTTACAAGTAATTCTGTGTGAGGGGGCTACTGCCCACCTCAATCCTTCGTTTTACTACTGTACCTACATTTATATAGAATTCGAATCTGTTATTAAATTCAAAAGTTCATTTAAAATTATTGAGTTTTCGTATTGTATTATTGTATCACACCAACATTCCTTGAAACTTATCAATCTTGATCAAACTTTTCTAGTAATAAGCACATTAACTTCAAAATACAACATTTGGATTACCTGAAATTATTTGTTAGGTAGATTCCTTATAGGAAATCTACCTATTGCAATGGTTCTCATGACACGACTTCTGGAAAATTTCTGCATATCTTCACCGATCATGACCCCTAGAACCCAAAACCACCCTCCGTTTAAAAGTTTATATATATATATATATATATAAAGAAAATTTAAATACAGGAGGGAGTAAAACTTTAATTATTAAATAAATAGAACTAAAACAAAGTTTTTTATAAACCAATGCGCACATGCAGCAAAAGGAAATATAAAACTATAATAAATAAGCAAAATAATCAAAGCCAGATGAAAATTTAATCCCAAAACACATGAGGGCCTTCATCAGGGGAGCTCCCCCATGTATGGAAAAGGAATATGAGAAGTTTCTCACAAAATGCTGGTAATTTAACCAAAAAACACGCTTGCTCACGCTTACATGGGGGATCTCTCCTAATGAAGGCCCTCGTGTGTTTTGGGATTAAATTTTCATCTGGCTTTGATTATTTTGCATACATACACATACACACACACACACACACATATGTGTGTGTGTGTGTGTGTAACGCTTTTTCCCATGTTAAGTTGAGAACACGATAATTGGAGTAATTTTTGTTAAAATTTAACCAGCTTGGGACAGGTTGTCAGGACAGTAAAAATCTCGGTCGAGTTCGTAGATGGGGCATCCAGCTCAAAGGGGGTGGAAATGGTGGGGGGGGGGGGGTGGAAATTTTCATTTGCCCATTATTTCTTTAATATTGAAAATAGGAAAATACTTGAAATCAGGCGAATGACCCCCTTACCCTAAAGAACAACTTTTTTATTTAAACTTTTTCGATAACTTCAATTGCTTAAAAGTTACAAGTTAAAAAGTGATTTTTCGTCAGTTGTGATAAAGCCAACTTTTTCTATAGCTTTAATTGCTTAAATTTATAATCTGATGCTTACACGTCACGTGCAAACGATAATAAAAAAGATCACTAAAAATATAAAAATCATGGTAACAGCTTTAATTAATCATTTAAAAATATAAAATTAACATAATACGTTAGTCTTGATAAAAATATCGTTTGTGGTGAATAGTTTAGAACGTCAGTTTAGGCAAGAATTTAAAATTTCGATCGAAATTAAGAGTAATGCGTTACAGCTTCCTTTGACTTTTTATCTTGTGGAAACAAAATATTGGTCTGTGAAGAGATATGAGGTTTTCGCCTGGGAAGAAAATATAATGACGCCAAAGTTGCCATTCTCCAACGCCAAGCAATCCATCCACTTCAATTCCATCCATTTCAGCGCAATGAAAACAAACGCATTAATAGTAGACACTCACATTAAAAGTATCATAAATTATGAGAAAATAAGTCAAGAATCGGGAATTGCGAAAATTGTTGGATTGTATATTAAACTAGTATGTTGTGGCCACCACAAGACTTTCTTCTATATTTACCTATACATATTCAATCAGCAACAATATTTAAAAAAAAAAAAAAAAAAAAAAAAAAGTACGATTTTTTTTTTTTTTTTTGATAAAAGTAAAAAAAAAATCGATAACTTTGTTTTAAATTATCACAGATTTATAGTTCAACCATTCGTTTTAAAGGTATTGACGAGACCTTTCGAAAGATACCCATCTTAAAAATTTATCCCCCCCGGGGGGTACTTCCCCCCCAGGGGGGGAAGCGATGCCCCCCCCATGCAGAAAATTTTTTCCTAGTTACATACTACTATTATCAATAATTCATATTAATTTTACAATCACAAGTTTAAAACAACTCTTATTATGCACATTTATACGAATTTTTGTCCTATGCTGCCATGTTAAAAATTTAGATAAAATGCTATCACAGCGCCACTTGTTGAGCTATTGATCCCCAAACATAATCAGCACCAGTTTATGTCGGGGACCAACTAAATACCAAAATTTCGTTAAATTTCGTTAAAAAAAAAAAAATTGCGATTTTTTTCTGTTTTTTTTTGTTAAAAGTAAAAAAAATCGATAACTTTGTTTTAAATTATCACAGATTTATGGTTCAACCATTCGTTTTAAAGGTATTGACGAGACCTTTCGAAAGATACCCATCTTGAAACTTTGCCCCCCCAGGGGGGGTACTTCCCCCCCAGGGGGGGAACCGATGCCCCCACATGCACAAAATTTTTTTCCCAGTTAACTATTACTATTATCAACGAGACCTTTCGAAAGATACCCATCTTGAAAATTTACTTCCCCGGGGGGGTATTTCCCCCCCAGGGGGGGGGAACCGATGCCCCCACATGCACAAAATTTTTTTCCTACTATTATCAATAATTCATATTAATTTTACAATCACAAGTGTAAAATAGCTCTCTTTATGCCCATTTATACGGAATTTTGTCCTATGCTGCCATTTTAAAAATTTGCATAAAATGCGATCACAACGCCACCTATGGAACGATTGATCCCAAAATTTAATCAGCACCAGTTTATGTCAGGGTGCAACTAAATACCACGTTTGGTTAAATTTCATTCATTGGTTCGTGAGATACAGCGTCCACAAAAAAATGATACAGACAGACAGACAGACATTTTCTAAAAACTATTAATTCGTGTTCTCCACATCCCAAAACGTGTTGATCCGTCAAAAAACGGAGGTCGAAAAATTTCGCGAATCCAATACTTTCTCTATATCACATATAGAAGAAAGTAAAAATCTGTCTTTAAAAACATTGAAATATGAAAGCGATAATCTGTTGAATATTATGTTACTAAACATTATTTTTCAAAAATTGGATCATGGAACCCGCAAAAATTATGAGCTTACTTTAAAAAGCAATCGAGTCCCTGGCTATACCGAAAGTATAGAGTTCTAACAACCACGTGACTTTCTTAGCAACCGTACTTTGCTGAAGACAATGCTAATTTTTCCATGCCTTTGGAAGCGTAGTAGTCGAATTTTTTTATGCTTTTACAAATACATTTACAACACTGTGTTACAATTCAATTTGTAACACTATTCCGCAATGATAAAATGGGTCAGTGGGGTCAACTGTCCCTCAGCAAACATGCTCGTGACGTCTTCTGTTAGAACTCTATTGCATTGAGATGAGCAGAAATTTCTCCATGTTTGTCATTTTTAAATAGTTTTTTTTTTTTTTTTTTTTTTTTTTGCAGAAGGTACTTTGAAAAGTTCTTTATGCTGTTGGAACTGGTTTTCTTCTAAGAATTTTGATTTCCTTTTTAGTGCAGTTAGTTTATTTCGCATGCTTCTCAGCTGGGGAGACCTGAAGGAATAAACGGAATGCCGCCCTACCGATCTCAGCCTGAATGCAGACATGGCAGCGGTACGAATAGAGGCGATTGGTGTTTTTTGTAAAAATCTTTAATTGTTCTTGATTGGAAATTGATTCAATGCTATGTGATAGTGTATGTGTATATTGTTTTAGGTGTTAGTTGAATTTTTCGAAATTTCCTCTTTTCGTGTCGAACATTTGTTTGATTTTTACTTTCTTCTATATGTAATATAGAGAAAGTATTGGATTCGCGAAAATTTTCGACCTCCGTTTTTTGACGGATCTACACGTTTTGGGATGTCCTGAACACGAATTGATAGTTTTTAGAAAATGTCTGTCTGTCTGTCTGTCTGTCTGTGGTTTATTGTTTTCACCGTATCTCACGAACCAATGAATGAAATTCAACCAAACTTGATATATAGTTGGACACTGGCGGGGCATTGTGCTGATTAGATTTGGGGATCAATAGCCCAGCAGGTGGCGCTGTGATCGCATTTTATGTAAATTTTTAACATGGCAGTATAGGACAAATTTTCGTATTTTTCACCGTATCTCACGAACCAATGAATGAAATTCAACCAAACTTGGTATATAGTTGGAACCTGACGGGGCATGGTGCTGATTAGATTTGGGGATCAATCGTCCGGCAGGTGGCGCTGTAATCGCAAAATTTCGTATTTTTCACCGTATCTCACGAACCGATGAATGAAATTAAACCAAACTTGGTGTATAGTTGTACCCTGACATGGAAAGTGTCAGCCCTGAGCGTCTTTCTTTTTCTTTTTTTTTTTTTTTAAATGTTGGTGAAGAATTTTCTATGTTTGCAAGACAGAGATTATTAGTTGTTATAAATTCATTCAGACAGCTTCCCCTGTTATCTTCACGCTTTAGAACCCCAAAGAGGGGAATTAGCACTAAGGTCGCAGCTACATAAAAAGAGAGCTCTGTGGCTAATGAGAAGCTGCCACTTTTACAGACAGGCATCAAAATCCGCGGACGGTGCAGCATAAGCACTGCCCAAGTACATCTCGTTCTGGTTCGTGGTCAAGGTGAGGAAGACAATTTTCCCCAGTGAATGGATGCGTGAAGATAAATTTAGAGGTCCAGATTATAATACGGGAGTTGTTACTGGAAGAAGCAAACCTGACCCATGTATAGTTGGGATAATCCACACAAGTCCTTCTCAACTGTAAAATAGGCATTCTGAAGTTGTCCGATGTCGTAGGAATTGTTTTCCCATAAAATGACAGGTTTGCCTCCTCACAGTGGTTGAGATTGACCCTGCAGGACTGTGGGTGTAAAAAATGGAGTAGTTGCTACACCTGCAATAGAAGTATCTGGGGCTGATGAAGAGGAGTTACTTAAAGGGTTGACTGGAATATTTATGCTGTTAGATTGACTTTCTATGGTTAAAACTGAATTAAAATTGAATTAAAATGAAGATTACGTACAGCAAAAACTGATGTTCATCAGAAAATCAAATCTCTGACGTTTGTCAAGAAATAAATTACAATTTTCATTTCAGAATAAAAATATTCTTAATTTTTGTTACTTTCATTTACCCATATAGGGTAGAGAAAGGGCTTAATGTTTTTGGTTCAAATTGTTTTGGTTATATTTACACGTTTTGGTGTCCATTGAGTGAAAAAAAAAAAAAAATTTTCACCGGTTGACCGCTCTCTCTCTCCTTCTCTCTCTGTGTGTGTGTGTTTGTTAATAGCAAGAAGAAATAGTAGCACAAAATCTAGACTATATAAAAAAAAAAAAAAAAAAAAAAAAAAAAAAAAACCACTTGTTTTTAAACTTAATTTGAGCCTTTTTTAACGTATGCTTACATACATTAATTGTTATTTTGCCTTCAATCTGTCTTTAGAGTATTGAAGTGCAGGGTAAGAGAAAGTCATGTGAATGCCAAATCAGATTATTTATTTGCCGTGACTCTCTCGTGCACAGCACAACCCTATGCTATATATCTCTAATTTGTTTTTACAAGAAAATATTTCTCACATCTCGTATAACGAAAATTTTAGAAAAACTCGCAATAACAATATTTAATTAACGTCATCAGTGGAGTAGAATACGTTACAAATGCCGCTTTTTTCTTTTTTTAGTTGTCTTGAAATTGGGCGGCATGTATCGAGAGTTTAAAAATCATTTCTTTTTTGAGCATATAAGATAAATGCATGCACTATAAGTATACCTATTCCCGTGAAAATGTCAATCCGTTTATGACAACAAAATATAACATCAAGACGTCATCATTTTCACGAAAAGGATGCTCAGACATACTATTATTTATTACTTTATGGTTTTTTAAAATGTTGTAAATAATATTTTCATTTTGGATGAGACACCGCAAATATTTCTCGCAAACGTCATTTTAACTTAAATCCTTGTCGAATCATTTTCTTTAAGAACATGATTCGACAAGGATTTATTTAACAAAACAGTATTAAGTGTATTTTTTTTATATAGGAATTTTTGCTAGCGCTCGTATACTTTTGCTGCCGACTGTATAACAAAACTCACCCTCCAAAAATATAAAGCATATCTGGAAAGAAGAAAAAAAAAAGATACCCATCTATATATCTGAACCGAGACTTGGATCATTTGTCTTTCTCATACATCTTCTGTCGTCGGATTCCTCTCGGGAGTTTTCTTTTCCGGCATTTTTTTGTTCGCCACGTCAGTGCACGGTACTGAAAAATGGTCAGGATGAAATACGACTTCGCTCAGTGTTCACGAGGAGAACGAGAAAAGTAATATTTTAGGACTCTCCTCTAATTAAATAGGAGCACACTTTTCATAAGGAAAGACATTGAGCAGAAGAAATGAATTAACTAAGAAAGGCATCCTTTTGGAGAGACGCCCATATATGTATATAAACTGCTGTTTAGTTTTAGACATATGTTTAAATATATACATTATATATATACATTATATATATATATATATATATGAGAGAGAGAGAGAGAGAGAGAGATTTAACTAATAATATTTTTTATAAATACTAATAAAAATATTTTTTTTCTTTTCTTAAACAATGGGATTCTGTCCCCTGTTTGCTCCGTTCACCAACCCCCGAGGGAGACTTCAACCCCAACCCCCGATTTTCTTTGCTCATTAATCCCTGCGGCGCTCTACCCGCCTATTTGCAGCTTTGACTTTCATTGAATGAGAATATTAATAATACATAACACAGGACAAAAGCAGAGCCCTATTATAGAAATCCCCCCTATTGGATATCACATCCAAATACACAATTATCATATCGTTTATGATAGGTCAAAAATCTATTTTAACTTTCGACAACTTAATAACAATTTTGGGCGGAAACATACGCTAAACAGCTAGATACTCAAAATAAACAACGACGGAAGTAATTTTTTTTTTTTCCTTTAGAACAGATAGAAATTCGCAATATCTAAATCCTTTAGTGTTACAGCTTTAATATAGGAGCCCCTTGGGGACTTAAATTTTTGCCACTATTTGGCGACGAATTTTTGGGTATAATTTCTTGTTTGAAGAAATTATGAACTTTATTTTAAATTACTGCTTTATATATAGGGGAAGGTGTCGTTCCTTTGATCACTTGGCAAAATTTAAATTTTCTTAGCTTGATTATTAAATCTAAATTCAATTTCTTTGCTTTATTATAATCAGTATCCTATGGTTTATCCTACACAATATTGGCAAGATTCTAGTTTTACTTTTATCAAGTTTTATTTCATTTTTAAAAATTAATAACACTGTGGCGACCAGGCAATTAGACAAAACTGCAATAAAGAAAAATGTCCTTTTACCCAATATCATCGTAAAAATTTTTAAGCTAAATGGGTACAGGATAATGTAAGCACACACGCATAATACCAATTATATTAATGATAATAGTTTAAGAATTTTATAAATTCGACTTCCCATGATGAAAAGTCTACTCCAAATGACAAACATTCTAACTGTCAAGTATATCCACTAGTTTCGAAGCATGGTTTGGAAGTTTAGTCATTAGTATCGAATATCACACAGATTTTTTTTTTTTTTTTATCTTCTCGTATAAACTTTGCACTTAAAGTTTGTTTTTTGAAACACTGGATACTTAATGTCACAGACCTCTGTGACAAGAGTGTTTTTACTTGCAATTTTAACAAGAATAAAATTCTCTTTTTCCACTTCGTCTTAGCTCATCCGACAAATCAAAGTCACTTGCCCCTAAAGAAATTTCAGTGCTGCTATCAAACTCTGAACTGCCTTTAGGAAGAATTTTCTTTTTTTTAAGAAGAGGTTTGTTTGAATCTTGCCTTTAGGTTTCCAGCATTAATAATTAGCTTTTCGGGATAAGAGATTTCCCTTTAGGCCATTTATACCTATTTCACATTTTCCTTATCTCCACTTTTGGATGAGGCCTCACAGCTTCAGGTGTCAAGATAAGTGGCGATAGATTCCAACTGCTGCTACATTGAGGAATGATAGGGTCAGTTTGAGCTGGGCCACTTGTTGATGGTTCATCTAAATCAGTTTCTTGTAGGAATGGTCTGCCTTACAGTAGCTACAAGAAATTCGTCATCAGAAAAAAAAGTTCCAGCTGAGCCTTGGTTTATTCACTCAAAAGAAACAGTGTTTTGTAGTCAATAAGTTATAAAGTTAACATGTTGAGAAAATCTTTTAAGAGTGTTGTACCTTTGACCTGGTCAAAGGAACAACAACTGATCCTGGTCAGAGGTACAACACCATGCTCTTGCAAATTACGAAGCATGTTACAGTTTTAAGATTAGGATAATCATTCTCAAAAGCCCTGCCCTATTCATTAAAGTATGAAACTATTTCTATCAACAAAGATATTACACAAAAAATATTATTGGGAAAACATTATCAAATAAAAACTTACATTTTTATGATAGAAATGGATTCATATTATTCCAATTTAGCTTGAATAATCAGCAAGTTGTTCGAGCCCTCTCGTGAAGGAACTCATTGCACCAAAATTTATAGAATGGTACTAGATGACATTACAGCGTAGGTGGTCAAAGGAAGGGGATCCATAGTAACGGCTCATGAGTGATAGTAACACCCATGAGAGAGAGAAACACTCTTGAGTCAGTCTAACAATCCTGTTGTAAAAATATGTAAAATTGGTGACTGGGTTTTATTAAAAAATATAATTAGAACACCATCCTTCACTTTCTGAAGTCTGCATAAGCAATACACAATTATCGTTCAATTTCCATAAGTGTTATCTTCTCCAGAAATAATTCGAAACATCACTTTTATTTCCCAATCTCCATAAAGTAACGGCTGGTACACTACAATGTATCCGAATTTAGTTTTTTTTTCGGGCTTCGATTACAAACTGAAGTAGAACAAGTGTGCCAGTTTTGATTTCAGTTGAAGGAAGGACTACATTTTCAACCTTATCCATTTCCTCAAAACGGGTTCTCCATCTATTTCATATTGTAAACTGCTGCCTATCTTTTCATTTATTAATCTGCTACTGTAATTTTGTGCAAGAAATTTTACCTCCTTACATCTAAAATAGCACCGATGCAAATTTTCTTCTCCTTATTCATTTTGTATACTGAAGGGAGAAACTGGTTGTGCAAGATTTACCTCTTTTATTATTGACTAGCAGGCTACGCCCGCTTCGCTGGTCTCTATATTTAAATGAATTTTCAAAAGAATTGGATGAGTATTTATTTTTTACATCCCATTACTGTAAATGTCCCATCATAAAAGTCACAAAATTTCATGCGTCCAACTAGCCTATAAAATTACGTAAAATAAACGACTGAGGAAAGGCTTTTATCATTTACCTTCTCCGTTCATTAAAAATGAATTTGGGAAAAAATCCCCGATAAGGAGCTTATCATTTTCATATTTTAATTAATTATGAGAAAACTAATCAAAAATTCGAAAATCTGACTTCGAAGTAGTGTGTTGTCATCGGGTTGTGAGCTACTGTCAAAGTTTCAAATGTCTAGCTAGTAGGGAAGTCAGTTAAAATTCGATAACAAGATTTGTACCGGACAAACAAACAATAATAGAAGTTAATGAAAACATGGCAAATAGGGTACAATCTATAAATAAGAGCCTATTTACCAAGCCATTTTTAACCGCGCGCATGTTAACAAGATTTTATTTGCATTATTGAGTAACTTTATACATAAAAAGCCGAAGCAGTTATCATGAAAATTCGAAAAATTATCATCGACTGAAAGATTTGAAGTTCAGTTCCTCTCAAAGTAGAGGAAAATGACAGGAATTTTATCGACAATCAAACATTAACATTGATTGAATCAAAATAAAAACTAGTTGGCATAGGTGGACTCTGCTCAGTTCCCCATCCTATTTATGTTCTCAGAAATTTCTAGTTTGAGAGATATAATCATGTTAAAAGAAATGAATTTGACAAAAGCTTGATACAGTGACAGAATGAAAACCCCGCCTAATAGGCTATCCACCGTTCACTTCCATATATTTATCTTATTCTAATCTATTAATTTATTTTATCAGGGTCAATTCCGTTGTTTAGTTTTCGTGCTACTATTTCCAATGCAATAATCCTCAAAATTCAGATTTATATGAAAAATTTACAATTTCGCTATGTTGATAAAATCGTAAATTACGAATAATTTACGAAAATTTCCTATTAGAATATTTGTATTCAATCGTGTTCAAACAAATATAATAAATGTAATTTTGAAGTTGTCTAATGTATTATGAGCCTCAAAATGAAAGTTTATGCTCAATTTTACCTTATTCTGGCATGTTAAGTAAATCGTAAATTCCAAATAACTTTCGAATTTTTTTAAATTGGAAAAATCATAGTCTATGCTATTCATGCCAGTATCCTAAATAATATTTCGAAAGTGGTTTGACATCTTTACGATGAAAATATCCCTCAAGATTGACGTTTATGTGAAATTTTGCTCTATTCTGCCATGTTAAGAAATTCGTAAATTTCCAATAACTTACGAAATTTTTATATTGGAAAATTCATAGTCAATAATATTCATACCAGTGTCCTAAATAATATTTCAAAAGTAGTCTGACATCCTTACGATGAAAATATCTCTCAAAATTGACGTTTATGTGAAATTTTGCCCTATACTGCCATGTTAAGAAATTCGTAAATTTCCAATAACTTGCGAAATTTTCAAAGTAGCGTATTTATAGTTACTGATGTTCCTTCCGGCATCAAAACTGATATTTTAAAACTGGTCTGACATTTTTACAGTAAAAATTTTCCATTTAATGCACGTTTAAGGGAATTTTTGTCCTATTCTCCCATGTTAAGAAAATCGTAAATTTCTAATAACTTACGAAGTTTTTAAATTCGAATGTTGCAAATGAATAGGGTTCTTGCCAGTGTCGAAAGTAATATTTTAAAACTGATCTGACCTCTCTGCGACAATTTGTTCTTGAGATATCGTGTACACAGACTAACAAACTAACGGACTTACAGACTAACAGACACCCTACAGACAGACACCATAGAAATTTTGTCATTTTGGGATTCCTCACACCTGAAAACGTGTAAAAAAGTCAAAAAACCGAGGTCGAAAATTTTCACGATTACCTAAGTTCCCCATACCTATAGTACGATGGGGAACTAATATTGGTAAAATCACGGATATTTCTATCTATTTTTTCAGAGGAATTAAAATTTAATTCATTACCTCGTCGATAATTTAATTTTTATGACATTCATTTGGGGTTTTCATGCAGGTAGCTCAATACATTTCGCTAATAAATTAATGTAAATGAAATTTTGTCAATACTGGAGTGAGAGGAGTTAAAAAAAAATTGTTTAGTAAAATGCTCCTATTTCAACAGACAGTTATTACGTTTAGGATAATCATGCATGTTATAATAAAAATCTGATGTGGGCACCACACGACTTTCTTATACACCCAGTGTAATATAGTTATGAAAACATTGACATTTTTGTGTGAGGTAACTGATTCGTAAATAAACAGGCAGGTTCCTATCCACGAACATTCCTAAAAGCAAGAAAAAAAAAACACTGTTACTCCACTCACCAAAGTCACTAAAATAGGATAGGGCTGAGGCAATTGTTTTCAGAAAGAATGTACTCCACGACTTATCACAGAATCTCTCTTTAGTAAAAGCACAGCTCAGAGTTGAACGAAAGTCATTTGAATACAGACGATCTACTTTTGTTCTCTTTGGCGAAAAGGAGTGGCGAGAAATGATACAGTTTTCCAAACCAATTAACTTCGTTAGTGTTGAGAAACAGTTTACTAATTTTCGGTGTCCTGAAACAATAGTTGCCGTCGAATTTGACCGCTCATCTAGCCAAGCTGCCAAGTGTGTAACCAACGAAGATTTTAGTCATGGCATCGATTTGAGCGATTTAGCAAAAGAATTTGGCGAAATTTTCTAGTTTAGGGTTGCCAAGCTCTAACTTCAATAAGAACAGAGTTGTGAAAATTTTCGAAAAGATTCATTGGTTTGTAGCGCAGAACTAAATTCTTCAAAAGTTCTATAAATGACTAGGAAGACTATGAAAAAGAAGAGTGATTATGGATGACTGTAGACTAGAACTTGACTATATCTACATATTATCTTTATACGATATTACAGTAAAAGCGGAAACAGATGTAGCTTCTCATTTCCATGAAGGTGGTCTTTGACTTAAGGTAAAATGAGTCGTTCAAATGTGGCGAAAAGTGACAGTTAAGGATTCATAAATTTTGGAAACTAACTTCAATAGGAGCCGAGTTCTGGAATTTTTGTAACGATTAATTGGTTTCTAGCTCAGAACGACCTCGAAAATTCTACAAACCAATGACGGTATTCTGGGTAAAATCAATTTCTATTCAGATTTTGAAATTTTCGATTGTTTCTGAATTAGGAAAATTTCTGCTCTGTAGTACATTTAACAATTTCTGGAGTAAGAATGACAATTTCATTGGATTGTTTCGAGAACATTTATTGATTATTGATTTTTGTGGCACAAAATTTCATTTAACTGTTTCCTGAATATTCATTAAATAAAGTGCAATCATCGACTGAACCTGTTTATGTCTTTAAGAATTACTTTCCGTAAGCAAAAATGTCGACAACTATCATAACAATGTGATTGCACACTGTAAGGTGCGCCAAATCAGGCAAACCGGCGCCGCCACAAATAAGTATGGCAACCCAACTCTCGGAACGAGAAGCAGTTCTCGAGAGTCGTGGGTGAAGGTAGCACCGGGTAGCACTAGGATGTGTGCTGGTGTCAGCGAGTGTAGTAGTTATAAACAAAATGTAAACTTGAACTGTAATATATATTCATTGTATATATATCATCGATTTTCATTCATTATGTAATTCATCTGTGATGTGTCCCATTATAGAAATTTTAATAAACGACCTGGGACTAATTATGACTTTATTATCATTGTTGTCTCTCACTACTCACCAAGAATTCCACGTCCAAGATGTGCTAAATCTACATTCTATCTACGGACTGAATATTCATTAAATAAAGTGCATTCGTCGACTAGAACCTTCTTATGTAGTTTCTATAGGCAAAAATATCGACAACTTTTATAACAGTATCATTACCGGCTGAATATTCATTAAATAAAATGAGTTCATCCACTAGAACCCTGCTTATATCCTAAAAAATTACTTTCTACACGAAACAATGGACTTTATGCATCACACGTCAATGCGGGTCTATAAAAGTCTCTATGCCAATTACTGAGCTTGAAATTTTTGTTTACTGCTCTATTAGCCAATACCAGTCGCTGAGATAGGTAAATACCCGCAGCCGTTGCCAGTCGTGCATAAGGTCCATTTCAACAACTTTCATAACAATATCATTATTAGCTTCTTTAGAAATCTCTATAATGGTAGGCCATATACAATGGACGAAATCTTTGTATTTTTGGTCATTATGGATATGATTTTCGTAAATATCTCCAAAACGGAAAGTCCAAAATGGGAGGTGCGCAACTAGATGTTATAACAAAGGTATAGAGTTCTGACAACCACGTGACTTTCTTCTTAGCAACCGTACTTTGCTGAAGGACAATGCTAATTTTTCCATGCCTTTGGAAGCGTAGTAGTCGAATTTTTTTATGCTTTTACAAATACATTTACAGCACTGTGTTACAATAAATTTGTAACACTGTTCCGCAATGATAAAATGGGTCAGTGGGGTCAACCGTCCCTCAGCAAACATGCTCGTGACGTCATCTGTTAGAACTCTATACACCAATTTGCCCAACCGTTTTTGAGTTACGCGAGATCGTAAATATAAATTTGCAACATTCTATGATGATTCGTGTTTGAGTTATGCGAAATACAAAATCCATTTCGCAAATATGGATTACTATACTTTCCTATACTTTGTATAAAAAAGTAAAAAGTTTTTTTTTTTTTTTTTTCGAACAAATCTTTAGATTTCCATGAATATGTGCGCTGGTCGGAGACAAATGAATACAACATAAACCTCAAAAACAGGGGCTGCGGCAACAACGTATTCCAAACATTACTTTTTGCAAATCGATCCGAAATAGTCTATTTTTTGTTCCGGGCAAAACTCATGCGGAATCTCATAAGGAGTAACAAGCCCAAAATTTGAGGATTATTTGTCGAGAATATTTTTAGATAGGTGACAAAACGTCTGTCATTATATGGAAAAGTAGTGTACAACTTTATTCAATCTTCGAAAAAAAAAAAAAAAAACTTTGATCAAAAGCCAAAACTTAGTTTAAAAAATAGAGTAAATTATTTTAAACTAGCAGGCTTTGCCCACTTGGCTGGTCACTAAATTTAAAGGAAACTCTTTTCTATATAGCTTTATAAAAATAAAATAAAATACTAAAATTGCTCAAAAGCTCGCTTCGGATCCCTGCTGCCTTCGGTAGCGATTTGGTCATCCGCTAAAACTCGGGCGCTTGTCCCTATTACCTGAGACAATGGTTTACCAATAGGCTTGCATTAAGTCCTTATTAGATAACAGTTTCGAAATAGATAGTATCGAAAAAAAAATGAAGTATCCCCTTTATATTTGAATCCCAGTTACATATGAACAACACTATACGTGGTGCACATAATATTTGCTTTTACGTTATTTCCTATGTTTATTTTGTTTATCCCCGATCAACCATAAAAATGATAACAATTTCACGCTAAATATTATAATATGCTATGACCGGCTACGTCTGTTGCATGAGACAATTTTTTGTGGTTATATATAATTCATGGTTTGTAAGCATGATCATAGTACCGCCTTAATATAGTTCTCTTTGGCGACTTTTGAATTTTTGTCACCATTTTAGATTTAATCCCTTGTAAAAATAAGACTTAATACCTTGTAACAATATGCTATGAGCGCTATTTCTGCCATATTTTAGACAACTAAACTTTTAATGGTTATATATATTTCCCATTAATAAACATATTTTTATTTTCATTTATTTATTTAAATATTGATGAAATTTGAACTTCAATTTGGTCTAGTGTTGTACAGGCTGTATACGATATGTTTGTGTTTGTGAAAGAAAATTAAACAACAAAAAAAAAAAAATCAAAACTGCAATTTTTAATCCCACTTTAAAAAAAATTTTCCAAACGGTTTCCATACAATCTCCTGCTGTTGCCACTTAAAAGACATACATTAGTTAATTTTAAAAAATCTAATTGTCCGATCGATAAGCTGTTTAATCCGTTGGATTCAAAAAAATTGTATCTTTCATTTGGTATCTTATTTGTAACGATACGACTGATATTTCTAATTTTTGTAATTTACTTTCCTCATTTTAAATACATGTAATTTTTATTGTTCACGTTTTTTTTTTTTTTCTGTCGAAAAAATAATGATAATTTTTTTGGCAACAATTAAATTAAGGATTAAAATTAAATATTTTAAATAAATGTAATTTTTTTTAACACGCTTTTATTAGCTTCACCTGTATGTATGTATGTATGTTTGTTTGTAACTTCTCTGGGAGCAAACAAAAAATTTATATTGTAAAAAAAATACTTTCACCCCGTGAACGGTGTGGCGTAGAGGTAAGGCGCCGCGCTACGAACCTAAAGGTCCAGCGTTCGATCGCCGTCAGGGGAGATTTTTTAAAAATGGTTTTTGTTAATTCTAAGTTATTTTAATTAAAGATTTAAATGTATGTGAATATTATGGGTGTGTCCCTCACACGATTTTCTCTTACCCTGAATTTTAATACTAAGATAGATATTTTGTGCTTTTTAGTTCACATTTCTATAAAAGCGTGTTCTTTAATTTTTTAAAACTATAATATTATTGTTCACTTTTTTTTTTTTTTTTCTGTCGAAAAAATAATGATAATTTTTTTTGGCAACAATTAAATTAAGGATTAAAATTAAATAAATGGCCAATTTATCAGTAATTAGAAGGTTTTTATTTTAACATTTTAATTAATTAAAAGAAAACTAAAACAAAATTCGAAAATCGGGCTTCGAGGTGCATCAGGAGAGGTCATTACGAACCACCATGCAAATTTTTGTAGCTCAGCCATCAGTCGTTTTCTTAAAAAGCTCTGGAAATACATACACAATGACACACACACACACAAACATCTTATTTTATTATATGTATAGATAGATAACGATATTATTGATAGCAGCGTTACACATAACGCGTAGTTTGGTGGTAAAATACTGAATTTGAAATGCAATAAAAGTTTGTGTTTTTTTAATGTCCAATAAATGACATAAAAACTCGCCTATGCGAGATTTTTTATTTTTAAACTAGATTTAACTTTTTTTTTTCGTTCATCCTATAAGCTTTAAGCAAGCTCAATTTGATATACCAAGATTTCCTAAAAATTTTCCATTGCCTCCTTTATTAGAATGACCGTCTGGCATAACTGAATTCCCCGAAACTTAATGAAAAAATTCCTTAAATGCAGAGGCGGGAAAGTATTTGGATTTGTTTGTTGCGAGAGTGTTTTGGATTACTTCGACGAATATTTCCAGTAGATAGTTTCTTTAAATCTGGAGTACAAGTAATATTAAAACTCCAATAACAAAAGATTTTCTTGTATTACAAGCTAACAAATTTCCTGATTAATTGCTTCAGTTTAAAAAAGATGAGGGAAAAAAAAAAAAAAAAAAACTTGTTGGCATAGGTGGACTCCGCGCAGTTCCCCATCACGTATTTGTTTCCACGCATTTTAATTATTGTTAAAAATTATCAAAGTAAAATTGACATATCGCATCTCGGCAAGAAAAAGGACACAACTTAAAAATGCAATACATGAAAAGAATCAACTTATAGGTGGTATAAAGAAAAAACTTGGCTATAATAAAACTGAAATGAAGGTGGATGAATTGAGAGCTATGGATGCGACAATTTCCGCGCTCAATGGGGACATTTTATATGCATTTTTCAAAACATAAACTCAAATTTGCCATTTTAGGTTGATTCATCCATCTCTCTCTATATATATATATATCTATAATAATAAATGGAAAGGTTTGTCTGTCTGTCTGTCTGTCTATCTGTCTGTCTATCTGTCTGTCTGTCTGTTCTTTTATACGTTCAGCCCCTATTGAACGCAGAAGTACAAGAATTGACATACGGATGCTCTGGAGCCTTTCCGATGTTTTCCTCGAAACAGAATTTAAAAATCTTAATTAGTTTCGGAGATATTAATTAAAATGCTGACCCATATCGATCGCTAAAATGACCAAAAATCCTTATTGCTTAAAAAGAGGCATTCTATCAGCATTCAGCAGACGATTTTAACGGCTGTCTCTAACGGAAAAAAAAACATGTGCAAGTCATTAATGTCACATGATCTTTAACTGGGGTTAAAAATTGCAAATTTCAAAGTGCTTCAAATTTTCTTTTTCGTACACAACACTTAATATACAACCTATTCAGCACAAAACCAACCTGCAGTTAAAATTTCATCAAATTTCATTAATAAACAAAGCAGTTACATTTTAATTGCTAATTAAATTTTATTCTAACACGTAATCTATCTTTCAATAGACGATAGGAGTTTCCATAGCAACAAAATACATTTGAAGGAACTAAAAAATACTTTTTCTTTTTCTTTTTACTTCCATTACCCGACTACCGTGGTATATATATATAGGTTTTGGCGAAATAAAAAATATTTATTTTTCTTTTTACTTCCATTAATAAAACTACCGTAGATAATGGAATTAGAGATTTCACGTGATTTACATGTTTTAGAATGTCCTGATTAGGTTTTCTTTTGTATCACAGCTACTAATTAAAATAATTTCATAAGTAACACATTATTTGAAAGCTTTGTTGATTTGGAATTGAACAGTAGATTACAGAAATTTCTACCGCCAGATATTTTAAAATTTCGATATTTCAAATTCCAATTAAATTATTTTTGATACATCATTCGAAAGATATTTTCAAGTTCTTTTAAATTATCGAAAGTTTTCACCAGATTTACACGCTTTGAGGTCTCCTGAATTAGTTTTCTTTTGTATCTCAGCTACTAAATAAAATAATTTCATGAGTAATGCATCATTAGAAAGCTTTTTTAGATTTCGAATCGAACAGTGGAATACAGAAATTTGTACCGCCAGATGGCGTTGTAATTTTTTAAAATTTATAAATTTCAATTTCTAATTATGATTAAATTATTTTTAATACATCATTCGAAAGATATTTTAAAGTTCTTTTAAATTATCGAAAGTTTTCACCAGATTTACACGTTTTGAGGTGTCCTGAATCAGTTTTTTTTTTTTTTTTTATCTCAGTTATTAATTAAAAAATGTTCATAAGTAATACATCATTTGAAAGCTTATTTTAGTTGATACACATTTTAAAGTACTTTTACATTATCGAAAAATGGAATTCGAGATTTCACCCGATTTACACGTTTTGAGGTGTCCTGATTAGGTTTTTTTTTGTATCTCATCTACTAATTAAAATAATTTCATGAGTAATACATCATTTGAAAGCTTTGTTAATCTGGAATGGAACAATAGATTACAGAAATTTCCACCGCCAGATGGCGCTGTAATATTTTTAAATTTCAATATTTCATATTCTAATTATGATTAAATTATTTCTAATACATCATTCGAAAGATATTTTAAAGTTCTTTTACATTATCGAAAGTGGAATTCGAGATTTCACCTGATTTACAATTTAAAGTGTCCTGATCAGGTTTTCTTTTGCATCTCAGCTAATTGAGTAAGAATAAGTTACTGGAATGGAACAATAGATTACAGAAATTTCTATCGCCAGATGGCGCTGTAATATTGATCTAATATTTTAATTATGATTAAATTATTTCTAATACATCATTCGAAATATATTTTAAAGTTTTTTTACATTATCGAAAGTAGAATTCGAGATTTCACCTGATTTACAATTTAAAGTGTCCTGATCAGATTTTCTTTTGCATCTCAGCTAATTGAGTAAGACCGTTCAAAATTGGTATATGCAAGTTAATTAGGAGGGGCTGGAACGGTGGGGAAGGAATAGGCGCGCAGCGCGCATGGGTTTGGGACCCGGTGCAAGTTTTTACCCGATGATAAAAGATTTTTTTTTAAATTTTATTTTCTTAATAATAAAAGTTTGAGTTGAGAAGGAATATGCGTGTACAGCGCACGTATATCCTCAAGCGTGCGCGCGCAGCGCGCATGGGTCTGCGCTGCCGAAGGCAGTGGCGTCCCGGTGTGAGTTTTTACCCGATGCTAAATGATATATTTTTTAATTCCTTTTCTTGAGAATGAAAGTTTATGAGTAATAACATTGAATTTTGAGAAGTCATAAGGATAGTGAAGGAATACGTGCGCGCAGCGCACGGGTCTACGCTGCCGAAGGCAGTGGGGACCCGGTGCGACATTTTTCCCGATCAGAATTTTTTTTTCTCTTTTTTTATCACATGATACAAATTAATGCAATTTTGAGAATTCATTAATTATTGTGATTCATTTAAAAATAGTGACCAGCGAAGCGGGCGTAGCCTGCTAGTATATATATATATAAATCTTATCATCATGGTAACTCCCAAAATAATACTCCAAATCGAACCAAATTTGCACAGCGAATTTATCTTATAAATATCTTGGATAAGTTTGTTAACCAAGTTGCTCCACAATTTTGTTTTCAAGAGGCGATGTATGCATAGATCATATAAAGATCTCAACCAAGTTTATAAATGAATTTTATCTGACATGATATTTCCAATCGCTTTTTCTCACCAAAAAATCCACAACTCCAAACTTTCATCAAAATCGCTATGTCCAATTTGGAGTAAACCATGTTTCTGCCATACGTTGCAATTGGCCTTTAAAGGTTTAACAGTGAACGCGAAAGTTTCTGAAGATGAAAATATCTCCAATCATTTATGTACCCATAAACTTTCATCCAAAATCTATATCGATTTCCGAGTAAACCCAATTTCGGCCATAAGTTGAAATTGGCCGATAAAGGGTTAACTGAGAACGCAAATTTTTCTGAAGATGAGCGTAAATCCAATCGTTTTAGCATCTCCCCGAAAACACTTAAATCCGAACTTTCAACAAAATCGCTATATCCATTTCCGGTAATCCCGATTTCTGCTGTGGTTTGCAATTGACCGATAAAGGTGAACGTGAATTTATCTGAAGATGAGATCCAATCGTTTTCTCTCATCAAAAATCCCTAACTCCAAACTTTCATCAAAATCGCCTTCTCCATTTCCGGGTAAACCCAATTTCTGCCATACGTTGTAATTGGCCTTTAAAGGTTTAACTGTGAACACGAATTTTTCTAACAATGAGGACAATTCCAATTGTTCAGGCACCCCCAAAAGCACTTAATTCCAAACATTCACCAAAATCCCTATAACCATTTCCGAGTAAATCGAATTTCTGCCATTTGCTGCCATTGGCCGATAAAGGGTTAACAGCGAACGCAATTTTTTCTGAAGATGAGGGTTAATCCAAGCACCCCGAAAAACACTTAACTACAGACATTTTTGAAAATCGCTGTATCCATTTCCGAGTAAACCCAATTTCTGCTATATGATACAATGGGCCGATAAACGGTTAACAGCGAACACGAATTTTACTGCCTTGCGAAATTTTCAAAATCACATGTTTATAGTTAATGATGTTCATCCCGGCATCAAAACTGATATTTAAAAGCTGTTCTTACATCTTTACGATAAAAATATTTCTTTTCATGGACGTTTAAGGGAAATTTTCCCCTATTCTCCCATGTTAAGATAATCGTAAATTTCGAAGAACTTCTGAAATTTTTTAATTAGAATGTTGCAAGTAAATAGGGTTCTTGCCAGTATCATAGACAATATTTTAAATCTTGTCTGACCTCTCTGCGATCATTAGTTCGTGAGATATCGTGTACACAGACTAACAAACTAACGGACTAACACACTAACGGACACCCTACAGACAAACACCCTACAAATTTTGTCATTTTCGGATTCCTCACACCTAATAACACCGTATAAAAAAGTAAAAAAAACCAAGGTCGAAGATTTTCACGATTACCTAAGTTCCCCATACCTATAGTATGATGGGAAACCAAAAATAGGCTTCGATAGATGTAAAAAAAACCTGGATATTCATTTTTTAAGCATTTTTTTAAGCCATGCATGTACTGAAAATGTGTTACTCTAAAGTTAGAAAATAAAATGAAATGATGGCTTGATATCCATTTCAACACGTCTTTGTAAGTTTGTTACAAAATAAATAAGCTTCTCGATAAATCGTATAAAATGCTTATTAGTTCCCCGTTGGAAATCGTGAAAAATTTGGACCTCGGTTTGACTTTTTTACACGTTTTCAGGCGTGAGGAATCCGAAAAGGACAAAATTTGTAGGGTGTCTGTCTGTAGGGTGAGTGTGTTA
The DNA here is from genome assembly GCA_963930645.1 of Salticus scenicus. NCBI lineage: Eukaryota > Metazoa > Arthropoda > Arachnida > Araneae > Salticidae > Salticus > Salticus scenicus. Next base: position 2,255,334 of record OZ005654.1, on the reverse strand, counting down.
GTCCGTTAGTCTGTTTACACGAATCTCATGAATATATAATCGCAGAGAGGTCAGATCAGTTTTAAAATATTACTTTCGATACTGGCAAGAACCCTATTCATTTGCAACATTCGAATTAAAAAACTTCGTAAGTTATTAGAAATTTACGATTCTCTTAGCATGGGAGAATAGAACAAAAATTCACTTATAAGGGCATTAAAATGGAAACTTTTTACTGTAAAAATGTCAGACCAGTTTTAAAATATCAGTTTTGATGCCGGAAGGAACACCAGTAACTATAAATACGTTGCTTTGAAAATTTTGCAAGTTATTGGAAATTTACGAATTCCTTAACATGGCAGTATAAGGCAAAATTTCACATAAACGTTAATTTTGAGCGATATTTTCATGGTAAAGATGTCAGACTACTTTTGAAATATTATTTCAGACACTGGCATGGATATTAATGACTATGAATTTTCCAATATAAAAATTTCGTAAGTTATTGGAAACTTACGGATTTCTTAACATGGCAGAATAGAGCAAAATTTCACATAAACGGCAATCTTAAGGCTTGAAGGATATTTTCATCGTAAAAATGTCAAACCACTTTCGAAATATTTAGGATACTGGCATGAATATCAGACTGATTTTTTTTCAATTTAAAAAATCCCTTTTCAGCAAGCTTAAAGGCAAAGGTAGATTCCTTTACGTTAATGTTATTACATAAGAAAGTAAAGAAAGATTACATATGCATTAACACATACTTAGTCAATGGCCTTGTTCCCACACATTGCACTAATTACGTCGCTATTCTATTTTTAAGAAATTTAATTATCAACTACTACTATTCATTCTACTTAAAATTTTAGGAACAACGGACTGTCTTTAGTTTCCCCATCATACTATAGGTATGGGGAACTAAGGTAATCGTGAAAAATTTCGACCTCGGTTGTTTGACTTTTTGCACGTTTTCAGGTGTGAGGAATACGAAAATGACAAAAATTGTAGGGTGCCCGTCTGCGTATCTCCGAAATGTTGGCGCGTACAGGCGAACCTGGCGAATTTTTGTAGCTCGCGCCAAAACCTCTCTCTGCCGCAAAGCAACCCTTCTTTCCCTTCATTCACGATTCGCTAAGGATTCGAGCAACCTCTTTTTTTCCCCCAAGAGAATAAACTATTAAAAATGTGTCAATGGAGTTTTAGTATCGTAATTCTTAAACAATATATTTAATGCAGAAATTTATTAGAAATCCTCCACCCTTTAAATTTAATTTAGCAAGATTAATGAAGAAATAAAATTGTAATATTCTAATTTTAAAGCTTTTAAAATTGTTCTTGAAATACATTTATTTATTTATTTTACTTTCTCTTACCAACATATATGGTAGAGAAAGTATTGTTTTGGGGTCAAATTTTCGAAATTGAATTTTTGTTATATATACACGTTTTGAGGCTCCCTGAATCATAATTGTTAAAAATGTGTCAATGGAGTCTTTGTATCGTTATTTTTAGATAATATAATTTAATACCAAAATTTATTAGAAAACCCTTTAAATTTATTTTATCAAGATTAATAAAGAAGTATATTTGTAATATTATGATTTTAAAGCTTGTAAAATTATCCTTGAAATACATTTATTTTATTTTATTTTATACTGTTTTATTATTATTTTTATTATTATTATTATTTACTTTCTCTTCGTCAAATAAAATTGTTTCTAAACCTAATTTAAATTATTTGAAAAGTACATTAAACTTTACATTCTTATGCTATTGATCTTAAGATTTAATGTGCAATCTGTCATAATAATATTGAAATGCAGGGTAAAAAAGAAAGTCGCGTGAGTGACACACCAGATTATCATTATTATGATCATTATTTAGTTTATTTTACCCATATATTGTAAGAAAAGTTTTATTTTTGATTCAGATTTTCGAAATTGAGTTTTTGCTACATTTGCTTAAATATCCTGAAACAAAAAATTAGGTTTTTAGCGGTTGCCTGAATGTGTCTGTGTGTTTGTTATCACCATACCTCAAGAATAGATATTGGGACTCGGATGAAATATTAAGTAATTCGTGTACAGTGACTAAGAAAAGAATTCAAATTCATTAAGTCTATGTGTGAATTTTCTGGTAAATACAATTTAATATTTTTGGATGAAACAAAATAAAATAAATTGAACTTATATTTTATGTGCATGAAAGAATGTTTCGTATGCAATGTAGAATGTATATCCTTTATTAGAAGTTTACACAGAACCCCACAAAAGAATTCAGATATATTCATACAATGGAATTGCTGAAAGGTCATTTCATGTCGTGCTATGTGTTTTAAATTCTGTGCTAAATTAGTACACTATATTGTGTTTGTAAAATATATAGTAAATATACAGGGCTACCCCAAATTAAATGAAAGCATTTCTTTTTATAAATAAAAATCAATGTAATAAATGCAATTAAAGTTTAATTAATTTAAAATTATTCTCTTATTCTAATTTACTTTATCATATCCGTAAAAGGTCGCGAAAGTATTGTTTTCGGATCAAGTTTTCGAAATTGAATCTTTGTTACATTTATATGTTTTGAGGTTTCCTGAATCCAAAAATTATGTTTTTAGTGGTTGGTTTATGTGACTTGTCTGTGTGTATTATAGATATTGAGTTTGTAAAATGGGTGCATCAGTTTTTAAATATCACTTATGTTATTGATAAGGACAATATTGCTTTGGAACAATGTAAGTTGTAAACTTCGCATGTTATTCAAAATTTACGTTTTCTTTTTAACATGGCAAAATAGAGCAAAATTTCGTTTAAACGTCCATTATGCCAATATTTTGTCGTAAACATGTCAGACTAATATTTTAAAATATATTTTTTAATACACTTCATTAAATATGAACATTTTAACTTGAAACTTTAGTAATTAAAAATTGTGTTTCCTTCATTTGACAAATTAGGCCAATACTTCCCACGAACTTGCAATATGGGGATCAGTTGTGTTGGAAATTAATGTATGAAAACAATCCTAATAAAATTAGTCATTTAATTACGATAAGTCAAATGTATGGAATCGGATAGAGGGTAGCCTATGAGGTGCGGCATTTCAGTCTGCGACTGTGTTGAGTGTTCTATCATACTCATTCCTTTTAATATGAATACATTTCGCTCTCAATAGAAATTAGTAACAATAAATATAGGATGAGAATGGTTATGCGCATCATTATTACTTTGATTTGTTTAAGTTAGATTGTTTATGATTACTGAAAAACAAATAGAATAGCTTTAATAAAATGTTTAACGTTTTATTTTATAACTTTGTATGTTGGGGTTGGGGGGGGGGGAAGAATGAGAAATGGAGGAAGTCCGAGGAGGAAATTATACGTAGAAAATTTTATGAATTTCAACCATAAAATTTAACACGAAATATCTATTTTATTATGATTAAGATGTTCTTTAAAAATACATAATAGATAAATATAAGGTGATAATTTATGAAAATTCAAGCACTGCATCGTAAGAGAAATATTTTATAAAGTCGTACATTTTAAAAATTTAAATACAAAATGATAATAAAAATAGTTGAAATGTAAAATGGCGTACTACTGATTTGGACTTATGAACATTCTTCATGCATTTTACTAAGAATTTGTAATTTGTTTGAAAAATTTTTACAAACTTTTTGGCCTTATACATGAAATCGGATCTCAATGCTAATATATTACCATTATTATTATCTACTTCTCTATTCGGAAAACTATTTCTTAATTTCAAGATATGTTTCGTTTTGCGATTTAAATCCTACATTAATCATCAGAAAAAAAAAAAAAAATAATAAAAGAAAACAGAAGGAAAGAAAAACAGCGGATGTTTATTTATACAGGTTAAGCGGCGTGAAGTTTCTCTTTGCACTTCCAGATTTGGCGAAAATCGCATTCTCTGGCGGAAAATTGTGAATTTGTTCTGCGCGCGCCAACATTTCGGAGATACGCTGCCCGTCTGTAAGGTGTTGTTAGTGTGTTAGTCCGTTACTGTGTTAGTCTGTATACACGATATCTCAAGAACAAAGAGTCGCAGAGAGGTCAGATCAATTTTAAAATATTACTTTCGACACTGGTAAGAACCCTATTCGTTTGCAACATTCGAATTAAAAAACTTCGCAAGTTATTAGAAATTTACGATTTTCTTAACATGGGAGAATAGGACAAAAATTCACTTAAACGTGCATTAAATGGAAACTTTTTACTGTAAAGATGACAGGACAGTTTCAAAATATCAGTTTTGAATTTGGAACGGACATCATTAACTATAACATGCTATTTTGAAAGTTTCGCAAATTATCTGGAATTTACGAATTTCTTAACATGGCAGAATAGGGCTAAATTTCACATAAATGTCAATTTTGAGGGATATTTTCGTCGAAAAGATATCAGAGCCCTTTTGAAATATTATTTAGGATACTGGCATGAATATTACTGACAATGAATTCTCGAATATAAAAATTTCGTGAATTATTTGGAATTTACGATTTACTTAACAGGGCAGAATAGGGCAAAATGAAGCATAAACGTCAATTTTGAGGATCATAAATATATGAGAAAACTCCAAAATAACATTTATGATACTTGTTTGAACATGATTGACTACAAATTTCGTAAGTTATTCGTAATTTAAAATTTCATGAACATAGCAAAATTGAAATTTTTTCATATAAAAAGGAAATTTTGAGGATTATTGCATTGGAAATAGTAGCATGAAAACTAAACAACGGAATCGACCCTGATTAAATAAATTTATAGATTAGAATGAGGTAAATATATCGAAGTGAACGGTGGATAGCCTATTAGGCGGGGATTTCGTTCTGTCACTGTATCAAGCTTTGGTCCATTTCATTTCTTTTAACATGATTATAATATGTCTCGCACTAGAAGTTTATGAGAACATAAATAGGATGGGGAACTGAGCAGAGTCCACCTATGCCAACTAGTTTCCTAATGCATACAAATAAGTCCTCATTAATAGAGTCATTTACATTATGGGTGAATCTGAAATGCTTCTGATATTTAGATTGAGAATAATATTAACTCATTAAAATAACACGTTGAATTTTCTCTCTGTTTCAAATGCTTGCAATATCCAAAATGACAAAAATCAAAAACCAATTACTTGAGGTTTTCCATCTCCAATTTCCCCCCCCCCTTTCTACAAGAGTGAATAATATGTTTTGTTCTTGTCTCAAAATTCCTGGAATCATGAGATAGAAGGACACGCTTTGAAAGAAAGCCTTACGAAAATATCTTTGCCTCAGTAAAACTGCTGTTTAGGAAGCAAGATTTTTTTTTCTAAATTTGCATAATGGAAGTATTTCGGCTTAAAAGAAATAAAAAAATGTAATTTTTAAAAATGATTGTGTCAGCAATTTTTTAACAAGCTTTGCATTTTTTCTTCTTTATCTTAGCTCTTGTTACAAAAATTAAAAGAAAATATTTTTTAGATTAAAAAAAAAAAAAAAAAAATTATTTTAACAATGATAATGATATTTTAAAATTAAATATGTACACTTCGCTGCTTTATTTGAGAATATATATATATATATATATATATATATATGCATGGAGAGAGAGCAATCATTCCGATGAAAAAAAAAGGTTTCATCAAAAAATGTTTCTTCACTACCAAACATAAAAAAAAAAAGTATGAATTAAAGAAAGAAACTTTGCTTATTCCCGCATTGTCCGAAGAAAGAATCGTTTAGTAGATTGTATATTAAAAACTATAAAGAATCGAAATTCTGCTCCTTTTTTTCTTAAATTGAAGGGAGGGGGTCAGATAATAGATATAAATACACTATAAATAAAAGAGTACCTCCACTGACTCATCAACGTACAGCAAAATCTTCTGGAGCCACCGACTCGAAACAGAGTCAGATTATAGATCATACAGTGTAAGCACTCCCTAAGAAGGGATTTTACAAAATTCGCCTCCCAGAGGGAGGGGGAAAGGGATTTCACAAAAACCTTTATATCTCAAAGAAAAAAACAGATATCCGCAAAATTTTTGGTTTAAAATATAGTTAACACAAATACCTAAAAACAAATTTCTGGAATTTTAGAAATTCGGCCCTTCGAGGGGTATGGGGAGCCAATCGGTATTTCACATGCAGAAACAAATTCATATCTCAAAAAAAAAAAAAAAAAAAAAAAAAAAAAAGATATACGTGAAATTTTTGCTTTAAAATGGAAGTAGCACAAATACCTAAAAACCGATTTCTGGAATTATCGAAATTGGGTCCCCTACTAGGGGAACGTGGCAAAACATGATTTCGCATGCGCAACAGGTGATTTCACATAACTCTTTATAGTTTATATATATATATAAAGATATCCGTGCGATTTTTACTTTAAAATATAAAGAAACATAAATACCAAAAAAGAATTTCTGGAACTTCAGGTATTCGGCCCCCAAGGAGTGGAGAGGGGTCAAAGCGTGTTTTTACGGGGGCCAGAAAGTGATTCCATATAATCTTTCATATCTCAAAGAAAGATCCATATACGAGGGTTGCTATTTATATTTCTGGCCTTGGCAACAGTAAGTGTTGCTAGGCGACCGCAGACGATTTTAATCGAAAGTTTGGTATTTTTAAACGTAAATTCAGCAGACGATTTACCATTATAGCTTTATTTGCGTTGTTGACAGTAAATTGAAAAGTTCTTCTCTTTCAAAAAATGGAATTGAATCGTGAAAATTTTCGTGCGATTATTTTTCATAACATTCGACGTGGATTGTCAAGACAAGAGTGCTTCGATGAACTTAATTCTTTATACAGCGATAAAGCGCCATCCTACAGCACTGTAAAAAATTGGTATAACGAATTTAATCGTGGTCGATGTTCGATCCAGGACGAATCCCGTGCAGGTCGTCCAAAATCCGTTGTTGTGCCAGAAAAGATCGATGCTGTGCGTGAACTGATAAAGCAAGATCGTCATGTGACATACCGTGAGATTGAGGCGTTTTTGGACATTAGTATGACTAGCATCAATAAAATATTGCATGAACATTTGAGCGTAAAAAAAATTTGTTCGCGTTGGATTCCGCATAATCTGACAAACGCTCAAAAAAAGGCTCGTGTCGATTGGTGCAAGGAAATGTTGGAAAAATACGTTCAAGGTACATCAAAGGCTGGGTATAACATCTACACAGGTGACGAATCATGGATCTATGCATATGAGCCGGAAACAAAGCAGCAATCAACTGTATGGGTCTTCCAAGGCGAGGCAAAACCAACAAAAGTTGTTCGAGGAGAAGCACATCGAAACAAATGATTGCCTGTTTCTTCGGCATTAACGGTCATGTGGCAACAGTGGCGTTAGAGCAACGCAGGACGGTCAATTCTGAATGGTACACGACCATTTGTTTGCCAGAAGTCATCGGAGAAATTCGAAAAAAGCAAAAGAAAAGGCGAATCATTCTTCATCATGGCAATGCGAGCTCTCACACATCGACTCAAACAAATGCATTTCTGACTGAGCGAAAGATCGAACTGATGGGTCATCCGTCGTACAGCCCTGATTTGGCACCCAATGACTTCTTCTTATTCCCACACATCAAAAATAAATTACGTGGACAACGATTTTCGACCCCCGAAGAAGCGGTTGATGCATTCAAAATGCATGTTTTGGAGTTACCTCAATCGGACTGGAAAAAGTGCTTTGAAAATTGGTTCAAACGCATGCAAAAGTGTATTGATCATCATGGAGAATATTTTGAAAAACAATAAAACCAATTTCGATCCTACATATTTGTTTTTTCATTATTAGGCCAGAAATATAAATAGCAACCCTCGTACACAATTTATTGCACAAGATATTACACAAGTTTTTTTTTTTTTTTTTTTTTTTTTTAATCCATGTCTTCACCAAGCACGATTTATTACATGTTCCAATTTTACTTTCTTGCAAATTTCTTGTTATTTTATTATAATACTAACTAGTATGTTGTGGCCAAGACTTTCTTCTATATTTTCCTATACATATTCAATCACTAACAATGTAAAAAAAAAAAAAAAAAAAAAAAAAATTATGCGAATATTTTTTTTTTTTTGGTTAAAAGTAAAAAAAAAATCGATAACTTTGTTTTAAATTATCACAGATTTATAGTTCAACCATTCGTTTTAAAGGTATTGACGAGATCTTTCGAATGATACCCATCTTCAAAATTTAACCCCCCCGGGGGGGGACCGATACCCCCCCATGCACAATTTTTTTTCCTAGTTAACTACTACTATTATCAATAATTCATATTAATTTTACAATCACAAGTTTAAAATAACTCTTATTATGCCCATTTATACGGAATTTTGTCGTATGCTGCCATGTTAAAAATTTGCATAAAATGCGATCACAGCGCCACCTGTTGAGCTATTGATCCCCAAATCTAATAGGCACCAGTTCATGTCAGGGTGCAACTAAATACCAAGTTTGGTTAAATTTCATTCATTGGTTCGTGAGATACAGCGTCCACAAAAAAATGATACAGACAGACAGACGCACAGACAGACATTTTTTAAAAACTATCAATTCGTGTTCAGGACATCCCAAAACGTGTAGATCCGTCAAAAAACGGAGGTCGAAAATTTTCGCGAATCCAATACTTTCTCTATATTACATATAGAAGAAAGTAAAAAGGAAAAAAAAAAAAGCAAAATAAACCAATAAAAAGTGTGTCATTGTATGGGTAGTCACACATTAATTTGATTTAAGATTATTCAAGAGTTTTAAATAATGAAAGTGAGAAAAATTGGACACACTATGGAATTTTTTTCTTATGCATTTTTACTTTCTTCTATATTCAATAGAAGAAAGTATTGGATTCGTAAAAACTTTCGACCTCGGGTTTTTGATGGATTTACACGTTTTGAGAGCTGTAGAACACGATTTGACCTTTTTTAGAAAATGTCTGTCTCTCTGTGTGTGTGAGAGACAAAATTTTGTGGCAACTGTATCTCAGGAACTACTGCACAGAATTTCATACAAATTGGTATGTAGTTGCAGCTTGACATAAATTAGTGCCTATCAACTTTTAGTAAAAATTGTCTTACAGGTTGCGTTGCCATCCCACTTTTTCTAAATTAATATGGTGATATAGGACAAAATTTTGTATAAATGTGCATAAAGAGAATTATTTTTTAGTAATCATTATGAAATATACAAGAATTATTTATTTTTGAGATAGTCAACTGGGAAAATTTTTTTGTATGTGTAGGAGCCTTCTGAACCCCCCTGGGGGTAGGGGAAGTCCCCCCTCGAAGTAAATTTTCAAGATGGGTATCTTTCGAAAGGTCTCGTCAATACCTTTAAAACGAATGGTTGAACTATAAATCTGTGATAATTTAAAACAAAGTTATCGATTTTTTTTTACTTTTTACGAAAAAAATACTTAGAAAATAATAATAATAATAATTAAAAAAAAAATAACCAAACTTGGTATTTAGTTGACCCCTGCCATAAACTGGTGCTGATTAGATTTGGGGATCAATCGCACAACAGGAGGCGCTGTGATCGTATATTTTCTAAATTTTTAACATGGCATTATAGGACAAAATTTCGTAAAAATGTACAGAATGAGAATTATTCTTAACCTGTGATTGTAAATTTAATATGAATTATTGATAATAGTAGTAGTTAATTAGGAAAAAAAATTTGTGCATGTGGGGGCATCGCCCCCCCCCCGGGGGGAAGTACCCCGAGGGGGGGGGTAAATTTTCAAGATGGGTATCTTTCGAAAGGTCGCGGGGATTTTTTTTTTTTTTTCACGAGTGACACTATTTTTGAAATATTTCTACAATATAGATGGAATTTACTTTTGGCGTACAAGTAACAGATTAATCTGCTTTTAGGTAGATTCCTTATAGGAAAACTACCTATTGCAATGTTCCTCATGACAAGACTTCTCGAAAATTTCTTCCTATCTTCACCGATCATGACCCCTACAACCCAAAACCACCCTCCGTTCAAAAGTTTATATATATATATAGGTATATAACGCTTTTTCCCATGTAAAGTTATGAACACGATAACTGGAGTAATTTTTATTTAAATTTAACCAGCTGGGGATAGGTTGTCAGGACAGTAAAAATCTCGGTCGAGTTCGTAGATGGGGTATCCAGCTCAAAAGGGGTGGAAATGGTGGAGTGTGAAAATTTTCATTTACCCATAATTTTTTTAATATTGAAAATAGGAAAATACTTCAAATCAGGCGAATGACCGCCTTACCCTAAAGAACAATTTTTGTATTTAAACTTTTTCGACAGCTTCAACTGCTTTGAAGTTACAAGCTAAAAAGTGATTTTTCGTGAATTGTGTTGAAGCCGACATTTTCTATAGCTTTCACTGCAAAAATGTATAATCTGATGCACGAAGTAATATAGACGGTTAAATATTACTCCCTGATCTGATACTTATATCACGTACGAACGATAATAAAAAAGATCACTGAAAATATAATAAAATTATAATCCGCGATTGTAATGAAATGCTCGCATTCTGGTGGGCTAAGGCGAAATTACAATTAACATGAATAGCTCTCGTCTTTTGTTGAGACGCCATTGCTTGCTGATGTTGTTTCACATATATTTATTGAATAAAAATTAATAAATCCGGTAAAAAAGATAACGCATACTGCTGTGTGCCACAGTGTAACTCCGAAGGCTCAAGAAATCCGGAATTAAGCTCCCATTTATTTTCAAATGACAAATTTAAAATTTTAGTTGTTTCGGCTAATGGAAGTAAAGAATTAATCAGATGACTTTCTTCTATATTTTCCTACAATTACTACATTTTTTTTTTTTTTTTTTTTTTTTTTTTTTTTAAGTTAAAAATGGAAAAAAATCGATAACTTTATTTAAAATTATTGCAGATCGATCATTCAACCATTCGTTTTAAAGGTATTGGCGAGTTCTCTTGAAAGATACCCATCAAGAAAATTTACTCCCTTCGAAGGGGGTAAGCGAGGCTCCTCCATATACATTTTTTTCCCCCAGTTTACGAATCGAATACTTTCTTCTATTGAACATAGAAAAAAGTAAATTAAATTAAATTAAATTAAAATTAAAAAATGGAGCGAGAAAAAATTTAATTTACTGAATTTTTTTTTTTTTTTTTTTTGTAATTAAATATTTCTTTATTATTTCTTTATGAAGTATGCATGAAGTTTCTCATATGTTATACATTTGAAAATTTATATGTTTCTAATTTATATTTTACAAAATAGAATTCTACAAAATTAAAATAACACCATTTTATTTATAGCTATAATGTTTTGAGTATTATTATTATTTTATATAGTTTTTTTTTTTTTTTTTTTTTTTTTTTTTTTACTTTCTTCTATATTCAATAGAAGAAAGTATTGGATTCCTAAAAATTTTCGTCCTCGGGTTTTTGTTGGATTTACACGTTTTGAGAGCTGTAGAACACGATTTGACCCTTTTTAGAAAATGCCTGTCGGTCTGTGTGTGTGTGACAAAATTTTGTGGCAACTGTATCTCAGGAACTACTGCACAGAATTTCATACAAATTGGTATGTAGTTGCACCTTGACATAAATTAGTGCCTATCAACTTTTGGTAAAAATTGTTTTACAGGTTGCGTTGCCATCCCGCTTTTTCTAAATTTTTAACATGGTGATATAGGACAAAATTTTGTATAAATGTGCATAAGGAGAATAATTTTTTAGTAATCATTATGAAATTTACAAGAATTATTTATAATAGAGACAGTCAACTTGGAAAATTTTTTTGTACGTGTAGGAGCCTCGTCAACCCCCTGGGGGAGAAATCCCCCTTCGAGGGGAGTAAATTTTCAAGATGGGTATCTTTCGAAAGGTCTCGTCAATACCTTTAAAACGAATAGTTGAACTGTAAATCTGTGATAATTTAAAACAAAGTTATCGATTTTTTTTTACTTTTAACGAAAAAAAAACATAATCGTATTTTTTTTTCTTACGAAATTTAACCAAACGTTGGCCCCTGACATAAACTGGTGCTGATTAGATTTGGGGATCAATCGTTCAACAGGTGGCGATGTGATCGTATTTTTTCTAAATTTTTAACATGGCAGTATACTGCCATGTTAAAAATTTAGAAAAAATACGATTACAATTATTACAAAATTGCGTACGAATGTACATAATGAGAGTTATTCTTAACCTGTGATTGTAAATTTAATATGAATTATTGATAATAGTAGTTGTTAATTAGGAAAAAAATTTTGTGCATGTGGGGGCATCGCCTCCCCCCGGGGGGGAAGTACCCCGAGGGGGGGGTGGGTAAATTTTCAAGATGGGTATCTTTCGAAAGGTCTCGTCAATACCTTTAAAACGAATGGTTGAACTATAAATATGTGATAATTTAAAACAAAGTTATCGATTTTTTTACTGTTAACAAAAAAAATCGTATTATTATTATTTTTTTTTAAGATTGTTATTGAGGTAATTTGTATTGGAAAATATAGAAGAAAGTCTTGCGGTGGCCACAACATACTAGTTTTTTTCTGTTTTCAATTTTTGAATAAACTTATTATTATTACGTTTCGTTATTAACTTGATTAGCTGATTAATAAGTTTCTAAAACGTTGATTTAGTTGTTTTTAAGAGAGTATAGGGCGCCAACTAAAACTCTGCACACAGGCGCTGACGATACTGGTGTTGTGCTACTATTCAGAGCCTTACGTGGCGAATTCTACTTTTAATTGATATTCGACAATCTGGTGTCAATAGAACAATTTTTCGTCCATTCTTTTAAACATATTTTAGTTTCATTTTTTGAATACTTACTATCCAATAATGCATTTGTTTAATTTTAATTTGTTTTCTGCATTTCGCCTACAACTACTAACAACAACAACAACAACAAAAAAGTTCTATTCCATTTTCATTAAATCAAAGCTGAAATGTTAATTTGAAAGCGCTAAGAGCTGAAACTTTGCATTTAAAAAATGTATGTATGTATGTATGTATGCATGCATGCATGCATGCATGCATGCATGCATGCATGTATGTATGTATGTATGTATGTATGTATGTATGTATGTATGTATGTATGTCTGTCTGTCTGTCTGTCTGTCTGTCTGTCTGTCTGTGTCTGTCTGTCTGTCTGTCTGTCTGTATCATTTTTTTGTGGACGCTGTATCTCACGAACCAATGAATGAAACTTAACCAAACTTGGTATTTAGTTGCACCCTGACATAAACTGGTGCTGATTAGATTTTGGGATCAATCGCTCAATAGGTGGCGTTGTGATCGCATTTTATGCAAATTTTTAACATGGCAGCATAGGACAAAATTCCGTATAAATGGGCATAAAGAGAGTTATTTTACACTTGTGATTGTAAAATTAATAGGATTTATTGATAATAGTAGTAGTTAGCTAGGAAAAAAAATTTGTGCATGGGGGGGCATCGGTTCCCCCCCTGGGGGGGAAAATCCCCCCCCGGGGAAGTAAATTTTCAAGATGGGTATCTTTCGAAAGGTCTCGTTGATAATAGTAGTAGTTAACTTGGAAAAAATTTTTGTGCATGTGGGGGCATCGGTTGCCCCCCCACCGGGGGGGGAAGTTCCCACCCGGGGGGGCAAAATTTCAAGATGGGTATCTTTCGAAAGATCTCGTCAATACCTTTAAAACGAATGGTTGAACGATAAATCTGTGATAATTTAAACCAAAGTTATCGATTTTTTTTACTTTTAACAAAAAAAAACTTAGAAAAATATCGCAATTTTTTTTTTTTTTTTTTTAACGAAATTTAACCAAACTTGGTATTTAGTTGGTCTCCGACATAAACTGGTCCTGATTATGTTTGGGGATCAATAGCTCAACAGGTGGCGCTGTGATAGCATTTTATCTAAATTTTTAACATGGCAGCATAGGACAAAAATTCGTATAAATGTGCATAATTAGAGTTGTTTTAAACTTGTGATTGTAAAATTAATATGAATTATTGATAATAGTAGTATGTAACTAGGAAAAAAATTTTCTGCATGGGGGGGCATCGCTTCCCCCCCCTAGGGGAAAAATACCCCCCCAGGGGGGGTAAATTTTCACATTGGGTATCTTTCGAAATATCAGGTTGATAATAGTAGTAGTTAACTAGGAAAAAATTTTTGTGCATGTGGGGGCATCGGTTGCCCCCCCACCGGGGGGGGAAGTTCCCACCCGGGGGGGCAAAATTTCAAGATGGGTATCTTTCGAAAGATCTCGTCAATACCTTTAAAACGAATTTTTGAACGATAAATCTGTGATAATTTAAACCAAAGTTATCGATTTTTTTTACTTTTAACAAAAAAAAACTTAGAAAAATATCGCAATTTTTTTTTTTTTTTTTTTTTTAACGAAATTTAACCAAACTTGGTATTTAGTTGGTCCCCGACATAAACTGGTGCTGATTATGTTTGGGGATCAATAGCTCAACAGGTGGCGCTGTGATAGCATTTTATCTAAATTTTTAACATGGCAGCATAGGACAAAAATTCGTATAAATGTGCATAATTAGAGTTGTTTTAAACTTGTGATTGTAAAATTAATATGAATTATTGATAATAGTAGTATGTAACTAGGAAAAAAAATTTCTGCATGGGGGGGCATCGCTTCCCCCCTGGGGGGGAAGTACCCCCCCGGGGGGGATAAATTTTCAAGATGGGTATCTTTCGAAAGGTCTCGTCAATACCTTTAAAACGAATGGTTGAACTATAAATCTGTGATAATTTAAAAAAAAGTTATCGATTTTTTTCACTTTTAACAAAAAAAAAAAAAAAAAAAAAAAAACTTAGAAAAAAAAAATCGTACTTTTTTTTTTTTTTTTTTTTTTTTTTTAATATTGTTACTGATTGAATATGTATAGGTAAATATAGAAGAAAGTCTTGTGGTGGCCACAACATACTAGTTTTTTGTCGAAATGATACGATACGTGAGGATAAAAAAATAATTTTTATACATGAACAATTATTAAGCACGCGGACTTAGCTCAATGGACTAATAAGAAAAAATGACATTTGTCTGATGAGATTACATAAGGGAAAAAATGTATTTTTAACAGTTGTCTCTTCAGAATCTTTGCAAGCGTCATTTTAAACTTAGCAATAATTTAAAGATATATGCAGAATAGGAACTTTTGTGTCATAAATTGAATAAAAAACACAATCATAAAAAATATAATCAAAATAGCAATTCGTTAATTTAATTTTATTTATTTAATATATATATACCAAAATGAATAAAAAGTCATCGCCAACATGACGACAGACAAAAATTTAAAAGGCGTCGTGGGAGTCCTATATTAAAACTGTACTGCCCGTGGAAGTATGAAAATTGGTTCGTGAACCCTGAATTTTATTTGGAAACCTTTCTTTGAATGATTTTGGTTTCACTATTGTACACTATTAATTTGGTTTTAATAATAATTTGGCTTCTGGTAAATTAGAATTTTAATTAGGTGGTGAAATGGGTAAAACATTTATGAGTTTCGAATTTTAAAGGTAAATAAGAAAAGAAATAAAATGCGAATGGGTTTGATAGTAATAAATAAATCGGAGGCTGAATAAGAGAGTTCTCACTCGAAACTTGCATCTTTCGCACTTTCGAAAGTGTTAATGAATCGATTGTATTCCTTATTAAAACCAGACTATTTTCCCCTTTTCCACCAACACCCGTCGCTCCTCGGCCCTCTTTTGTGATCTCAATTTTCAATAAAAAATGAGCAGTCGAGTAACAATGAGTAGCAAATAATACGTTCGGCAGAGAAACAGCGATTTTCTTCTTTTGTGTTTCGAGAAAGAATTTTTCTCCCCGGGTGCGAAGAAAACGTTTTGGAATAACAGAGAATGCCCATTTCTTTTTATTTGTAATGATCTCGGACATATTATTTTTAAAACTTCGAAAGAAGACTACAGAAAAAAAAAAAAATGGATCCTAAACCAACAAAACATGTTAAACCATACTTTATCGAAATATATTAAAAGCGTCTAAAGTTGCTGAAAATAGTGAAGAGAAAAAATTATTTGGAAGATACTACGCAGATAGAAATTAAATTTCAATCGTTTCGTTAGGGTTCAGTCAAGTTTTGATCTCAGATTTCCTATCGTTTTATTTTATACCACTTTCGATATATACACTACCAGCTTCAATTGAATCGTATGCCTTGATAGGGCGTTCATTAAAACATCCGAAACCTGAAAAATTTCTCTTTCGCATTTTTACTCAGCCTTTTCTGTTTCACCAACCTAATGTCCGTTTAATAGGAGCACGACTCCTAAAACGCTTGTCGATCGTACTTGCTGTGGGAACGTTTCTTATGAGATTATTATTAAACGAATCAATCTTGAATAAAAGTCCGTTCTCGCTCACCTTTCATGGCTGAAAGGTCGATTCATAAAAGTGTGTCAAGGTATAGTAAAGGGGTTAACCCCTTACCTGCCGAGAAAAATTGACTTCTCAGTGCCATTCGTTTTCTCTTAACTTTGAAATGAGTCCATTTTTCGAACAAAACCCCTTTGAAGGTGATTTTATTGCACTGCCAAAAAGTGTCAATAGTTTGAATGGTAGTAGAAAAATACAAGGGATTGTATTTCGGAAAAACGCATATATACGCCCGGGGCAGTTAAGGGCACTGTCCCGAAAGAGTTTAGAAATGACACGCTAGTATAAAACCTATGTAAAATGTTTAGAGAGATTTTACATTCGCATTTTAATATTTTTGAATTTTGTTTTTTGCACATGATATTTGAGATCAAATCACAAGCCGCCTTTTTATTAAATTTTCGATTTCTCTTATTGTTTGATTGTGATTTTAACAGCAATTTTGGAACTTTGGAAAACTAGGGTATTGTTCTATTTACAACTTTATAATAATAAACCCGTGAAATATCCTTAAAAATTAAATTTTAATCGGTAGACCTTAAAGTTCGAAGTTTTCAAATACTTTTTTTCCATAATTTTTACTAATTTCGTAAATCAAAAATACTTCTAGAGATATTGCGAATTGTTGTGAAAATACTGAAAAATTCTTAAAATCTCCGCCTCCTATCGGTTCCTCCTTATCTGCGTGATTGATTAGACAGTCCCCACTCCAGTAACAAAGCAGGTGGTTGTAGTGTGAGAGGGGGTGTTTTAACAGAAAGGAGAGGAAAGCAAAGATTGTTATTTCCTCACAAGTGCACTTTATCAAAACATTTCGTTCCTAAATTTCTTCATTTGAGTAGTAGTTTTTAATTTAAGTTACATAATTTTTAACAATATTAATATAATTCCTCCCCTTGCCTTTTCGGACTAAGGAACATACAATTTAGGATTTTACTATTAAAGGTTAAACAAAAAAAAAAAAAAAAAAAAAAAAAACTGTATATTTATGAAAATATAAAGACTTTATTTTTTTTATTTTTTTTTATTAATTAATTAATTTTTTATTTTATTTATTTATTTTTTGCGGGAGGTTGAAAAGAACAATCGCAGGCTAAAAAGAAAAGCTAACCGAAAAATATTAAATTTTATATACTGGAAATTTAAAAAGAGAAAAAGTAAAAGTATTGGTATCGTTATTAGAATGGAGGCGATTGATTGCACTAGGGTCCTAGGCCTGAGGGGAGGGGCCCTCTGTGTGCAATGGGGGGGGGGGACTTTCTAAGGGCTTACCTCGCATTTATTCGTCTTTCGGAAAAAACCACGGAAAACTCAGAACGGCTAGGTTGACGAGTGCACCTGGGATCGAACCCGGCACTTCACGTCTACCAGCTTCGAGGACAGAATCTCTCAGCCGCTGGTAGGCCGAAAAAAGGAAGGAGATTCTTTATTTAGATGAGTATTTTTTTATTATATGTTCTTTCCGGGAAGTAAAGGAATAGCCAAAAGACGAAAAAATAAAAGTAAAAAATTCCCACTTTGACTCCCGGACATTCAATTTGACATTTCACTGGAAAAGTAAGTTTGGAAAATTCTTTTTAAATTCAAGGGAAGATGCCATATTGGTGGAGGGTAGACGGGCAGGGAAATACAAAATACATTTTATAGCGATTATTCGTTACCTTGCCTTTTCAGACTAAGGTACACAATTTAGAATTTTACTATTGGGGGATTAAAAATAAATAAATAAATAAAAAAAAGCTGTATATTTTCGGATATTCGTATGAAAAGAATAATAGTAGGCTAAAAAAAGTAACCAAAAAATATTAAATTTTAAATGCTTGAAATTTAAAAAGATTAAAAAAAAAAAAAAAAAAAAAAAAAAAGAAGAAGAAGAAGAATAAAGGTGCTTTGTCTTTTTACTTTCTTCTGTACTCAATAGAAGAAAGTTTTGGATTTGTAAAAATTTTCTATTTTCTTGTGATAGATTTACACGTTTTGAAAGATCCAGAACGCAATTTATCTATTTTTAGGAAACGTCTGTCTGTGTGTGTGAGATAAAAATTTCATTCCAATTATGTCCCAGGAACTACTGCTCAGATTTACCAATAAATTTATATGTAGTTCAATCTTGACATAAACTGAAGCCTATCAATTTTTTGTGCTAATCGCTCAACAGGTGGCACTTTTACACAGCAATTTTCACAATATCAGGGAATGCTATATCTCATGAACTACTGCGTAAAATTTGATATAAGTGCATATGTCGATGCACTTTGACATGAGTTAATGCTTATTACATTTGGTGTCAATAGTTCAACAGTACTATAAAGCTATTTCTGATATTTTAGGGAAAGCTTTATCTCAGGAACTAATGCACAGATTTACATATATATGTATATGTAGATTCACCTTAAAATAACTTAATGTCTATCAACTTTTGATGCCAGTCCCTCAATAGGTGACACTGTTATACTACGATTTCCGCAGTTTACAGAAGTCTCTATCTCTGGTTCTGTTGCGTATAGTCGAACTAAATTTGATATGTAAAAAGGCAGAGATTTAAAATGCTGAGTCAATTTGGGTGCATATCAGCCGACAGGCGCTGCTTTATTGAAAATGTTCCCGAGAACAGGATGTACGCTATCTGCACGGTAAAAATTTACTCACGTTGGCCATTTCGTGTAATACGTCTCTAAGATGAAAAAAAGTCAGCATTCAAAATGTAAATAATAATAATAATAAATAATTTGTATTGCATAAATTTCTATAGGAAAATACAGAAGAAAGTTTTTTTGCTAGCCACAACATACTAGTTTTAAATGAGTGTTTTTCATTATCTGTCACTTTTCAAGACATAAAGGAGAAAATAAAAATAAAATTTCCAGCTTCGACTCACGAACACCCAATTTTGACATCTCACTGAAAGAGTAAAGTTTAAATAATTCTTTATAAACTGAAAGAAGAAGGCCATATACTGACGGAGGGGAGGGAGGGGGGGGGGTGCTAGAGAAATAGAAAATACAATTTATAACTTCAACCTCTTCTCCACCTAGATAACTATGTCTCATATACTACAAGTAAAACCGCTTATGTATATTTTAAAAACATCCAACAAAAATAAACTTTCAGTTGGGGGTCAACACTGATGACGTATCAAAAGAAAAGAATCTTTTTTTATTTTTTTTCTTCAGAGCGTGCTACCAAGGTTGAAGAAAACATGAGACAGAGAGGAATTTCATTTGGGTAACATGTCTTTTTTATTTCCGGATGAATATTTCATTTCTTTCAAAACGTGTTGCGTTTGTTATTTAATTAGAATACTAGTAAGAAAATTTTATTTACATTTTGTTTAATAATAATGGAAAAAAAAAAAAAAGTTATAAAATGGTACAAAAACAAATGTTAATAAATAAATAAATAAATAAATAAATATGTATTTTTTTAAATGATTGCAGTGAGAAATTTAGAACAACTGGGGCAGCATCATTTCAAGCGCGGCGAGATCTATATGTATCTTTTATATACTTTACAATTTTTACAGAAATCGGTAAAGAACAAAATACTTCAAGTTTAATTGTTCAAATATAGCGCGAAATAGTTCAGAATAATTTTTCTCTGTGTGATTATATATATATATATATATATATATATATAATAAGACACATGATACTCGTATTCATACAGCAGAGAGCTAAAAAAATAACAGCTGTAGATAAATAAAATAAGACTAATATCTATTTGTATGTATATATAGGGGGGATTTTGAGAGGTACTCTTCCTTTCCATAAATGACCGGACATTTTTGATTTCAGGTGTTTTTTTTTATATCTCAAAAAGTTCTAGATAAACCATCTTGAAATTTCAGGAATGTGATGAACATGCTATACTCCACATATTTTAGTTAAAGTTTTTGCCGAAAGTGACAGGAGGACCAGTAAAAAATTAAAGAAAAGTGAAACTGTTTGGGATCACCCTGTAAAAAGTAATGCTTGAAACCTGTGAAAACAAAATCTGGTGTGAAACAACTACATGACTTCCCTTACCCACTATTACACGTATTATTTGGACATTTTTGAGATAATGTGATCAGAAGACATAGAATTGAGCTAATGAAATAGACAACAAAAAATTTTCCAGTAAGAGAAAGTTGATACACGTTTGCCGTAAACGCGTGAAAACGTAACGACATAAAATAGAGTTTACATACCAAAGGGGGGGGGGGGGGATAATAATAATAATAGCTTTTTTTTTTTTTAATGATACACCAATTTTCGAGATCTAAAGCAGATCTACCTGATCAGGATGACTATTAATTTTCCTGTAATGACCACGTAAAGCACGAGAAAGGATATCTAAAATGGGTTTATGCAACAGTTTTAAAGAAAGTCGTTAGAGCCGTTTTTGAGATTCAGATTTACGTCCCCACTTCCGGTTTCACAAATCTCCCTTCCGGTTTTCCAATTTTCTTCAAAATTTGGAAAATTCATCTGTACACTAGTTCTGCTTTATTTCTGAAGTTTCGTAGCTTCATCTTTATTAGTTTTGGAGATATGACAGTCAGAAGATTCCCTCCCCCCCCCCCCACACACACACACTGACCAGTTGCCAAAAAGCACTTTTTTTAGACTCAGGAGACCTCAAAACATGTAAATCAGGTGAAATCTCGATATCGAATTTTCGTACCGAATACAGTACTTCCATTACCTACGGTAAACGAGTAATGGAAGTAAAAGAAGTTTTTTTTTTTTTTTTTTCCCCGTTATATCTCCATGAATATATGTGGTAGCCTCATAAAAATTTATACAGATAATGAGAAAAATCTTCTTAATCACATGCTTCAGCCAAAACGCATTTAAAGCATTATTTTAAAGTGTGGTTGAAAATATTTTGTCTGTTGTTTAATTTTTTACTTGTCCCCTTTTCCTCTTCAGGACGCAACTTTTACTGATATACATGAGATATAACATGTTTTCTACACTGCTAAAGTTTCAAGAAGACTAATAAAGAATTTTTTTTAGATTTTTGACAAAACGCCTGAATTCGAAAGTGTCCAAATACTTATTGGTAGATAGTGTATGTTTGCAAAGGTACCAATCGTATTCATATACTTCAGTTTTCTTTTGAAAAGTACTGCTTTCATTTTCCAGTGGTGTAATTGCTTATGGTGTAATTGCTGTGTAATTTTCTACAGTTTTTCTTTTTAGACACGATTTCTAATCAATCAATTCCTGTCCCCTCTTCCTCCTCATTTTACATATTTATTTTATATTGAACTTCGTAAAAAAGTTATTTAATTATTTTATGTATTTGTTTATTACAGAGACTAGTCAAAAGTTTGAACATATGACTTTCTGTTTTTGAAAAACATTTGAAACCGTTACGGAATTTGAGTGTTAGATAAAAACATTTGTACATAAATACAGAAAATCTTTGTTCTAAAATTATGTACTTTCAACAATAATGTTTAGAGATGGAAATTTGATTTTCAAATTAAATACATAGCATGTGTAAAACCCATTATGAAATTTCAAGTCTGGAAAATACCTAAACTCTTGCTCATTCATCTACCGACAATTTGCTTAATTTTTACTCTATTCAAATGAGATTTTGACAAAACGTGCTCAATATGTCTAGCTGTCAACCTGTGCAAAAAAAAGTTTTCTATTTTTCGCACATGCGTAATATAATATTTACTAAAATTGCTCATATCTCAACGAATATTACAAATGTTAATTTTATGTTTTAGAATTATGCATTTGTAATGTTTTGTCAGTTTTCGGCAAGGTTTGTGAAATTTTATGGGAATTTGTTCTAGTTACACGCAAAAAATTGTCAAAAAAAAAAAAAAAAAAAAGTAATTAAAAAAAAAAAAAAAAAAATGCAATTCACGCACCAAAACATCCGAATATTGTTACGTTACATGTACAATTGTGCAATGTATTAAAGTTACAAGTCATTTGTAGCTTTTTATGATGCAGAGTGATCCAAAGTATGTTCGCTTTTCTATAATTTGTGGTTGGTTCCCTAATTGCACCTTGGACTGAATCGAGAAAAAATGCGTTTTTAAATCTTCTTTGCATGTGTGAAATAATTCCAAGCCATTTTGTCTCGTATTTTTTTTATTTATTTATTTATTATTATTTTTTTTTTAATGTCCCCCCCTCCCCCTCCAAAAAAAAAAATATATATATATATATCTAATAATCTGATTACCTTGTGTATATTAAAAAAATATATAAATAATAAATATATATATTGTATAAAAATATATATCTAATAATCTGATTACCTTGTGTATATTAAAAAATTATATAAATATATATATTGAATATTCTTTTGAATTAGGCCTATGTTGCGTATTGTATATTTCCCAAAATACTGAAAAATATTTCTATACAGCATAGTTTGGGCAAAATGGGTGAGTATTTGTATAATGCATGTAATATTCTTTTTTTTTTTTTTTTCAAGTATATTGACCATCTTTTCCAATGTCATTATCAGAAATAATATTTTTAATACAATTCTAGTTCTGTACACTGACTCATTCGTGAGATAATCTTTAGAAAGCGAAAATTTGCCCTATGCTGTCATGTTAATATATATATTTTTTCTACCTTGTTTTGGATGCTGTGAATGTTTCGGGCCTTGGCACAAAGAGATATTTAGCTGTTGCTATCTTTGCGACAGAAAAAATTCACTTTGAATGTTTTGTATTCTACCAGGCCCTTGAAAAAGTTAGAATACAAATATGCTGTTATCTAATTCCAATTTGTTTTATTTCATTTTGCTTTAACTTTATTTCATTTTTCATTTGGGTAGACTTTGATATTGATGGTATTAACTGTTTGAATTACTAATAAAATTTAATAAATTTTATATTACTACTGAATGCTACGGTTATATATATATATATATATATATATATATATATATATATATATATATATATATATATATATATATATAAATATATATATATATATGTATATATATATACATATATATATATATCATTTAACTTGTGAAATTTTAAAGTAAAAATTTCAAAATCCATATAGTTCGTGCCATTATAATAAATAACATTTTAGAATTCATCTGACTTATTTGCGCTTGCTCGTTTTTTATACAATATTTATAAAACAAGATGTAGACCTATGCCCCTATGTTAAAAAAAAAAAAAAAAATTAAATATCAAATAATTCCCTAAATTTCGAGAAAGAATTTTAAAACTCAATAGAATTTATGCCAGTATCCCAAAAAATATTTTAAAACTGGTCCGACGACTTTATAATGATTCCTTCTTCAGAATATATTAGTTTACTAACTAACGTACAGACAGACACATTTATGGTTCAACCATTCGTTTTAAAGGTATTGGCGAGCTCTTTTGAAAGATACCCATCATGAAAATTTACTCCCATCAAGGGGGGGAGGCGAGGCTCGTGCACATACAAAACTTTTTTCCCAGTTGACTATCTCTATTATAAATGATTCTTGTAAATTTCATAATGTTTATTAAAAAATAATTTCCTTATGCACATTTATACAAAATTTTGTCCTATACCACCATGTTAAAAATTTAGAAAAAGCGGGATGGCAACGCAACCTGTAAGACAATTTTTACCAAAAGTTGATAGGCACTAATTTATATCAAGGTGCAACTACATACCAATTTGTATGAAATTCTTTGCAGCAGTTCCTGAGATAGAGTTGCCACAAAATTTTCTCTCACACACACACGCAGACAGACAGATAGACATTTTCTAAAAATGGTCCAATCGTGTTCTACATCTCTCAAAACGTGTAAATCCATCAAAAACCCGATGTCGAAAATTTTTACGAATCCGATACCCTCTTCTATTGAATATAGAAGAAAGTAATAAATAAATTTCAAATAACTCACGAAGTTTTCAAAGTAGAATTTTGAAATAACTATACGGTCAATGCCATTATGATAAATAATATTTTAAATGCAATCCTACATTCTACTATTACATTCTTATACACTGCTTCATTCTTGAGATAATCTTTACAAAGGAAAATTTTGCCCTATGCTGTCATGTTAAAAAATATTACATTTCATTTAACTCATGCAATTTTAAAGTAGAATTTTCAAATTTCATATAGTTCATGCAAGTATCATAAATAATATTTTAGAATTTATCCGACTTCTTTACGCTTATTCATTCTTGATACAAGCTTTACAAAGCAAAATGTTGAGCCTACGACATTAGGTTAAAAAAAATTTTAATTTCGAATAACTCCCAAAATTTTCAAAATACAATTTTCAAATTTAATAGGGTTAGTATACCAGTATTCTAAAAAATAATTTAAAACTGGTCCGATAAGTTTAGCATAGGAGCCCCTTGGCAGCTTTTAAACTGTTGTTGTCATTTTGGCGATGAATTAAATTGTTATCGCAATTGCGTAAGTAAAGATCTTGGCTAGAAACATCGGAGCTACGACGGTGCCAAATTTCAAAATTCGTCAAGGAGTTCTAAACTGAATCAATTTTTTTAGCCCGATTTTTCTCAAATTTAATTATTTAAAAGAAAATGTGTGTACATTCAGTTTTTATTCGATATAAAAAGAAATATATTTGAATATATATAAAGGTCAATTTTTAAGTCTTTTATGTTTTTCCTCAACTGTTACTTGTTTTTTATTTTACTCTTTAATTATGAGCAGGACAAAAAACAAACAAACAAAAAAAGCGCTTGCTTAGATACTTTCATTTTTCTTTTCAAAAATCACCAATTTTAAAATTTAAACGTAGGGATTTAACAGAGAGTAATATTTGCCGGATATATCTGAAACACTGGTGTCAGGTGGATACCGATATGCGGCATTCGGCAAAATCGCTATTCGTTTCGTCCTTATTTTTAAATGATTAAATTGAACAATTTCCAAATATATATATAATTTTTTAAATCCCTCCTTGTAGATATTAACTTTTTTAATTTTTATGGAGTAGTTTTGAAGTTATGCAAATTACAGATCATGAATAATAAAATCATTCTGTGCATAGTCTTTATACTTTTAATAATTTTTTAATAGTTAAACTTATGTTACAAAATTTCTTTATTTTTAGAAATTTTCATTTTCATTTTCATTTTTTTTTTTTTTTTTTTTTTTTTTTCTTTAACTAAGTTTAATCTTTTTCCATTTATTTTAATTTATTAGAAATTGACATCACTATTTTAGAAACTTTATTTGCAGTAATTTAAAAAATGTTAATTATAAATATTTTAAATAGAATTTCTCAGCTAACTAATCATAATAAATGCATGCAAGTTTGCTTTTATTTTTTTCAATTTATAACAATAACAATAATAATAATAATAATAATAAATGTATCATTCTATCCGCGATTGTAATGAAATGCTCGCCCTCTGGTGGGCTAAGGTGAAATTATCACACCACTGCATATCCTCATATTATGCAATCGACTTTCCATGATGAAATGGCGGAGAAAGAATAATAATTACACGTGGCTGTTATATTTACTAACAACTGCAGTGTTCAGAGAGCGCCATCTATCGATCATTACAAACGCGGATACTGAGGCTGTCCAGTTTCTTTAGTACAATATTTCTGATATTCATTTTAATTATTTAAAAATAATAATAATTGCACGTTCGTTTTTTATTTATTTTTATTTTATTTTTTGACACAAAGAAAAATATATTTACTTAGATATTCATTTTTGGCATCAACTTCTTTTTTTCTTTTTTATAATTTTAAAGTGGGTTTTTTTATGACCTTTTGAATCAATTATCCGGTTGAACTAAAAAATACGGCATTAGCTAGATTTACCGTTCTATACTGTAGCTATTCCATTTAATTAGAACGAATTTTCTAAATTTTATTTTAATTAATAATGTAGTAATAATAATTTCACTTTTTTTTTCCGACATAAAAATAAGTATAATTACGCATATATTTTTGGCATTAATTTCTTTCTTTACATATTTTTTAAAAATAATTTTCTAAGTTTAAGTAGGATTTTTATTACTTTTGAACCAATTATTCGATTGAACACAAAAATACAGAATTACCTAGATTTCGTTTTAATACACAAGTGTACCAATTTTTGATATAATCCGGACTAAAAATCCGTATAGATACAGTTACAATCGTTTAGCTCTTTATATTTAGATGACAAAATAAAAAAGTTTTGAACGTCCATTCAAGGTAATAGATAAAAATTGGTAACGAAGACAAAATCGCTATCTGAAAGAAATTGTTCGACCTGTCTTACTACTACTACTAAGGTGCCTCGATAAGTAATATAGGCACCCTAATTACTAGTAGTAGTAGTAGTAGTAATAATCAGGGCCCAACTATGATTTTTGGAGACCCGGGGCACTGATGCTAGTTGGAGGCCCCCTTACCCTACTCTAAAGATTTCACCAAAAGGACCAGTTCTCAAAAACAAAAATAAATAAATAAATAAAGTGCATTTTTAAAATTTTTCCTTCAACTACACCTTCTATTTCCTCATTTTTTTAGCAACCTATAACAAAATCATTAGTTTTATGTTCAAGATTGATTATGTTACATTGATCAGCCAATGTTTAGGAAATTAGTCACAAAATTTAATAATTGTTTATCTCTCTAGTAAAATATAAAAATTTAATCAATTTTTGTTTTTAATAGACATATAATGAAAAAAAAAAAAATTATACTATTACTTCTCAGTTTTTGGAAATGAGGCCCCTTAAATTTGGAGGCCCTGGGCCAGTGCCCCGTGTGCCCGTGCTATAATCTGGCCCTGGTAATAATAATAACCTGTAATACTATATATATATATATATATATATGAATCAATACTATACATATATGCATGTATACATGTGTTTTTACAAATGCATTCATTACATAATATTGAGGTTCGTTCAATAACGCGCTGTCTTTTTATCAAAAGACAAATCAGTAGTGAGGGAGTGTCTTGACCACCCTTTTCTATAATTGACTACTTTTGGGGGGACGAAAATAACCCCGCCTCTGTGATTATCATTTACTCTCATATTGACCGCCGAAATAGTTAACGTTCCTAATTGGACAAAAAATGTCACACTAGGTTAAAGGCGGGGTAAGTTTTGTACTTCAACTGAGCCTGTTTTTTAGTTTCATTTTCAACAGCAGAGAGTTGAACGGAAACGAGGCAGTGCCCTTAAGGGGTTAGGTGCTACAAGATAGAACCCCTTACAGTGCCATCTGGTAGAAAACGACGTTAGTATTTTTATCTCGAAAACGGTACGGGATAGGACGAAAATGTAGAACGTCGTCGATTGAGTGCGAAAAGACCCCTTGTAGTCATGATGCTAAAAACTGGGTGCTTAAAATGTGCATTGTTCGTTTGTAATTTCCTGCACTGTGAAGTGAGAAATCGATCTTGAAAATGAAAGCTATTCCAGTATTCAAACAATGGCCATCTTAACCTTTATTTGAACACTACGCTGCACAGTGTAGGTGACAGGTGTGCTACGTAAATCTCTAACAAGGGTGCATCGCAAGAGACGGACAGAAGTTTAAACATCGGAAACAATGGTATCATGCGAAAACTAGTTGTTTTTCTTTCAAAGATCCTTTTCTCACGTCGCAAATTAGAAAATCACGAAAAAACGAATGTACATTTTAAACATTATGCTTCTAGCATCCTTTCGTGCTCAATCGATGATGCTCTACATTTTTTTCATTTCCTTTTGATCCTAACTCGTACTGTTTTCGAAACAGGAACAGTAACTCTTTGCGCCAGATGACAGTGTAAGCTGTCACCACTTGTAACGCCTATTCGCTTTACTCTACCTACTTTTAAGAACACAATTGTCAGTCAAAGGGACTTTGATTACCACCCTGTATATATATATCCTGAGTTTCTTGGAAATACACCTAGTGATTTTGATAATAAAAGAGGCCACTTGACTTCGAAAACATTGACATTTTTGTGTATGGTGAGCAGACTGGTTTCAGTCAATGAACATTCTGGAAACAAGCCAAGAAAACTATTACTCCAAACATAAACGATATACATCTCAGGCACGAATATTCCTTGTTCAGGAATAATATTCCACACAATCTCAAATTGGCACAATTTACAGTACAATGCAAGTCACTCGATTGGCGAACTTGTAATACTTTGGCGAAATTTAATTGCAAAAAAATGAAATATTAGATAAAAATATTAGCTCCGTTAAAAGACGAGAAAGGCTTTACTGATTCTGGCAACCGTAAACTACTATTTTTTTAACAAATTTGTTTTCGAATCTCACTCAGTGGCCAAGTTATCTCCAGTATATTTTGGTTTTCACGTCGAAGTTTGCGACTGGGTGACCAAGTCTGGTAAAAACGTGTAGTTTAGGGTTGCCGAAATTCGGAAGCTCAACTTCAAATAGCAGCCGAATTCTGGAAGATCACAAAACTAACTTCCTCGAAAATTCTATAAGTCACTCATAAGACAAAATGTAAATGATGATTGTAATTTAGAACTGCCTATTTCTTTACGTATTACTTTCTACCCGGTATTAGAGTAGAAATGGGAAACAGGTGCCAGTCTTAATTTCCACGTAGACAGACTACTAAATGAGATAATTGAGCGAAATGTAGTTTAAAGTTTGGAAACACAGATTTCTACAATTTTTCTGAATGATTCGTTGGTTTCTAGCGCAGAACTACCTTGAAAATTCTATACACCACTGACGATGAATTCAAATTCTATTAAGTAAGCAGTGGATCATCCTTCCTGAATTCCTGCCCTGCGGCGTGCTCAACACTGTTTTCTAGACTCTTGTGGTACGAATCAATGTTTTGTTGGATTGTTTCGAGAGCATTCGTTGATTACAAAGAACAGTTCTACATTTACAGAATATTCAATGAATAAAATGTGCACCCGTCGACTAGAACCAGTTTATGTCTTTACGAACTACTTTCTACGCGCACAAATGTTGCCAACTTTCGTAACAATACCACTGCACGCTCTATCAACAGCGTCTTTTAAAATGTTTATTTCGGCAGATCACGTATAATGATTTTTTTTTTCTTTCTCACATTATTTTGCGTAGGATCTACCGTAATAGAATTATTATGAATGTGATCTTCTTAAATATTTACAAAACGGAAAATCGCAAAAAGGCCAAGAGCCGAGATGCACAACAAGAGGTTATAAGAAACCTACATACAAATTTGAACCGTTCTACGTCCAAGCGTTTTTGAGTTATGCGACATACACCTATGCACGCAGACATACATACACATGTCATGAAAAATTGCGTAAAATCGTATATCTCTCAAAGAGGAGTTCGTGTCGAGACTAAAATGGGAGGTGTACAACGAGATGGCCTAATAATCCTAAACATAAATTTGCAACACTGTACGACTATTCGTTTTTGAGCTGTACGAGTTACAAAATTCGTTTGGCAAATCGAGATTCCAATACTTCCCTATACTTTGTATACGGAAGTCAATAAAAGAAGGGTTAAGGATTTTTTGAAATAAGAGTCCGATCGGGCCTGTTTTGAGGAAAACGAGCTTTTGCCGCTGATCTGCGCTCCGCCCGGGGAAAATAGGGTAGATATTAACTTTTCTTGGACACCGCATGAATGATTTTTATAAAAATTTAGAATTCGATCGCTAACAAATTCGATTTGAATGACCACCTTCGAGATGAATTGAACAGCTTCAAAATTTTCAAAAATTGATTTTTCGATGCAAAAGATGGGTAACAATGTATTTTCAATAAGTAGAAGTTCCAAGCAGAGTTTAATCGTATTGAAAACAGAGTGAAATTCGTGTTTTTTTCCGAAAAGAATTAAGTCAGGAGTAAGTTTTGTGCCAAAAGGGATTAAGTCAAGTTTAACCAATTGCAGTGTGTTCTGAGATCACGCGATTTGTCTGGCCTTGGGTGAAAAGTTCGGAAAAGAATGTTGTAGGTTGTCACACTGACATTTTTTTTTTTTTTTTTTGCTAACAAAGTCGGAAAGTTTATAATGAGTGATTCGAATGAAGAAACTGTGATCCAAGTTTATGGAAAAAAAATACATATATTAAAAAAATAAGCTTCAGTCGTCGTCCGGTCATCATGGAACAGTAACTTGCAGTCATATCAACAGTGTGTTTTGTAAGGCAAATATCCTCACAAACGATGTTATCGAAGGAGCATTTAAGGCCATGTACAGCGATACTGATAAACAGCGACAAGATAATTTTTTTATGTTCTCATATGAAAATAACGCCTAAGAAACCTATCGTCATATGAAAATAACACCTAATAAACCCTAATGACACCTATCGTCCACGGAAAAATGAGCCAAAACTAAGACATAAGTATAAAGTACTTTATTCCTAATGATCATAGAGATGTTCCCGTATGTGCTATAAAACATTTCGATCCTGTTTCTGTGTGGAAGCAAAAAGAGTTGGAAATATTGCAAATTATTTCTTCAAAAATAAAACTGGGAGACCGGAACGTAGGGGTGGAAAACGCATCAAATTTGATATTGAAGACAAGAAAATGCTGACACATAAACACATACTATTTTAAACCTATAATCGTAATTAGCCAAGATAAATTTCCAT
This sequence comes from Salticus scenicus, assembly GCA_963930645.1. NCBI lineage: Eukaryota > Metazoa > Arthropoda > Arachnida > Araneae > Salticidae > Salticus > Salticus scenicus. Next base: position 2,224,393 of record OZ005654.1, on the reverse strand, counting down.
GAAAGTTTCATAAACATTTTATTATCAACTAAAAATTTAGACAGTTGACAAGAACTAAAATTATGTTCGTTGTCGCTCTAGTCATTATGGGAGAAAAAAGAGACGCCTCGCAGAAAATACCTTCCTGCGACGCTTAACGTTAGAAAAATGTGGAAAATGTTCATAGAAAAATATAAAAAGGAATGTACTTATAGCCTTTATTATAATGTGTTTGTAAAAGACTTTAATCTTGATTTTGGAACCCCGAAAAAAGACATTTGTTCCTTCTGTACTGTGAAAAAAAAAATATACAAATTAATTCAGAAAAATGTACAGAAAAAAAAAAGACCCTGTTAACCGATCTTTTGATTCATAATTACCGAAGCAAAAAATTTTATTCTCTTTTAGGGGAAAAGCTTACAGGAGAAGATAAAATTACAGTGTGTTTTGACCAAATGCAGAATCAGGAATTACCACGCACACCTATTTCAGAAGCCTATTATTCACGTCAGCAATGGCAATACTTTTTTGGTGTAATTATCCATCGGGGTAAACACAGTGCGCAAGCAAAGAAGGATATATTTTTTTACACTTGGGGTGAACACAAGGCAGGACTTGGTCCCAATGAAATTGCGAGTGATTTTATATGATTTTTTGATGAAGCGTATACCTCCAGAAGTGAAAAGTGTTCGATTGTTCAGTGACTCGTGCGGAGGGCAAAATAAAAATTATACCATGTTAGAAATGCTTTCAGCAGTGGCAGCTCAAAAGGAGCTTACCTTCCCATACTACTTCCCAGTGCGTGGTCACTCATACTTACCAGCAGATAGAGCATTCGGCCGAGTGGAGACTAGCTTAAAGAAAGTGGATACAATTTTACTCCCTAATGAATATTTTGAACATTTCTCTAAGGTTGGAAATCTTTTCGAGTATAAGAAGCAGTGGAATATTTTAAATTGGAAAAATTTTGTGCATAGCAAATAAGGTTTCTTGATTTAAGAGGCAAAAGTACTGGAAATTACGAAGCGAGGTGTGGGAATCAAGGGTTCGTTTTGCTGTCACAAGATCCTGAAACGTGGGAAGAAAATTCTCCCGTGCGCCCCCTCTGAAATAACACCAAAAACAATATGAAACAAGCAAAATATTCAGATCTTTTGAAATTACTTGGAGCTTTGGGAATTTATTTTTATGAAAAATCTTGCAACGATACACCTAACGCTAATATAAATGAAAATAATGAATAGCATCGTTGTCGGCCACGAAGTGAACCTCCAATAAATAGATCCACCGAAATACTTTGCGACCCTGAATTCCATGAATTTTCTCAACAGCTCGAAACTGAAAGGGAAATTTTTTTGCGTTTTTCATGCTTTTAAGTAATATCCCACTAATACCACGTAACTGAACTCCTTTTGAATGTTCTCCATGGATGTGTGAAACGGATGACATCCTCGGCACTTCGCTTTATTCCACACACATCGCAAGGATGTTGCACAGACGTGGAAATGTCTTCTATGGGCGGCATGGAAATCCAACATCGCATACCTATTGCATGCGATTTCGCAGCAGTATCACTGTCTCAGGTACACTCTTTTCCCAGTTCCCTTTGACAAGAAGTTGTAAAAGTATTGCAAAAGACTATGGCAGCGACGTATTATTCACAGCGTAAGAAGTGACAGTAACGTGAGAGGGCCGTAGGGGAACGTTACCTTATGCGACTCGCTGCACAGCACACACAGAAACTTGGTAGAACACATGTATCGCCACTTTTATTCTTTTTTTTTTTTTTTAAGGAATCATTTCACATGTGGTTGCAGAGGGGAAAGAGTGACTTTTTGAAGGACGCCCTTATTGGGATGGTCATGAATGACTTCCAAGAAATGAGATCCACTTAACCTTAATATAAATAAACATTTCTACATCTCACTGCTGAATGAAATTAAAAGGATATCATTATTCATAAGGATAAAAAACATATAAGAAACACAATTTAAAAACGCTAGAAACAAGACAGACGTTTCCGGCTGCTAATAGGTAGAGAGGTGCGTTATTTCACGTAATAAGTTAAATATTATTATTACTGCATTGTAGCCTATTTGCAATGTAATATATTGCTAAAAATTTCCTATTAAATAAATAATAATGTCAACTTTACCTTTTCACGAGAAACAGGCGAGGAACGTCTGGCGATTTGCCAAAAGAGCACCGATAAATAGCTGGAATATTTACCCAGCGTGAAAAATATTTTATTTGGTGAAATGATCCATTGAGTGAATCTATCCGTCACAGTAATTTCTCTGCAACATTTCACAGGTTAAAAAAAATAGTCACATAATACGCTCAAATAATACTTTCGATAGCCATACAGCTCTCTGGTATTTTTTTGAATATATTAATTAATCTAGAATGTATTAACCGAATAGAGATATTAATCTATTTGATTTTAATAACCAAGTCAGACATAAATAATATTAATGCGATAATATTGAAACCATCGATATTAGTTTAGAAATGTGTATTTGGTGTTGATTGTTTTTCATGGATGAATAAAATCGTTTGGGTATTTATGTAGTTTCGCAGTTTCGCTTGTTTGATAGGAATGATTACGAGAGGGGGAAAATGATCCCTCAGGAGTGTTTATGTTTATGGGTTTGGATGATTTTTAATTAATGCCGCGCAGATCTGTTTGGTAGGGTATTCATGTTTATATTAGAAACGGATGCGACGGATGGAATTGAAATTACGTAGTAGAATGTGACGTATGTGAATGTGCTGGGGAATATTTTATACTTTTCTACGTTTTTATGTGGCGATAAGTTTGATAAGAGGATGATATTTGTATTTTGCATTTTATTTTCTTAGTTTCTTTATCTGATTTTTTACAGAGCCTTTTTTTACGATGAGTAAAAGATTAAAAATGAGTTTAGTATTTTTGTTTTTTAAATCAAAGAAAGTGTGATTACATTAAGTGAAGATACTATTCGAAAATATTGATATTCAAAAACTTAAAGGTTTTAGAAAATGTGTGATAAGGGAAAGGAAACAGTGTTGTTTATATTTAAAATTGCTTTACGGTATAGTGATAGCGTTTATTTATTGTGATTTTATTTAGAATATTGTTTGAGTTTAATCAAGAATAATAAGATAAGAAAATTGAATATTTATTTATTATTATTATTTTAATCTGATTTTTTGCTCGGGACTATTTTTAATGATTTAAAAGGAGTAAAAGTGTTAAGAATAGTTAATTATGGCGGTTTGTTAAAATTAAAGAGAAAATAAATCATTTTATACAGTTTTTGTAAGCAAAATTTGTATTTTTAAACGAATGTTTCTAATTTCAGAAAACATATTCAAAATGACTGTTTGTTAAGTATGATTGAAAAATATTAATTTTCTTGTCAATCTGGAATGTTCAAGTTCTTCGGCAAATCAAAAGAGACAATTACTCTGTAGTTTAAAATTTGGGATGCCTTAAAGATGTTTTTTAAAATTTGTTATTATTATTTAATTATTTATTAATTACATATATGGCTTATAAATATAAGATTTTTTTTTCAGGAAACGGCACTCGTGTACGTGTTTCTTGATATTATTTAAAATATTCTGTTTTCCTATTTAAATGAATTGATTTAACAGAACTTTATGCTTACACGATTGTAACGAACATTTGTGTAAAACCTTGACTCTACCAATATTTCATATCGGAGTTTATTTTATTTTAATTGAAGAAATTCTAGTGCTAAATAAAGTGAAAATTACTCTTCGAAAGTATTGGGACTTAAAAACATGAACCGCATCGACTATGCAGGACACATATATATATCGTATATTCCGAAAAGATTTGAAACACATTCGCCATATATAAACTAAAAAGTAATAGGTTATAAAAAGAACCTAGTTACAAGAACCTATTACCAAAGCTAGTATGGAACGAAGTAACCTATTAATGAAAAGTAACTGTTTATCCCATCTCTACTAATAGGCCCTCGTCCGTGTCAACACGTCGCAGACGCAATAATGACATAAAAACATCCAAAGAGAAATGTTTATTCATGTATATCAATGTACAGAGAAAATGGAATGAAGAGATAAGTGGAAGGAAAACAGTTGCTAAACTAACCCCTCTAAAAATTTTAATCTCAAAAAGATTTATAAAAACAGCAGTTTTTTTTTTTTTTTTTTTTTTTTTTTTCACGTGGAAAATTATATAATAATTCATTCCTGGCAAGTATTTTATAATTTTAATTTTTTTTGAATGGATCAAGAACAATACTGTCTCGAAACAAGGGAATGGGGGTGGGGGATGAAATTCTTAGTTTTGTAGAAAGTTATGACGACATTGTTATATTTCATTCTGGAAATCAGCAGATACTCATGCGAACCAAGTTTCGATTAGAATCCTCTCTCCATTGATGCATGTTAAGAAAAATGGCCAATAAAACCTAAATTTAAAAACACTTAGATGAAGCTTTTAAATGCCACCAAAAAGTTTCAAATAATATGCGTTACCGCTTCTTATCAGAATCTATTCAATCTGCGCCTTTAATGTTGTATTATCTTTATATATATATTTTTTTCCTGATTTGTGACGACTTTTCTTTCAAAAAGAAAAGAAAAAAAGTCTGAGAATGCTTTACAGAATGAATGTCGAGGAGCAAATAAAAATAATTCGTCTTCTTGAACATCTGACAAAGTTTAACGAACGATTTCTGCGAGGAAGGAACTTCTGTCAGCAATTTTATAACGAGCTTCTCTTCTTTACACGATTCTTCTCTTGTGAAGCAGAGATTTAACAAGCGTAAAACCGAAAATTCCTTGCTCGTGAAAGAATTCTTCACCGAAAGTGCAAGAAAATAAACTTACCGGACAAAACCTTAAAAAATACCATTCTCTCATAAAATTCAACTTTATCTGGGAAGATTTATTTATAATGGAAGTAATTGTATTCGGTCCAAAAATTCGATATCGAGATTTCACCTGATATACATGTTTTAAGGTCTCCTGATGAGTTCAAAAAAAAAGGTTTTTGGCAATGGGTCAGTATGTGTGTGTGTGTGTGTGGGGGGGGGGGGTTATCGTCTGGCTGTTATATCGCGGAAACTAATAAAGATTAATCTACGAAACCTTAGATTTGGAACAAGTCTGGTGTACAGATAATTTTTCTAAATTTTTGCAAAAATTAGAAATCTATAAGTGGGACATCTGAAACCGGAAGTGGAGTCCATATCTCAAAAATGGCTCGAACGATTTTCTTGATATGCTATATAAACACTCTATTAGATGTCCTTTCGAAAGATATAGTTGGTTAGTTCAGGAAAATTGACAGGCGTCCTGTATAAATAGCTCAATTTCAGGTCCTGCAAGTGCGTTCCTTGCAAAACGGCACTATGAATTTTGTTTCAAACTTGCCTTATTAACCCTCTTTTAAATATCCTTTTGCATGTAATTGTTTTCTGGTCAACAGTTAATTATGCAAAGCTTTGGTAAAAGTCAGTATCTAAAAAACGACTCTAACGATTTTCTTGAAAATTGTTACATAAACCCATTTTAGATATCCATTTTTCGTGCTTTACTTGGTTATCACAAGAAAATTAATAGTCATCTTGATGAGATAGATCAGTTTTAGATCTCGGAAATTGGTGTTTCAAAAATAAATAAATAAAAAACTACCAATTTTCATTTCTTTTTATTAAAAAATCTATATAAATAAAGATAAGTGTCTGTGTATCTCTGTGTGTGTGTGTATGTATGTGTGTGTCTGTCTGCGCTCTGGTGCTCACACTATTGATCGCAGAGCTTCCAAATTTGGCATATAGGTACCTCGGACCCTGCAGGTGTGCACCTCATCGAGATTTTTTCGAATTTCGAATTTGAATTTTTTTAATTAATGCTTTTCCGATTTTAAATATTGCCTTTAATGCTTCATTTTTCATAAATTTAATTATTTTGCTTCAATCGTCTGCGTATCTTAGCAACGGCTATTACGCAACTTATTTTTATTTAATTCATTCATTTGAAGGCGATTTTTTTTTTTTTTTGTTATATTTATTGAAAATAAAATCGTAATGCAGTAGAAAAAATTAAGTATAATTAGTTTTAAATTTAAAAACGTATTTATAACAGTTATGTTTATTTATTTATTTATTTATTTATTTTTTTTTTATAGAAGAACAACTTCTTATTTTCCATTTTTTAGTTAATTCCTTTAAAAGAAAAAAACTTTTTTTTTTTTTTTATTTTTTTTTATTTACTGTATTTATCGGGAAAAATGGTAGTATATACATAGTAAAAAGGATCAAATTGATTAAAATTTATTATCTACTTTTTGTTTTATTTTATCTTATTACATTGCTCGGAATCAAGCCGTAATATAGTGTAAATAGCATGGGCGAAATAATACATGGTTCAAAACTAAAATATTTAATAGATGGTGAGACACAGTCATCTTTAAAATCGTAGTTCTTAAATAGTAACAGATCCCACCTGCCGTTGCTAAATATCCATATTGAAGTGCCCGGGAAAGATCTTCCTGCAGGCATGGGAAACCTAGACCTGATGCAATGCGGGCGGGAAAAGAGCTGTCGTAGACAGCGGGTACCCGAAGCGAGGTTTGGAGCAATTTCAGTTTCTTTTCCTTTTATTTATTTATTTATTTATTGTCTATAATGCGGTGTAAAAAAAATAAATATTAACTCGATTCTTTCTAAAATTCATTTAAATATAGTGACCAGCGAAGCGGGTGTAGCCTGCTAGTAAATAAATAAATAAATAAAAATCACTGTTTTATGTTTTTACACGTGTATTAATTTTCTCTTACCGGAAAAATTTTAGGTGTCTACTTCATTAGGTCAATTTTATGTCTTCTGATAACATTATCTCCGAAAAGTGCATAAGTAATAGTAGGTAATGGAAGTCGTGTGGTTGTGTCACACCAGATTTTACTTTCCGAACACTATAGTGAGGAAAGTATTGTAATCATGTCAAAAATCCGAATTTGCGATTTTGATGTTTCTATACGTTTCGAGATACCTTGATTCCGTTTTCACTATTTTTACGATGATGTATGTATGTGTGTGAGTGAACACGCTAGCGTCTAAACGCTTTGTTCGAATAAGCTGAAAGTTGGTACGTATATTGTAAGCCACCATAGTACGAACCCTATTGATTTTGGTGAATCTAGCACTTATAGTTTTTTTTACAGGGACACCAGGCAAAATTCTTTATCATTATGGCCAATGGGGCCAAATTCTTAAAAGCGTGATAGCGTCTAAACGCCTTATTAATCTGAGCAAAAAATTTGTACACATGTTATAGGTCACAGTTGCACTAACTGTATAAATTTTGGTGAATTTAGCACTTACAGTTTTTTTTACAGGGACACAAAGAAAAATTCTTTATCATTATGGCCTACGGGACCAAATTCTTAAAAGTACGATAGCATCTAAACGCCTTATTCAATTGAGCGGAAAATTTATATGAATATGATAAACTACTGTTGCACTAACTATAAGCATTTTGGTGAATCTAGCATTTATAGATTTTTACAGGGACAAAACGAAAAATTCTTTATCATTATGATCTAAGGGCTCAAAGTTCAGTAGCGTTAAATAAAACTAAACATCGCGTAATATATGGAGAAAAATACTTACACTCTATTATGGTTTTCTCTCTTTTGTTTGTTTAACAACTCATCTTTCTTTACTTTATCTACAAAACTGTTAATTACTCAATGTTCGGAAAGTCGAATGGAGTCACTCCAGATTTTTTTTTTTTTTTCTTTCTGTTGTAAAAATGTTAAAACTTAAAGAAAAAGAAATTCTGGCTAAGCAACTAAAATAAGTTTTCTCAGTTTATTTCATACATTAGATTTGTCTCATTTAATTAAGTAAAAAAAAAAATAAAAATAAAATCGCATGTACCGGTGGAATTTGTACTGATGCATGCAATTCAGAACAGTTTTTTGCCTTTTTTCTACATTCACAGGAAAAATAATTACAAGATAAAAAGAACTTTTTCTAAACTCCGTTTTTGAATCTGCTGTCGAATCCTATAAACTTGACAATTCTATGTATTAATAAATACTTTTTTCAAAAAATTTTTTTGATGAATTATCCCATCCACTTGAAAGAAATGGATCCAATGCGTCATAAAGAGAGCCATTATAAGAAATTTTCAAACATTTAAAAGTATAAAAGGAATGCATTGTCATCGTGTTCCGAGCTATATTCTAAAAGTTTCAAATGTTTAGCCAGTCAAGAAGTTAGTTAAAAATCGATTGTAAGATTTGTACTAGACAAACAAGCAAACAAAGAAGAAAGCGAGTTAATAAAAACACGGTAAAATATTTTTAAAGTTTTTTTTTTTTTTTTTTTTAAATGGATACTGCGATATCTTTAATACGATGACATTTATTCTGCTATTTTTAAATATTTTTTATTATTTATTTATGAGTATTTTTCTATGAGTAACTCTTGTGACACACACAAAGTGTGATCCTTGAGATTTAATTAAAATTTTGGAAAACTTCATAACGAAGTGTTCCTTAACAGAAAACGATGAGATCCCTTTAAAATATAGTTAACATCTCAAGGGGGGGGGGGGGTATTTTAAAAACTCTTATTCTAGAAAGACACTTCGCATTGGAGGATGAACAGTGGGCGCTTGCGCTCTGTCTTCTGTTATCCGATTAAACACCGTTTCTGGAATTTTGTTGGGAATTTAATGATTCCACCCTGACACTGGATGCAGGTAATAAATGTAGGATGCAATACAGGGGTGTTTGCGTTCAGGGTTCACCCCTGATTTCAGGGTTTTTACTCTAACCCATTTGTATTTTCCTATTTCCTATAAAGTGATATTTTGCTTTCATTGGTTGTTCTTTTGTTATCTCGGTGATATGTGAATGAAATGTAAAAGGATTGAGGGATTCTGGCCTAAATAGTTTGAGTATTGTTTGATGTTTTGGGGGTTTTCTAGTTTGAGGCTCTAATTTTCAGGGTTTTTACCTTTGAGTTACTCTAATAACAATCGCCAGTCCTACTAAAATATTTCACGGTGTAAAAAATAAATAATGCGATGTCTGTGGTGTACATAGTTTGTTTTATCGGCGCATTTTTTGTAGATCTTTGTATGCTATCCTTCAATAGCATTCCTTTCCATTTGAATAGAATTTTAGGGCGTTTCAAAGAATAGACACGATCCCCAAAAAGCTTCAAACGTCCAAATATCATTCTTGGATGTCTATTCTTACAGCAAACCAAAATGAGAAATATGTTTAGGACGTGAGTTTTACTTTGCACAACAATATAAATACTAAAAGAAACGCACCGATTATTAACACTTTCGAGCTGTACTGACTCGTCGCGTCGTTTAACCTTCTCAGCCTACTGGGACGGGCAGACAGGATAATGGAATTCATACAGTGCGTTGCATGAATATAAACGCACATCAGCTTTAAGAATTAGAATGGCATAGAAGAGTAATAAAAAAATATGAATAGGTGACACTTTATGCAAACGGTATGTGTATTATTCAAGAAATAAAATTACGAGTCAAAACAATGAAAAACCAATATGATTTTTTAGAAAATAATTTTACTGAATTTATGACAAATATACATGTTGCATGAATTTAAACGCACATGTAAAAAAATAAATAACTGAGTAACAAATGCTGTATCTTATACTTTGTAAAGCCACCATGGGCTTCTAGAAGAGCCAGTAAACGCCTTGGCATTGACTGATATAGTGTCATGAGGTCATCCAAGCTCATTGTCTTCCAAGCTAGCAGGATTGCCGAATTTAGTTCATCTTTCGTGTTAAACTGCCTTCCGTTTGCGTAAACACGGCGAACCAGATTACCCCATATGTTCTCCATTATGTTTAAATCGGGGCTTTTTGAGGGTCAATCCAGAACTTTAATTTTATTGTCACGGAACCATTTTTTCACGATATGTGCAGTATGTACAGATGCACAATCTTGCTGAAAAATATAATTTCTTCCAGATTTTTTGACTGCTTGACGGCGAGGTTCCTTGTGAGCATCTGGACATAATCTACAGAGTTTCTACTGTTCTCCTCGAACTCTAATTCGAAAGTCCCTTTAAAACCTATGGCTGCCCACACCATGACAGACCCACCTCCAGATTGAGGTTTTGAACAGTACATTTCTTCGGTTATAATATCGTGCCAGTAGCTATGAAATCCGTACTGGCCATCCAGATTAAACTTTTTTTCATCTAAGACGATGACTTTTTCCCAATTAAGTCGATCTAGGATCCATTTTCTTGCTCTTTCCAACCGCATATCCTTGTGCCTTTGAGTGAGGGGTGGTTTCGCCTTCATTTTCTTAAATTTAATGAATGTTACAGCTTTGATAGTTCTCCATATGGTTGTTCGATGAACACCTTGTATTGAGCCTTTATCTTCGCACAAGAAATATACTTATTCTTTGCAGTGTTGCATATTCAACATTTGTCGTAAATGGTAAGCTTTCCTGTGCGCTTCATATACACTTTTTTCCCATATTTTGCTCCTTTCTTTATATAATTTCGCATAACACTCTCACTTCTTCCGATTCAGCGCCCTATTTCGCGATTGCTAAAGCCTTTACTGCGCACAAAATCGATTTTTATCCTTTCGTCTACTGTCAAACTTTTTCCTCTTGCCATCCTGTACAAACTCCGTAAATTTTGCACTCAAGCATTAAAACTGATTTTAGAGAATTTTAGCAACATGACTAGTTGTGTTTTAATTTAATTCAGGCGGCTCTGTTAAATTTTAAACGCAAAATACAGAGTGCGTTTAATTTCGTGCAACAAACGAAAAACAGTGAAAAATAAGTAAATGCTTAAACGTTCATTACATAAGCTTTCATGAGCCTAAACATACTTGCTCAAAGTACCTTATTCAGTTGTTAGTCATATGCAATAACTGTAAGTCTCATTCCTTCTTTTAAAATTTTAAAAATTCTATTTCTGGTTATTGGAAAAGGTGCGTTTATATTCATGCAACGCACTGTAATCACTCTTAAACATTGTTGGAAAGTGTTAAAAATGCTTAACACAGACGGAAATGCAATCCCAGCAACTTCCAGTTGCTGCCCTTAATGCTTAATGTATCTGAATATTTTAGTGCAGCCCTGTATATCTGAGCGCTAAGCATATTCTATTCTGTATAAAACATTATTTTAGTATATTAACAATAAATGTTAATTTCTTTATGATTTGTGCAGTAGAAGTGAACCTCAAACAACAACTGAACCCCCTCCCCCTCAAAATAAATAAATAAATAAATAAAATAAACTTTTTTTTTCCTTATTCAGGGTGGCTAGCATTTAAACCTTTTCAAATTCCCTGACTTTTCCCTGACTATTTTTCGAGATTTTCCTCCATTTTTCCCTGACTCTCACGTTTATTTTCGAAGAAAATTTCACGACACTAGCAGAAAATTTAGTGATTTAAAATATCATTATTAATTTAAAGATTAATATAGCTCATTTTCCCAAAATTTGTTAAAATTCCCTGACTTTTCCAGATTTTCTAAATTCCCTGACTTTTCCCTGATTCTTTGATTTTCCCTGACTGATAGCCACCCTGTTATTCATTTATTTATTTATTTATTTTTTAAATTATAATTTATTCAGGCCTCCCCACAAATTTACATTTTCTATTCGTGTTACAAGATACATTCTCAATTTAAAAAAAAAAAAAAAAAAAAAAAATCTTTATTTTTAGTTCTCCATCATACTATAGGTATGGGGAACTTAGGTAATCGTGAAAATTTTCGACCTCGGTTTTTTGACTTTTCTACACGTTTTCAGGTGTGAGGAATCCGAAAATGACAAAATTTCTATGGTGTCTGTCTGTAGGGTGTCTGTTAGTGTGTTAGTGGGTCAGTCCGTTAGTGTGTTAGTCCGTTAGTTTGTTAGTCTGTTAACACGATATCTCACGAACAAATAATCGCATAGAGGTCAGATCAGTTTTAAAATACTACTATCGACACTGGCAAGAACCCTATTTATTTGGAACATTCGAATTAAAAAACTTCGCAAGTTATTAGAAATTTACGATTTTCTTAACATGGGAGAATAGGACAAAAATTCACTTAAACGTGCATTAAATGGAAACGTTTTACTGTAAAAATGTCAGACCGGTTTTAAAATATCAGTTTTGATGCCGGAATGAACATCAGTAACTATAAATGTGCTACTTTGAAAATTTCGCAAGTTATTGGAAATTTACGAAATTCTTAACATGGCAGTATAGGGCAAAATTTCACATAAACGTCAGTTTTGAGCGATATTTTCATCGTAAAGATGTCAAAGCACTTTTGAAATATTATTTAGGACACGCATGAATATTAATGACTATGAATTTTCCAATATAAAGATTTCGGAAGTTATTGGAAATTTACGAAATTCTTAACATGGCAGAAGAGCAAAATGTCACATAAACGTCAATCTTGAGGGATATTTTCATCGTAAAGATGTCAAACCACTTTCGAAATAATATTTAGGATACTGGCATGAATATGATTCTTCCAATTTAAAAAAATTCGTAAGTTATTTGGAATTTACGATTTACTTAACATGTCAGAATAAGGCAAAATTGAGCATTAACTTCCATTTTGAGGAACCTATAAATACATTAGACAACTTCAAAATTACGTTTATGATATTGGTTTGAACATGATTGAATACAAATATTCTCTTGGGAAAATTTCGTAAATTATTCGTAATTGACGATTTTATCAACCTAGCGAAATTGTAAATTTTTCATATAAATATGAATTTTGAGGATTATTGCATTGGAAATAGTAGCATGAAAACTAAACAACGGAATCGACCCTGATAAAATAAATTAATAGATTAGAATAAGACAATTATATCCAAGTGAACGGTGGATAGCCTATTAGGCGGGGATTTCATTCTGTCACTGTGTCAAGCTTTGGTGAAATTCATTTCTCTTAACATGATTATAATACGTCTCGCTCTAGAAATTTCTGGGAGCAAAAATAGGATGGGGAACTGAGCAGAGTCCACCTATGCCAACTAGTTTTTAAGGCTGCTGTATTTGTAAAAGTTTTCTGTTCAATCACTTTATACTTTTACAAATAAACTGGAAAACGTCCTCTCCTCTCTCTCCATCAACGAAATTGAATTTTCTTGTTTCACAATTCAACGAGCAGCCCTTTAAGAAAAAAAAAGTTAGATTTATTTTAAAATAACGTGATCTGTTTTATTGTGTGTGGGACGGACCCAATGAAAGGAGGACTCGAACAGAGGCCAACCACCGTTCGTTTGGATTCGAAATGAATGTTTGAATACTGCGGATAGACTTTCAACTGTACTTTTCTGAATGGAGAGTGAAATATGAACAGTTTTTGATTTAAATTACGCAATAAGGAGGATGGAAGCAGGACGCCCAAAATGTTTTATTTAATGGGAATTAAAGGGTGCGCAGGAAAATTAATAAAATACAGCAGATATATATATTTTTTATTACCATCACATATTTCGTTTCTTTTAAAAGATTCACATTTTTACTTTCTCTTACCCCTATACCTGTATAGACAGGCGGACGTAATGATAAGTTCGCGCCCAAAATCTTGTAAAACTATGATTTACGCAATTTCATTTGTCATAAACTATTTCTCACTTCATCTGAATCTAAACTAGTTGGCATAGGTGGACTCTGCTCAGTTCTCCATCATACGTATGTTCTCATACATTTCTAGTGCAAGAATTCATGTTAAAAATTTGATCAAACACTTGACACAGTGACAGAATGAAATCCCCGCCCAAAAGGCTACCACCATTCAGCTCGACACATTTATCTTAATCTATTTTATTGGGGTTAATTTTCGTAGTTTAGTTTTCATGCTACTATTTCCAATGCAACAATCCTCAAAATGCATATTTATATGGAATACCGTCCCATTTTGCTATGTTGATAAAATATCAAATTTCGAATAACTTACGAAATTTTCCTATTAGAATATTCGTAGTCAATCCTATTCAAACAAGTATCATTAACGTTATTTTAAAGTTGTCTGATGTGTTCATGATCCTCAAAGTGGACGCTTATGCTGAATTTTGGACTATATTACCATGTTAAGGAAATCGTAAATTCCAAATAGCACACGAAATTTTTAAATTGGAAAATTCGTAGTCAAGGATGTTTATGCCAATATCTTATATAATATTTTAAAAGCAGTCTAACAACTTTACGATAAAAATAACCCTCAAAACCGACGTTTATGCTGAATTTGCCGTATTCTGCCTTGTTAAGGAATTCGTAAATTTCGAATAATTTGTGAAATTTTCAAACTAGCATGTTTATAGTGAATGATGTTCATCCCGGCATCAAAACTGATCTTTAAAAGCTGTTCTTACATTTTTAGTATAAAAATATTTCTTTTCATGCACGTTTAAGTGAAATTGTACCCAATTCTCCCATGTTCAGAAAATCGTAAATTTCGAATAACTTCTGAAGTTTTTTTTTTTTTACTAGAATGCTGCAAATGAATAGGGTTCTTGACAGTGTCATAAATAATATTTTAAAACTAGTCAGACCTCTCTGCGATTTGTTCGTGAGATATCGTGTTCACAGACTAACGGACTAACAAACTAACAGACACCCTACAGACGGGCACTATACCCATTTTAATATTTTCGGATTCCTCACACGTCAAAAGTGTAAAAATGGTCAAAAAACTAAAGTCGAAAATTTTCACGATTACCTGAGTTCCCCATGCCTATACTATGATGGGGAACTAATAAATAAGTATTTAACTCGAGTTTTCAAAGTTTAATATCGTGTTTTCACAGAAAGGAAATGTCAAAATATAAGTTATACAAAAATTTATGTGTATATTCAACGGATATAATTATAAGTTCACTTAAAAAAAAAGAAAGAAAGAAAGAAAGAAAAAGAAAGAAAGAAATGAGAAAAAAAACAAAAAAAAAAAAACCCTGATATACACTAAAAGAGACAAAAAAAAAAAAAAAAAAAAACACTGCAGAAAAATTGACTTATGCCCCTCATCTAGTTTGTTATTTTACACGTTTTCAGGTGCGAGGAAACCAAAAATATCAAAATGGGTATGGTATCCTTCTGTAGGGTGTCTGTTAGTCCATTAGTGTTTTGTTAGTTTGTGTACACGATATCTCACGAAGAAATAATCGCAGAGAGGTTTTAAAATGTTATTTATGACACTGGCAAGAATCCTATGCATTTGTAACATTCTAATTAAAAAACTTCATAAGTTATTCGAAAATTACGCTTTTCTTAACATGGGAGAATAGGGCAAAATTTCACTTAAACGTGCATGAAAAAAAAAAAAAATATTTTTATCCTAAAAATGTAAGAACAGCTTTTAAATATCAGTTTTAATGCCGGAATGAACATAACTCACTATAAACATGCTACTTTGAAAATTTCACAAGTTATTTGAAATTTACGAATTTCTTAACATGGCAGAATACGGCACAATTGAGCATAAACGTCCATTTTGAGGATCATAAATATACCAGACAAGTACAAAATAACATTTATGATACTTGTTTGATCATGATTGACTAAAAATATTCTAATAGGAAAATTTCGTAAGTTAATCGTAATTTAAGGTTTTATCAACATAGCAAAATGGGGCGATATTTCATATAAACATGCACTTTGAGGATTATTGCATTGGAAATAGTAGCATGAAAACTAGACAACGAAATTGACCCTAATAAAATAAATTAATAGATTAGAATAATATAAATGTATCGAAGTGTACGGTGGATAGCCTATTAGGTATAGGGATTTTATTATGTCCTTGTGTCAAGTATGTTTCATTTCTTAACATGATTATAATATGTCTTGCACTAGTCCTTTGCCAACTAGTTTTGTTTCCAAATTTAATGGTTGAAACCAATAAAAATGCCACGTTTGCATATTATCAAAGAGATGAAATGGACATTTTCGATTTAGTAATTCGCTTTAGTTCACCTAGCGAAGTACTTAATAAAAATCTACATAAAACGTTCTTTTTAAACGTAATAAAATAAACGTGTACTTTGTATTCTATTATGATTTGTTACATGAAAGTAGTGTAAAAAGGGTGATTCACCTGCACGGTGGAGGGACGGAGGGATGATCGGAGCCCCGGAGCTACGATGAGGGTCAGGGTGGAGGCGCGCCACCACCCTACACCCACCGTCCCTCCACCGTGTATCTCCGCACCTCCGATACGCCTCCGCGCCACCACCCTGCAGGTGAATCATACCTTTTTGCACTACTTTGCCACAATCTTAATCGATGGTTCTGTTGCCTTTTAATGAGAATTTTGACCATCGTGGCGGTGAATACACACTTTTTTACACTACTTTGCCACAATCTTAATCGATGGTTCTGTTACCTTTTAATGAGAATTTTGAGGAGTTAGATTTATTTTCATAAATTTCAGACTTAGTATTTTTTCAAAATTTCAGGGACTTAGTACTTTTCGCTATGGAAAATATATTTCAGGGAATTTAATTTAATGAAACAAAGGTAGAAGAGTATTATATAATTAAAAACATTTAATGAATGGTATAGACTTTAAAATTTAGGTGTTGCCATTGGGAGACTAGAAACTTTTAGACCGCTCACATTGAAGATTATAAGTAATTTCCGGTGGGACTTTACATTTTTGAATGACTGAAGTTAATTAACATCAGTAACAATTTATGAGTATTTTAGAAACTTAGCATTTTTAGAGATTAAAAATATATTGCGTTAAGATAATAAATAAGGAATTTAAATAGGAGTTCATACTTTTAGTGTTGTCATTGTAAATTTATATTCGGACATTTTTACAGAATTAAATAGAAATTTTCGTATTTTGTGGATTAACACATAGATTTAAAAGCAAAACAAATAATAAATAATTTAACATTCATTAAAAATGTAAGACACTTAAAAATTCTAACTTTATTTTAACACTAAATAAGTTTCACTTTTTAAATTTATTTAGACTATCTTAGAAATAATATTATTACATTCGTTAAAAATTGAACCCACATGCACTTTAAAAAATTACTATCATATAAATTAAACTAAATATAATAAAAATTATGTAAATTAAACTTTATATTCTCACTAAAAAAGTTTAACATTTCTTTAAACTCTATCTTACATTCGTTAAAAATTTAACAGAAGTTTTTCATCAGTCAATAAATTTTGTATACAGTTATGTTATATAAACTTAATATAATAAAAATTATATAAAACACATACTGTTATTTAAGCACTAGCTTTGAAATACTATTTTTACATTCTTTAAAAATTGAACACTCATACACTTTAAAAAATTACTATCATATAAATTAAACTAAATATAATAAAAATTATGTAAATTAAACTTTATAGTCTCACTAAATAAGTTTAAAATTTTTTTAAACTCTATCTTACATTCGTTAAAAATTTAACAGAAGTTTTAACGAATAAGAAAAATAAAGAATAAAGAAAAAAGAAAAAAAAATTACCATCATATAATAATATTAATCTAAAAAATGCATACAAAGATATATAGTAAAGTTATAAATTTTAAAATAATACTATCATATAATAATATTAATTAAAAAAAAATTACTATTATATAATAATATAAATTAAAAAAAATTACTTTCATATAATAATATAAAAAAAAAAAAAAAAATGACTTTCATATAATAAAATTAATTAAAAAAATGCATACAAAGATATACAGTAAAGTTATAAAATAAATAAAAAATAAAATAAATAAAAATAAAAATAAAAATGACTATCCTATAATAATATTAATTTAAAAATAAAAACAATGTTTAAAATCAACATAAAGTTTAGTTAATTATAATATATATAAAATTTATCCTAACACGAAAATTTTATAAGTACATGAATATGTTATTTAAATTAAACTTTATATTCTCACTAAATAAGTTTAACATTTATTCAAGTTTAACGCTGTAATATAATTTAAACTATCTTGAATGAAACAGGTAAATACTTTTAAACTTGAAATAATAAAAATAAGTTCTTTTTTATCAATAATAAAAAGGATTAGTTATATTTAAAAACTATCAGTTACTAAAAGTTATTTTATATTAAACATTTCGAAATAAATTGCATAAAAATTCAATGCATCATTTTAAATGAAAATAAACAGTTTCCTTAAAAAACAGATAATACGGAATATTCTATGAGTCAGTTATCACCTGCAACGGAAAACCCCTACAGCTGATGAATCATGTGTTATATACGCTGGCGAGCCATGCCTATTAGTAATCCACACTATCTCATATAAAGATTAAGTTAAAATCATTAAAACAATACAGCGAATAATTAGGAAAATGCAATAATTTTTTCACAAAGCATATCATACAATGAGTTTAAACGATTATTACCTATCTATCACTTAAACGGTATTGAAATAAATAAATATAAAAGTAAGTTATAGTTAAACAATAAAAATTCGTTTGTGAAAGGAGTTTTATATATTGCAAAATTTAGTTTTACTCGGATAATTTCTGAACATACACAAGTTAAATGAAAACTTTTGTAGGGTAACAAAATAAAAAGTAGGTTTTATATATGTTATGCAAAATTTTGTTTTAATTAAGCATAAAAGTTTATAGTGTAACAATAAAAAAAGTTTATAGTATAACAATAAAAAATTCCTTATAAGTAAATACTAATAAAAATATTTTTTAAGCTGATTTCTCTCTCTTCAATGAAACAATAAAAAATTTCTTTTATAATGTTTGTAAAGTTTTAATAAAATTTCTATTATAAACAAATATATTTACTAGAGTATACATATTAAGATATTACGTATAGAGTAGAGATACATATTAAGTTAAATAAATTATCAAATAGTAATAATAAATTATAAAACTTACTTAAAATTGAAGAAATTTCCCTTAGCGAAATGCAACCTTCAGTCTTGCACACAAATGCGAGAAACTGTTTATCACTAGACGATGACTCATACAGATAAGAATGTTGATTCATACCTATCTTAGTAGAATGTTATTAAAATTCTGTGTTTTTACAATAATATAAAATAGTTTATAAGGATCATTTATTTAAATAATGCAATAAGAGTTGAATTCCGCAATTAACCTGTTAAAATGCGTTTTTTAAAATTCTGCTAAGAAAATAATGAGTTCAAAACAGAATTATTTTACGATAAGTCGCGCTTTTTATATTTTATAAAATATAAGTGTAATTTTTAATGAAATATTTTAAAATCACTTAATAGGATAAAATTAAAAACAGAAATCTTATTGTTTTAGTAATTATTTTCTCTAGTTATAAAACTAAGTAATAAACTATCTATAAATAATCGGATAGCAAGAGAGATTTTTGTATAATAACTATATATTATTTTAATATATGCATTACATCGCAAGGTAACATTTTCAACTTATTTATACGGATTGAAGTAATAAAAATTACTCATTAACATAACTGCTAAATTTTATAAGTTGAATATATGATTTAAAATACTAAACAATAATCCTTATGAGAGAATTGAGGTGACACTTTCACAGAAAGAAATTATCCTTTACAATAAGATTTGCTCAGAATGTCTAAGTGAAAATAACTTACCGTGAGGTCAGTGAGTCATGCAGTTGTAATGAAATTCCCTGTTTTTAGTTAATGGGTGATTAAACTTCTAATGAGACAATTATTTTTTACTAGCATATAAATGTACATTTTTATATTATTCCTGTATATAAAATTTTAAATAATTCATTAAGTGTTAAACTTTGCATTTAATCGATTAAATAAATAAAGTTTTAGTAAAATATAAGAGTAATTTTTTAATGAATGGATTTGAAATCACTTTAACTTTATAAGAAAAAAATAAAAAGAGGTTTTAAAATTACTTAATAGGATAAAATTAAAAATCTTATTGTTTTTAGCAATTATTTTATCTAGTTGTAAACTATATATTATTATTTTAATATACGCCTTATACTTAAGTCAGTTTTAGAAAAAAAAAATCCCAAAGGGTAGGCTGATGAGTTGGAATATTCTATTATACTTAAAGAATCCAGGTACGGAAAAACCGAAATACATTATGCGGAAAAACAGGCGGGATTTTCGGCTAAAACTCCAAGGCAGTGGACGGTAAACATAACACACCGTAAAACAACCTACTCACACGACGCCCAAACTAAGAATGAAGGGAAACGTTGAGTTGTAACACCTTATCTACTAGAGATAAGGGGGAATTCCCGGAAAAGATGACTCACCCCTGTGGATCTTCCGAAAAAGTTCGTGAAGGATCGGTGACGAGTTTGAATAATTTGCGTAACCGCTAAATTGTATAAGTGTGAATATTTTAATGTGAGTATTATAGTAATGATAAATTTATTTCATAATCGATAACTCGTTTATACATAATCAGGATCACACATTATATAAAACAATACTATATTTAAAAGTTTTTACTATACAATAAACATTCACATATGCCCTGGGGCAGAAATTTATCATGCATTCTGCGACAAGCTTCATCAACACCAAAATCTTTCTGCAGGAATAGTTTGTGAAGTTAACATTTACGAATTCAAAATACATTATTTTTAAATAGTAAATAATATTCAGTATAACCAATGTATTTATATTTTAACTAGGCACAAATGCATATATCTGCACTATTGCAAGAAAATACTCTTTTTTTTTTTTTTTTTTTGAGAAAAGTGAAAATAAATCTATTGATCTTAATTGCTTCAGATTTTTTGTTAACATTAATATACAATATTGTTTATAAAATATTCAATGAATTCAAACCATAAGATGCAGTAACACATAAAAAATAATCTGCAAATTTTTTAAGGCATTTAAATCATGAAATGTCTAAATTAAACAAATGTTACAAACACTTTTAAAATTTCATCACTTTTTTTATATTAAATATATATATTTAAATACACAGATGCACTTATTTCATAAGGTGCAAACCAAACAACATAAATTCTAATAGAGAACTCAAAATTAAAAGTAAAAATTAATATAGAATACTGAATATTATAATGAAATATAAATAATTTACAACATTTATAGATTTTAAGATTATTAGAAACGTGCAAGATAACATTCTAATACACAAGATTCATTTTTTATATTATCCTATACAAAAAGCATAAAAGTGTGTATTTAAAATCTAAAAAATATGATTTGACATTAAAGAATTCAGAATGTACCATCATTTAAATACGTAAAGTAAAACAGAATACAAGATCTAAGTAACAAAATTATAGACAAAGTATAATCAAAATATTTTCATAAAGATTGAGGCAAGTGAAATATTTAATTTTTAAGGAAATGGGAAATGTAACAGATTTCATGGATAAAATCTATAATAGAAAATTATGATTACAGATGAATGAAATAAATAGAAATCAATTAAAAATAATATTTGATATTGATATCTATACGAATAAGTAAATAAAAATAAATAAATAAAAGCATTTGCTGTTCAATTAGTATTTATTCAAAACAACTACTATTAGATAAAATTCCTTTTGCTTACCAAAAAAAAAAAAAAAAAAAAAAAAGAAAGAAAAGAAATGAAAAGAAAGAAAAAAGATATTCAACAAAACCTTTGGTTTGATTTTTATTCAAAATAACTATTTAATTTACAAAATATTTCAATTAAAAAAATAAACATTTTTTTAAAAATTCAAATGTTTAAAAAATGAAATGAACAAGCTGTACAAACTAATGATAAGAGTATTTTTGTAAAATAAATTAATAATTTTTTTAATGACTTCATATGCTTAAACAACAAAATTTAAAGCTAAGAATTTTAATCACAATTAAAATAATTAATGATTAGTAAAGAAAAAAATTTGAAAAGTTACCAGTTTTATAACTTAAGATACTCATTAATATTTATTGCTAAGATCTTTTACTGCATATAAAATGCTAAAAATCAAAGTATTTTTAAGATTAATTTCTTAGTTTTCTATTTTTTGAAGCAAGGTTTGAAGCTTCATTTTTTATTTTGCGTATAACTACAGACGTTACAAATTTCCCCATACTCTTATTTCTGTATATATTTGTGAAATGTATTGCATAGTTTGAACCAAACATTAAAATTAATGCAGCTTTTAAAAATTTACATGTATTTACTACTATGCACGTATGCACGCTTCGCATACATTAAAGAAAAAAAAAAAAAAAAAAATCTCTAGATAAAACTAATTTGTCGTGCGTAAATCAGAAAATGTATGAAAATCGGTACAGCAGCAATCACGCACTTATTTGAAAAAAAAAAAAAAAAATCACTGGATGCAGCTATTTTGTTATGCATGAATCTGAAAATGCATGAAAACTGAAATTCGGAAAATGGTCGCAAAGCCACATTCTTTCGAAAAAACATCTTTTTGTAATACAATAAATACACACGACACGAGCGGCAGGCGCGGCGCGAAAACAAAGTTTCGAGATACGAAAATGAAGTTCCTATGTGAAGAGGTTACCAGTGAAAAGTGTCGATTCACAGAATCATATCACCGCATCACGAATCGCTAATGCATGCCGTATCAAAGCTAGCCCAAGTGAGTTACATCCGCTCTATTTCCTCTCCATATTCAAGATTGAGGCGATCGTATCTGCAGAAACGAAATTTTGTTCTGCAGAACAGTCTATAAACCATTCTTTGAGTTTCTTTCTTTCTCTCTCTCTCTCTCCCTCTTTTTTTTTTTCTTCTTTTTTTTTTTTTACACAATGTCAAAATTTATTTGACTTAGGTAAAATCTTTCTGCAAGAACATTTCTGTTTCTGCGACATTGTCGCCGTGTCGCCGTGTTTCTGCCACGGGGCACATATGGATATTCATAAGGTTTAAGACCGATTAAATAAATGAGGATCCTATAAACGAAATGCATGAGAGTCCTAAGGAATCCTATTGCATATTTAAGCAGGTTTTAGAGAAAACCAAGAAATACTCCATTCGACTAGGTTGATGAAATGGATTCGAACCCAACACTTCCCCTTTTACTATAGAATCGTTAACAAATCGTAAGATTGATGACTCATACTAGAGTCATACAGCTGTATTGAAACTTACTGTTTTCAGTTAATGAAACTTCGAATGAGACAATTATTTTTACCACCACGTAAATGAAAATTTTTATATTATTCCTATATGGATAAAACTTTAAATAATTCATTACAAGTGTAAACTCATACCATTAAATATTTAACTGTTGGCCGTATAAGTGGATTGGTCTGTGTGGGAGTCTTTCTATATTAACGTGAGTTTTGAAGACATCCTCGGAAAACTCCAAACAGATAGGTTGATAAGCTGGAATCGAACGTGGTATTAAACACAGAATCGTTTGATCTTCCAAAATCCTTGTAACAACATGTTTATGAACTTTATAAGAAAATGCTTAATACGGTTTGAGCTTAGTAGATTTTGCATGCGTTAACTATGTAACAGCGAATTAAACATCTATAGTTGTAATTTTTTTCACTATATATTATTTAACTATATTTATACACCATGCATTGTATAATATTTCCTGGGGTAAAAGTTTAAACTGAGTAATTATTCATCAACATAAGTGTTAAATTGAATACAAAAGACAGTATATGAATAAACGGTTAGTAATGTGAAAATGCTGATTTGTAAAACATTTTGAAAGAAGTAACTCATAAATTTATTTGATATCTTTATACTTATGCATACACACGCTTAAGAGACTTATATAAAACAACACTATGATTAAAAGTTTTACTAATTTTTCAGCATACAATAAAAAATAGTAATCAATATTCATTTACAATAAATAATTTAACGTTATTAAACCAAAAAATAATTTATTTTTTGATTCGATTTAAATAATTAATATTTATATAGGGTTGTTGGTTGATGAATGTCATTCAATGAACACTTAAACAAAGGGTTTGCGGATTATAATTGAATTGTAAACGAAATGTCGTTACACGTTTTGAATGACTATCCTCCTTCATCAGGATTTAAAGGGTAGTTTCGAAAGACTATCCTGTCTTATTTATAAATTGTCAGATAAAAGAACAACACTCATGCTGCATTCTGATGGGTTGAATCGGGTCACATGATAAAATACAGCATTCATATAACTTTTTAGAATTATGCAGAACCTTTAATAAAAAAATTTTGCATGCATTTTGGGGACTTAGCATTTTTGGAGATATTTCGGCGACATAAGTTTTGATGGAATTAAAAATTAAAGGGATTACATAGGATGGAAAACAATAACATACCGGTAGTTAACAGTTAATTTTTTAACATACATTAAGGTTAGTGGATGAGTGTCAGGTAATTCATTTAAAACAAAAATATAATAAGGGTTGATTGAAACAAAGGGTTTGTAGGTTATAATTATAGGATAAAACGTTATGTGTTTCGAAAACCCTTCATCAAGATTGGAACAACCGTTTCGAATGATACTCTCCCTTCATCAGATAGACTTAAACTTTTATTTTATCAGAATGAAAGAAAACGATAGACGATTTACACTTATTGAAAACCCAACTTATAAATAATTCGACTTTCATTAAAAATGCAACTCGCATATACACTTTGAAACAATCAATAAATTTTATATTATCACTATGCATTAAATAAGTTTCCCATTTAACATTCAAGATGAATTTATTTTTACATTAATTAAAAATTGAACACGTATTAATTTTTAAAATGACTATTTTTTAAAAAGTTTTAAAACAGCTAATAAATTTTATAAGTTTTTACAATTAAATAAATTTAGCATATTATGAAAGTTTTACATCACTCGATAAAATTTTTTATATAGGCAATAAAAGTTATACACATTATAAATATAAACTCATAAAATAAATTTCACACTTAACATTTAAACTCTAACCAATCAATCTTAAAGTAATTTTTTATCTTTTGTACATACTCATAAACCTTTTGTTTCTATTGTAAAGTGAAGTATGACTCATGCTTTAATTAAAATCTCTAATCAAAATTATAAGAAAGTAAAGTTTAGGAAATACCTATGTATTATAGGTAAATTAATACAGTATAAATATTCATGTTTTTCAGTTAAGTAAAAAAGTTATATAATTAATTTTACAGAGTACTTAAATAATGTATAATTAAGTTTCAGAATTATTATTATGTTTTTTTTTCTTCTATAGTATGTATATATAAATTTTTAAATACAAAGTTTTTATTAAAATACAATAACCAAAGTTTTGTATGATATTAACTTACAATGCACCTAAAACTTTAAATATATAGAAACAATTGTACAGTTGGTTTTATCTGAAGCATATATATAAATAATAAAATCTTGTTCAGTTTAGTTTTTAAAACACTATAAAGATTTTAGATACACATATTTTTATGTTGTTTAAATACAATTTTTAAAATGAAACAATATTAATGTTATAAAATAATACACTCAGCATGACTCACCGAGTGTGCTATTCCATCAAATTATTCCGCATACATGTAATAACATGTCTGACTTAACTATATACTGAATTACCATTATTTCAGAAAAAGTTGGGACTTACCTTAAAACACATCCTACACCCTTGGCAGACTTGAAGAAAATGAATGATATGAGACATTCTTATCAGTGACTCCCGGTCACGAGGTCAGTGACGTCACGAGTGATGTGATTGGCTATGCTCAGTCACGTGATCATGACGTCATCCTCTCATCAATGACGTCACCGATTGCTTATCAGCTACCACAACGTGCGGAAATGTCCTTCAGTACGCAGTGAAAAATATTCAAAGTCTACGGGACATTACTCGAAACGATTCCATTGTGTTATACGGTAAATTGAAATATAACACGCGGAAAAAAGATCGACATATACCGGAGAAACTATGCATACTGCCCGATGAAAATAACCCGCACAGCTAAGGAGATGCTACCAGGATGAGAGTCAAAATCCAACTGAATTCAAACAATATGACAAGGTCTATAAATCTCCCGTGTTGATTAGATGGTTTTGATGAATGATTTTTCCCCCACACCTAAGCAGAATGGAGAAGTCATAGGTTTTTTCCTCACCTATCACGAAGATGATATCTCTTAATTAAGTTTCTTAATTAAAATTACGCAAATTATATGTAAGTCTTTCAAATATCTCTTAATTATATTTTCTAATTAAAATTATGTATCATATGCTCTCCTAGTTAAAGATTTAATAAACCTAACTTTTATACAACATAAATAAATCTAATAGGTATAATCTGTTCGATGACTCATCAAACGATGACTCATTGTAAACATGTGCGAACAGTGATAAACAGTTTCTCGCATTTGTGTGCAAGACTGAAGGTTGCATCTCGCTAAGGGAAATTTCTTCAATTTTAAGTAAGTTTTATAATTTATTATTACTATTTGATAATTTATTTAACTTAATATGTATCTCTACTCTATACGTAATATCTTAATATGTATACTCTAGTAAATATATTTGTTTATAATAGAAATTTTATTAAAACTTTACAAACATTATAAAAGAAATTTTTTATTGTTTCATTGAAGAGAGAGAAATCAGCTTAAAAAATATTTTTATTAGTATTTACTTATAAGGAACTTTTTATTGTTATACTATAAACTTTTTTTATTGTTACACTATAAACTTTTATGCTTAATTAAAACAAAATTTTGCATAACATATATAAAACCTACTTTTTATTTTGTTACCCTACAAAAGTTTTCATTTAACTTGTGTATGTTCAGAAATTATCCGAGTAAAACTAAATTTTGCAATATATAAAACTCCTTTCACAAACGAATTTTTATTGTTTAACTATAACTTACTTTTATATTTATTTATTTCAATACCGTTTAAGTGATAGATAGGTAATAATCGTTTAAACTCATTGTATGATATGCTTTGTGAAAAAATTATTGCATTTTCCTAATTATTCGCTGTATTGTTTTAATGATTTTAACTTAATCTTTATATGAGATAGTGTGGATTACTAATAGGCATGGCTCGCCAGCGTATATAACACATGATTCATCAGCTGTAGGGGTTTTCCGTTGCAGGTGATAACTGACTCATAGAATATTCCGTATTATCTGTTTTTTAAGGAAACTGTTTATTTTCATTTAAAATGATGCATTGAATTTTTATGCAATTTATTTCGAAATGTTTAATATAAAATAACTTTTAGTAACTGATAGTTTTTAAATATAACTAATCCTTTTTATTATTGATAAAAAAGAACTTATTTTTATTATTTCAAGTTTAAAAGTATTTACCTGTTTCATTCAAGATAGTTTAAATTATATTACAGCGTTAAACTTGAATAAATGTTAAACTTATTTAGTGAGAATATAAAGTTTAATTTAAATAACATATTCATGTACTTATAAAATTTTCGTGTTAGGATAAATTTTATATATATTATAATTAACTAAACTTTATGTTGATTTTAAACATTGTTTTTATTTTTAAATTAATATTATTATAGGATAGTCATTTTTATTTTTATTTTTATTTATTTTATTTTTTATTTATTTTATAACTTTACTGTATATCTTTGTATGCATTTTTTTAATTAATTTTATTATATGAAAGTCATTTTTTTTTTTTTTTTTTTTATATTATTATATGAAAGTAATTTTTTTAATTTATATTATTATATAATAGTAATTTTTTTTTAATTAATATTATTATATGATAGTATTATTTTAAAATTTATAACTTTACTATATATCTTTGTATGCATTTTTTAGATTAATATTATTATATGATGGTAATTTTTTTTTATTTTTTCTTTATTTATAATTTATGTCTTTGTAAGCAATTTTTAGATTAATATTATTATATGATAGTAATTTTTTAAAAGTGCATGTGCTCAATTTTTAACGAATGTAAGTTAGAGTTTAAATAAATGTGAAACTTATTTAGTGAGAATATAAAGTTTAATTTATATAATTTTTATTATATTTAGTTTAATTTATAACATATATATCCTCATTTACTGATTTTGAAACTTTTGTTTATCGTATTTGTTTAGTTATAGCATAAATAACAGTACGTGTTTTATATAATTTTTATTATATTTTGTTTCATTTATATGATAGTAATTTTTTAAAGTGTATGTGTGTTCAATTTTTAAAGAATGTAAAAATAGTATTTCAAAGTTAGAGGTTAAATAACAGTATGTGTTTTATATAATTTTTATCATATTTAGTTTATATAACATAACTGTATACAAAATTTATTAACTGATTAAAAACTTCTGTTAAATTTTTAACGAATGTAAGATAGAGTTTAAAAAAATTTTAAACTTATTTAGTGAGAATATAAAGTTTAATTTACATAATTTTTATTATATTTAGTTTAATTTATATGATAGTAATTTTTTAAAGTGTATGAGAGTTCAATTTTTAAAGAATGTAAAAATAGTATTTCAAAGCTAGTGCTTAAATAACAGTATGTGTTTTATATAATTTTTATTATATTAAGTTTATATAACATAACTGTATACAAAATTTATTGACTGATGAAAAACTTCTGTTAAATTTTTAACGAATGTAAGATAGAGTTCAAAGAAATGTTAAACTTTTTTAGTGAGAATATAAAGTTTAATTTACATAATTTTTATTATATTTAGTTTAATTTATATGATAGTAATTTTTTAAAGTGCATGTGGGTTCAATTTTTAACGAATGTAATAATAATTTTTCTAAGATAGTCTAAATAAATTTAAAAAGTGAAACTTATTTAGTGTTAAAATAAAGTTAGAATTTTTAAGTGTCTTACATTTTTAATGAATGTTAAATTATTTATTATTTGTTTTGCTTTTAAATCTATGTATTAATCCACAAAATACGAAAATTTCTATTTAATTCTGTAAAAATGTCCGAATATAAATTTACAATGACAACACTAAAAGTATGAACTCCTATTTAAATTCCTTATTTATTATCTTAACGCAATATATTTTTAATCTCTAAAAATGCTAAGTTTCTAAAATACTCATAAATTGTTACTGATGTTAATTAACTTCAGTCATTCAAAAATGTAAAGTCCCACCGGAAATTACTTATAATCTTCAATGTGAGCGGTCTAAAAGTTTCTAGTCTCCCAATGGCAACACCTAAATTTTAAAGTCTATACCATTCATTAAATGTTTTTAATTATATAATACTCTTCTACCTTTGTTTCATTAAATTAAATTCCCTGAAATATATTTTCCATAGCGAAAAGTACTAAGTCCCTGAAATTTTGAAAAAATACTAAGTCTGAAATTTATGAAAATAAATCTAACTCCTCAAAATTCTCATTAAAAGGTAACAGAACCATCGATTAAGATTGTGGCAAAGTAGTGTAAAAAAGTGTGTATTCACCGCCACGATGGTCAAAATTCTCATTAAAAGGCAACAGAACCATCGATTAAGATTGTGGCAAAGTAGTGCAAAAAGGTATGATTCACCTGCAGGGTGGTGGCGCGGAGGCGTATCGGAGGTGCGGAGATACACGGTGGAGGGACGGTGGGTCTAGGGTGGTGGCGCGCCTCCACCCTGACCCTCATCGTAGCTCCGGGGCTCCGATCATCCCTCCGTCCCTCCACCGTGCAGGTGAATCACCCTTTTTACACTACTCATGAAATAAATAAGTTACATTTTAATATATGAAACAAAACTATTTATTCGTTCTATCTAAACAATTACTTAAAAAAAGTACGTATTCTGCATCGGGCTAATTTAACCTTTATATCCAATTACTGTTTTAATGCGTAAAGGCAGAGTGTTTTAATATAAATCTCAGAAATTTCATTGGGCCAAATATAATAAAAAAAAATTTCTAGTTTTTGCGGAGTTCTATGCTGAAAATTTCGAATTCTCCCCCCCCCCCTCCCTCCCTCCCTTTCCCACTTCTTTTTCCTAAACTAAACATTTTCGAGCGGATTGAGATTAACGTTTTTTACCTACGCCGCGCCGCTGCTATATTTAAAAGAATTTTTAAAATTCTATATTACTTACTAATATAAAATCTTAAACTTTAAAAAACGTATCAAACCAGTTTTTATTTCATAATAATAATCTGGTATGTTACTCACACGACTTTCTCTTACCCTGAAATTTAATACTATAAATACAGGTTGGAGATTAAGAGGTAAGATAACGAGTACTGTTATGTAAACCTATGTTACATAACAGTTGAGGGGAGGCTACCGCCCCTCTCAACCCCCCGTTTCATTAATGCACCCACATTCATATAGAATTTAATTCTGTTATTAAAATTAAAAGTTTACTTAAAATTATACAGACAATTTTCACACGCAACATTCATTGAAACTTATCAAACTTGATCACACTTTTCTAGCATCAAACTTATATTAATTATTCGTTTTTAAGTTATTCTAAGAGTAGTATAACACTAAATATCCAAAAAAAGGTGAATTTACTTTCAATATTATATATTAAAAAAAAAAAAAAAAAAAAAAAATGGATAAAAATGAAAAAATTCGATAACTTTATTTTAAACTAGCAGGCTTTGCCCGCTCAGTTGGTCATTATATCGAAATGAATTCTCAGTATTTTATATCATTAATAATAAAAAAATAATCTCAAAAAAAAAAAGAAAGAAAGAAAGAAAGAAATCAGTCAAAATGTAAGTTAAAGTTCGCGGTACCTTCAGTAGCGGTTTTCCTGTTCCTCACACTTTCGAATCTCAAGCCCCAATGCCGTCGGCAGTACCTTAACTAATTTTTACTCCCCCTCCCATACGGGTAACGTTGAAAGTTTTGCAAAATTTCCTACCATCAAAGTGCATATTGCGTACGCTTAATCAACACCCACTTATCAAAATTCATCATTCTAAGGTAAGCTGGAAACGTGTTTTTTGCCCCCGCCAGCCCAGAAGTGTGGGTGGGTGGGGGGAGGGGGGGTAATTTTGCGAAATCCCTTTATAGTGCATCTTGCATACATATGCATAACCAGACATAAAAAAAAAATAAAAAAATAAATAGAGATCCTGAGATTATTTGATGCAAAATTATGTTTTAAAACGTGTTTTTTACCCCCTTGCTCATAAAGGAGGGACAGCGGAGGAAATTTTGCAAAATCTCTTTATACTATGATTTAGATACATATAACCGACCCACACATCAAAAATATCCTTCCTAAGATAATTTAGTGAAGAGTTACTCGTGAATACATGTTTTTGTCCTCACCTCCCAAGAATGGTGGGGTGGAATTTCACGAAACCAGTGTGTGTTGCGTACGCGTAACCAACCGACACATAAAAAAATCGCTTTCCTGAGGTACTTTGGAACAGAGTTACTCTTAAAAACAAAAACATGTTTTTGCCTCCACCCCGCCTTTAAAGGAGGTAGGCAGAGGGAAATTTCGTAAAATTCCTTGATAATGCGTGTTGAAAACGCATAACCAAACCACACATAAAAATTAACCTTACTGTGATAATTTTAAGCAAAGTTATGCTTGGAAACGTCTCTCCCTTCCTTAAGGGGGAAAATGGGGAAAATCTCAAAATCCCGTTGCAATGGGTGTTGGATACACGTAAAAGAGCCACACACTAAAAATTGTGGCCTCAGCTCCTATGAATTTCTTCGGACAAATTTTATCCGCTTGGCTGGTCACTGTATTTAAAGAAAATTCTTTTCTATATCGCTTTATAGATAAAAAATATATATATAAATAAAATTCATTGAAATTGCTCAAAAGCTCGCTTCCTGTGTGTGTCGCTATTGTATACCAGTGGGCTTCCACCTTTGTACTTACCAAATAACAGTTTCGAAACAGACAGTATCGAAAAAATAAAAGTAGCCCTTTTATATTTGAATTTGTATTACACTTGAATAACACTTTACGTACTGTACATAATATTTACTTTTACGTTATTTCCTATATTTATTCGATTTTTCCGGTCGACCCTAAATGACAGCCATTTCAATATGCTGTGAGACAACAAACTTTTTGTGGCTATATGTATTTCATAGTTAGTTAACAGTGGTTGGTATATATAAAAAAAAAATATTTAACCTTATCGTGGTACAGGCTTATTGTAGCTCCTCTTGGTGACTTTTGAATATTTGTCAACATTAATGCAGAATAGGGCAAAATTGAGCATAAATGTCCATTCTGAGGATCATAAATATATCAGACAACTTCAAAATTACATTTATGATATTTGTTCAAACATGATTGAATACAAATATTCTAATAGGAAAATTTCGTTAGTTATTCGAAATTTAAGCTTTTCTCAACCTAGCGAAATTGTAAATTTTTCATATAAATATGAATTTTGAGGATTATTGCATTGGAAATAGCAGCATGAAAACTAAACTACGAAATAAAATAAATGAATAGATAAATGTGTCGAAGTGAAGGGTGTGTGGCCTATTAGGCGGGGATTTCATTCTATTCCCGTGCCAAGCGTTTTGATCAAATTCATTTGTCTTAACATGATTATAATATGTCTCGCACTAGAAATTTATGAGACTATGATGGGGAACTGAGCAGAGTCCACCTATGCCAACTAGTTTCAGATATTTTTAAAAATTACATTTTCCTAGTAATTGTATTTTATTATAAATATATGACTCAATTCTAAATTTTTCGTTGAAGAAGACTTAATAAAATCTGCTTTTAAAGTGATAAAATTGGCGGTTGCAATAAGAGAAAAGGAAAATCTCCAAGTGAATTATTATTAACATTTTTTTTTTTTCGCTTAAAATAAATAGTAGAAAAATTGATAGAGATTGAGTTTAATATTACTATCTTTTATCATTATTATTATATACATTGCATAGTTTTTCGAGACAATGGATTAGATATTAAATTTACATAATTCTAAAAAGAATTAAAAATATATATAATGATTCTAGTTTTGAATAGAATAGATACCGTAATTGAATGGAAGAAAAGAAGGTGCAAACAGTGATCCCAACGGAATATTTATCGACGGTTTATCCAAATTCTCTGAATAATCAATGCCTCAATTTATTTCGGAAACAATGGGGGTGCTCTGTCACCTGACAGAGATGAAATATTTTTTATTACGCTTCGACAAATGTATAGGGGCATTAACCATGATATGAACAATGTCTAATAAACTGAACCTATCTGTTACAGAGTGCTCGCCTATAACGGAAAAAGTTGTTCTTTGTACAATTTTACAAGAAATGTATCGTTTTCGGGTCATTATTATTTTAGAAGCGCGTTAAAAGATACTTCTATTTGCTTTTAGACACCGTAAAACCGGTTGAAATACACAATAACGGACGTTTCGAACCAACTCTATCGGCTCCTCATCAGTGTTAAAAACATCCTGTAGGAGATAAACGATTACAAACTTAAATTGAAACACATTAAATTAGGATCGTAGATTCAGCTGAGAGCGCAGCGCAGAGGATTCATTGAATGGTTATCGCTGAAGTTTCGTGTATAAACCCGCAACAAAAATTCGACTGTTAAAATTGTTGTTGAGGCAAGGACTTTAACACTTTTATAAATGGCTAGTATCAATACACTTTTTTTTTTTTTTTTTTTTTTTTTTTTTAAATCTGTGTACGTTCAGGACCTGTTTTTCCAATATAAACAGATTTACTGTGTTTACATGGAACGCAATAGATACCACCAGTGTACTCACACGGTTGAATGACAGGCTTTTAACCAGAAAGAAGATTAGAAAATTATTCATTTTTTATTTCGATTTATACGAGGGAAAAACATCAACAGTTCTATTCAACTTCGTGATATTTTATTATGAAAACACACCTTTATAATAATGAATAGAAAGCAACCGCAGGTCGTTTTGAAAATGAGGTAGTTCTTAAAAAAATGTCTTCTTTAACCACTCGGGAAAGGAGAACCATTCATTTTTAAATAAGAAAAATTTCGATTTAATGAAGCTTTTAAAACCTGTAGTCAAAATTTATCGCGGTGTAAGAGGATGCGGCCAACAGTTAATTTGTCGGGAAAAGGGTTGACAGAATTTAAATTAAGGTGCTGTTACATTCTCATAAAATAAAATAAAAATTATTTCTTACATTACATTAATTTATTAAACGATTCAACCCCCGCCCCCTTCCTGTTTTAATAACCCTGTTTTATTATCCTCTAATAACTGTAGCTATCGGAATCAAAGTAATTTATTTTTTACTGATTTTTTTTTTAATTAATAAATATTTAAAAGCCTACAGTTTATTTAAAGTAAATTATTAATTTGTTTAAAAATAAAATAGTTCAGACAAAGAGGCTCTTGTCTCCGTTAGTGACAAAATTCTACGACATCCGCCCTTGCGTAGAAGGGTGAAAGTTTCTGAGGCATTTTCCAGTTTAAATCGAACTGGGCCGTATTGATGCTGGTATGTAAGCGGCCTTCTATCTAAACCCTTTAACGTTCATTGGTTTTGCAGCGAAAGCAAACATTTGACATAATTTAAGAATTTTTATGCAGCAGTTTTTTTTTTTTTTTTTTAACATTCTCCCTTTGTTTTAATCCCATTCGAAAATTGAACAAATAATGCTTCAAAGGAAGTTAAATGCATTAGTCACTTGAAGTTTCTTAGTGTGCGCGAGTGCGAATTGCTGGTTTGATGATGCACTCATGTCTATTTTCTTTTTTTTTTTTTTAAATGAAGAGTTGGACTATTATTTTCACCTGAAACAACTTTTACGAGTTTTTGTAGTCTATAACATTTACTAACAAAGTGTTTTATTTATAAAGTTAAATATTATTTGAATCTAATAAGGTTAACTTATGTTTCAAAGCAAAATTTTCTCGAAAAAGAACAATGCTAATTTTTATTTTTTTTAATGCTTATGATCAGCTAAGTGTCTAAAAGCCCTTTTTAAAATTAATTTAGTAATATTTAAAAATAAATTAAGTAGTGAACGTTTAGGAAAGGGTTAAAAAGAGGAGGCTTCGGTGATTCACTTAAAGATGACTTATTTTTAATACAGTCTTAATTGAACATCAACAAATATCCGTAGAAATTTTTTCTAGCTAACTGCCCTCAAGCATTGAAGCTGAATATCTAAAATGCTCAATTTCGTTTGTCATGTTATTTCTAGTACCTGAATGACCGAATTCACCTCGTAAAAATCATTCGTAGTGATTGATTTCCAGGTAACTACATTTACTATTCCTTTGCCCAGGGCGCAGCGTGGGTTACCAGTGAAAGCTAATTGTCCTGGAATTAAAGCAATTTCAAATAGAATTAGATTAGTTATCTCTAATTATAATATTTTACCAATCGTTCAAGCAGTTTCTTAGAATGCAAGATTTTTTATATGTATTGTTCTAGGACAGTGAGGGCTAATTTTTCTAAAGAATAGAACAAATAAGACCGTTTTTCATCTAAAACATAACCGCTATTTTATTTATTTATTTATTTTTTTAATTGTGCCAGCAATTTCCAAGAAAACAAATTCCATGCCGTATTTATTTCTTCCGGGTGGTTTGGCAGGGTACCAATGAACGCTAATTATAATGACGTTATTTCAGATCGAACTGTCATTCACCGTTTTTTTTTTTTTTTTTTTTTAATTGTTGGAAAGAGCAGGAATATAGCAGTGGTTTTATTTAAAAAAATTTTGCCTTTTTTTTTATTATTGTTGGAAAGAGCAGGAATATAGCAGTGGTTTTATTTAAAAAAATTTTGCCTTTTTTTTTTTTTTTATTGTTGGAAAGAGCAGGAATATAGCAGTGGTTTTATTTAAAAAAATTTTGCCTTTTTTTTTTTTTTTTTTTTTTTTTTTTTTTTTTTTTTAATTGTTGGAAAGAGCAGGAATATAGCAGTGGTTTTATTTTAAAAAATTTTGCCTTTTTTTTTTTTATTGTTGGAAAGAGCAGGAATATAGCAGTGGTTTTATTAAAAAAAATTTTGCCCTTTTTTTTTTAATTGTTGGAAAGAGCAGGAATATTGCAGTGGTTTTATTTAAAAAAATTTTGCCTTTTTTTTTTTTTTTTTTTTTTTTTTTGGAAAGAGCAGGAATATAGCAGTGGTTTTATTAAAAAAAATTTTGCCTTTTTTTTTAAAACTTTTATAAAATAATAATACTATAATAAAATTACAATATATATATATATATTTATTTAAAACAAAAATGGCCAGGTTACCAAACACTTAAATGTATTGGGAAAAACTCTAAAAACAGAATTAAAATTAATACAATAAGTTAAAAAAAAAAAAAAAATAAATAAATAACATATCTAATTGATTTTGGTTTAAACCCATCATATATTTCTAAAAATATTTATATTTTTAGCCTTATAGTACTTTATTCTATCAAAATAATATATTTCTGTAAAGCATAGGGAAGAGTGGGGATGAATGGGACATTTTTCCTGTTTTTATTGATAACGTCGGCCATATGTAATTCAGAATTTTGCAATGTTGCTCATAAGTACACTTCAGTAATCAGTCACATATAAACATACAAACTTTAATAAAAAGTTATCATTTTTAATTAATTAAAATTTTCTTTCACATGCATGTGCCCATTCATCCCTACCTATGGGGATGAATGGGACAGGACTGGAGTTAACAAATAAAGAAAACAAAATAGAAAGTAAATACATTTTTAAAGTTAAATTGGTTTATGTGATTTTATTACACTATGAATTCACTGAAATTAACATAAACTGATGTATTGACTCAAATTAACAACAAAAGGCGAAAGTCCTTTGGTTCGTGCAGTTCCTAGTGCTCTAGGCTTTGGTAATTTAATCTAAAAATAAATAAATAAATAAGACACTAGAAAGAGATAAATCATTATAATAGAGTACAAATTATCCAGATAAATTTTCGTTTCCGACTAATCGGAAAAAACAACATTCTATTCTGTATTACATTAATAATCAGCAGGATTTATTTAATTAGCTTGATTGAAATTGTAATTTTAATCAAATTATTATTAGTTTATTATTTATTTATTTTAATTACTGATTTACTTTGCATTGATTGTTTTAACTTATAACTTTTTAATCATAATTATTATAAACAAAAATCAGAACAATTAATTTCAATTTTTTCCCCCCTAAGTTCACAAAATTGAGAATCCTGATAATCAATATGGCTAATTTCCGTTTTAATTCTTATGTAAAATTTTAAAAATTGGTACATAGTAGGGAATGTCCCATTCATCCCAACCATCACATGATCCTATAAAACAGGAAATAGGCTTAATGAACAATTGTCAATATTCTTCTTGAATATCATAAATACAATAAAAGATTATGCCTTTTCATGTATGCCTATAAGAGTTATTTTAACCTTAAGCAAATAGTTCATTTCTTAACTACCTCCTAACTGAATCAGTAAAAACTTACTTTGGTAGCTGAAAAAGACACTTTAATTTTTTTCTGCCCTTCTATGAATAGCACAATTCTGAAACTACTCCGACCTCAGTGCTAGCCTGTATCAGAAAAATTGTCAAGTTTCAGGTGCTTGCAAAACATAAAAAATTTGCTATTGTCTCATTCATCCTGCGTCCCATTCAACCCCACACTCCCCTACTGGTAAAATAATTAAGAATTAGTCTATTGTTTTATAAATAAATTTGTTCATTGAATTTCTAGTAATAAATTTACTTGTATAAAAGTTTCACTTTCTAAAGATTTTTTTATTGTTATTTATTTTTCTCTTTTAAATCAAATCTATACCTAAAATTTAATTCACGTTTCTTTCTTTCTTAAATTTAATAGTAGGGAGGAGGCATGAATATAACAATAAGAGCTATCCTACCCCCCCCCCCCCCAAAAAAAAAAAAAAAAATTAGATATTAACTAGATATTACATTGTAAATGCACTGTGTAAAAAAAAAGTAAAGGACACTATCTTTTTTTAGAAAAAAAAAAAAAAAAAAAATGAACCTTTTATAATGAAATTATTTTTATGAGCAACATATTACAAATCATTTGACAAGAAAATATCAGTGACATTACCATGATATTGAAAAATAAAATACAATTAACAACAAGGAGTCAGCTATAAGCAAATTTTAATTTTATAAATGTGATACATGAGGCAACCGCTATGAAACGCATTTTTTAAGAACTTAGTAAAACTATGTTTCTTTAGATATTTACTGTTAGTTTTCTCTAAGATGAAAATCGCCTGCATTCATCATGGTTGAAAATTTTAATAAATAATAGTTTTTGTAAATTATTTGAACTGAGTGAGTGAATTTATATAGGAAAATAAAGAAGAAAGTCTTGTAGTCGCCACAACATACTAGTTTTTCTAAATTTTTTAAATTTTTTTAGCATTTTATGAAAAAAATAAAAATAATAAAATGCTAAACTAAATTAAAATCTGCAAAAGGCACGTTTATTAGGATAAAAGAGCTGTTTCTTTCAAAAAGTAAAAAGCGTCATCGCCATTTTGTAGAAGACCTTCTTGAATAGCAAGACGTTTCACAATGTACAGTTAAAAAAATAATAATAATAAAGAGAGAAATAGCTTTTTGTACAGAATTAAAAATTCTGCTCAAAAAAAGTTTTATTATTATTCATAACAATATAGATTATTTCAAAGTTGCAACCGCACTACATATACCATTATTATTTAAAAAACACTGGTGTTCAATTTTAATTTGTGTTAAATGAATTTTTTTCCTCTTTTACTGCAATATTTTGCGTTTGCTGCATTTAATACAGCAATCTATATTAACTTCAAAAATCTCGGCTCAACCGCATTTGAACTTGAAATATTTTTCAGAATTTTCCCATTCTAGAATCAGTGCGACGACAGGGTTGTAAAAAATGTAAATATTTTCAATTATTAGAGACAGAAAATATCTAATCAGGGATTAGGGTCAGTACACTGCGAGATTTGCAAAGGAATCAACATGTTGCTCAAATGAAAGAAGATGGACGTCATTATCTGTGTGTGATCACATTTAATTGATTATCACTTTATTTTGTTTCACTTCTTTCAAAAATACCTATTCAAGAAGCACTTAGTATTATCTGATCTACAATACTATCACTTTCAAAGAAGTAAAGCGACTTGAAGTTATTGGAGGCCTCCCTCTTGAGACTCAAAAAGATTTTAGGTTCCGTCGGTTTGTCTGTCGCGCGATAGCCGCCGCAAAAATCACGCCACTGACTTGCAGTTGGGTACGCATGTTCATAATCCCCACGGAATTAGCTGTATAGTTTTGGGTTCCATTTGTAATTCGTGTACAGGGACACGCAAAAGTTTTTCTTATCATTACGCCCCATGGGAAGAATTTGTATGTACCACGATGGCGGCTGCAAAAATCACGCAATTGGCTTGCAATTTGGCACATATGTTTATGAGGCACACGGAATTAGATGTATAGTTTTGGGTGTGTATTCCATTTGTAGTTCGTGTACAGGAACACGCCAAAAATTTCTTTTCATTAAGGACAGAATCTTATCTCAGGGCAGAATTTCTATGTACCGCAACAGCGGCCGCAAAAATCCTCCGATTGACTTGCAAATTGGCGCACGCGTTCAGGCTCTGTATACAAAGAGTTGTATGCTTTTTTTTTTTTTTTTTTTTTTTTTTTTTTAATGTCTATACGGATTGTGTGCGGGGACACGCCAAAATCCATATCATTTCGGCATAGGGGGTGAATTTCGTTTAAACGCATTTTAACATCATTACTTTGGAATCAACAAAACCAAATTAGCGTACATTACTGAAATGTTTAAACTTATGTTTTCTGCAGAAAATACGTGCTCTTAGGCTTCCCAATTAATGTACAGGACCTTGCAAAAGTGTTCTGACAATGCCACGTAATCATCCAAATTATGTCAAATTTCGAACAATTATGCATGAAAAACGGAGAATAAGCTGAATAGTTTTTAACTGGTGTATACAATGTTTATGGTTCGTTTACGGAGACACACCCAAGAATTTATTGGCAACTGAGTCCATGGACAAATTTTTATTTATTTCAGCGCACTTTAATTCTTTTATGCTGAATTGAACATAATGAAATTAACATACACTGTAAAGATACTTAAAAGCTTGTTCACTCTAAAAAAAGGACTTAATGTATTTAAGAAATTACACAAAATAATTCCGATGACGTACTGTAATCATCCAAATGATGTCAAATTAGGTCCAAATCTTAATGAGTTATAATTAATTAAATAGGTGTATTCTTTTTTAGTGTATGTAACTACTGTGGCTCCTTTTCCGGGATGCATGAAAGAATTTCGTACTATTACGGTCTATTGTCGGTATTTCTAAAAAGTTTATTTTAACATTGTATTACATTAAATATACTGAAATTTTATTAGAATTTTAAAATAATTTTCTTACGTGGAAAAGTTTGGGCATAGAATTGGTAATTCATTTACATCGTTACGCAAAATAATTCCGATATGTTATATAATCATTTTGACCGAAATTTGGTACAAGTACTTATGAATTATGGGGAATTAATACAAGACAATCAGTTACTAGTTATACATACATATACATATATACTGAGAGTTATAGAAAGTGAGATACAGCGGGTGTTAAGGGAGGCGGCAGCCCCCCTAAGAAACTTTTCTGTTTATGTAGCAAGTCAATCGAATCAATATATATATTATTTAAGAAGAAATAAATAAAAATGATCTGTTGAATAAAGCGTGATGCAAATAAGACGTTGAGGCTCCTGATCTGTAGATCCACTAGTATAGAAAAAATAACTTCATTTGCTTTAACAAGAAGGAAAAAAAAGAAAAAACATCCACTGAATTCTATCGAAGCGGGCGAATGATCCACTCCATCACACCTGGGTTTTAGTGAATGATTACCACTACTTTGACCTGGCATTCTGCCATTCCCTGTCCCTCGACACCCAGGAGTTTCGAGGGTAACAACCCATAAAACGAATTTCGATTATTAATGCATAAAATTAACGAGTTAAATGAAGAATGAAAACTGATAAATTAAATGCCAATCAATTCATTTAACAGAAATTAAAACTAGTCTCAGCAAACGGTTCTTAATGAAAAGGTATATTGCCGGGGATACTAATGCAATACTAATATTTTTAAAAATGAAACACCGTTCACAAAAACAAAATTACTTGGCTTTCCGTAATTTAAAATGAATTCAATTAAAATTTGTATCTATATCTTAGCACGCGGAAAACGTATTATCTGGTATGACTTCGTCTTTACTATGAATGAGTTAAGTTAAATAAAATAGGGTAATGCAAAGTACTAGCTCTGGAAAAAAAAAATTATTTATGGTAAAGGTAAAAAGAGATTTCAATCGGAAAATACTTTTCTTCAAAAAAATTTTTATGTTGCTTATTTATGAATACTAGTATCGACCCCGTTTTTTGCAAAGCAAAGTAATTGCCTTCTCGTAAACAGAATTAAATTTCAACACAGCTGCGCCAATTGTTTGTCGATATGCATTCAAAGTGAATCAACAGAGTTTTACTTAATGTATTTCTCTAAGTTTGGTACACTGTAGATGCTGAGCCTTTCCAGAAATAAGAGGAAATCGCAACGTGGAAGCGCCCCCTGTTCGGTGATATAGCCTAAAAGCTAATCGGCACCCATTCAAATTAAAGTCTAACCAAATATCAAGTTCGGTTAAATTAAGTCCATTGGTTCATAAAGTACAGTGTTTGAATTTAAAAAGACAGATATTTTCTAAAAATGGTTGAATTGAGTTAAGGAAATTTCAAAACGTGTAATTTCATCAAAAACTGAAAATCAAAAAATTTTCTGAATCTTATACTTTCTTCTTATATATGCAGAGGATAGAATAATAAATCCACATTTTAAAAATAAGTAGTCAATTCCAGTTAACTTAAATGCAAGGAAATCTCAAAACGTGTAAATTCATCGAAAACCAGAAATAGAAATTTTTTCCGCATGTTCTACTTTCTTCTTATACATCCAGAAACTAGTAATAAATCCACTTTTTTACTTTCTT